>JAOXJK010000003.1:14751019-14802756 GCA_025774025.1 Xenus cinereus
AGACCTTCTCGCTCTCTCCAACTCCCTGAAAGGAGGGTGTAGCCGGGGGGGTTGGTCTCTTCTCCCAAGGAACAGGCAATGGGACAAGAGGAAACAGCCCCAAGTTGTACCAGGCGAGGTTTAGATTGAACATTAGGAAAAATTTCTTCACTGAAAGGGCTATCAAACATTGGAACAGGCTTCCCGTGGAAGTGGTTGAGTCACCATCCCTGGAGGGATTTTAAAGACATGTAGATGTGGTGCTGAGGGACATGGTTTAGTGGTAACTTGGCAGTCTTGAGTTAACGGTTGGACTTGATGATCTTAAAAGGTTTCTTCCAACCATAACAATTCTATGATTCTACTCTATGACAACCAGCAGCGTGGGCAGAAGCCAGTTCCATCTTCTCTTTCTTTCTTCCATTGTAAGTGGGAGTTTATAGAGCAAAATGGTGAACTTGAACTCTTTTTTTTCCAATTTTCTCCTTACTATATGGAAAAAAACTATTGTCTCGCTGAGAAGCTGCAGAAATGTTTACTCCTTTCTATGAAGAACAAAGCTGGATGGAAGGGGAAGAGGGAAAGGGAACAGAGTGGGAACTGAAATAGGCTGGTCAAGGTGGAGAGAGGAGAGAAAATAGAGTGGATCTTAGAGCTGCTTTGGATTTAGAAGTGAGCTAAGAAAGAAGAGGGTTGGTCCAGAGCTGTTAAAGTTGAAGGAGGCTCATATGGAACTGGAGCCGTGGTGGTGCTGGGGACATCCCCACGGGGGCTCTTGTCACCTCCTTGCTTTCTCTGTGGGATTCTTTTTAAACTGGACACGGGGGAGGAATTTTCCTGTATCATACCTTCCAGCTGGGTGTGGGAGGTGTTTAGCTTCAGTGCCATCTGCTAAGGAGGTGTTAGAGAACAGAGAGGGCTTTTTCCCTGTTCTATTTTGAGAAAGGGGAAAGAAGGAATTTGTGTGTGTTTCTGTGTCAGAGCTTGCAGCTTACAGTAATAATAGAAAAACCCCATGTAACAGCTGAAGAAGTTTTCATGTACACTTGTACAGAAATGTGAAAAAAATTATTACAGTAAATTCTTTTCAATGTTACTGTAATAGTATTTTTTTCCTCCCAAAGCAATACTCTATTACAGCCAAAATGGATAAAGAGTTAACAGTCGATTCTGTGCTCCTGTACTAATAATTTATTGTTATGATTACTTTCAATTGGCATTGTTGGGCCACTACATAAAGGAAATTGGAAGCAATCAGTCAGTTCCTCTACTGTACGTGCTTTCCACATGCAGCTGAGTTAAAGGCTCCAGCACCCTATTGACACCAGGTGATAATCCAGGTTAAGGGCAACCCTGTGAATGCAGTTCAGTTTATCTGCATTTCTCTGCTTCCTATGATGGTTGAAATAAAGGAACGTCAACCATTTTTAATAGCCCTCATTGAGGAAGCACTTTCACAAACGCAGCAAGGTATTATAATGGTGTTTTGTTGTTTTCTTACGGCACCCGTGGCCCCACACATCGGCCCTGTTGTGCCTCTGGTCATTCCCCTCTGCTGAAACCAGAGTGGGCTCACGCACAAATCTCAGCAGAAAAGGGATGGTGGGCTGAGGAGCAATTCCTGTTTTTTATCATGGGTACGATGAAGTTATAGCTATATTTCTGAATATACTTATAGAAGATTGGCATTTCCTTCCACGGTTAATGGAGCCTGTTAGCTCACCAAATGGCTAAGAGTGTGTTCAATGAGCAAATAAGTAATATACTCTGTGTTTATTTGTGCCTAACTGATCGCTGAAAATCTAATAATTGAGTCTAGTCAAAGCTTCAATCTAAACTATTTTTGCTTTGTCTTTATGTATGCTTTTGTGCAAATCTGCATTTCTTTAGATAGTGCAATACGGTGAAAGCTAGTTCCAACTCAGTAAATCAATAATATTTGGAATTAATTGTGTTTTTACTAAGACGTGATTCACCAAAACCTTTTTGTAGTTGCTGGAGCATGAACTGAGATCAACAGATGTTCTGCTCAAGTATAGACTGACGATAATAAGGTTAATCTATTCCACTATTATTTATCTTTGAGTACGTACATAATGGAAGAGTAAGCTTCTCATGAAAGAACATATAAAATAATACATTGCTGTGTTCTCATTTCGAGGTAAATATTTTACTGAAATGCATCACTTCATGATGCTAATCTCCCCCGGCTCCGTTCTGCCTGCAGTGGGCTCCTGATCCCAGTGCAGCCTGGAGCTGGGGACCAGCCCGCCCGAAGCAGCAGTGTCACACAAGCAATGAGTGGCCTCAATGACATCATTATTTCAAGCTGCTGCACCTTTGAATGACTGCAGCGGCTGAATCACTGTGTTTCCTCAGGTTTCCCAGCCTGATCCCGTACTGACTTGTAGGTATTTATTGATGTGAGTGATTTTGTGTGTGACTTCAATGCATATACATGTATTTTCGTTACAAACTTAGTAAAAACTCGGCTGTTTGGGTTGATAGAATGCTGCAGCTCTTTTAATCCCTTTGGAAGCGTGCACAGTCCCATCCTTACCGTTGATGCTGCTGAGGGAGAAGCTGAATCATGTGCATGATGAGCATCAGTCGGGATTCTGCAGTGATGTTCTAGTCTGAGGGTTTTGTGTGTCAGTAGGTGTCAGCATTCAGTTACTGTGTAATTGAGCAGCCTGATTGAATACTCGTGGCAACACGCCTGCAGAATTAATGCCAAGTACTCCACAAACTGTGCTTTAGGATAGGATTATTCAGCCAGAAGTTTCTCCCACAAAGGGGGAAAAAAAAAAGTACTTAAAGCTCTATTCACTGTCCAAAAACCTGATTTCATGACCGAAAGTAACGCTCTGGTACTTCATGGTGGTTTGACAACACACAGTGCAAACCTAAGTGGCGATCTGTGCGGACTCAGTGGTGTTTGGGCTTGGGTTTGCATTGGTATGGGTGCTGCCTCTGCCGGGCAGGGTGCTGGGTATGGTGTGTGGGGCTTGGGTTAGTGGCAGCGATTGCTCCTTTCCCTTGAAAAGCTGAGATAATTCTCAGTTGAGCTTCTGCGATAAGCCTTTGCCCATAGCTTTGAAGCACCCGTGGTTGCGACTCGCTTTCTCACCGTGTTACAGCCTTACTTTGCTCTGCAGGCTCATAAATCTAGTTCAGTGTTTGGCTGATGGGTTGGGATTAACTGTATGCCATAAGGGCTAGCTTGCCTGGGGATGCTGCAATCCTATTAGGGTGATGGGGATACTTCCAGAAGGGTTTTTCGGAGGCGTTTCTGAGCAGACAAGAGCTGGGAAAGCGGAGCGGTAGGACTATCGCTCCCCTTACCGCTGCCTACTCATTCTCAGGGATGGTGCTTTGAGGAAGAGGAGCTCTAGGGCTCTTCTGTAATGCAGAGCTCCAGTTTGGGCCCGCTTGTGCAAGGAAACCATATGGTAACATAATGAATCTGGAAATGACACAGATTATAGTCCAAGTACCGCTGAAAAGTGAAGCAGTACACAGGAGCTCTTCTGTATAAATGCGTACCATGGCAGTTGGGGTTTTAAAGGTGTTGTCAATGCTCTTAAATTACCACCCTGATTCCATGTGTGTAACCCCGTACGTGGCTGGTCCTTGGTAAATGCTCCAGCCAGGAACCAGGACCCACCTCCTCACATAGGCAGCAGTTTGGAACTGATTAATTTGCTCTGTGTACTTGGCTTTGTGAGGAGCAGAGAACCCCTCCCAACCCAGATCCCGTGCAGCTGCTCTCACATCAATCCTAATGCTGTTTCCTCCAGTAGAAGCAGAGATTTCAGTTAAATCAGAAAGGCTCGGATGTGCCTATACTTGCTATTTCTTCCCTTTTCTCTCTCCTCCCATCCACTGGAACTGCTGACATCAGTTGAAACAGCAAGAAGCAATACTTCTTTCACAGACCTAGTGTGCGAATGACATTGGATTTATGTACCTGAAGGGGGCTTGTTTGCCTTCTCAGACTCGCAATCTCAAAAAAATTTCACCTCGGCTGCAAAATGCAGCTGTAGGAGAAATGTGTGACATTCTCCAGTGAGCACGGGGGCCAGTGAAGCGACCAGACAGCTCTCGGTGGTGTCTGGGTCCTCTCCTTGGTGTTAGGAGCAGATTAGATCTCATGTCAGGCAGCAGCAGCGCCCAGGGCAGCGTCTCTCCAGCTTGATGGTTTATGGTCCAGTTCAGTCGATTAAGGATCTCTTCGTGTCTTGTCTTAGGGAAGGGTCCTGGGCTGGGAATCGCTTTATGCCCTGTTTATTTCCAGCACTAGGGTGGCCTTGCGGGGTGAGAAATCCCAGCCTTGAGGGATTATCCAAAGCACACCACTTGCCCTGGCCATGGCAGCCCCTTCCCTGGCGGGTTGGGGAAGCAGCTGTGGACTCGTCTCTGCTCCCTCGGTGGCCACGGACTTCATGCAGCTTCATGGAACATAATTGTCCAGTAATGAACCTCTTCTGACTGTGCCATTGATGTTGGGGACAGGAGGTGTCCCGGTCAGCAGTGTGCCATGCCGGTGTGAGAGGCGATGGTGTCACCCTGCCCACGTGTCCCCCTTGCTTCGTCAGTCTGAGTCCCAAATAACTCTTTCTTAAGGTAGTTAAAATCTAAGGGCAAAAAGTGTTGTTAATCATGCAGCAGTGGAGATGGCGGTACAGAGATTTTTATTATTATTACTGATTTACAGTATTGGTGAAGGAAAAATAATTACCAACTATTCATCAAGCGTTCCTTTTCACCATCATGCCGCAAGAATATAGAGAGTGTTGGAAACTAATCTCCTTGTAGGCTTTTGTGAAAAATGCAGGATTATCCCCTTCATTTCACCCATTCAGCTTGTTTTTTGCTCATTTTGCTCTGCTGTTTCTCTAAAGAATGCCAATTCTACTTCATGACTCCATCTCTTCCTGGCTGACACATTGATCCTTCCTCAGGAGGCTCCGCACTGGTTTCCTCAGTAGTTCAGCATTATATTCTAACCCCAGTGTAATGATTTAATTTAAAAGACTAAGATTATCTCATTCTGCAAGTTTAAAATATGCTAGTTTTGCTGTCTGCATTCAGCAGCCCAGTGCTGGCAGAAGTGAATCGGGCACGTTTGCAGTATGAGGTCGCGTGGTTTAATGGGATCACTATTTTTAGGAGGGAATATGATAGTTGTGTATCTCTCAGCATCCAGACTTATCAATTGAATTATCATTCTTACATACTCAGAGGAAGAGGAGGGAAGCTTTCTGTGAGCGCAGAAAGGGGAGTGGTACTGGGTAGGGTCAAATTTGAGAGGTACATGACGCTATGAATTGTGCTATAACAAATGCAATAGAAAATCTTGGTAATTCCTGACCCAGGACCAGCTGCTTGTAACATGATGTGGCTCCAGATGACAATGTTATGGCTCCTGAGCCTCTCATGAGCATGTGTTCTTAAGCAAAGCAAATTAAGTTAGGACATGGGCATGGGTCAGGGTTCAAAGTACAACCCTGTGACCCAGAAGCTTGGGAAGAGAAAAAAGCTTTGGGAGGGTTTTTTTTTTTTTGTTTATTTGGGGATCCACTAGTAGTTGGAAAAAAGTCTACTGTGCTCTGAGGGTTGGGATTTTCCTTTGCAAAAGTCGACATGGGTACCAGGGCAGCTTGGCCAGTTTGGGTTCTACACCGGGGTGTGATCTTTTTACGGCTGTTAGGGTGATGTGACAGCTTTTCCCTGAAGGCTCCTCAGCCATGTCTTCTGACAAAGATGGGAATACTTTCAGTTACCATCTGGTTTTGGTAAAAATCTACCTGTCTGTGAGATTTGGCAAACACTTTGTGAGTAGATTGTCTGTCACACAACAAGTAAAACCAAAATCATGTGTAACTGAACATGAAAAAGTAGAATCTTTGATAGAAAATATGTTCTAAGATTTGGATTATAAAATATTTTTAGTCCCAAATTAAGTTGTTTTATTTATGTATTTATTTTGGACTTGCAATTGAACCAAACAAAAGTGGTTTTGGTTTGGTTTTTTAGGTTGTTTGTTTGGCTTTTTGTCATTATCTTTTCTTTCTCCCTTATTTTCACACAGTGAGAAGTAGGAAGTGTGCTGGGTTCACGTGGATTGACTGCTCTTGCTGGGTGATACCTACCTGGGGTTACGCTCCTTAGAGTGGTGGATTCCACCTTTGCGAGTGACAATTACTGATCTTCAAGCTAGTAGCAAATGGAAATAAATGTAAATTATAACTATCTTCACAGAACTAGAGAGAGAAGTTGCTGGTGCGTTTTCTTCTCGATAACCCCAGAAGCACTATGGCCACCTCCTGTAATGGTGGTACTTCAGCAGCACCCCAGCTCTTTTCCTACTATTCCTTAAAACACATCAATTCTATCATATGCTGGCAGAGTCAAAATAAAAATAAACAGGGACCTTGGCTTAGACCCGGAGCTGCCATGAACTCTTCTGCACCATAATACCTTGACTCTACTGGTATTTACTCTTTTCTTCCCTCCCTTTGTGCTTGGCTGTTGATGTTAATTTTTGTGCCTGTACTAACCTTGCATAAATTCTGATGATGCTTAGGGTCAATACTCTGTATTGTTATTTAATCCTGTTTTCCTCCTTTCCATAAGCAATATACCAGCACGTGAGGATTTGATTTTCCTGGCACCCCACTTACTTTTCACTTTTCTTTATCAGTTGATTTACTGCCTCTAGACAGAAGATGAATAGTTTGCACTTCGTACTCTTAAATCAAAACGGAATGGAAAAGACTGGTTTAATCATATTTTATTCCAACCCCACTTATCTGTATCACCTATTGCTTAGCCCTGTCAAGAGTGATATGTCTGCAATATCCTATGTTTGCTGTTTGCCTACCACAGGTTTTGCTTATTCATGATTCCAGCACTGTTTTATAACAAAGCTGTGTGACAAGCTCTCTGAGCAGCTCATCACCAATTCTGATGGCTTAAAAAATGAGACTGAGTTTAGTCGGGAATAACAATTCAATAATGGTTTATATTTCCACTTAAACTGTCCATATTTTGAATATAAACAGTAAGCTAGGTCATAGTTCAGCATGGCATCTCCATGTATTCTTAACATTAAAATTATATGTAGCTGGAAAGCTTGAATTACATTTTACCTGAAGCAGTGATGTGCAATGTACCTGAAGAAGTAAAGTCCAATCACCATTGGACTAATTGTTATTTTAGCATGGGCTTATATACCTTGTTGAATCTGGGTCCGAATGCAAAAAGTGGGTTTGCATTTCTGATTTGAGTTTGGTTCGCATTGGATTCTAAAGATGAGATGAAAGCAACTTAATTAAAAAAAAATATTTTAATTGTAGATATGCGTGTATATACACGCACATATTTAAAGCACCTTTTTTAGGTCATAGTGGTTTTTGTCTTGGATGAAAACAAATGTTTGGACCAGTTGTTCAATTTATTTTGAATTTAATGGTTCAAGCATCATGGATACACCTCCCTAATGTTTTGGATAATGGATCTGGAAATAATAAATCTATTCCTTTCATGGTCAAAACCAAGCCATTAAAACTTTCAGTTCAGTTTGATAACACAAAATGTTTTAGATCTCAAAATACTACAGGGTGAAAAGTTTAGATTTGAAAATTAAATAATCAAATTTCTTTCTTACCATCCATATTGATATAAATATATATATATGGAGTGTTCAAATTACTGTTCATCAAAAGGAGATCTCTGACAGGGCCTGACAGTGACAGGATGGTTTTTGTTGCCTTTTTTGAACTGTATTTGAGCAGAGACAGTGTGTGTAGAGGAGCTGACCTTTAAACGGAGTTGGGTTTTCAACCTGAAGCACAACGGTGCTTTCTGCTCTCCTGTACCGACCCCTGCTCTTAGTGATAAAGCAATTAAAGATATCCTTTATTTGATCAACTGGAGAGCACCAATGGTGTGATTCTCATTTTACTTCTTGCCTGTTGCCAGAATTCAAAATGATTTATAACGTCTGGAGCAATACTGCGTGTGGCTCTGAGCAGTCTACTCAGAATTTTCTATTTCTTCTGTGGCGTGTAGCCACATAAATGATACTATGTGTTTTTAACTTGTTTGCTATTTTATTGGCTGTGAATCGAGCAAAGGAATAGCTTTTGTGTTCAACGTCAAAGGCTTAGACTCAAGACCAGGTCCTGTGTCATCACTTAACATTGTGGCCCCTTTGAGGGGACTAAGACAAATTGAATTATATCTTTTATGAGGCTAAAGCTAAAACCACAGTCATGGCAGAGCAAGGCTTTTTAAAGTGCTACAATTCACTGTTTTCTTTTTTATATATATTTTTATAATATTTTTTACAGCTATCTCAACAATCCAGTTAAAAATCACTTTTCTATTTTGACCACTCATCATGTTATTATGTACAAGTTCCTTTTCAACAACCAAAGGAAATTACTATAGTCTGATATAATGGTTATTGAGATAAAATATTACTCTTAGTTCAGTCAGGCTAATTCAATTATTGGCCACCTCAGCCTGGGAGCTGTTGTGTGACTCATGCTGAACCATGACCAGTAGGCTGGAGGATGCACGTGCTCTGAGCATCTAATACTCACTTTAACCAATAAGTGCAAATGCGTGTTAAAGATCTTGTCTTGCCCAATCAATAACATCCTCTCCCCTTATTTTTTTTTTTTTTCATTCTTAAGCTTCATTCAGTCTGAACTTGTTTTTAAAGCCATGGGAATCGCTGAAGCTGTAATCTTCTACCCATGGCAGCACTTTGCTATGTTTCACCACTCAAAGCCAGTTAGCGAAACCTGAGGTTTTTCCCTCCACGCAAATAAGTGAAAAGATTATAACAGGTACTTCTTGGCAACCTTTGGGAAAGGAGCCAGGGGCATTTAGAGACAAGATCTTCCGAGCCCCGTTTGTGTTCGGTTGGTTGAAGCGGTGGGTGTTGCAGAGGTCAGACCATCCAGAGCTCGAGCTTCTCTGCTTGGGGGAAAAGAACCAGCAAAGACTGATGCTTTTGTTCGGGAGAATGTGAGGCTCTTGGTGGAATGGGAAGCTTGTGCACTGGCATGGCTCGTCAATGTAATGCTTAAGAGCAGCCTGAGTCCCTCTGAAAGCACTGGGACATCCATCCATTGGGAGCTGTAGCTGCTGGATGCCTCCCGTGTTATGCTGAAGCAAGAACTGCTCTAAAACTCAGGAAATCAATAGGCTTTTTCTGGCCTCCTTAACTCTCACTATGTTATTAAATTGCTGCTCTTCTTTTGCTGCTTTTCTTCCTATATTTGTTATTTTTGAGATTGATGCAGCTGCGGAGTCATGTCTTACTTGGCTATCATTGAGATCTTGCTGAGTGCTTAAAGATGGCATTCGTCCTTTCGAGCCAAACTTTGCCTTGGCTTTCTTGGCTGATAAATGAAGGAAACGTCCTCTAGTGATGCCTGTCTTTCTCCATCAGTTATGGAATATCAGCCAGACAATGCTTCAGCAGCTCTCATTGAGGTGAAAAATACCCTCCCTGTCTAAAAGGACAGAGCTGTAAAAAAATAATGGTGGAGACTGTAGGTGGCCCTACAAGTTATTCTGCCCCATGAAGAAATCTTTCTAACTTGCATCTATTGCAGTCATTCTTGCTTTCCTCTTCGTCAAAAACCCACAACTTTAGCTCAGGCATCCATTGCTGGTTTGTGCCTGCTGTCTTTGGAAATAATAGAGGAATTATGGAAATTTCAGGCAGGAAAATGGTAGTTCTGAACAGAATGTCTCTGGTGCTGTTTCTTCTTGAACAGCACTTAAAATATGCGGAGAAATCATTTCCAGGGCTAAAGCTCCAATTGTCCTGTTAGATTGTTGCTTTTGAGAGAAGAAATGGATTGACACTCATTTTTTATTTTTTTTTCTCTTACACGGATATCCAAGTTCTTCGTGTCAGTCTGATTTGACAGGAACTGAGATCTGTCTTTTTATTTTTATTTTGACTACTGACAGCTCAGTGTCTTTGACAGGTAGGGGAAAGTTTTACATGCTTTTGATAGGGATTACTGTGTCTAACATTTTTTTTTTTCCCGCATTTCTCTTGAATGCAATACAAAGTTGACTCCAAAGTGAATGGAACCTGGTAAGACTTAGAGAGCTTTAATACTTATATTAAATGAATCATCCATTTGTGATTTCTGCAGTTCACATCCCTGACTTTCCAGCAGCTCATGCCTTTCCCACAAGACGTCACATCGCTATTAAATGCCGTTCTGGAAATCTCTGCTGAGGTTATTGCTCCTGGGAGCTCTCAGGAAAAGCACAACACCTGAAGTGCTGAGTTCTCATGCCCTGGAGCTGTGCCTTTTGTTTGTATCCAAAACATGAAGTGAAAGATCCAAGATCCCTCAATAGAAATGCATCTTCCACAGTGCCAGCAAATGTGTCCCAAATGGGGTGTGGGGCTCAATGTTAGAGTTTTTAATAGCTCCTGAACTTTCTCTCGAGGTAAAAGCCATTTCTGTACTGCTTTGGAATGAAAACCAAAAGAAAATGTTTCTGCATAAGCTTTCTTTGTCAGACTATAGCTCTGGCTGCAAAAAACCTGAAGAACCATAGTGACCTGAAGATACACAGCTTGCTTTTAATTTCATTATTATTTTTTATTATTCTGTAGTAGGATTATTAATTCGTTCCAGCCCATCAGATTGACTCAGGCCAGCCTCTGCTATGTAGTTATACCGATGTTCTGTAATGCAGAGGGGTTAAACAGTGACAGTTTTGCCATTGGCTTTGGAGGGCTGGGATTTCACCATTCACACGTGGGACTGGAAACCAGTGTGGCCCCACGGATTTCAAGTGCAATAATGTGGGAACCAATTTTTCCATCGCTTATAAAAGCGACTTCTAAGTAACCTTCATGGATGCGACTAGGAAGTATTTTGCAGTCTGGAAGTGGTGTGATTATTCCCAGCACTTTCTACTCCCTGGGAATGAATGAATATTTATTGTTAAATGTAGCTAAGAATATAAAGATGTACACTTAGTCTGTTATTGTCCAACAATATTCAGTGCACTTCCCTGGAAATTTAAATATGTTCTGTCAGACTGGCCTCTGCTGCATTCATGCAGTGAAGTTATTCTGTAAAACACATGTGATTTACCGCAATTAATTTTACTGTCTGTATTACTCCTTTTTTCACCATTATTAAGGCTCCGGTACCTATAATATTTGAGTTTGTCACTGCCTATCTTCCTCTCTTTAACGTGCAATTACCATACACTACTTCAAATTTCTCAGTGTGAACTTGGAAGTAGAGGTGGAGTCTAAGTGTATTTCAAAGTGCATTCCTGTGTGTGAAGAAGACCTCTAGTAATTTTCCTAGCGATAAAAATCGGTGTTGGGAAGCAAAGGGGCAGACGTGGAGAGTGCAGGCCAGAAGCCATGGTGGTGTCTATGGTCAGTATAAAAACAAAAAAAAAAATCCACAACCAAACAAAAAGGCCCAAAAAACAAAACAAGAAAAGCCCCACCACCCAGAAATAAAGTCTGGCACTAATAACTTCACTAAGGATCCAACAGTGAATAATTTGGAGATTAATGGGTGAAACCAGTCCGTGCAAGTGGCAGTAAAGGAGCGCTGTGCCTTGTCAAATCCCCCACTTTTCATTCCCTGGCTGTTTTTCCTACAGGAGTATCGTGTAGTCTCTCTGCCTCGATGATTCACTGTCTATTTGCAAATCACATCTCAAAACGTATTTCTTCGGTGGTTATAGGTTCTAATTTCTTTTTTACTCTGGCGTTATTTTAACTCTGTAACTGCATTATATAACTCTGTAAATCATCATGGGAAATAATTCCTGTGAATTATATTATGTGGAACAAAGGTATATTGTACCCAACTGCATAAGTAATTTATCTGTAAATTCTTCCTACAACATTCTTCAAGTGGGGCAGATACTGGGCAAGTGGAAAATGTTGTATAAAGCCGTTCATCAGTGGAAAACTGGCTCGAAACGAGTCGCCGTTTGAGGTACCCAATGCTTGATGGATTATTGTGGCTGTCTTGCTAACGCGAGGAAAGGTTTTACTCTCAGAATGATGAACAAATGTATGTTGGTACCAGGTCTTTGGGGACTGACAGTGCTAAACAAAAATGATAAACGAGGATGGAAACATCTCTTTAATAGCATATAGTGGCTACAGTACGTTGTAGCGGTAGATTTCAGATATTATGTATTGCCAGTTGTAAATGAATCCTCATTTGAGCTTGTTCATTGGTCTTTTCCAGAGCACAGTCTGTGAATATTTCAGAAATCTGTAAATATTTCAGAAATTAGGCTGCACTGAAAGGCAGTGCTCACAGAAACCTCCACAGCGTAATGGGGTGCTGTTAACCCCAAGTGTGGTGTTTAAGTTGGTTCCCATTAAATGATTTATTGATCAATAATACATACATATCTGCACATGCTGCAGATCAATAGGCAAATATTGTTCTTTTGCAGAGGGAGGGAGACCGGTGTAAACTAATTAAGTTGGTAAGTTAAAGTTGACATTCATCTGTTTAATTAATAGGTCAATTATGTGTTCAATCTGATTGATGTCTGCAGGAACCATTCAATGCATTCAGGGCTTGTGTCTGTTCTCTCGGCTCCGTTCCTTACGGACGAGCTCTGCAACGGAAAACATGCAATGTATGTTGCCTCTTCGACTACTTTTTTTTTTTTTTTTTTTATAATTTTGCTTAGCTCTTACGGAAAGCCTTAGCACCTGCCTGTTTGAGCAGGCAAAAGGGGATATGTCTATCTTTTTATTTTTTTATCTGTGCTTCAGGGCATGGATAGCAAAAAACCCTGTCACTGCAGAGTCCTGGGCTTTCCCAGCCTCCAGCAGTTCACAGCTCTGGGATTTCCCAGCCTTTTAGGTTTCCTTTTAATGCTCCATTTTGCCACACAACCACTCGGTTTTATTTCGCCTGCTCATGCACCTTCATCTTGACCCAGACGGACAACTACCTAAAATTCCAGGGGCTGGTTAATCTTTGACATGCTCACGGCAGAGCGCATCAGATGCCTGTAAAGGCAGAGATCTGCCGTGTCGGAGAGGCTACAGGGGAACCAGGAGCCAATAAAGATTTATGGGGCTAATTCTGCAGCTGAGATGTCTCTCCAGGGAGGGCTGGTCCCTCGTGAAACACACCTGGAGACTTCAACTGGGTTGTGGTTTTCATGCCAGTCTTGATCGTGGACCATCTTAGATACATGTTCAAGCCAGCCTTGTGGGTGAAAGTGATTTTACATCTGGAATTTATGTTAATCCATGTCACAAAACATTGCATGTACAAGTAGTTTATCTTGTCTGATGATCCAGCTCTGTGTTGGTCTTCAACGGCATTCAATTCAACAGCATTGAATTGCAAAGAAAAATTTTCAGTGTTAGTTCTTTTATGGATGAGTGCGCTTTCTTCTTTTTTTTCTTTCTTTTTTCCCCCCTCTTTATAGACCAGACTGAAGGATGTATTTGATCACCAGAAGTTAATTATTAAAGAGGGAAAGGAAGATTCATTTCAAAAGCAGATGGTTCTTAATATTCACAGCAAATTGGCAACAAGTCAGTTTTCCTCAAACTCTGTGGACCTTTATCAATATGCAGCTGAGTAACAACTGAAGATAAATAATGGAAAGAAAACATTAACTGGGGTTTTCTTTGTTTGTTTGGGTTTTTTTGTGTGTGTGTTTTGGTGGGGTTTGTGTTGCTTTCTGTTCCCCCCACACACCCCGAGGGAATCATATGGCCTTTTCTTACCAACCAGCGCAGGAAAGAAGGCAAAGAGGGTGAAGTTCTGAGATTCATTTCTGGGTCTGGATGGTTCACTGATTTACATGCCATATTGCATCTGTTCATCAAATTAAAGCTATTTCTATAGGGAATAACGCAAGCTAGTATACTAAAGAGCAAAATTGTTTTGTGCAAGAAAACAACATATTTAGGTTAACAAAATAGATATGAAATATGCCTTCAAAGAATACACAGTGATCCAATGGTTCTTTAGTCATGGAAACCATATTCAGTTTGTGTGGAAAAAGAGCCAGGCAATTAATGTAACGCATTGTCTGCTGAAAGGGCTTGTGCTGCTACACTTTGATAGGCATTGGATAAAACCCCAAAATTCACTGCACTCCATATGAGTTTTGAGTCTTTCAGGGCTTTCACTTAAAAATTCATTAAGAAATAACTATTCTAGGCAGAGCTCCAACCAGCTGGTATGTTGGCTACCAACCCTTTCAGAAATAGGATTTAAGGGCTTTTACATGTTTGCAAACCAACCACTCTTGATATGTGTGAACTTTCCTTCCCTCCTCCTCCCATCCCACCTGATGTGTAAAAATACCAGGCCCTTAATTCTAAAAAACACTGATGCATTTTGAACAGTTGCTTCAAAACCGCTCTTACTGTGAAAGTAGCCAAAGGAATTAAAGCACCCCGTTTCTAGTGCAATACATAGAAAGTATCTACAGAAGCTCCTTGGAAGATCATAGAAAGTAAAAAATTAAACTTTGGGGGCTGTTATAGCTGTGTAAGATGATGAGCCATTTTCTTGAAAAGATCCCAATAACATATAAATGGTGAGATACTAATACATTTATTTCAGAATAAAATAATCTGTCAAATACCCTTTGAAAGCTTGGTTTCTTCTCTAGGGCAGTATTGAACTTTGGTGAATATTTAAGTTATTTTGAACCATAACAACAGTACAGTCCTGGTATTATCGCATGCTTTATCGTGAAGACTTACAGTATATACAACATGGAAAGTGGGATGTCACCTGGTATGTTAAATTGGATTTTCCTATGAAACTTTGCTCTTAACAGCGTTAAAACAAGTTCCAAATGAATGAATTTCACCAAAATCCCAGTGCAGTGGCTTATCTGAAATTCTGTGTCACCACTTCAATAATATAAAAGGTTTTGTTTTGCTTTGTTTTGAATTTAATCTGCCCTAATGTGTGTCTAGACAACATTGGCTGGGCAATTTCTTTGGCTTTCAGCTTATGGTGAAATTTTTAAAATGTATTTGACTCTCTACCTGTAAAAATGAAAAGCCACAATTGGTATTAATCATCTCAAGATAATTTCTTTATATTTTCCATACCCTTTAGCTGTGGGAACCGAATCTCTGCCTCTCCGTGCCTCCCCCCAGCCCCACTCCTGCCTCTTCCCCATCCAGACACTGAGTTCCTGGCTCCTGATTTCTGCCCACGGTCATTTCATCTCAAAACACTTGTGATGGGCTGGAGAGTAGGTTTGGGTTCACTTTTTCCTAATTGATAAAACATCTGCTTTTGTGGAAGTCGGTCCAAATCCTTCTGCAGATACAATAGGCAGAAAAGTCTGATCCGGGCTGAATGCCAGCTGGGCACCACGCTTAAGTAATAAGCACAATTATCTTGCTAATAAACACCAACTTTGAATTAAACTCATGTTTGTAGATAATAGGACACTTAAATGTTAGGTGGAATTAATTAAAATCTGAAAGATGTTCAGTCACAGGCAAAAATATAATAGTAAATAATTGTGTTTGCTTTCAGTGTCGTAATGACCTCACTTTCTTTTAGAATTTGGTGTTTACCTTAACTCACCGAGGGAAAATAGTGTTAGAGCTGTGGCAGTGTTGCACAAAAAAAAATATTTTTGCCTTAAAGTAATATCCATTGAATCAAACGATAAGATAGAGAGGTGTATTATTAGTGTAGAAGTTTTCTGAAGATAAATTTCAAGCCCATGGCAAGGAAGGAGATGTTAAGCCACCACCCGCCGGCTGCCGGGGGCTTTGTTAACGCACCCCCTTGGTGTGTGCTCAGGGTCAGGTTAAAATTCTGGCTGTTTTCTAAGTTGTCCTTACTCTCTCGACGGGG
This sequence comes from Xenus cinereus, assembly GCA_025774025.1. Classification (NCBI taxonomy): domain Eukaryota; kingdom Metazoa; phylum Chordata; class Aves; order Charadriiformes; family Scolopacidae; genus Xenus; species Xenus cinereus. The sequence goes on from JAOXJK010000003.1 coordinate 14,766,901, forward strand.
ATACCAGAGATAATCTTGCTAATACGCTGTACATGGAGGAGTATTATCACTCCCTTTTAAGTACTCTTAATCTTCTCTTTCCGTTTGTCACTCCAGGTTGTGTCAGTCCCCTGAGCGTCCCTGAACGGCTTTGGAGATGAGTTGTTTATGAAGTCTGATCCCAAAAGATCCTTCACAAGTACGGGAAGGTATTATTCATATTTAACAAGGCGGAGACAGCAAATGTTTAGTTCAGACAATTAAATAGGCTACAAACCTGCTGCCAGCTGTAGTCTTCAAAATGCTCTACTGTGTCATCTCTGTCCTCTGCCGGCACGGGCAGGTCTCAAATGGAAGAAAAGAGGGTAAGTCTTATATTTTTGGTTTTCCATCCCTTTTAGACCGGAGGGTTTTTTGTTTCTGTCACACTCTGGCAGGTGTTCTTCCCGCGGTCCTTCAAAAATAATTTTGAACCTCTGTGTGCCATTCACCTGCCCGGTATTTTCCTTTTAAGTTTTAATCTTTCTTGGGATCCGTGTAGTCACGTATTTAGTTCATTGCACTGAGCAGCAGCAGCAGAAGAGAATATTCCCTGCTGTGGAGGTAGACTGGGGAGAGGACTTCAGGGCGGGTAGCTCTGCGAAGACCCTTGCCAATCACCAGCAATTTCCCTCTAAATCCTTTTTTTTTTTGAGGGTGGGGAGAGGTTTGTGGAATCATTGCCATCCGTCAGCTCCTGCACTGACATTAATCAAGCTCCTCTGCCAGGTAACTCTTCCCATGGGGTCCCTCTTAAAGAGAATTTTCTAGTTCAAAGCCTCTGCAGGAATCTAATGCATCTCAACTACCCCGTCCAGCGAGAACTCGGAGCCCGCAAAGGAGTTTCTTGCTGCAATCCCTCGATCTGTAATTACAGCGCGGCTCCGTGTGATGTGGATCTCCATCCCGGCGGGGTCCTCGTGCGGGTGGGAGGGCGGTGAGTGCTCCTCTTCTTCACTCCTTTCCCTCCTGCCATCTCTTTGAGGTTTTTTTGAGTTTCGCCTGCCCTCTAGACTAAACCCCTCATCCCGGAGGGAGGATGTACCCTTTCTTCTCCCTTTTTTAAATCTTGTTGCCCGGCCAGAACATGAAGGGCTTTTCATTCTTCCAAACTAGGTAATTTAGGTCAAGATGTAGCTTACTGGAATAGCTGTGTGTCTAACATCATGGGCTCACTGGAGACCTTTCCAGAGTGCTGCTAGAGCGCACGGGCATGGCTGTCTTCTCACCTAAGGTCCTCCTGTTCACCCCAGATTGTCAGAAAAGGTGACTTGTTTGGACTTCAGATGGACAGAGGCACTTCACTTGTTTGAACTTGGAAATGCAGTCACGACTTTCTGTTGGAGAAGAGCAATCATGTAATGTACAAAAACGCTAAATGAAATTGATAATTTTTGCTGTGGAGTCCATGGAAGTGCTAATGAGGACAAGATAACGTTAACAGAGGGTGAAGCAGTGAAATAGAAGACTGAAGATATTACACAGAATAACAGTGCAAAAAGGGAAAAATTAGACACAAATCTGGCTTCCAGCCTGCCCTTAGTGCAGGGGAAACAGCCGATGGGAAGCGGTTGCAGCCTCCAGCTGGGCAGGAGCAGGATGTGGGGTGCGAGGGGGGGCACTGTGCAGGTTTTCTCTTTGGGATTATTTTTTTTTCCCTGAAAGAGATGATTCCACATGAACCTATCCCAAAGTCACATGGCTCCTATGGGAATTAGGGGTATCCTCTGTCTTTCTTTCCTTGACCAGTACTTTTAGCAGTGTAGCTTATGCTAATTCACGCGAAATGGCTTAACTCTCTTTTGTGAGTTAAATTTTTAAGCCAAAAATTGGGAAATTCTACCCACAGTTATCAACTGTTTCTCTCTAACCATCATAGAATGGTTTGGGTGGGAAGGGACCTGAAAGCCCCCCCAGTGCCACCCCCTGCTCTGGGCAGGGACACCTCCCACCAGCCCAGGTTGCTCCAAGCCCCATCCAACCTGGTCTTGAGACATACATCATATATCTGATAGATATAGATATTGTATATATCATATAGAGATATTCCAAACTAATGCCTGTGCAAGAAGGTAGTTTAATTTGGGGTGATTTATTCTTCTCAATAAAAGCTTTACAAGTAGCTTTAAGGATCAAGCAGCTTTAAAGATCGTGTTATCTGATAACTATTGTGTTATTGTCTCAGAATTAGAACATAAAATAATTTAATTATCCTATTCTGTGTCTTCAGCACCTCAGGATATTTTCCCTGTCCACATCATGAAATCGGCACATCCCCAGGCAGATTATAAATTATAGAATATCGCTGTCAGAGGTGAGTATCCTCAAGTGGAGGGTGAGTATTTTGAGTTGGGGGAGGGAGGGAAGGAAAAGATAAAGTAGAATTTGCTTTATCACTTTCTTTGAATTTGTCTTCTTCAAAGCCGACTAATTTATCAGGCAGAATATTTGTAGACATAGCAGGCAATGGAGAATATTTATGGAAAGTGAATTTTAAACTCAAACATGAATATTAATGCTGGAAAGCTGAATGTATGAGTGTGAGATTATTTTTTTTTTACCAATGAAGCTATCATGAACATTTCACTGCAACTTAAACATCTGTACGTGCAGCAAAACTGAACAACAAGTATTAGCATTTTAACTGTGCAGAAACCATAGATGTCATTTTATGTGGCTAAGTAATTATATACTGATATTGTCCAGTAAATCATATATTTAATAATTTTTACTTTACAAGGGAACTTGAGGAGGAAAAAGATTGCTTGTATGCTACTGATGGTAATCAAATTCATTATTTGTTATTATTTCACTCAAATAATAACTAGTTTGTCATGATTTCACTTGCAGCTTCTGTGGCTGTCTGTATTTATCCCAACTGTCTGTGCTAATTGAAATAATTATTTTGACCCAGTGCGAATAGATTTCCTGCCTGTTTGGTAGCTTCTTTTCAACTGTGCAAAGGAATGTAATAGATGCGATTAGACCAAAAGAAAGACCAAAATCTCTTGTTGGTCCTTCAAATGGTGGCTTTGGAGAAGAAAGCTCATGTGTGGATAAATGACGATGTTTTAGATTTGAGTAAAGAAATAGGAAATGGATTGGTAACAACTCAAGCAGCTGCTACTTTCTTTGTGGTGGTTTTTTTTTTTTTGGGTTGGTTTGGTTTGTTTTAACAGCTGCCAGAAAAGATGCCTTTGGGAATTGGATTGTTTGACATTTCAGGGGTGATAAAATGGATGCACTTGGTCAGGAAAATTCTAATGCCTTTCTCGGTCCAGGCTGGCCCCCTGCCACTGACAAACAATTTAGCTCATAGGAAGAGATTTCTGTTTTTTTTCTTGACAGCTTTGAGGATTTTTGTCTGTCTGATTTTTGACAAAGTCAGGATCAATGTTCCACCAGACTTGCTTATGTCTTATAGCCTTCTCATGGGACTTCAAGCACATCTATCAAGGTGGATGAATTCTTTTTATAGATAAGCAACCAAAACTTCAGACATTTTTCCCTTAGCAAAAAATAACTGCATCCGCCTTCCACTCCACAGGGATGGCTGGAATTCAAAAGCTTGTCATAGATTATCCAATATTATTATTAGCTCTTGGTGAAGAGAGTCCCTTGTAATTTTTTTGACCTCTACAGAAGGAAGGAGAATGCCCTTTTAATTTAGCTTTTCCTTTCTGTTGTCTACTGTAAGGCATTGAGTCTTGATTATTAGTTACTGTGACCTTTATTATAGTTCATCCTTCTTTTTTTTTTCTTCCCTCTGTTGCGTTACTCAGACCGCATCATTTCATCTAGTCCATCAGGATGGCTTTTATTTATAATCAGTGTTTTCTGAGGGTCTTGTCCATTCAGGTGTTGAATATCTCCGAGACTCCACGACCTCTGTGGGCCGCCTGCTTGTGCCTGATTATCTTCACTGCAAACACCAGCTCACACATCTCCCCTCTCGTGTGACTCTCTGCTAAATGGTACTGTAGGGATGGCAGCTCCCGAGACCCAGTCCTCGAATGCCACAAACACAATTAAAATGCACGTATTTTTAGTCTTTCCATTTCTTCCAGGCATGATGAGCGTGAGAGACAACCTTCTGCAGGATTTATGAACTCTGCAATTCAGAAGTATTAATTCAATTATATCTGCCTGGCTTTGTAGGAGCTTCCAGGAGCTTAAGGACATCTACTTAGGCATGATACCGCTGCTTTCCTGGAGATGCTTAACCTGGTAATGGGATTTTATTCTATTTCTCTCATGAGATCCCCTAGTTAAAGTATGTAGGGACTTCAGCCATAAGTAATACAGGTCATAGCTCCCTAAACTGGTATAATTTCTAATTACTCATTCTACTGAAATACCAAAAGAAGCCAAGAATGATGTGTACATTCTCTTGCAGTAAGGGCTATGTACATACAGCCTGGATTGACTTGTGTGAGAATTTGAGAGGAGGTAAAGAAAGGTAGTGGAGGGACTGGAGAAGTAGAGGAAACACTGCCCAGGTACTCTCCTTGGCTTGTTATATCAATATATTGTTACTGCTATATTATTTTTGTACTTTAGATATCTAGAATAATATTTGTCAGTAATTCTCATTTTTAGGTGTATTTAGGAATTGTTATGACTGAGTAAAAACCTTTTTATATGCTGTCTTTAGGAGGGCTGTAAATAGAAGACTGCGGCAGATCTCTGAGCTCGTCCAGGAACTTATTGCAATTCCCTGCTTGTAGCACTTGAAGGATCGATACCATTACTGTTAATGGGCATCGCATGCATGACTCAAGACAAAAAACAGCTGCCAAATGTAGAATCGCATTCAGTCTCAGTGTCTCTGTGTTGTGCTCTCGCGGCACATTCCCAGTTAAGGGTGAGCAGACAGGATGTAGCCCTGCCTTATGAATTCTGGGGATAAAGCCACAATTAAGTAAAAGGCTCTTTCCACAAACTGTTTTGTAAAATACGTCTTTATTTTTCACTGTAGGAAATGGTGCACCCAAAGGTCAGTGGAAGAATTATGATCCTTTCATGAAGTTGTACGTGTTTCTTGCTTTGAATACCTCAGGGATACACACAAATATTTAGGTGCCCAAGAGCACGGATGAGTACACACTGGGACTTAGGTATGAGGCCCCTGCCTTTGTGCCTTTACGTATTTTGAATGTTTTGAAATGCATACAACTATTTCACAATCTGGCTCTTGAACATTGCACTGCAATTTGAAACGTGGTCTGACTTTAATAGGTGTACACAGTCCACGTCAAGATATATTTGATCTTATAAACGCAGTTGTTCAATGCAGTTGGCAATTTCGGTTCACTAGAGTGCCGAAAAGAAAACCATAATAATCAGCTGTGTAAAAGTGATTTTATAGTACAAATTGGCTTGCTGGGACTGCAAGAGCATTTTGATTGTTATTTTCTCAGTGGAATAGATTGATGTGACATCTGAAATGACAGTCAGGAATAGATTCTGAACTGCCACCTTCATCTCTTAATTAGTACAAGCAATTCTTTTGAACAAAATTTGGTTATCATCAAGTTCATTCTGTCCCAGTGAGATTAAAGAGTGCTTGAATTTAACTTTTTTTTTGTCCCAGGGGTGGGATAATCCCTGTAATTACATCATATTATCCACTGTTATTCATGTATCATCTCTAGTGATACTGGGATCTTCTGTAGATCACTCTGAATATTGAAACAAGCCTTGCCAATACACTTCTCATTCAGCAGCTAAAGATTGCTCTAGTGGAAGATGCTACTTTGATATAAACTTCTTTCATTGCTTGTTAAATATATGAAAATTCTGTTATATGTTGGTTTTTAATTCTGTTGTATTCAAAATATTGTAAATACTGTGATTTCAGTGTGTATTTAAAAAATTGTAGCTATTGCTACTCCCAATCATTAATTTAGCAGTGTATGTTAAGAAGTCACATAGTGAAAACCTTGCATGTAGAAGTCTCCAATTGGGGTATAGCTGTACTGGGTGTAGAATACAGCAAGTGCTGGGTGGATTGCTGTGTACGTATGGGGAGATGGGTGACATATTGAGAGAGAAACCCACCTCTCTAACTGACTTGCAGCGTCTTTAGATCTTTCAAGCATTGACCATCCCTGTCTTGTCCCTGGCATGTTCAATTTTTAATGGCAATTTCTTACACATTCAGTATCTCTACTTTGTTCCTTTTATAGTTGCTCCCAAAATTTCCATTCCTAACTTGCATTTGGGATCCCTGACAGAGGACAGACGAGCCAAAGAGTAGGAGTGCGTTCTCCTCTGCTCAGGTGGCACAATTCTAGATATGCAGGGGCGCAGAGATGTCAGCTTTTCAGCTATATACTTGGTTTACCCAATTACTTAGGTCACAGAAGGATTTTGTCCTGGATTGCAGATGCAAGAGTGACTTACATTTCCCAGCAAACATGGACTGCTCTCTGCCAAAATCAACAGGCGATGCCACTGATTTTGGTCAAGAATGGGTTAATGTCTGGGTTTTTCTTGCAATGATCAACCCTACAACCTTTTCTTTTGACCTTTTCAGGTCAACCCCTATTTCAGAGCCTGGCTTGGCTGTCCATGAGGACTGCAAGTTCTCTGCTGGTCCTTCCAGATGTGATGTCTCTAAAACCAGACCTTTTCTCCTGCTTGGACTTTAAGACACTGGCTGGTGAGTAACTGTTCTTTTGGGGTCAGCGCCCTACTGCTTTGAGTTTGCTTTAAGGTCACTGCAGTCATTATTTTTTGCAAGTGCCTTTCTAGGTGAAAATGTGGGTATCTAGCTTCACTTTTCCACAGTATGCTTTAATTTAAAACTAAAAGTTTCATTTGCATCTTGCTATCCATTCTTTGTCCTGGCATTGTGGTATTAATACACTGTTATTGAAAGAAAGATCTGGATGGAAGGGCTTAATCTTTCTAAAGCAATGCCTAATATGTATTTGTTTCAGGTCTGGTTTACCCACAGCCCAGTATTTCAGCATGGGCTTGGTCACACAGGAGGGACCGAGCTGGTGGCTCAGTCCATTAATAGGAGGTTTGCTCAAGCCTAGTTGAGTTTTATGCGAAAGATTGGGATTGAAAACTCCTGAGTGGTTTAGAGAAAAGTTTTGTCAGAGAAAGCAAGGTTGAGCAAGGCTCTTCAGGAGTGACGCTAAAAGCATGCCCCTTAAAAGCAATTAAAATACATTAAAGTTGTGTGATAGCTTGTCATCCTGCAGTCTTGAGTTCCATATAACTTGGGATAAAACACAAATTGATTTATCTCTATTTTATTAAATCTGTAGGTGATCAGTAGACACTCCACGGCTGCAGTTCTTGGCCCCTCTCCCCTTCATCTCAGAGATGATGGCAAGACACATGGCTCAAAACTTTATAATTCATTAAGTGTTTCCATTTTGTTGGTAAGTTAAGCAGTGAATGTTGGTTTTCTTCAGAGGAAGAAAAGGGGGAATAAATGGATTTTAACTATTTCAGGAAGACCATGGAAAGGTGGAACAAACAGGATTTCAGGCTCTGTTTCATGTATGGTGAGTAGAATTCCAGGTGTCGTACAGAGAGAAAAAGGAAAATGTCATTATGTTTTGAATTTCTACATCATATTCCCTGTTGAAACCTGTGTGTTCCTTTCACAAATGGTGCCACATGTTAATTCTTCATGGTTGAGTGAAAGTATTAAACCCACCCCGTGCTGGTGAAATGTCAACGTGTTAAAAAAGAATAATAAATCAAGTGTTTCCGTTTCAGGTATGAAACCCGTGGTAGATAAAGAGGTTGAATGGCTTTCAAAGGGGTTGAAGGTACATTTTATGTTGAAAGTGACAGAAAAGGGAAGAGTGCTGAATTTTTTCCTCCGAGGTGCATTTCCGATCTGCCAGGTCACAGGTTTCCTCAGGCCCATCATTCACGGGGTGTTCGGTTTGTGTGTACGTTGTCACCAGATAACACTTTTCAACTGTTTGTCAGCCCGGGTAACCCCGAGCACCCATCACGGAAGGGTGTTAGCGCGCTCTTCTGCTTTGCCATGTAAACTCGCTCTCCTTTCCACGTTGTCAATGTGTATCTTCTAAATTCAGGGAGAAGAATGGCACTTCTGGCATGATGGCAATCCGTGAAAAGCACCTAAATGTATTCCTTAGAAATGTTTCTGCCCTGTGAAATTGGATTTTGCTTGTGATGTATCTGGTGTATGTATGAAAAACAAATCTCACTAATGGCAGAATCGAACGGTACCAAGAATCGGGAAAATTGTGGGAGCGATGAGTGTTTCAGCGGTGCAAGCGAGGAGGGATTAGGAGCAGAGCGGGAGACGTGGAGATCAGGGAGGAGTGGCCTTGTCCCAGGTCCCAGCATGTCATCTAGTTGCATCGTGGAGGATGTAGGCACAGCATCAGCACACACAGCATACAGGATTATTTTTCAAGTAGTGGTGTTTTTTACAGGACACGTTAGGGGATTAAAGTCTGTGAATCCTCTTTAGCTGCTCTGGGGATCATCACAGCTTTCAGAGGACTTCTATAATTTCTCAAAACCTGTGATCAAACGCCAAATAAATGAGCGAGGAAGTTGTCAAAAGAGACTGTGATGGCCGTTTAGGAAAGCAGGTTTTCAGGGCAGCATCAAGAAACTGATGTATCATGTGTCACTGCTTGAAGGGAGATACCACAAGCACAATGATCTCCTCAAAATGGACGGAAAGTCTGCTCTGGAGACGGCAGCAATTAGGGTGAGTGATGGACTGGGGCTCAGACATCGGTGCTAACGGGGCTTGGGAAGATGCCTGCCGACTCTAGCAAATGCCCTCCTGTGCGGTAGGATCAAACAGGGAGAAAAAATTTGCCATACTGGGAGCACTGGGAAGGCAGTGGTGGCTCCTGACCCTAACGTTTTTGCAGGGGAAGGGACCAATGGTCTTGAGCTGCCTCAGGAACGTTGGACCTGGCTGCCCATTGCAGAAGAGAATAAATTAGCACTTGATGGCCTGTTGTCTGCTGAGCTCATCTGTGTCTATTGATAATGCACGCTCTGGTTGGAGGGAATTTATCACAGGCAGGGGGAAGGAGAAGAGGATCATCTTAGAAAAAGGCTTGATCTGTGCAAGCGAATTAGTAAGACTTCGGGCTAGAAATTTGACAGTAAAAGTGCCTCCTCTGAATGCTGTCTGTAATAAACTGAACCCGTTAAAATAAATGGGTTATAAGTCTGTTAACATAACATGCATCTGAGGATCCCACACAGACCCAGCCCTCATACTCTCCGTTCTTCTCCAGCAGTTTCTTCTCTTAATCATCCCTTCTCAAGCTGCCGTGGATTCAATCCAGTTGTCACACATCCCTTTAGCATTAATCGGGTCTGGGGCCAGAAATGAACGTCAGCCGTCAGCTGCAGGGCTGCTGTGCCAGTTTAATTTACAAATGAAGCAGCGTTCCCTTTTGTGAGCGTTCCCACCGCCCGCCCGAGATGAAACCAGGGGATTAGTCATGGTTTTGAGGGCTTTGTGGTTATTCTGCATCCGAAGCCTTGCTCAAGTCTTGCCCCCAAGACCACAAGCAACAATATTTGCAGGGGTTTCTCTAACGTGGGCTCAAGAGGAAATCCACCCATCCAGCATGGGGTGGAACCAAATCCCAGGGTGCAGGAAGGGTGGTCCTGGCGTAGGAGTAAGCTGTGTTCATCGCCCTCGTGTGAAAGGAAAATACAGATGTCACAGGTTACTATAATTAAGAAGATGTTAAAATAACCACTTACTCCTCCAGGAATTGGGCTCGCTGCTTTTAAATTTTCATTAGATAAGAATCTAAGTCACAGGGAATATACATACGCAATCAAAACTGCATAGTTCAAAGAGCTCTGTCAAAAATGGGATGCCCAAAAATATGACCTACCTTTCCTTCCGTTTCAGATTTCCAGGGAGTTATTAAAAATTAAAGATGCCTTTAAGGAGCTTCCCAGAAAACTGTTAGAATGTAGGACATAGTGTACCAGCAGGTTACAAAATGAAACAACTTTTATGCAATATATCACGCTGCAAAGCAATTTTGTTCCAAGTATCTAAAGTATTTCAATTAAGAAAAATAATGATCAAGGACAAACAGCATTTTAGTAGGAAGGGATTAGATTATTTCTATGGTTACTGTGTTGGAGCTGCAACTAGAATTAAAGTTTTAAGATCCAGGTTATGTTTACTTTTATTAAAAATTTTATGCTAATGGCCAATTTTTCATACACTAAACCCCTCTTTTTTGGTGGGTTTTTTTTTTTTTTTTTCCCCCATGGTATAGCAGAGGGCTGAAGCGATGACGTAGCTTCATAGGTTTAAAGTTATTTATGTGTTTCGCTGCTTTGGCACCAAACATGGGGAAGGTTTTGGTTATTCCAAGTTTAGATCTTAACACATTTAAATTCAAATCACAGGGGGTCCTGCAAACTGTGATAATACACTCTTATTTCATTTTTTCGTTGAAGGTAAGGCCCATCCAACAAACAAGGATAAAAGTAGTATATTAATTTATCATCCTACCAAACTTTTACATTAGGGGGTTGAGGGGCTTTTATGTGAGTTTTCTTCTAAATCAATAGCTTTCAGAGAGCACCGCGGTATCACTATCCCTGTTTTGCAGGCGGTTCAGGAGCACGATGGTTTGCTTTACATTATCCAGCAGCCAGGAAGCACAGCTAGAAATGATACCCAGGTAAGTCAAATATTCTGCTTTGGGCTTATTTGATCAGCGGTGCAATAATTACTGGGTAAATGGGTCTTGCAAGACCTTGAAGTAGCTGCTGTCTGTCAGCGCCTCCCCTAAAGGCTGATTTTTCTATTGTAATAAAACAAGGTGAAGAAAAATGGGGTGAATATAAAATATTGTGGGTTCCTCCAGTCTCCCAGACCACCAGTCTGCCAGAAAATACCTTTTCACAGCAATGGTCTCCTCTTTTCCTATGTTCTCCCAGAGCAGTATTGTAGAAACTGCTATTAATAGGGGGCACTGGAATAATTGCTGAACAGTATTTACATTAACAGTAAATGGTTGTACCTGGGTTTAGTGTTTGGGGATGGCAATGGTTGCAACATCTGTGCTTGAAAATATTTTAAAGGCCATATAAAGATACTAAAAAAGAATGGAAAATAGATAAAATAGTTGCAGACTAGTAAGAAAGGATTTCATTTTAACAACATTCCTATTCTTCATCTCTCTGTCTGAGACGTTTCAACGAGAGCTGCATCTCTGTAACGTTAAAAATAGTTAAAGCTCTCATTTTCTTTGTGAAGAATGAAAATTACCTGAATTAGGGTGGTTTCTCTTGTTGCTAAACAAAAGATGCCAAAAAGAGGACCCAGGGAGGGTTTCTCTGTGGTGCTCTGGAGGTGCCCATCTCCTGGAGAGATGAGCTGTGTCCCTCTCCTGGCTCAGTCCCCTCTTTGGGTGGTTAGGGCACTGCTGGATATTGCACCTCAATCAGCAGAAGTAGCTTTTGCCTTGCAAAAAGGCAGAAAAGATACAGTATGGAAATAAATTTTAAAAATGGAAAAGAAATGATAAAAGTTGAAGGAAGAAGACAGGAGCCCATATCTAACCCTCAGGCCCTTGTCGGTACTTAGTAAAGGTGATGACACAAGGGCAATAAAGTCCACTTTCTCATTCTGCTGTATTAAAAGTTTATGAGGGATGATATTTGTTTTAATTTCTCTGCTGGGACAGCCGTTGAGACCTGATGTTGATTGCACTGGCGTTGCATTAAGATTTTGACGAGTCTGCTTGTCTTCGGGTAACTGTTTGCTGAGGTTTTTGTGTCTTCTCAAACCTGGAAGATCCTGCTGCTCTTTGCCTTCGGCAGCCTCTGCAGGAAAGATCCTCAAATCTGTTTTGGCATTATGGCATTTCATGTTCAAATTCATTTAATTAGAACATGGGTTTGTTTTTACAGAGGTGTTGGAGATTGTTCTTCCCCCTGCTTTCCCCCCAGTTAAAAATTAAAAATGTTTTCTTGTAATTATCATGACTGATTTGCAGCTTAATTGCACCAGGCACCTTTAGATTTCCAGAGTCTGGCCAGCTGCTTTGAGAGGTGTACTGAGATACCCTCGCTCTAGGAGGAGATCATTTTGGTCCAACAGAACTTCATACTAATTCATATTTCATGCTAATTTCATATTTAATTAAACACCAGCCATGGGTAGCCACCAGCTTCTGAAGAGGAAAGAGGGAGCTGAAGGTGGAGCTGGATGCAGGGTGCCCAACCACTGGAACCCAGTGCAGGGATGGGCAATTGCTGGAAAGTGGTGGCATTGGGGACCCTTGTGGCTAATGGAAGCTGAGGACAGTGCCATTTGGCTTGTTCTCAGCTGCAACTAGGAAGGTCTGGAGGTGACCACCAACTGATGGAGAGCTGGTTGGGGATAGAGTGGTTGTGGGCCTTGTTCTGCAGTTTTTCTGTGAGAAATCTTACCATGTGGGATTGTGAAGAATGTGGTTCCCTCCAAATTTTTGTGCTTGCTTGTATTTTGACAACTTGTTTATTGTGGATCCTCAGTCTGGTCAGGAAAATTCAGTCAATGTTCCCTTTTCTCTCTTGTCCAGCTAGGAGAATGATTGGGACAGGATGTCTGAGATTTTGTTACTATTATTGTCAAACCAAAATATAATAAGTAGTTAAATAGAAATGATAACAAAATAAGGGATTATAATATGGGATCTTCTGCACTTTTAAGATAAGGTGACAATTTTTGCCTTGCTGCACCAGCTACACTTTCTAGACTGCACTTTCCTTCCTGCACTGGGTTTGAATGGAAAACAAGAAAAAGTGTCATCATCTCCACGCAATTCTATTACTAAATTGTCAGAACATAGTCATATTTCTGGCAGTGGTGATTCAACTCTATTTCCACCTCCACATGGATCAGCAGTGACCTTGACGTTCTTGGGCAAGGCTGGTGTAGAGATTGCTTGGCAGGCGCAGGTGCCAAGCTGTGGAATATAATTTTCTGACAATGTATGGTATCTGGGTGTGTAATTGGCTTCTGGGCTGTCCCTGCACGGCTATAGGGTCCTTCCCTGAGCCCCTCAGCCAGTAGTTTTTAATGACCGGGAAACCATGAGCCATCTGTTTGTACAGAACCACACAACTGTTGCTGGTTTTATACATTTTTGTGTGCCCCTCTCAAAAATATTTTAAGCAGGATCCATTATCTAATTTTTAAAATGGACTATCAGACAAAGAGTAGTGTTTTTTTTTTTATTTAATTAGTGGCAAAGGTGGAATCATTATCATGCAAGAGAACACTAAAAGGCAAAAATTGCACGAGCAGAGTCCAAAAAAATTCCAAACTCTCCAGCCGCAGCAGGCGCTTCAAGCTTAAACCACGTCCCTTGGGATGAAATGATGCAGAGAAGTAATGGACGTGACAGATCTCCTCCCCTCTCCTTTGTGCTTGCTGCTCTGTCCATTAATGCCTGGGCAGTTGCCCATTTGGCCATTAATGCCGTTCCCACGTAGATGTGTAGGACAGCGTGAGGCTCAGGTAGGGCTCTGGCTCCGTTTTCACACACATTACCCAGTACAGCAGGGACCATGATGGACCAGAAAATGTCCCAGAGCATGTAGGGTGGCTCCTTGGCGTGCAAGAGCAGCACATCTCTGTGTGTCTGTCATGGAGCACGGAATCACAGAATGATATGGGGTTGGAAGGGACCTCTGGAGATCATCTCCTCCAACCCCTTGCCAAAGCAGGTCCACCCAGAGCAGGTTGCACAGGAACGTGTCCAGGGGAGTTTGAATGTCTCCAGAGAAGGAGACTCCACCACCTCTCTGGGCAGCCTCTGCCAGGGCTCCGCCACCCTGAAAGGAAAGAGGCTCCTCCTCACGTTTAGATGGAACTTCCTTGGTTCAAGTTTGTGCCCGTTCCCTCTTGTCCTGTCCCTGGGCACCACTGAAAAAAGACTGGCCTCATCCTCCTGACACCCACCCTTTGAGTATTTATAGGCATTGATGAGTTGCCCCCTCAGTCTTCTCTTCTCCAGACTAAACAGCCCCAAGTCCCTCAGCCTTTCCTCACCTGAGAGATGTTCTCGTCATCTTTGTAGCCCTTTTCTATACCCTCGCCAGCAGTTCCCTGTCCTCCTTAAACTGGGGAGCCACCGTCCCTCTGGATGGCTGCAGGGACACGGGACTTATTTCTCTAAAGCCTATTTCCACTGAAAAAAGCACGGCTCACTCTGGAGCAAAGCTGCTCTCCAGAAGGGAAAACAAACCCTCATGATTAAAGGATAATTCAGGATGCACCTGCCAAAAATAAAGTTAATGTAACTGGAAAAAGGTTTAGGGCGACACAGTCTGCAGAGTCAGGCTTTTCAAGTTGGTTTTGTCTGTTCAACTACTTGGGCATAAACTTGTCACTCCCCACGTCCTTGGGGGATGCCTGTCAGTCGCGGAGGGAAATTTGGGGTGCCTGTCAGACACTTTCATCTTTTCCTCTTCCAATTTAGCAATATCAGAAACACACAAGCTGGAGAAATGGATAATACCTAATGCTAAATGAAATACGTGTCTGTCAATGAACGAACATCTCCTTTGTTTAATGTCTTATTAATTATGCTGGGTTTTCAAACATCATCTTAAACTCATGTGATTCGTATGCGGGACAAGTTGAGAAAAGATAGTGATATATTGATGCTGTCTTTTGACAGAAATAGTTAATAATAAGGTAATAACAAATGTGCCAGATTTGCTTCCTGGCCCGGCCGAGCCGTGTACAGCTCTTCAGTGGTTTTTATTTCACAGTTTGAGGAGTTCATCTCCCGCGAGTCAGCAAAGTGCGGATCATAAGGGCGGTTTCGGGCTCTAGGAAATGAAGAGAGGCTTAATACCTTCTGCATTAAAGTTGCACTTCTACCTACCACCGTGGGTTTTTGATAGTAAATCCAGGCTTGGTAATATTTTCATTGGAATCTATAAAACAACAAACTGAAGTAAATCCGGCCAGTTCATTGATCAGAGCTGGAGCCTCTTCTGTCTTGTTTTGGCAGTAATTTTCTGATGTTCTTGTCCTAAATATGAGCTGCTTTATCTGAATAACAGACAGGGTTGCTTTTTTATTTTTTTGGAAAAAAAGTTACCATTTCAAAGATGTTACTGAAAAACCTTCCTATCTGCTTCTCATCAGCCATGACAGTCTTAAAGAGTTGAATATTGATGAGGACTAGTGAACATATACCGTAATTCAGCAGGAAATTAAACCTAGAGCACTTAAACATCTGTTTCTTCACCAATTCCATACATTTTTGGGCAGAGAGTGATTTTTTTCCTTCGTCAAGGACCTGCAGTAATATATGTTCAAGATATGTGTTCCAGATTTTCTTGTTTTATTTTTTTTTATTAGGAGCAACATAGGGAGACTCAGAGCTGCCACGAGGACTGAAATTAGTGCCTGATGCAGAAACTTTGATTGTTTGATAGTTTCCCTGTTTTTGTGGCACTGGTTCCTAATCTTTCATGATCATTTAATAGGTTGAAACCTCATGAGTGGGCCTACTTCATTTCTAGGGCAATTTGTAAGAGAAAATAAGCTCTGGCTCCAACCACTAAGTTTTGGTTCTGTGAATTGTCAATGAATTTGTGTCTAATGTAGCACTACTGCTACATTAAATGATTACATTTTTTTCCCCTCCGGTGCATTGTACAAGTTGCATGTGTGGAAATACTGATTTATTTCTGAATTCCCTTAACTCTCAGGGGCAGCAGAGGTTTTCTGTGTCTCAGGGGATGCTCTGGAAGTGTCCCTGGCTCTGGTTTTTACGGAGGACGGTGTTCTCCAGAGTAGGCAGCCAACAGTAGCATCAGTTTGCTACTGCCTGCTCTGCACTGGAAATGTCTGCCCGTTTCCCATCAGCAGATTGAAATGGAGCGAGACGAGGCAGGTACATGGGGTTTTAAGCGTGGTTTTAATTTTAGGTTCCAGAAAATTCACCGTAAATAGATGCAGCCGGATCTCTGTGGCTGTGCTCAGTGGTCCACAGCTGAGCTGAAGTCATTGTAATGTTCTTTTTCCTCAGAGCTACCAGTTATGCAAACTGAAGCTTCACCTGAGCAGGGATTAGGGTTTTTCATGTTTAGCTCAAACCATTTAATGGAAAGTGATCTATCTGGGGAAGGAGGGACGGGGAAAAAAAAAGCAAAAAAAAAACCAACAAAAACCCCACCCTTAAACAGAAACATCTTATTTTAGAGCTGCATCTTTCATAAATACTAAAAGCCAACACTGTTTTGTTTAAAAATCAGCTTATGTTTAGAATACAATAAGGAGGAGGAAGAACCAGATTCAATAATTTTCTTATGCTTCTAGTTGTTGTTCCTTACTTTATTACTTGCCAAAGTGCCAGAACTGACAAATTATCCAATAACACAAACCTGAAGGCAGCATTGCAGTCATTGTGAAGCTGGATTAGTTTATAAAGTATCCTTGTTGTGTTTCATAAAATGAATAACTAATATTCAGCAAACCTGTTGCAGATTCTTTTCCCCCTTCTTTCTTCTTTTTCTTTCTGGCACTAAAAGGAGCGGAAAGTTAGACATTTATATACTTGTCAGAAGGGAGGAAATCCTTCAAAAAGAAAAATTGTGTGCTACTTAAACCATTTCAGGGTGTGAAAGGAAATGCATTGGATTTCCAGCCTGCCCGCCACGATGGT
Organism: Xenus cinereus; assembly: GCA_025774025.1. Taxonomy (NCBI): domain Eukaryota; kingdom Metazoa; phylum Chordata; class Aves; order Charadriiformes; family Scolopacidae; genus Xenus; species Xenus cinereus. The sequence continues at coordinate 14,783,598 of JAOXJK010000003.1, forward strand.
ATCTGAGCAGCTGTATTCTTGGTACAGGGGGGTGGGAAAGGGGTTTTGAGACTGGGGGGGTTGCAGTATAGTAATGTTTTCTCCAAAGTGTAATACTGAAATTTACTCAGTGAATTACTAAAGCCCATATATTGAATTATAACCAACAGTTGATTTAATATTAAGCTTAGAATTTGCTGAAGGCTATTGTAGAAAAACATAATGCATCAGAGCTGGCAGTTGCAGCTTTCTGGCATTTTTTTGCTTGGGTGTTTTTTTTGTTTTTTTTTTTTTTTTAGTACCGTGAAGTGCAGAGACAGGCCACTGTCTCTCACGCGTAGGGGTGTGCGTTCGATGGGCTTTGCTGTATCGCAAAGGATGCCCGGAGACAACGGCGATCCTGTGGAAACCAGTGTCTCCGCGGGAAAACCAGCGGTGAGCTGCAGGAGAGGCGGCAGATTGGGCTCTGCGCGGAGGAGTTTTGGGATGAGATTTTATGTTTTGCTAACTTTGTGTTTGGAGTAGGTTAAGCAGAGCGTTCCGCAGGGAGCACTGCAAGAGCCTCACTGATGCGAGGAGGAAGCAATATTAAGTCCTGCTTTTATAGATATATAAATGCACTTTAAAAACTTAAGTATAGCGGTGTGTGTGCATTAACGCAGCCCCACAGCATCCAAAACAAAGCGAGTTTGATGGTTTCTACTGGGGGCAGGGCAAATCTGTGCTCCTCGAATTGCTCTGCAAAGCCATTCCTCCTCACCGCCTCCGCTCCCAGGATGCAGAGAGGGCGCGAATAATCCTGCAGTACTTTATTCTCTGGCCCAACACTATGCAATTTAGTAATTAAGAAATATTTTATGGCACGGATATCAGTACAAAAGAGCAAGCACAGGCCATGGGGAAAGCGCACTGAAAGCTCTATTTAAGTTCATTTGATTTGATCCTGGTCCCTGCGGCCCATTCCTCTGGTGCCGTGATGAGCAGCCAGGAGGATGTTCTTCTTCATGGCAAGTTTCAGCAGACACAAAGTCCTGAACCTGCATTCAACACCTGACACAGAAGGAAGGAACCTGGCCACCTGACCTAATTCCATGTAATTACACTTTGTTTCAGCCTCTTGCTTCCCAGGAGAATGAGCTAATTGAAGCAACTTCACCATGTGCCACTAAAGGATCATCCAGATCTTTGACTGATCCTCTCTGAACGTTTGTTTTTTTTAAACTGTAACTGGTATGTTACAGTGCCGTTAATGTGACAGATCACCCCTGAATGCTTTTATGATCATGGCTACATAACAAGGTACCTAAATTAATTCTGAATGTGCTTGCTTACAAAGGAGGAGCATTGTAGAAATGCTGATGAATCGGTCCGTAACAGTTGGTATGTCCTGGTTTGCAACAAAACTGATCAACCAAGTTATTCCTCGTGGCATCAAACCATCCCGTGATGGGACAGAGAGTGCTGCCGGGGCTACCTCTGCAGCGTTTTAACACCTATAACCTGTGTAATTCCATGCTCGCTCCCTCTTCCAGCTACGGTTAAATGCTGCAAAACGCAAAAAAGGGACAAAACAGAAAGAACCTAGACGTTGTTATACTCAGTCGTTTATATTTAGTGCCTACTTGTAGGGCAGGTGGGAAATGGGCACAAGGTAATTAGGCATGGTTTATGCTAAAAGAAGAACTGCTCTGCAGTTGTTAGAGCTCATCAGGAGGAGTTTTGAGAGTGGTGGTTAACGTGGTGATGTGCTAATGGAATTTGCCAGTGACACAGAACCCAGCAAGGTATTGCCAGCGCAGGGGAGGTTTGGTATATAGGAAGAAATAGATGACTGGGAGGGCTGCAGTAATGAAAATAATATGAATAATAATAAAAAGTACAAGATTATGTGCTTTGGGACTTAGAAATGATAAATTTCTGCTGTACCTGGAAAATTACAGTTGTAGATGATGGAGGAAGAGAAGGATGTTAATATTCAAGTAGATCTTTTCTCGTAAAGCAGAACTTGGTGCAGCTACGCAAACCATTGCATGCAGGATGCTGTTTACAATTCTGGCCACAGTTGCTCAAAATAAATGTGAATCAGAACAGGTGTGGAAAAGAAATTTCCATCTCCCCCATCAGCATCACAGCCTGTCTTCCAGCAGCATCCCAAAGGGGTTCAGTTGAAACAGCCCAGGAGAGCCGGAGAAGAGGTCAGCACGTGTTCTGCAGGTGCATCGGGACGGAGTACCAGAAGGTGACTACAAAACCAAAGGGATGGTGACACACAGTCACAGCAGCATAAATTTTTCCAGAGTGAATTGAGACCAAAATTCGCTAAAGGATAAGGACCTGGAACCCCCATTCTGTGGGAACAGACCGTGCAATGAACCTCTCCAGCTGCAGCCTGGAGACAAGAGAACCGGTGACTTTCGGTCACCTGTGCTGCAGCCAGCGAGCCAGGCTGGGGTCATACGCTCTACGCTGATTTTTAAGCCAGGCTATGCTTTTGAAAGGCCTGCCAGGCAATTTTGGGGGGTTAACAATACTGCAGACAGTCCACCTGTCTGTCCATTCCCTTTGTTAGCAGCATTGATGGTTTGCTAATTAGGAGAGGTGCGATTTGTTCTCTCCACATGAAATAAAAAGCAGATAGGACGGCATTTAATAGAAAATATTAAACTGTCTTCAGGGACTGCAGCACTGGAAGGGGAGAGCAAAACATTGGTAATTGGTTTTTAGTATTATTTTTGTGTGTGTGATGCATTTACACTACCAGTGTGGCCAAGTCCCCAAGGAGAACATCAGGGAGGTGAGTGTATTTTGGGGTTGTGGCGAGAGCCATCGCATTCCCAGGGCTCTGGGGAGAAATCAAGAAGGTGCTGACTGATAATAGCTTGGCAAGTGAAGAGAAATTTTAAAAAGTTCCCTTTTAAATCTGTGTAAGGCTAGAGCTACCCCTCAAAGTGGCCCATACCGACAACTAAATCTTCCATTTTCTCTTCAGTGTGTAATTTCACAGCAGTCTGATTGCTCTTCCACAGCATTTTCATCATGCTGTACGAGAAAGGAGAAAATTACGAACAATTAGCTGAACTCTGCAGTCTTCACTCAAGCAGAACCCCACTGCCTTCACTGGGAGCACTTCCCAGGATTAGATTCAGACTTTTTCCCCATTTACCATTTGGGAAAGGGCTGAACAGAACCCCCTGAGGACCCCAGCTCAGTGCAGGAAGAAAAGAGCTTTTTCATTCTTGTGATTTGGACGCACAGAGAAATATTTCTAGAGAATTTGGTATTTTGATAAGAGTGTGTATCCCACCTCTGAGTACGTGTAATTAAAGCAAGAGTTGCCATCAGCAATGATCTGTAGAGGCAGATATAAGAACAACACCCTATAAATGACTGGGAAGATTATTTTATTGACGATTTTAGCTTTTACAGTACCGTGGTGGGGTGTTTTTTTATTCACCCAGTAAGTCTTTGAGCAACAGTTTCCCACAGCCCGATGCCTGATGCGTTTGGGATTTGTTGCCTGCAGGGGATTTCTGTAGGTTAGAGAAGCCCTTTTGCTGATAACCTGTGAAGTGGGGAAATACCTGAACTCCGCAAGACACAAAGAGATGATCCTGTTCAGGTATCTAACAATAATAATTTTTAAAAAAAGATTGGAGGTGGCTGGAAGGGCTCGGAGAGGGACCCTACAAGTCCAGAATTGGGTTCATTCAATCTCTGACCTGTCTGCAGGGTTGTGCTCTACCCAGGGAATTGCAGGAAACTCCATTTTTAAACCTTGACCCCTATTTTATTGTAATCCTTGGAAGCAGCAAGCGGCCTGTCCGCTGCAGAGCTGCCAAGGTGAGTGGGGGTCACGTGTGGATTTTGCTGTCCCCTCTGCCAGGGGGCTGGGGACCAGCCAAGGCTGCTCCTGCCGTGGGAGAACCACCGGGAACTTCAGCCCAAACTGAAGCAGGCAGGAGGGGCCGGGTCTTTTCTGCTGCCCCCAGCAATACGTGGCTTTGGCAGACACTTACTTTGCCTACACCAGGGGACGTGGCAGAGGCGCAAGGAGGTGGTGAGGATCTTCAGGTCTGCGCCTACCCCACTTCTCGGAGCAATTGGGTTGAACAAGGTCCTAGATGAGCCCCTGAGACAGGTAACTCATCCCTATTGTGATCTAACAGAGCATCCTTTAAAATCAGCAGGGTGAGCATCACTCAGATGGCTGTGACCACTTCTGCGAGCTGCCAGCATTGATGGCACCGAACCGGCGGGACGTTTTGGGGAGGTAAGTCACACATTGATTCATTCCTGATGCTTTGATAACCTGTCAGCTGCCATGAAAGCCGACATCTGTGTTTGCAAAGCTGATGCCGCTGGCTGAGACAGATGTGCGGGTTTTTTTGGAACAACCAGCAATTTCTGACAGTTGTGGCATCGCTGGGACTGTGTCCCCACGTCAGCCGATGCCGACTGTGGGTAGGTCTCTGCAGCTCCTGTTGCCTGATGAATTCTGGTACTTTCTGCTCTTGGACTGTAGCACTTTCCTTTGTTTACTGCGCTTTATCACCATCACTCACCCCTCCAGGCGTTTTCTACAATATATTTTTCATGACTCTTGCAGCTGAATGATATTTTTCTCTTCCACCCCCACCTCCTCACTCCGCTTGACAGAGGGCTTTGCCCTGGCTGGGGGATGCGCTGAGCTGCCCGGTCTGGGGGTGAGCAGGGTGAGCTGGCCTCTTCCCCCTGATTTAAGGGCGAGCTCAGCTGGGCTTAGGTCTCGGGGAACAAGCACATCCTTAGAACAGCTTTTCTTCTATGCCAAGGAAGGTCAGCCCTTACCAGGTTGGGTACCACCACGCTTGAGTTCAGCTCTGCTGCTGGAGGGGCAGCAACACTGTGGTAGATGCCAGTCCAGGTATAGTCTACATTTAATCTCTAGCTAGGAATGGTAAAATGAAAAATTTTGAGTAAATCTGGGACTAATACAGAAAGTCTCTTCTTGCTTCTGACTTGTCTTTTGCCTGACAGTTCCCATAATGTTTGACAGTGCTACAAAGACCATCATCAGCTCTCTCCTACTAGTTAAAACCTACTTGTCTTTTCATTAGTTTAAACTTACAGGAAGAAAAATCTTTTGGTTAAGAAAAGAGGCATTTGCAAACACCAGGACTTAGAAAAACGTTGTTCTTGCATGCTCTGAAGCTCCATGTTTTTCCCTCTCTTTGTTTTCAAGTCTAAAAATGACAGGAAGGTCAACGTGACCGTGACTTAAAAATTGGGACCGTGAATTTGATAAATGCTGCAGCCTCACGTGGTTTTACCTCCATGAATAATTTTTTGCTTCCAACAAGACCACTGCTTGAGGAGGAAGAGGCTTGACCCATGGAGCCCTTCTAAAAGACACCCTGATAACTCATGTTTTTTCACTTCAGTGGGGCTATTTGTTTGTGTGCTTGACATTTGTCCTGCGATTTTGTGCCACCTACTACAGCTCCCTCTGATTGAATCACTGCACCCGTTATTATTTCTCTGTTCCTTGACTTTTTCCAGTGAACTGAAAATACTTTCATTTTTGTTTGCTATTGATCAGATAATCCACAGGTCTGAGCTGCTCTGACGTACCTGGCTCTGCAGGTTGATGTATTGGAAAAGAAATACATATAAGGAGTAGCTTATGCTTTTTGTCCTGTATTTACAGTGGTTTAATATTTTTTTTTATACATTCTTGATACGTTACAATTGACAGTAATTACAATTACATATAGTGTGTGTTTCCAGGAGGGGTATCTGAGAAAGCAAAACAATTAGTAATTCTTTTGCAAATACTCAGTTCTGCTCTCTTCCCCTTCAAAAAACCCTCTGTTGTAGATAAAATAATTGGTTTGCAGCCAGTGGCTGAACACTTTCAAGACATTTAAGACATTTTCACTATTTAAATTCTTCTCAAGAGGGGCAGCAGTCATTTCTCAGTTGTAGTGAAGCTAAATGCATGTTCTTCTGTGAGAGATTCCTTTAGGTCTTGCCTGCCTTGACTGGTTTGGTACAGAGATTTTGGGGAACGGCAGGCGAAGGGATGCTGCGGCTCCAGAAGCCCTTCCCCTCCTCCAGGTGTGGTTCTCCCCTTGGGGTGGTTGCATCACATGGGCTTTTTTTTTTTTTTTAGCATGAGAGTAAAACCTGATGCTGACTAATTTAATAGCTATTAAGTTACCATTCTGGTATTTCCCAGTCAGATGTTCTCCTCACCAAGTGCTGCGGCTGTTAACTGGCCGTGGGGGTGAAACGTTGGGTACGTGACAGCCAGCAAACTGCAGCTCTGCACAAGAGACTGCATGCTCTTCTACAGCTGGATATTCTGGGGGGAAACCAACCTGGAAGTATCCATCCACAGCAGCTAAATGATTGCGTAGCGTTTGCGTGGCAAGGTTTTGGCAACAGGGAGCTGCAGGGGAGGCTTCTGTGAGAAACCGGTAGAAGCTTCCCCCATGTTCAATGGAGCCAACACCAGCTGGCTCCAGGAGGGACCCACCGCTGGTCAAGGCTGGGCCCATCACCGATGGGGGTAGTACCTCTGGCATAACAGAGTTGAGAAGGGGAAAAGTTGTTGCCCAACTGTAGCTGGAGAGAGGACTGAGAATACGTGAGAGCCACAACTTTGCAGGCACCAGGGTCGGAGAAGAAGGAGGGGAGGAGATGCTCCAGGCACTGGAGCAGAGATTCCTATGTTGGTTTGGTGACCTTTGGCTGTGCCTTCTCCTCTGTGAGCTCTGAGAGTTGGTGGGTAGCCCCCAGACACCTGCACAGCAAGAGGAAAGGGTCACCACAGCATCTGCTCCAGGCTTCCGTCAGAACTGAAATCCTTGAAGTTTTGGAGGTGAGATTGGGTGGGTTTGCATGAAAATGCAGCAAAGCTTGGAAATGTTTGCCCCCGCACAGCAGAGACTCCTCCAGGAGCTTCTCCAAAGACTTCTGAGGGATCCCAAAGCAGTGGGAGTTCTGCTAAGAGGGAGCAGGCAGATTAGCTTGACCTTAGAGTTTGGACTATTGATTAATTCAGGTGTCCATGCAAACCAATCTCTTCCAACTTTCCATGCAACTTCAGCCAGGACAAAAATATTTCTTTTTACTTACACCGTTATTACCACCCAATTGGCTACAAAGATACAGAATTACAAACTGCGTGCTTCTACAATTAAGCTGTATTTTTACTGCATGATTTATGGACCCATGACAAGGAGACCCTTCTCTAATGAAGGGTTTTTCCAAATGAATTTGCATCAGTTTCATAGGTCACACTTCTGACTTCAGTTCTTTTGTCTGCCATTTGCTATGGCTGTTAAACAGCTTTAAAATTAAAGTGTGATTATTCAGAAATCACTTCATAAAACATTATATGCCATTTGCCACCGTTTTTTCCTTTATGTCCCACACTAGGCAAAAGAAACTGCTGAGTTCGAACTAGTGATGGAAAGTTCATTATGGATAATTGTTGATTGGATGGGAAAGTGAATTATAGAAAAGAGATCCGAAACATCTAATTGTCTTCGCCATGGACATGATGCTTTACAGATGGGGAGGGCGCATGGAGCTTGCAGTGCCACTGGTGGCACTGGGATTGCTAATAGATCTCTTGCTAATGCAGACTGATAAATATGGGACAAATTGTGGGATATTTCACTGCTCTTACCAAGCACATTTCCTTTTTTCAGCTTCCGGAAGATGAATGAATTATTGGTAAATTGTATTTTTTAAGAAAAAATGTATCGGTGTGATAGCGCAGGGTGCAGTATTGACTATCTGGATAAACAGTTTTAGATCACTTGTCTAAGATTTCTTTCTTCAGGTTCATCTCCCGATACAGTTGATCTAATGAGGGGCATCTTGTTCCTGCCCCAGGTAAAGCAGAAAGGCAAATGCCATCACACACCCCCCAAAACAGGGCCAGCTCATGGTCAAATGCTTTTATGGACCAGGTGGTTCTTCCCAAGGATTGAGAGAGAACAATAGGAAATTGTAGTTGGCAGTGTCTTTTTCTTAAAATAATGAAATGCTAAAATAAGAACATCAGCCTCAGCTGCCTCAGTATTACTATTATTTGACTTGCTTTGAGCCCTAATACTTGTGTATAGGGTGGTATTACACCATCTGAGGGAAAAGAAAGCAGGGATCTGGGAAAGGATTTTATTATTTAGAGAAGGATGGTAACTGACATAGAGAAAATAGAAGGAATTGCAAACAAAGCTTTCAGTTAGGGGAGAAAGAAAGTAAACTTATTTTCTTCTTTATGTAACTGCGCCAGCAAAATCAACTGTTCAACAAGTAATGATTAAGGATATTGTGAGCTGGAAGAGAGGCCATGTCCTTCTCCCATAACTACTGCGTGAAAATGGGGAAAGGAAAAGGCCCCCATCAGTAAAAGAGTGAAAATGTCAAGAAAATAAAGATGTCTTTTAAATTATGGGGACTTTAGAGTTAACCTAAGAGACAGAATGTTCTGCTGAAGCTGGTGTGCAAGGTTAAACCTGTACATATTTCTCGCTACCCCCCCAAAGTCTGCTTTCTCCAAGCCTCATTAACCATTTTGCTGAACATTACAATCATTACTCTTCTGCCAGGTTATATCACATTTTTCAACCTTTTAGGTACAGACCTTAGAATTATTGATCCAATGAATCATACTGACTTAGGTGCTGGCTGCTGCTGAAACACCTCTGTAGAAACCAGGGTGTTGGTTAAATATCAGATTTTTTTTATTATTATTTTTTTTTCTGAATATTCTTCATGTGAGGGAGTATTTTTCCACATGGAAGAAGCAGCAGCACGGGGACATCACCTCTTTGCAGTTTCTATGGCACTACATGATGTTTAAGGCATCAAACGGCAGTGATGTACAAACACTAAAGCTAAACAGATGTATTTTCTTCTTCATTGCTGAAAATAATGAGGCATTCTCTACTCAATATCTGAGGCTAGTGATATTATTTTGGCATTTTATTTGCTAACTGGGTTGGTTTGGCAGGCAATGGGAGGAGTATGAACAGCTTTGACCGACCTGTTGGGTTGGTAACCTCCAGCAAAACCAGGATTTATAAGAACCACTCATTTGCACCAACACAATGACTGTTGATTCTATGTCTGTAATATCTACAGTGCTGCTGTAGGTGTGATAGGCACAGATAGGCATTGGCCAGCCCTTTTTTCCCATATGTTTTAGGAATGCCAAAAGACTAAGCTATTTGTGTGAATAACTGGTCTTACAGAAAAATCCTGCCTTAGCTGGCAGAGGGCACATGTGTGCATCGCTTTAAGAGCTTTGGATTTTTGTCTTGTAATCAGGAATACGGTACTTAAAGAATGGGCCCAGAGTTTATCCACAACACAAATGATTAGTAGAATTTGAAATCTAGAATAAACACACAGCCGATTGTGATATTATCTCTGGCTGTGTTGGTGGATATTGAACATGGCCATAAAAAACTGAAATAAGGTCTTCTAGAAGAGACGCAGTCAAATCACTCCTGAATCAACAACTGAGGTGTGAAAAGTTCTGTTCCCAATATACATACCCTAATTACAGAGCTGTTCATAAACTTTGATCAGCTTCTGCAAGAGACTGGACAAGAAAATAATGACAAACTGATTAAAGCTGAGATATTAAAGGTTCCCAAGCATCTCCTCAGTCTGAGGTGAGACATCAGAATGAATAGTTTAATCCTGGAGAACTCATCTCTGGTGCACTCAGATTGGATCCAGGTGTATTTGGAGAAAAAATGCAGGACTCGATGGGTAGGAGTTTGTCCAGGGGCAGGCCTGAAAATAGACTCTATTTAATAAACAGAGTGTAGAGAGAAGGCTGGAAGGATCGTATCTGTAGAGCAAAGTATTATTTTTATTTTCATTGCTTCGGTGCCTACAGTAGGACAGGAACAACCACCTCCTGCTGGGAAGAGCCCGAAGCCCAGAGGAGGCAGGGACCGCGCAGATGCTACCTGCCTCGCTCATGTTTCAAGTTGCTACAGGGAATTTGTAACAGGAGCTCGGAACAAGATGTTCTGAGTCTCAGACTAGTACTCGAACATCAAGTTTCTTTGTCTTCTATCTCAAGCACTTCACATTTGGTTTTCTGTTGTACCCGGGTTTCTTAAAGCTGCCCGAGAAATCCTGCACCTCCCCCTGGCATCCCCCGGACAGGAATCTGGGAGTATCCCCCAAATAATACACAGGAGATACATTCTATTTATTAATTATTAGAGAAATCGTAATGATCTTTAAACATACTAGGTAAGCTAATTATATTGTAAACACTTTTTCTTTTGTGTTTACAGACTGAAATGCATAATTCACGAGCTTGACAACTACCAGCACTAAACTGGGGTTACAAAACTGCATATGGATATCCAGTTTACCACAAAATACACATTGGCAAGGAATTTAAGATGACATATTTTGGCAGATCTGAGTTGCTCTCCGTCAGGTTCAAGAGAAATGAGCTGTAAGCTTTAGTTTGTAGAAAACCGTTTTGACAGAATATTCAACAGAATTTCCCAATTCACAAATCTATTTTGTTTTTAAGAGTAAAGAGACTGAAATAGTTAATAATTTTGAATGGGATGAACTTTTCTTTAGCAAAGCAAACAACACAAAAAAAAAAAAACAACCCAAAAAGCTGTGGTAATTCTCTTGCAGCTTTCCAAAACAATTAGGCGGTAATGACTGCTGAAGAGATTTTCATGTTGTTTCAAACACTGGTTGGAACAATTGGAAGCTACAAATTCTTCTCATTGTGACTTTATTATCTGAAAGGAAATGACTAATTTGGAGTTTGTTATTATTGTTTTATAGTCCATGAAATATAAGTATATAAGTAAACATTTCCATGAATTTAAATATATAAAATACATAATGTGAAATCGTTAAAAATTAAATAGTTCTTTAGCTGAGACTGAGCCAGGCTAAATTATAACTGGGGTTGGAGCCTGTGGTTTCCAGCACAGCCTGCCTGGACTGGAGCTGCTGGCAGGTTCCCCACTCAAAATAGTCCTCTTGATGCAACTGGACCTTGGCTGGACACGCAGCTCGGTTCCCTTGGTCAGGGGTGGGGTGGTGCCAGCCCATGTCCTTGCTGTGTCACCAGGGGCTGGTGGTCCCACTGGCCCGGCACTGCCAGCCTGCAATGCTCCATCAAGCCCTGACCTTGTCAGGATGCTGTAGCCAACGCACGGCCAGCCCTTGGCTCCTGGACCACCTTCTACTGTATTATTATTATTATTTTATTTGTGTAATTAACGAAACGCTCCCTCTTACTAGGCCTATTTTCCATTGTCTCTTGTTCTCTGAGGTCAAACATAATGTGAGCACAGGCGTCTCGGTGAGTTACTCATCTCTACATTCTCTGGACGTAAGGTGGACCTCCAGCAAACATCTTCATGAGGCAGAAGAGGTGAGGAACACCAAGGGCATGAGGAAGACGTGAGGCTGGTGGGTACTGCTGGGAGAGGTGAGGGCTGGCCTAGATAATAGTTTATACCACTTATTCACCACTGTCCTTCCTTATTCACTTATTCCTCCTTATTCACTTATTCCTCCTTATTCACTACGTCCCTTCCAAGAGGAACATCTAGATTAACAAAAAACCCGTGTAATTCATTTAAAGATGATTAAAAATTGTTGTGTATCGCCTTTCAGTGAGACTGCTTATCCTGAAATTATTATTTTCTATCTCAATTTGAGTACGTGAATTGAGTAATGACTTATGAAAAACATTTGAAAGAGTGGGTTCCTCACCTTTTAACGATTGTTGATTCAAGAAGTTGCATTAATAGAGCAGCGAGGAGAAGTGGTTTTTTTCCTGTGTGGATTCCCTAGCACATAACGAGGTCTGGATTTATATTGTAGCCTTTTTCTTCCTAGAAATGCCAATATAAATCTTGTTCCTTTGCACGTCAGTCCCGGGTCTGCCTTGCTCCAGCCTGTCCCTTCCTCAGGAGCTCTAATCTGCTCTTTGACTCTCCTCCAGCTGCACTGCCCCAGGTAACTCCCTACAACGACGCACCAGATGCTCTTCCTGGCATTTCACCTTGCTCCTCACCTCCCCTGCGCACTTTTAGCTCTCCCTCAGCTCTACCCGAGAGGAATTTTTCCCCGGCTGTTTTGATCCTCGTCCAGCCCATATGTACTCCCTTCCCTTTCAAGTGCTGCTGGAAGCGGACGTCCACGTCGATCCGCATCCTCTCCCCTTCCTCTCCAGCAGCGCCTGAGAGATGAGATGCTCTCTCCGTACGCTGGCGCTCCCCTCTCCGCCTGCCTTTATCTGCTACACCACCCTGGTGAGTAGGGAAAAGGAAAAAAAAAAAGCCCCAATCATTTCTGTAAGCTGTTATGTTAACCTTTAAATCCCTTTTGAAATCTCGCCGTGCTCCGGCGGCTGCCGCTCGCCCCTCTGGCTCTGCCTGGGTAAATGACAAGCTGTAACTTCTGCTCCCTCTTATTTCCCTCTCCCCGTCTCCCAACCTTTGCCACTCTCTGGGTTTTTTTTCTTTCCCCTCCCGTAGCATCCTGCCCGTCACACAGCTTATTAGCTCGCCAGCTGTCTCCTCCGCTCCACTTCTCGCAAAGCCAAGAAAAATGGGATCCTGAATCCTGATTTCTAGGCTGCTCCATAAAGAATAAGGATTATGATCATTGGTGCCATTCTGATTTATTCCGTTATAGTATCTGTTTATAGCACATGAGCTACACTGTATAGTAACGATACAGATAAATTTCAGCCCCTTATTTTTCTTGGCTGTATATCATCAATTTTCCTCTCATTTAGATACTTGCTTCTACTTTGGGAAAAATAAAAATATCCCAGTTGTCTAGGTAATAAAGACGGTGAAGCAAATTCTGAAGTGCGTTTTACAATGGAATTTGATTGTGATAATTTTTCACGTGTTAAAAAAAAGAGCATTGCTGCCTTTCTCTGGGAAATGTCTGGGTTTATGTTTTGTTGGGATTTTTTTACATCCACAACTTGTAGTCATGTGTCTCCTTTTTTTAATGGGAATGAAGAATTAGCCCAGCATTTACCAGCTGAGGTCACTGAAAAACTATATACTATAATTTAATGAGGCTTGAGGTTGTACAGGTAGCACTTGGAACAAAATCTTTAATCGGTGTGAATGTGAATTTTGAAAGTACACCTCCTGCGAGTCTGGTGTGAGTATCTGGGGGGGGGGGGGGAGAAGCAAAATACTAGATATATTTCAAACTAAATGAATGGGATCAGCTACCACAGTGGGTTTGGATGCTCTTCTGGAGAGTGTTAGTCAAGAAGACTTTTGCATCCAGAGGTCAAGTGTCCAGCCACCGTGGATGGCATCTCTTTCAGGCTGTGAGGGCCGTTCCTGCTGCATTGGCAGCTTGTTCATGTGGTTTTGTGTAGCAAAAGTTGGCCTTTGGAGTCTGAAAGCCAGCCAGCGTGTTCACCTTTGGGGGGAACGTGGCTCCCCTCAGGCTGTCAGGATCTCAGGGTCTTGGGGGCAACACAGTGTTCCTGGATGGAAAAGGGGGAAAGTAGCTTTTGGGCTTTCAAAGCAAGCCCGGCACGGTCTCACGCCCGCCTGCAGGGGCTTGTGCTGGGGAAACCAGAGCTGCTCAGATGCTCTCACCAGGCTCTGCATGCGGTTTCTTCATCGGTTCGTTAAGGTTTGTTTTCACAGTTGGCCAAAGCATGTCCTGGATTGGCCCCACCTCTCCTACTTCTCAAAGAAAGACTCATTCTCTTGACTGGGCAGTGCAAGTACGTATTTTGCCGTGTTGTTTCAATTACAAAAACTATAGACAGATACCTGGGCTCTCACTAGTTGTCACGTTGCAGAAATTCCCTTCTCCTTTTGGGAAGTTGGGGATCAGCAAAATGGTCCTCTCAGAAATCCCAGAAGAATATACTGTTCCTCCAGGTGACACAGGTGTTCCCCTCTCCCCACCTCTCTTACCTCTCCTTTCCCAGTCAGCATACATGAATTTACCAACCAAATGTTCTTAATTTTATTTATTTTGTATTATTTACAAGGAAATTGAAGAAAAATTCAGATAAGTTGGAAATGGTCCTATTGCATAAGAATAAGGAATTATCCGTGCGGTGATTCTGTGGTATTGTTCCTCAGCTGCAGTCCTTGGGAGATCGACGCGATTGTTCCCGTTCAAACAAAAGGAGTCTAATGAAAGTGTTTTAATCTGCTGATCAGCTATTCAGGGAGAAAGGGATGGCCGTGCTAGGTGTCCTCGGAGACGGGAAGCGAGTGCAGCAATGCTAATCAGAATATCCGTATTTATTTACACTTCTGAGCAAGCTATTGTGAGCATTAGTGTTGTTGGAGGCAGCTTTACCTTCAGATCTCATTCCCTGCACCTCGGGCTGTTTGAAGAGCTCCGGGTGTAGTTGCGCTGCCGCGTGGGAACCAGGAGGCTCAGCTCCCTGTGGAGTTCAGAGTAGAAAGATGTCCTGGAAAGTCATTCAAAAAAGCCAATTACTGGTATTCTGAAAACCTCTCTGATAGTCTAAACTTTTATTTTACGTGATGCAAAGGAAGGGGTTTCTGATGGGAATCCATCTCTTACAGCTTTCAGACTGTGGGAGACCTTTTTTTTTTTGGCCAGATCCCCAACTGCACAACCCCAAGCTGTCTTCTGGCAGGGCAGACATCAACGAGGACAAAACCTCCTCTAGGAGCCATGAAGTTGATGGGAAGTCCTCTCCTCCTCCTTCATGCCGTGAATATTGTGATCAGATAACAACATCTTGGTGCCGCGGGAGTGACAGCAGAAGACTGTCAACAAATAAGCATTTTATTAGAGCTTGTCGAGTTGAAGGAGATTTGTCTCAGGTCTCGCAGGTAATGAGATCTTACCAACATCCCATCACGCGCTGTCATTCATCGTTTCACATCAAATCCTCTTACAGCGGAGCCTACAACCCTCCTAGTCCTGGCTGTTGCCTGAAGGCACTGCAGGACGCTTGCCTGGAGTCAGCTGGAGAGGGGAGATGTGTCTTCTGCTGAGACGAACCCACCCGAGCACCAGAGGAAGGGCAAGGGAGAGCTGAAGGGCTCTGTCCCTGCCCGCTGAAGGGTTTGTGGTGGCGCCACACGAGGTGTTTGGGTGGGATTTTCACATGGCAATTATGTGGTGAAATTATTTCAAAGGGATATTCTTTTCATCGTTGGAAAGAATGTGTCCTCTTGTTTGCAGCAACCACAAGAAGGAAGGTAAGAAGCTGATGCAGTTGGCTAAGATCTCTGAAGAGAGGGTGGGATCCAGACTGGAGGCAGTCTTCAGCTGTACAAAACCAGCAGTAAACAGAGTTGTATCAGGTGAGAGCAACTAGTTTCACCCATGCGCTCATAACAAAGGTAAGGAAAGTGGTTTTAGGGAATAAGGCAAAGCTTTTATTTATTTAGTTGTAAGAACAGGTTCCACGCTGCATTAATTTTCCTACCAAAGTAATACTTTTCTTATTTTACCAAAAATATATACAAACTCTCCCAAATGCGCACATAACTGTGAACAACCTGGTGATGGAAAGAGTCTGTGGATAAATCTGTGGCTCACCCCAACACGTGCGGAGGGTCGGAACTGGCTGAGGCTGCTGAAAATTGCAGCACTGAGTAAAAATTTCGTCTAAAAAGTACAGACCAGCTAACAGTCCCGTTCCTGATACACTGCGGCCGTGAAATAATGCTGTACCAATTCCAAGTAAATTCACATAATTTTATGTCAGACTTTACAGGTGATGCCAGAGGAACCAACAGGAATTGGTCTTTTGTTGCTATGACTTCATATATATGTCAAAGTATAGTACAGTGTATGGAGCTTTTAATTAAGACAAGCTAAGTTTTGGTAAGTGTTTCTGATTTCCATCTGTCTCTTTTCTCTACCCTCTTATGCCTTTCTGCATTGCCAAAAAGTGTTGAGCTGTTGCATTAAATGGCCAGAGAATACCACTTTACCCAGAGGAAGGGGCTGCACTTATATAAAGGAAGATATTTTTCTATTACTGAAATGAATCTTTAAGAAATATATTCTGAAATAAGTGAAAAGAAAGGACAAAAAAGCAAGAAAATGCCCACATTGAGAATGTAGATTTTGTTCATGCTTTGTCTTTATAATACCTGAAGTCCTTGTGCTGCTGCTGTTTGTAGTAAATTACACATCACCTCTTTTCCGACCCTCTTCACTATTTTCTTCTCTGTGACCTATTCCTCTTTCCCCTACTCATCATCTTCCTTCCTCTTCATAAAATGTTATAAAAGAGAAAATTACTGAGCTTGAGGATCAGATGAGAAGAAAATTATGTGCTTCTTGTCCCCATGAACAGGCTTCGCTTGTGATCACATCGGCTGCAGGTGAGCAAATAACTGAGGGACCCGTGTAATAGCTCCAACCGAGTTATTTCTGGGGAATAGTAAATACTTTTCCAGTCATTCTGACATTATTTTCAGGTTTTTGGGTCAATTAATACCTTTTGAATATTCTAGATACGAGAGGAAAAAAATCCAGGAAAAGATTCCACAAAACTGCAGGGAGCTATTTTGTGTATGTGTGTATATATATGTATTTTGTGGAATACCTGGAGAGCCAGGTTTTGTTCATTTTCTTTAAAAAGAAAATGGAATGTTTCTACGTCACCAGTCAGGAGAGTGTGTGAAGCTGTTGGTTACCCTGCTCAGGCCCGGCTGGGGTCTCTCCTGGTGATACTCATCCTCCTCTCGCAGCTGAATTCCGCTGGTGCAAGAACCCATTCCCTCCCAACCATCACAGCTGGTTGAGCACGCCAAGGGTCACCACGGGATTGTCCTTCTGCATTTGAGAAATTCCACACCTTTCACTAAAAGGACAAACTACAGCAGCATTTACACATCCCTTCTTATCAACCAGGAAATCGAAACATCCATAATTGAAATGCTTTTGTGGCCATTTGTGGTGATTATACTGATTAACTCCGTAAGATTGAGAGCGTCAGAGAACCTGAGTTAGTTTTGATGATCCCCAAGCTGATGTTGGTCTCACTATTCTTTGAGCATGTGCACCTATGTGTTATGTCTAAGGTGTGAACAGAAGTGTATAACTTTTCCTTTTAGAGAAGCAATAAACGTTGTACAAGTTTCAATTTGAATTGAGATATTAGTGAAGTAATTAAGGAGACAGTCTCATGGAGTCAGAGAACTCGCGCTGGGAGCTCGGCGCCTGCGGTGAGATGCTGCATCACCATCGGTAAGAGCGACACTCACGCTGTTCCCTGAGTAAAGAACTTGCATAGCATTTCAAATACATTCGCTAAAATGCATATAATGATGATAGAGCTAGGGTGAGTTTCAGTCTGTGGCTTTCCCCCCCTGGTAAAATAAATGAGGGTTATTTTTTCTGACCCTGCTGTGTGTTAGTGTAGCGTGAAAACCCTATTTATTGAAAAATAGGTTGCACAGTGAGTTCTAAGGCTTGAATTTATTCTCAAATAGCAAGAAATAGGCTGTGGCTTTCCTATAGCATTTCACAGAGTCATAGACCGGTTTGGGTTGGAAGGGGTCTTATAGAACATCCAGTGCCACCCCCTGCCCTGGGCAGGGACACCTCCCACCAGCCCAGATTGCTCCAAGCCCCCTCCAACCTGCCCTTGAACCCCTCCAGGGATGGGGCAGCCACAGCTTCTCTGGGCAACCTGGGCCAGGCTCTCACCACCCTCACACCAAAGAAGTTCTGTCTGAGATCTATCTCCATCTCCCCTCCTTCAGTGTCAAACCCTTCCCCCTCGTCTTATTGCTCCACTCCCTGATCCAGAGTCCCTCCCCGAGGCTGTAAGGGTTAAGAGTGAATTATGTGCTTCTAATGGGATGTTAACTTGAGATAATGTAACTTAGAATATACTTTAAATGGATTTTGTACTTGGTAGCAATCTCAACTGTATCTCAGTACAAGCGGGATTGAAAACGAAACTCCTGTATCCTCAGTGGCAATACCCACCATAGCGTGGCACAAGAGTTTTGCTGTTTAGTGGGGATTTGGGGCCTGCAGCCCGGCCTGGAGGCAGAAGAGACCTCAACCCGGGTCTGGCCCGGCCGGGAAAGCATCCCCCGGCCCCTGCGCGGAGGGTCCCTGGAGCGCCGTGGACCCCAGAACCGCGCCGAAATGCTCTCCGGTAGCTTGCACGTGACAGCCTCGTGTCCGGGAAGCAGGAATGGCCTCGATGGGTGTAAAATATGGGAATTTCCTTCCAAAATGGGGATTTTTCGTTCCCGCCTCCCGCCGCGCTCTGCTCACGGGCGCCACCTGGCGGCGGCGGCGGGCGCTGCCGGGATGGGGCGGGGGCTGCGGCGGGGTTAACCCCCCCCCGGCGACTCGCTTTGCAGCTCCTGCCCCGAGGGAAAGTGCTGGAGGCATCATTTTGGCGGTGCATCTTGTGAAAAAACTCGTGTTTTCGCATTAAATCCGTCAGGTTTTTTGTCCCCTCCCCCTGCGCTGTATCCCTGCCACTCCACAAAGGCAAGATCCCGCTAACACTGATGGAAAAGCTTCTATTTTTTTTTTTTTTTCCATAATTCAAACTGCTTTTGGTCAAGTTCCAAACAGATATTTTACCAGCAGCAGGTGCTCACCCACGTTATTTCCATTAATTGTAGGTGGTAGTACATTTTTGGGTCTAGATTATATGTGTTTGATCTTAACCTCAGCCCTGGAGAGCAGGAGCGTTAAAGCTTTACTCTTAGCCTCCGTTACCACCGTTTGCTCTAGTTGCTGAGCATTTCTGCATCAGATAACACGATCATAGACGCAAGACTGCACAATCCCCCTACTTATGTCTGTGTTTTTACCCACTTAACTTGAATATTTGGGGAACTTCAGACTTGATTTCCTCCTTGGGAATATTCAAAGAAGGAAGGAAGGCCACCTCACCACTGAAAAGAGATGCTATAAAAAGAAAAGAGTGGAAAAAAAACCCCAAACAACGCAGGGAATCTGTTTCTAATATTGAAATGAAGCACATTTCATTGCCTAATGGAATTTCTCCTCTCAGGTGACATGTTTTTTTGCTGTAAGGAAGCAGCCAGCCATTTTCTCGTAAACTCCTCAAGGTACGAGTTTGTGAGACCTGTCAAAATACATGGTGTTGCTGCAGCTCCCTGTGTGGCAGTGTGCTCTCCCTGTTTTGCGTGGG
>JAOXJK010000003.1:14802856-14814457 GCA_025774025.1 Xenus cinereus
ATTTTGTCAAATTACTGTTCCACCTTAATAAATATTTCACTATTTCACTCTAACTAGTGAAGCTGATCACTCGGTCCACGACACCCTGCCAGCACGCGTCGCGTGGCACACGGAGAGCCACCAACATCCATCCCTGCGCCCAGGTACGTCCCTGCCTCACGTGGGGTTCTGGCGGTTGTTCCTGACTCAAAGAAGGAAAGGTACTCGTGTTTTAACAACAGTAACGCAAGAAAAATCTTCCCAAGCGTTGCAGCGTTCAGGGAGGAGACAGAGGGTGCATCGCTGGCACGTGGTGGGGAGGACGAGAAGCTCAGAATGTTATTTCTTTAGACTGTTTTAGTGGAGTTGCTTCCAGAAACCCTAGGGAAAGTGCACGGGGGGAGAAAGGCAGGGGCTTTGCCAGCAGCACTCCATGTTCCCAGGCAGTAAGTGCCACGTGTCGTTCCCGCTGCTCCCGGCCCGTCCGCCCGCTCCCTCCAGCCGACGTCCCCGGGGCAGCGGCACGGGTCAGGCATGCTCCGAGCAGGAGCCGTCGCTTGCCGGGAGCTCTTCTGGTGTGCCGAGAAAAGAGAGAGGAGCCGTATCCATTAAAAGAGGAGCAAATTATTTCTCCTTGCCATTAGCCCCGGCGCTGTTACATTATACATGACTCCGCGCAGATCAAAGCCGCAGCGAAAGGCGGCTCCTCTCTCTTGTTAAGGATTAGTCTTTTTGTCGGAGAGATGGCATTTGATATAACCTCTGCTTTTCTCGGTAAATTGGCGGGCTTTCACCCCTCCCTGTACACGTTTCATAACTGGCATCGGGGTTACAGGGGAGGAGAGTGGTTGTTCCTGCGTTGCCGTATGGGGAGCCTCGAATACACCTGGGATTTGGGCTTCTCCTCTCACTGGGGCGTGCGGTGCCTCAGCAGGATGCCTAGAGCTCCCACACCACGTCGGGAAGCACTAGGTGACATCATCTCATTAGGCCCCTTAGTTAAATCTACGGGGCTGCACAGGTTTTGGATCCTTAGTTTGTAGTTTGTGCTATTTCTCCTCTGTGTATCTCGTTCTTGGCCAAAGAGAAAAGATGTGATTTTTTTATGTTCCCGCTCCTTAAATTTCCTTGCGTATTTGAAAAAAAATTAGTCTTTTACATAAGGTTAAATACTCCGGATTTGTAAGAGCGAAATTAATGGATGACAGAAAATATGTGGCTTCAAGTAAGTTTAATTTCTAAACCTCATATTATAGGTTTTTTTGCTTGAAATAAGCACAGGTTGAGCTCAGAGGCCAATGGAGGACAAGATGCACTACAGGATAATTGTTCAGGTTTTGTTCTATTCTGAGGGGATTTTAAACAATGACTCACCTCCCCACACACAAAGTTTGCTGGGCTTTTACACCTTTTCAGGCTCGAGTTCACCACCATTCAGGTTGAATGCAGAAAAGAAAATAATAACAATAGAGAGAACTGACTTCATTACTTGCACTTGACAGTCAGTTAGAAAAATACTTTACATTCACCAATTTCCCTGGTTCCTCCTGTCCCTCGGGAGTGGACTGAGGTCAGCTCCATCCGTCTCCGTCCCGCCCGGTGCCGGTGATGTCCCGGCACTTTGATTCCCGCGATCGATAATGCCAAGGCTCTACCTAAAAGGATGGAAAATGCGGCACAACCCAGGAGATGAGTAATGACCCTTGTGTGTGGCAAAATGACTGGGCTACGGCTTGTGTCAACAAAATAAAGCCTCCTGAGTGCAACCGAATGATAAAGATCCTTTCATTTTGCCTTTCTTAAATCTTTGCTTTAAAGTTGACCTTATTCTCGGTGGTAAATATGGTCTGGCGCTACACGAACAAATTGGGGAGGATGTTGAAGCTGTGATTTATCTAGGTCTTATTGCCTCCTTCAGACAAAAGTTTATATTAATTGATTCATTAATTTGCTCTGAAGCTTCTGTCATCTTCGTTTTGAGTTGTGTTCCATGAAGTATCAGTCGATTGGGTAACTTTGTGGTTGTTGTAAGGGTAAGAAAAGGGTTTTTTGGGGACAGTTGGTTGGTGGAGTGTCTCACAAGCCCTGGGTTTCCTCAGACACAGTTGTAGCCCAGCCCTGCAGCCAGCGATGCCCAGTCACCCCACTCTCCGTGTCCCCAAAGGATGCTCGTTTGCTATCAAGGAAAATCTAATATTTATCATACCAGAATTTGTTATACCTTAGCAAAGAATAAACGTTGGCTTTTACCGTGACAGATTTTTGCTTTATCCACCCAATTCCTTGCTGGATCAAGCTGGCGTTTGCTTCTGTCGAGTTATACGGAGGAGGGGGTTTTGGCTCCTAATACATTAACATGTGTGTATTCTTTGTGGCTACAATTTGAACAAATGTTTTGAAATGATGACAGAGAAAATGACTTTTCTTGCCTACATTAACAAGTAGGTGTCGTGTATTTTAATTACCGTGACCAAGCTGCAATTACAGCTGATAAACATACGGAGATTAGGCTGCAAAAACAAGCGGAACGTTTACATTTTCTTAAGAAATTACCACAAAAATGAATAGAAAAAGGTGGAGTGGGAAAGAGGGGACAAAATGATGGTGAACCTCCTTATTATTAATAACTGTAATACCGTGTGTTTATTGTATAGAGCGCACTCTGTGACCTCAAAGAACTTAAAGTTCTACTACATAAATAAATTATCTCTTCATGATAAAGGCTTATGTCCTTAGATGAACGTAAGCACCGAGATATTAAGGAGGACAGGTTTGACTCGTATATAAAATAAGCCCACAAAGTACCACAGCTTGGCTTAGGTGGGCACGGGTGCCCCTGAAGTCAGCAATAGTTTGGTTTCTATGAACTGTAGGATCAGAAAAAGACAATTTCCTCCATTGGGCACATAAGTAAGTCTATGTGAGTCAAACACAGATTCACACGAGATAGTTGTGCTTTGAAAGTTGGAGTTTGGCTCGTACTTGGCTTCTGTGTGAGTCCCCGGGGGCTCCACGGACAGGGCTTTGTCCTTCTGCATTCCATATCTGCCTACTCCAAATCAATAAAATTACGGTATTATTAAGATGTCAAAGATTGGAATTTCTCTGTAGCCTCCAACTTGCTAGTTTTGTGGTTGATTTTATTGCCAGGTGAAATGCCCAGCATATCAATCGCTTTCTTAGGCAGAGTCGGCATCAAGGGAGAAGTTCACTGCAGACCCCAAAGATTTTCTTTCTCAGTAATAAACACAGGAGCCTCTGGCCGTGCCTTTTTGTGGTTAGCATGAATAAAGGTTAATTGCCACATTTTTTGTGTTTCCCTTTGCAATTGAGAGATGAGCCTTCAGTGCTTTTCACTGCAGTTACTGACAACTGAAGTTAATCTTTTTAATCATTGCAGAAGGCGGCACGGGCGTTAGAACAGATCCCACTCAAAACGCACTGGTTTCCTGTATTTGGAAGCGTGTCCACATCTGGGAAATGCTGGGGTGGTGCATTTGGAGAATATGCATTTTTAAGAAGAGCAGTTTGAATTTTGGGTTCTCTGAGGCTTGATTGAAGGTTGTGCCAAAGGAAGGTGATTCCCAGGCTGAGGCTGTCGAGGGAGGAGCCTGATTTCTGTTTGCTGCTGTTTCTCTTCCACATTTTTATTGCATTGAGAAATTGTCCTATCGTAATTTTTTTACTTGTTCACACAATGAAAACTCGTCAGAGCTACATTAGTGAAAGAAATTGCGCTCTTTTTTTTTTTCTTTTTTTTTTTTTTTTTCCCCCAAAGTATAGCAGGAGAGCAGGGGGTGGTAGTTCTGGGGGAACTGATGCTACTTCTAAGAGTGAGGCGCTCCGAGGGGAGGACACCAAAGCCATGGGCCCAACGGCCAACAAAGCCCCTGGGGCCGCAGGAGGCATCGCATGTTTTGACGACTTTATTTTGCTCAGGCAGTTGAATAAATACGTGTTGTTACATCGTTTGGGTGTAATACACTTGTTGCTGGTACATTACCGTTGTGAAAACATGCTTGCTTTGTTGTGTTAATAAATAACCCTTATGTTTAGGAAATTAATTCACGTGGAAAGATTTATTGTAGTATACAATTATGGGAAGAAAAATGAAAAATTTGGCCCTTAGAGTGATTTGAAAGAATTTCTGTCTCATCTGATTAGGAGAAAAGGCTGCTTTGTCTTCTTAAATTATTTTTTTCTGTATTTAAATAAATCTTCTGAAATGCTTGCATGCCTGCAAGAATTATAAAAGGCTGTTGAGGCCTAAATCAAGTGTTCCAGTATTGCTGCATGAATCTTCCGAGGCAATAAACTTTTGGTACCTTTGACAAGTTTTATGATTTTAGATAGGTGCACTGTGCTATGTACCATATTTCAAAGTAACGCATCTGAATAGATCATATCAATTTTTATATGCTAATAATTTGTTTTGGTATTTTAATACTAGGAGCTATAATTCACATCTATCATGACCCTTAGACTACAGATAATTTTAATAACATTTAGAGAAAAATCACTTTAGGAATACTTCCAGTACTGCACTTTTCCATTGCCCAAATAAGGCAAAAATAAACGAGTCTAGAAATTAAAAAAAAAAAAAAAATTAAAAAAAAATTGAATCAAAGCTCATCAGTTTCAGCTCAGTGTTATTCCCTCTGATGTTCTCCTTTCCTGTAGCCACAGCACGTTTTCAGTTTGCTGAGAGTTTGGACTCTTTTCCATTTCCTGTGGGAAATTCCCGGGTAGACAAACCAATCTTCCTATTTGCACTCTCTTTTTGCCTAGAAATATAACCTAAATGTTTCCTTTCTCAAATTTACCTCCAACTCCCTCTGATATTCATGGTGTATTGCAAAGATTTACCTGTTCTAACACGTTACGTGTTGTGGGAGCAGCTGAAACTCAATTTTGCTGTTGCAAACTGGATAATGATGGCAGCAATATTTGCAGTAGGAGCAGTGTGGCAATGGTGAGAAGGCTATGGCAATATTGGACAGATATAAAGCCAACAGAAAACTATTTTGAGGGCAGGCATTACTGAAAACCAGTATCATCTCTGTAGTTTTGTAGCAACTCAAAATTCCTTTTTCTAAACATAAGATGTGCAAATGGCCATGAAAGCTCACCAGAACCTGCAGGGATTTCTAAATGTTTTGTATAAAAGAAAATAAAGCAACAATACAATGAAAAAAAAAACCCAAAACTTGGGGAAAAAAATTGAAAATGCCTAAACATATAGAAGATAAATGAGGCTAAAAAGCTTATTTTTATTGTTTCTCCGTTAAAAATACCTTCAGTGCTAAAATGGAAAATCTCATTGTATGGTAAACAGTTTATCAGCTACCTGAGCTCGAGTACCTTTGAGACCCCAGCCCAATATTTATATTCAACCAGACAAGCTGAGAATGATTTCCCTCTCCCCACTGCAGCTGCCCTCTCCCTACATACACAGAACTATCTTTATTAATGGTTATTTGTCCCTGTGCTTAATATAATTAATGCTGAGTTTCAAAGCTGTTTTGACAGAACACTCCAGGTACGTCTGGAAGAAAGGATTGCCAAAGTCTTCAGGGTATGGAATATTCAGACTTATCTGTGGGAAGCACTCCGGTGAGCGTTAGCACGATGGTTAGTTTTTCGAGAGTCAAATTTTATAAATCCCACAAAGCACAGAGAGAGCTTAACCATCACCCCCCTTCCACCTGTACTATCTTGGTGTTTTCTATGGAATCTGCACTTTAAATGATTTTTCTTTATTTTTTTATTTCCCTTTTTCTCCTGAGTTACGGCCTAGCGAGCGTTGCTGTTCAGGTGATGGTGCGATTTCTCAGGTTTCTTCATTCCTGCCAAGAACACAGTCAAACATCATGACCTTGCCAAACATCAACATGAGTTGAATGAGAGTGAATACTCTCAGAAGAGCCCCTGTAAATACTGGCACCGCGTCCCTGCGCTTGGGGGATTTCTCACCTTTGCCAGCTTATCATAAGCACCATGCCTCGGTGGCACGGGCCCTGGCTGTAACACAAATCAGCATCTCGTGTCTTCTGCTGTCTCTGTTGACTTGATTTCTCTTTTTTCCCCCTCTCTTTTCCGAGAGCAGAGCCTGGACACGGTGGGACGATCGTTCCTCTGAAAGAAAGAGAAAAACCACAACCCAGCCTTTCCTCCATGAAAGAACCACGGCCTTCCAAACCGTGGAGGAACTGGCTCAGCGCTGAGCTCCATCTAGGACTGAGACATCCCTGGCATCCTACGGCTTGTTGTTCCAGCTTGTGTCATGAAGAACAAACGGACGTTTCCCATTGTGAGCTTTTCAGATGACTTAATCCATTCAAAAAGGTTGATTTTTTTATATTTTTTTTTTAGTCCTTTAAAAAAAGAAAGGGGGCACGTGTGACTTTTGCAGTGCTCCTCACAGTCTGCTCATGAACCCATCTTCACAGGGATGACTTGTTGAAGACAAGGTGATAATTTCTCTCTGGCTGGGATTTTTCTGGGATTTTTTTGTGTTGCTGTTTTTTTGGTTGTTGGTTTGTTGTTGTGTTTTTTGGTTTGGTTTTTTTTTGTTTGGTTTGTTGTTTTTTCTTTTTTTAATATTAGTTAAAAATAAAATGGCCTTCACTAAAAGGCCAAAAGGGAATTTGGGAGGGAGAGAGGGAGGTAGAGAGTTTATTATGAGTTTATTGCCCTTTTTTCCTTGGGTATAAATACGTCATCACAAAAGGAGTTAAAAAGAGGCTGCTGAAGGGCAGGAGGGCAGTATTGCAGGGACACGGCGGGTGGGTGAGGCAGAACAGGGTGCAGATGTGTGGGGTTGGGGAAAGGGAGAGACGTCCAGGTCACGGTGTCCAGCTGGTGTTTCGGCTCTTGCCCAATATCTCTGAACTACACTGGAAAAATCTTTGTTCTAGCTGTCTGTGAGAGAGAGTCAGCTGCCTACTCTAGAGACACCCTTCATAGCATTGCAAGAAAACAGAGGAAAAATGTTTTGAAAGGAAGGAAAAAGGAGTGAAACCTTTCCATTTGAGAATTTTCAAGAAAAGCTACTTTTCATTTTTGCCTATGTGGGGATAATTGTCACTTGGAGGAGTGGGGCAGGGCAGCAGCCTTTTCCAGAGGAGTTTGCAGTCGATTTAATACTTGTATTAATGTATATTCAGGGATATATCCAGAAATCTTATCCTTCCCAAGATTGTGTGCTCATAGAAACAGTGTGTTAAATGAAGCAACTCCTCCCAAAGAAAATCATGATTCTTTTTTAATTACTGTATTTTACATAGCTCTTCTCAGGAGATAATTTGCAGTGAATATAGTCTTTCTCGCAGTAAAACGATGGCATCAAACAGCTAGTATATGCTTCCTTACTGTGTGAAATGTAAAGGGAGCCTTACTTTGATGACACTGCTGGCTTACACCCTTTTATTGCAAATATTGCGACGGTTAATGTGCTCCTTCTTCACCAGGTTCTGGCTCCTGGGGGAAGGACGTGCAAAGGGGTCTTCTCCCCTCCCTCAGTCTTTCTTTTCAGGGTCTTTTCTAGCTTTGGGATCCCAGGCAAGCAATGGGAGATGGGAACCGCAAGGTTAAACACTGTGAAAGATAAAACCAAAAAGGCAAATTGACTTCAAAACAATTTAATGTTAAAATCTTGAGATCTTCAAGTATTTCTTATGTTTTCTGAGTTCTGGACTGAGACTGAATACTCTGCGTTGGCTCTAAGGCACTGACTTAATGGGCAGCAGACTCAAACCAGGAGAGACCTGGAGGACCCGGCGTCCCTCGTCGATACCTTCTCTCCGTCTTCCCCAGCGCGGCTGTCAGTGATGCCCATCTCCGGTCCCTCCAGGGCTCCCACCGAGGAGCTCCCAGCTGGAGACCATGTCTGGGACCTTCACTCTCCCCCTGCCTCTGACGGGGCCGTGGCACAGAGCTGTCTGGTTGGGGCTGGGAAGTTGAGGAGATGGTGGGGTAGTTTAACTGAGCGGATCTAATCGTCGCTGCTTGCACTTTGAAATGAAATATCCCTCGTTTCTTAAACCAATAACACATCACCCACTATTAACGATGCGGCGAGGCAGCGGGGACAGATGTCGCATTGCAATGTGAGTCAGAGAGGATTTAAATAACGCAGTCGGGAGGGAAGCAGCAGCACGGGAATGCACCAGCAGCTGCCGGGAACGTGTATATTGTACCTGTAAAACTGTGGAAAATTACTTATTTCACACCTTCTGAGGACTATAAAGGAGGCCAAAAGAGCCGTAATTGTATTAGGAATTAATCCGCTCGGCCCCTCAGTATGTCGTGTTGCCCCTTTTTTAGAGAAAGGACACTAAAACGGAAGGGCTGGAGCATCCCCCAAACCTGCCTCGGGAGGGGAGTGCGGGGGGAAGTCCCCCCATCCTCCTCCTCCTCCTCCAGCTGCTTTCCTGGAGGCTTTTTCTTGAAGTTGCTGGTGCTTTGGGGTAAATATTCCAGCCCCCGCACTTAAGGCAAGCCATGAAATACTGCAAATTGACTGTTATTTGGTTTTCTGTACCGCAATAATTGAAACTAATAGAAGCAAATGGCTAATATTTTCTGGTGGGATGACCTTGGGAGCAGGAGCCCAGCTCGTTGCGTCTTCCTCCAGGGAAGAAAGTTAGAGGAATTACTGCCAAATAATAATAATAACAGCAGCAGCGCGGGCTGTAATTCCCCGCTCCCCTACTTCAGCAGCACCTGAACACCAGCGTGAAGAAAACAAGTCATTTATCAAGTATAATTTCTTGGAATCGCTGGGTGCGTGGAGCAGAGTTGGGGAGAAATGGGCAGACCGATTTCTACCTCATCCCAACCGTTAAGGAACCAGCATCTAATTTTCCCATTTTGGCAATTTGTGCTGGCTTAGGCCAAATCTGGATGTGGACTAATGTGACTTCCTCTGCGTCCCCGTTTCCTTTTTAAGGTGCCCGGAGGTGCGAGCTTTGCTGCACCCACCCACGGCTCCTAATGAGGGACCTGACCCCACCGCTCGCCCCGTTCCCGAGGTTCCTGTGCAACCACAAATCACCCACCACGCCTCTCGTTTTGACCTAGTTTGGGGTTTTTTTTTCTAAAGAAAGTGAGGTTCGTGTGATACCCACAGAAACGCTGAGCCTTTTTGCATCTATTTTGGTCTCTGTTTACAGCAGGAAAGAAACCTCAGAGATAACTAAATACTAAAACACTTATTGAAAAGAAGTTGGTTAAAGGAAAGGGCTGTCCTAAAGCAAAGCAGGCACGACCTGGACATCAAAACCTGTTTGGAAGCAGCGTCTGGCCAGGAAACCAGCAGGTCGAAAAATCTGGGCATCAGGCAGCATCATAAAACATAGTTCATGTGCAGTGGGATTTTGTTAATTGTGGGGCTTATGGAAAAACTTGTTACAGACTTAATTCTATTGAAAGAGCAAGCAACAGAGGAAGAGGAACAGACTAAAGAGTTGGGTAGAAACATTTCAGCACATGACAAAGAAGTGAGTGAGAGGTACCCCCTGATTTCTGGGTGATAGAACTTCTTGCTAAAGGAGGTAATTCTGGCCAAAAATTAAGTGAACTTGGTTTGTCTTTGTTTGTAAAGGGGGAATAAGAGCCGAATGCCAGAAGGTTATATTGGTTTCTGTGGGGAGGAAAGCAATGAAATGCTGGCTAAAGTGAGATGGCTGCAAGAGAGGGGATGGGGGCACAGCGATGTCTGGTGTGTGACACCACGGCACGGCCTGAGAGAGAGAGAAATGGGTAACCTGGAGCAGTTATATGAAAAAAAAAATATCTTAAGAAACATAACAAGAAACTGCTGTGACACACGCAGGGTAAAAAATAGGTTTGAATGGTTCAGAAAGCTGCAGATCAGCAAGTTACCCCTTCACTGGTGGGTACTAAACCAGGAATTGGAAAAGCGAGGTCTGGGGGTGAGAAGTTTTGGTTGAGGAAAGAATATGGCACTGAGCCATAAAAAAAAATAATAAATATATAAATCTGTGATTAAGACCACTCAAGCGGTTTCAGCTGAGTCCTCCTGGGCTGAGCACGGTGACGAGGAATAAGCTTGGCACTGGAGCTGTGCTCCTGCCCTGCTCCCACCAGCTGGGATTTTGATTCAAGGCCCCCACCTCATTCCCAAAGCCCCTTTTCCTGGAGCCCTTTGTGAGCTGAAGGCAGCCTGGCCAGTCCCCCCGTCCTGCCTCGCTGCTCCATGCCTGCACGCATCCCCTTCTGCACAGAAAATGGGAAAACTCGGATGTGTCACGCTGCCCGACAGCATCCTCTGAGCATCTGAAATGGTATGAGCAAAGGGGGGACCTCACGTGGTAGAAATATTAGTAGGTAAAGAATAAAATAAGAATAAAGAGGAATAAAATAAGAACAAAGAATAACAAGGGAAAGGACCCTGGCTCCTTGTTATTAATCTACAAGTTGTAGAATATAAAGTAGAGAATTAAGTTGGGTTTGTGGATTTGGCCCTGACACCAAACTTTATGATATGAGCTCTAGGGAGTTCCTCTTCATTAAGGGGAAGGATGAATATAAAAGTTAGGAAAGAAAGAAAAAGCCCTGTGTGAACAAATGACTTATGTGGCAGAGTAATTAGATAAGGCATTCACAATATATTTATTGCAGAGATTTAGTTACTTAATTGCTCAGCAGATAATGTGTGTGTATATACATAGACACATGCAAGTTATGGCTGTTTCTGCATGTAATTATCTATGAAGATGCTGTATATCTCTGAAATGGCTGATAAGGGTCTAAGATGACTGTCATGAGTTTAAAATGCCTTTGAACTAAATAGCTTTGCCATTTAACTCAGCATTTCCCTAACAAATGGAAGTTATTAAAACCTTAGAGGGTGGAACAATCTGGCTTTGCAGAATCTGAAGACAATTCAGGTGTTGGAGGGAAAAATGGGACTGGTAAACACATTTTTTTTTTTCTTTCCTTTTAAATCTTTTTCTTCCTTAGGCTGGTCCATCCAAGAAAGCTGTGGCCCAAGGCCATGGAGCCACTGAGACTTTATGAATGAGTTTGTGTCCCTGATGCTGCAGCTCGTGGCTGTGTCCTATTCGCAGCCAGTTCCAGCTGGGAAGCGCGTTGGTTTAAATCATGGAAAGACAAGGTTGGCTTTAAGTAAGTCATTTTATCTTTCTTTACAATGCTTTGAAGGAGGAAATTTTGCTTCTGATGTAACTCCTGAGAGCTGTTATTTCCAGCAGCCCGACCGGTGCTGAAGGACACGGTTTACAAGGTGTAGCTGTTGCGGGGCCATAAACGCGCCGACTGCCTTTATGGAGCAGAGCGGGGTTTCCAAAGGAACTGCAGGAATTACTCCAGCTGCCTTTCCACAGAAATCAGTGAACAGTGTGCCTCGCACAGATAATTGGCCCGTAGCTAAATGAATCTCGGGCGAGGGGCAGGTATCGCTATCGTGAGCCCTGAACCTGCACAAAAGGGTGGAAGTTTTTTGGAAGGTTTACTGTGTTTTTTACTCTGGAGGAGCATCATATATTTATCACTGGGCATTTTTAGTTTGGAGAAGAGGAGGCTGAGGGGAGACCTCATTGCCCTCTACAACTCCCTGAAAGGAGGGTGTAGAGAGGT
>JAOXJK010000003.1:14814557-14842204 GCA_025774025.1 Xenus cinereus
TGGAGTCGCCATCCCTGGAGGTATTTAAGAAACGTGTAGACGTGGCTCTTCAGGGCATGCTCTAGTGCCCGGGATTGTTGGTTTGTGGTGGGGTGTTGTGTGTGGTGTTGTTGGTATGGGGTTTGGCTGGTGGGTGCTTTTTTGCGTGGGGTGGTTTTTTTGTTTGTTTGGTTGGTTGGTTTGGGTTTTTTTCGTGGGAGTTTGTTGTGGTTTGGTGTGTGTGGTTGTTTTGGTTTGTTTTTTTTTTTATGTGGTTGGACTCGATGATCTCAGAGGTCCCTTCCAACCACGGAGATTCTGTGATTCTGTGATTATAAAATCCAGTAATGTAAAATACAACCTTTTTAGAACTTTATTCTCAAAAGAGACTTTCTTGCAGTTGAAATAATATGTATCGCTTCCCCATCTGCTTTGAACTGTGAATCTCCCTGGGCCTTCTGAGGACTCCTCCTGCTCTGCTTGAGGCATCCTGGCTTGGTCCATTCCCCCAGCTCAGCCAATGGAATAAACTCATTTAGCAATATCTGGGCGAGTAAATCAGCGCCGGCACCGAGCAGCCTGCTGTTTGTCACCTCCTTTCTACTTCTCCCCAAAGAAAGATAAGATTCTCACCTTCACGATTAAAATCTAAAGCTGGATGATCACATGAACCGAGTTCAGGTCCTACAATGATAAAATAAACGTCTGCTGTTATAGAGAAGGCAGTTGGTGACCTTTCCCACCCAGCTTCCCTGGTGATTCACAGGTTTTATTTTTTGCTAAGTACAAAAGCATTTTCCCTGGCAAAATGCTCCTTTACCGAAGGTGAAAATGAATAAAATAAGCCCACAAAACGCTGAGAAGAGGCTTAGGTCTTTTCACAGTTATCACTATTTATAACGTGAAGCAGCTGAAGTGTGGTGAGCTCCGAGGAGAAAGGCAAGCGTCTCCCCGCGCCAGCATTAACTCAGGCTCCTCAGTTAATTTTCCCGTGTTAACGATTGTTTGGCGTCCTGTATTTTCAGCGGGGAACTTCTCCGTAGCCTGGTGTACCAATGTGATCCCTTTCAATGAGAGGTCTACTGCTGAGGGCGTTTGGCATTCGACTCTCTTAAAAAATTCATCAGGAATTGATATACTGCATTTTTCATTGGAAACTCTGCAATCAGGTAGCGAAGTCTGAATATTCATATGGGAGGTAGTGTCTTTTCGGCATTCATTAATCTGAGTCAGTAATGAACTACAGGTAAAATTGAGCGATAATTTGGAGCAAGTAATTTGTTTGATTATTTCTCTCATCTTCCCTTTTATTAAATATCCGTGAACAGTTTTCAATTGACCTTCCTGAATTTTTCATTTAATATTCAAAGGGGTTTTGGTGGATGGTTTGTGGGGCCGCTGTGTGTTTGGTGTCGCAGCACAGAGCGGCAGCACCTTTCCCCAGCCCGTGATTATACAATTGATTATTTCTGCCCAAGTACAGTGTCTTGTGTTCTCTCTCCTGAATAACATGTTTTTTTTAAAAAAAAGATTGTTTCAGCAATTTGTCGAGACCTTTTTTGAATTCTAGTCCTGTCTTCCGGTGTGCTTGCAGCCCTTCCCTGCGCAGTGTTATCAGCAAATGTAACAGGCGTATTCCTCCTTCCCTCATCCAAGTCATTAATGAA
The DNA here is from genome assembly GCA_025774025.1 of Xenus cinereus. Lineage (NCBI taxonomy): Eukaryota > Metazoa > Chordata > Aves > Charadriiformes > Scolopacidae > Xenus > Xenus cinereus. The sequence continues at coordinate 14,816,204 of JAOXJK010000003.1, forward strand.
AAAATTAATAATACTGAGTTCAAGGCAGGTCTCTGAAACTGCGCTTCATTCATCCTTTCATTTTGAATAGAGGCGTTTTCTGGAAATGAATGGTCTTGGAGGAAGCTTTGTAGCCAGGTCCCCAAATGCCACGTTAACAGCTGAGGCCAAAGTCAGGCTGTGCTTCTTCAATATCCCATGGGAGGACATGCAATTGGTGCCGTGTCGTTCAACAAATGCTGTGTACTACTGCTCGAGCCTTCAGTATTTTGTTGCTTTTACAGAAAGATTGAGTATTTTTCTGTGAATGGACAGTTTGTGAGCTGGTATGTAAAGCAGTATCTTCTCCTCCTTCTTAAAGACACGGTTTCCTTTTCCCCATCCTTCCCTCTTCAGTCTTCCATGATAATAGTTAAGATTCTAATATTGCTTCAGACAGTTCCTTAAGTATGCGAAGATAAAGCTCATCAGCATAACCAATTTGAAAACATCTAAATTAGCTCAGCACTCTCACCATTCCCTTTTTATGAGATTACAATCTTCCCTCTTTGTTACAGTATTATTGTGCCGACCATCTGCTCTCAGTTGGCCTTTTCCATGAAGATTGAAGCAAAGAAAGCTCATTAAACACCCAGCTTACGCGGTTAATGGCTTTCCCACTCCTTTTTTGGTCTTCCTTTATTACTAATGTACTTACAGACTGATATCTTGTTAATTGCCCCACGCTTTGTACCCTGACCTCCCCAACTTCCTCGCCATGCTTCTCTGCCTGATGAAACGCTTGCTGAATTTTTTTAAATGCTTGAGCTCCGGCTGCGTGATGACATTCCTACACATTAAATCTGGGGACAATATGTAACCAGTTACCACCTTCCGGTGGTACTTGTGGGTCAGCCCTCTCGTATGACAGACAAGGAGGTGGCAGCCCCTTGGCTTACACCGGCCTGAGCCCATGGCCAGGCAGAGCCAATGGGCAGGAGAAGCAAAAAGCCATAAGTGAAATTGTTGAGATTATGAATTTTTTTTTTCCGTTCTAATAATAAGCAATTTGTTCAAATTGCATTAACTTTTTTTCCCCAAGTTCTCCTCTCCTGACTTGCTCTATTCTTAGTGCATCGCCTAGATTATTTCTCAGGTCTTTAGAGTTCTCTGTGGATTTCCCTTTATTGGTCCCCAGCCTACAAGTAATAGTTCTTCGTCCTTGATCCTTTTAAAATAGCTACTGCAGCAAGTTTCACCTTTGTAAGTATGTGACCTCCAAGGCACAAGAAAAATCCTTCTCAATTACATTGGACAGCTTGTAAACAGATTTCCAAATTATTCCAGCCGTATGTAAACACACTAGGCTTTGAAAATAAAAGAGAGATCTACGCAGAGATGCAGATCGATAGAGACTTCTGTTTTGAATTCACTCATGGTATAGCAATTTAGATAATAAGATGGGGAATATAATAACATAAAATTTCACTGTTGCAACTTCATTTTTCACTTTCACACTAGAGGCTCGGGAGATGCTGAGAACTGTGATTTGCAAAGCTAAATAAAAGAAAAGCACAGAGGAACCTGGCTGGGCGTGCTGACCTTCTTTTCAGTTTACAAGCAACTCGAAACTGAATCTTACTTAAAACTGGCCATTATCATTGTTTTCTTATGCAGAGCCATTAACCTATAACTTATTGAAGCAAGCAAACTGCTCTTTGCTGGTATTAAAAAAAAAAAAAAGAAATCCCAGCCTTCCTCATTTTCTCCTGAAGCCTCTGAAATCAGACGAGCTTTACCAGCTCCTCATATTTCTAACCTGCATAAGATACTGGAAGAAAATAGAAATGCACACTCTTGGTTGTATAATGCAAAAGGGCTGAAATTTAGCATGAATTTTGAATCTGTCTAAATCCTTGGAAACTGAAAAGCAGGTGTCCTTGCTGCCTTTCTGGGGGCCTGGTAGGACACCCTAAGCCCGGCCCTTGGGTAACAGGTGCCTGGAAGCAGCTCTGGGCGGCACTGAGCGAGCACGGTGCTGAGAGAAGCATCATTGTTTGCTCTCCATGTCAAGCTGGAAAAAAACCTATTTCTTGCAGAAATCCAAGCTGGAGAACACTTGGCAGGGTGATCTAAAGGGGGGCCTCCAGTTTTGCAAGGCAAATGCAGAGGGACCAGAACAGAAAGAACAATATTGTTAGTACTTCTAAACTAAATGGAATAGCTGCCGCTTGCCAGCATTGTCCTTGAACTAGGCAGTTCCTAGGGGTACATACATTGCGTGTTGGCAAAGGCATATGCCTGGAAGACCGAGTCCGGGATGCTCCTGGCTGATGGTCCTTGTAGCAGCTCCATCACGTCACGCCTCCTCGTTGCTCTCCAGGTCGCCCAGTTTAAGGGGAGAACAATCCCCATCCTCCAATCCCAACTGTGTGAAGAAGGATGGCCAAAACAGGAGGAACTGGAGACCAAAGGGACAATTTTAAGCTACAGATTCCACAAGTCTTTACTTCTAGCTATGCAGATCTCCAGCCAATCGTAGCTTTTTCTTCCGGCTCTTTCTTTGCAGCTCTTTGCTTGAAAAGAAGAAATGGAACGTTTGGTCTGAAATCTCTAATTCTGAGGCAGTCGCCCACGGGCAGATTGTTACTGGTCAATCACCGTTCAAGATGACTGGATTTTCCAGAGTTACTTGTTTCAAACATAAAAGTTTTAGTAATAACTGCAGCCAGCAGACTGCAAACTTCTGCAGAAAGTGAGCGGCCTTTAGGAGGCTGGAAGGAGGAGAGATCTGCAGAGAAATCAGGTCGTGCTTTTTGAGCTAGTCTATTTCTTGACAAGAGAATTGAAACATCAAGCCAATTAAAATGCCAAGGAATTTTCAAAACATCATCTTAACGGAAAAAATACGCCTTTAAAAGTAAATGATGTAAGCAAATAACAAAATCTGGATAGCTGACACCAGCTAAAAGTGGTTTATAAATAAGGGTATTTTTCCTTCTTCCCCATTGCTTCGAGCAGTCACTCAAAAAAATTTAACTTCCAGTTCAGTGAGTAAAAGAGTTGCAGGTCTGTCTTTGGTGATGGGAAGGACCGGCTCTGCGATGCGCACAGGCACGCTTCGATACGTCCTGGTATTCTCTGATACATAAACTGAAGAGTAAAAAGACAGACGAGGGTCTAAAGGTCAGCATAACAAAACAGCAGAATCTACTGATTCCCCTTGGAGTTTATGATCCGAGGAAGACCTCTTGTTTCAATTGGTAAGATTTCCAAAGAGCTGTGTTAAACTTTTGGGGAAGGGGAAGCCGTTCCAGGGGATGCACCTGGGGTGATAGATTCATTGACTCCCTGCTTGCTTGAATCACCGGAGAAATAATTACCCCATGGCTGTAGTGGCTTTTTGGAAAAAAAAAAAAAAAAAAAAAAATCATTTTGGGGTAGGGAGGAAAAATTAGTTTTCCTCCTCCCTATAGTCTTTCGCTGGAGATACTTAAAGGTGGTGCAGAGCTTTCTGTCTCCATCACAGAAGCCTTTGAGGTGGGCGCCCAGTCACACAGTCTGTGACGAGACACGCTTTGTGCCAGACAAACGTTAGGGTACCCTGAGAGCGGGAACGCTTCTCTTCTCTCGTTTGCCCTTCTTGCCCTAGAAAAACAAAGACCCTTGAGCTTTTTTAGTTACTGAATTGGAAACTGTTAAGTTGTGCTGAGCCATTGCTTGAAGTAGGGGGGAAAAAATGGTTGAAAAAGTAGTTTGCTCAGTAATCACAAGAGCGGGAACTGCTTGTTCTCTGCCACCCTCAACGGCCATCAGCTGTCAAGAGTTTTTTTTCCTCCTGAAGGTCAATAGAAAAACTTCACCTTTTTTTGACTTTTAGTTTTATATGATGTTGGAAAAGCTAAATCATGTTTTAGCTCCAAAAATCTTATTTAAAATCTCTTGACAGGCACTTAAAGCTTCCTTATATACCATTGCTACAGGGCCTGGGTTTTATCATATTTATGCTCTTGGAGTGCCTCTGTTTAAAGGCATGTTCTTCAGGTTCAGGTGCTACAAGTAAAACCAGAATGAGGTTTGTTTTCTTGTTTCCCTTTACTGCCAATGTTTTTACGCAGCTGTTGAACTACACTCGCTGACTTTTACCTTGACACTTTAATTTGAAGGCAATCTAATATGTTCTGACTGAAAATTTTAAAGTGGAAGTCCCAGTGCACAGCAGAAACAAGGCACAGATTTCATTGTTCTTGACCCATTATCAGGTTGTTGGGTGTTGTTTTTTTTTTTTCAGATCTGCCACTTCAGAAACCATGTGCTGTTTCACTCCAGGTATTTTAACAGCTCATTTTAGTCTTGCTGACATTGCTGTGTCACGGTTCATGTCTTTTCTGACATGAAGCTATCAAGTTCTTCCATTTACTCTTCCATTTTACCTCTGCTTACAAATGAGGTTTAGAGAAGCTCAAACCTTTCTGTGTCTAAGGTCTCTTCTATTTGAGTACCGTTGCCCTTTGCATTTTATAATTGCTGATGTATGGTTATAGTCAGAAGACTGCATAACCCTGTTAAATACTTGGAAGAATTACTATTTTAAATAAATACTGGAAAGTAAAAATTGTTAAAAATGCATCAATGTGACTTCCATAGAATATAAATTTCTGTAAAATGGAAATGTTTCAAAATATCCCGGTGTTTCTGTTCTCCCTCAGTATACCCTTTGGCATCTTGTCTTAAAAGTTAGACCAGAATTTGGCCTGTCTGTGATTTTTTTGGTGCTCACCGTGTTTCCAACGTGTCACCCGCCCTTCCCTCTCTCTCCTTACACCAGACGGGTCCGAGCACGAAGGAAATCAGGTGCCCAAAGGCTCTGCCGGCGCGTTCTCCAGGCAGCACAAGAAACTGGAGGTGTCACTGTCTGCACTAATATCTCTTCATCCTTGTGTGCAGTCATCTGGTGCTTTTCATAAAATTCACGTGTATTTTATTTTAAAATGTGACAGGAGCATGTTTTCCTGTCTCTTCCCCAATAAATATAGCTGGAGGGATGCGCAGAGGAGAGTTGTGCCCCCTCGCTGACTGATGCACCGTGACACGGGGTGTAGAGGAAATTCAACACTTTGTCACTTCGGCGGTTGACGACGTGAGTCACGGCGCAGAGGTCCCAACCGCTCGCGTCGAGGCGGATCCCGGCTCCTCTCGGCAGGGCGTTAGTCAGGCATCCCAACCTACGGCGGCAACCAGGGATACCGGCCGGGGGAAGAGCTGGCACAGCTTAGCGGGGTGCTCTGCATCAGTAAACATCATCTTTATTTTCTGAATGTCTGTACGAGGCGGTTGGATGCAATGACTCACACAGAATAAAGCTGTGGTTGTGAATGGCCGCCCAAGCTATACATTTCCATTAAGGCTCAGCAGAGCTGAGCTGGGTCTCAGCCCCGGTCCATACGGGCCACCAGCCCTGGGTGGTGCAGAGGAGCTCAGCCACGGAGGTGAGTGCCCAACCCTGGCTCGTTTTCCCTTCCTCGCGGAACCTTGCACTATTATTTTCTTTGTGATACCCCTGGGAACAACTTGGGTTTTTATTTTTGATCTCTAGAGAAGCATTCTGTGACACAAGCAGCAAATTTGCACCTTGTGTGGCTCCAAAAACTTCAATTTCCTTCGCCACCATCGTGAACTGAAGACACAGAGGATGAAGAACACAAAGCAGTTTGGGGTAATTTGGTAGGAAAGATGTTGTAGAACTGTACAATATCTCGTTATTGGGCAATCGGTGTCAAAGCACTGATTCTTTGGATGCGTTGGGCAGCAGTTGGGTCACAGCCCGGCTCTCCCCTTGGTAGCATCAGGGTGAGCTCATCCTGCTGGTTGGAAGCTGCAGTGGGATGGAGGAGGTTTCGTTTCTGGTGATGTGCAGTGACACACGGCTGGTCCTGGTGCTTGGGCATGATTTCTGAAGCTGGATCCAGCCATGCTGATGGTCAGTTTGTATCTCATGGGCCACTTATGTAAAGGGGGAGCAAACCAGGAGAAATACTGCCAGGGGAAATACAAGGCAACGTCCAACTGCTGAGGTGTTGATGCTATTTCTTTCTTTTATATATATATCTATAAACCAGACTTCTGCTAAGATGAACTCTGAAGGAGCAGATCTAGTATTTACTACTTAAAGAGGCTGAGGTCCCCATTTCATATTTGGAAACGAAAGACAACACTTATTTGTTCTTTATCTTTGAGTTTTAAGCCTGTTTCCACACCAAAAAAAGTGTGGGAGAAGAATAAGAGATAAAAATGTGTTTGAAATAGAGGCTATTTTTGAAGTTCTTACAATATTTTAAAGCTTTTCCCTACAGCTATTTATTCCATGCACTTCACGTCTGTTTTATGCTTTGATATATTTTGCAATTATTTTTCATCCTTAATTTGATTCTCTTTTAATAACATTGTTCAAAACAATGGTGGGTGACAAAGACAACTAACGTGCATCAGATAATCCCTGTCTGACCAAGATGAGTTGTTTTAATTATGTACATGTACATATTGTGCCATAGATCTACTTCAAGGTTTTACGATTTTAGGAGGCAATACTATGGGAAAGTAACTTTTCAAAGGATTCAATAGGTTAGTTCAAATAGTCTTGCTTTTACACAGCAGTGTATGGGTTTCCACTCACAAGGCAATGGTTTGCCCTTCAATTAATGGGTGCGAAATCAAGCCACCGTGTGGGAAAGAGCTCGAGATGCTGGATCCTTAGCAAGGATGCTGTTGTGGGGGTATTTCCCTTAAAAATCCCAACGGGGGGATGAGATTACTTGGTCCAACTGAAATCATCAGACGTGCTGTGCAAGAGAGGGCTGACCCCCCATTTTCATGCCACATTTCAAATTGTAAACTCTCTTGTTAAAGCAAAAATAATTTTGTTATGAATTATGGACATTATATGCATTGTCTTTTTTCCCATTTCTTCTTTCTTTTTCTCCTGGTTATGCGAATAGTCTGTTTTCTGGCGATATTTGATTATCTTGTTTGTCTACGGCTGGCTTTGATTTCACTGCTGGTAAGGTTTCTCTGAGAATTAGGTATTACTTAGATATACAAGCACTACTCTAACCAGGCGGTTCTGCCTCTGACGAAGGAATGGGAATGTAATGGAGTTTTTCAGTGTTCTTTATTATAACTCTATTATATATTACTTATATGGTACCTAGCTGTGGGTAATATATTTCTTTTATTCCCTGGCAATTCTGAATTGCCTGGGGAAAAAATAAAGCTTTGTTTAAAACAAAAATGATAAAAAAAAATTTTCATTTCATCCCAGAATCAACAAAGTATTCAATTTGACCCTGCATCAGATATTTCTTTTTAGTTGCTAAGTAATTTACTATTTTTTAACATAGAATAACATTCAAATTGAAATATTTGACATGAAGTATTTTGATGAGAAATAAATATTACTAAAGCACTAAAAAATTATGACAACTCACTGAAATTGATGGATAGTTGTGAAGGGTTTAGACCAGCCTGAATTGGTGGGTTTTTTCAACCGGAAAAGTTTTTCAACAAACTTTTCTCCAGCTCAAGGTCAGTCCCTGCCACCTGTGTATTCTGTGTTTTACATTCAGCCTGGCTTGTACAGATTTATGTTCTTAAGAGAAAAAAAATTTATCCTCGGTGCCTGAACTTCCTAAAATGTAGTAAATAGTAACCCCTCGGAGCGGAGCTGCTGGGTGCAGCCCCCGGAGGTGCCAGACGTGATCTCCACTGCCGGTGGTGCAGTGGGTACCACTGCCACCGCTGCAGCCAAGGAGCGCTTAGAGATAATTGACTATCAGCTACAGTCTTATCTGGAGATAATTAATGAGCAGCTATGTTATCTGTGCTGTCTGTAGGGTAACTGCGATGTTAACCACCAGAAATATATGTATTGGTTTTGCATATGGTGAGGAAAAAATAGACATTATCTCCATTTTCCCCCTGTAGCCACAGGTGTTTCATTTGTCATCAAAACATTCCTATTTTTCCTTTTTTTTTTTTTTTACGATAGGCTCTGTGGCTTTCTCTCCAGGTAGTTTTAAACCTTATTTTCTCACTTTTCAGCTGAGCCTTCTCCCCATCACGATGCCAATGAACACCTTTGTGTGATTATCATGAGAGCTCTGTCGTTGTCTCTCAGCTGCCCACAATTAAAACAATCCATTTTTTCTTGGCTTTGGATCTCCGTACCACGTGCCAGCAAGGCCTGCTGTGGGGATGTGAGGTCCAGCCTCATCAACATGAGGTTTCAAAAGAGCCACCAGTAAAATTGCATCGACTTTTGCTCTTCTCTAGTTGTTGGGAGCGGGAAGGAGACCAGAAGGAGGACGGAGACAAGCTGTGCTAGTCTCCAAGGATGTTTTGCCCAGGGATCTGCAGGCTGGAAGACGAGCTCTTCACCCACCATGGGGAGGTTTCCCCCAGGGACAACGTGCCCCTGAGCAGCCCCTTTACTGCTGCCCATGAGCACACCTGACGTCAGGTAAAATAGAGAACCCACTGCTTACCTGGTTAGTTCCGTTGGATCATTAGCTCCTACATAAGCATTGTTATGCTGTAATTTGTTGCTACATATTCTACATATTTTAGACTAGATGATGATCTTTAAAAGGAATTAATATTCTTATTTTTTCAGTGCTTAGGCATTTTCATCCTTTTTTTCACATTTCCATTTAGAACTATTTTTTATTATTTAAAGCCCACCTCTGTGTGCTTTAATAGAAGACTCTCATTTGATTTCATTTTATGTCTGTGATACAAATCTTTGATCTTTATTTTAGCTTTGTCTGAAATGCAACCACTTAGGAAAATGCTAAAGATGTCTCTGATTTTCTGCCGTTAAAACTGGGAAACAGGGTTTTCATGGAATTCAGTGTGAGGTAGCGCTCCTCCAGTCGAATTCTCACATTTTTAGAATAAAAGTCAACAAAATGCCAGTACAGATCCTTTTTTTTTTTTTTTTTGGTGCTGTAAAATGCATTTTGATGATTCTCCACTGCCGAAAAGAGTGCTCCTCCAGCAGTGCCAGGAAAGCCTCCCTTGTTGCTTCTAGCAGGGATTGTCATGGTGATGCCTTCTGTTGACCACGTTTTCGAAACACAGATTGTTTCTAATTTTGTTTCCTTAATTTACTCCGGGTACTGTAATATCTCGGTTTCTTTCGCTCGCTCTCCAATTTTTTTGAGATTTTTATCACGAAAAACTATATATATATATGTAAAGATATATATATGCATATATATATATAAGGATCTGCCCTCTCCCCTTCACATACGCAAAACTGATATTTTCTTGCCGGCTTGTCCCCATGTAGGTTTTTGCTGGGGCTGCAGCCCCCAAATTGCACCGTTCTTGGCATCACCGGCGCTGCCGGCTCCGGTACTGGTACCCAAAGGGCATCTCTTCCTCCACTCCTGGACCACGGCATCACAGAGGACCCCGGAGTGCTCTTCTTGCAGGAGGGTGCTATTTTCCAGCTGTGATAAAAGACGTCCTTCAGAGACCTGGATGGCTCTCTGCGGATGCAGGAGAAGAATGGGAAAAACCCAACGGGGCACGGAGTGCGGGGCTCGTTACCGTCACGCAGGCGTAGCCTTTCCGTGGCTAATTGTGCCTCTCCGGGAAGAGGCCAAGCAACGGGCTGAAGAGCGCCGGGTCCTCAGGAAGGCTGGCGAGCTTTTAACTGAGCTAGCAGGCTCCACGAAGAAATTAAATTTGGCAGTGAAAGTGCAGTACTTAGGTTAGTCTCAAGTAGTCTTGAGATATAAAAACGTTTCTGTGGGAGTTCTTGGCTGAGTGTAAAAGCTGAGGGAAGAGTCCAGCAGCTTGCAGCGTGGAGTGGTGCCGCTTTATTTGTCTCGTGGTTGTGTTGATGGTTTTAAGAGGAAAGGTTGGCTTAAATTCATGTCTAAGCATTTACTGTGTTTTCGTGCAAGGACCGGAGGCAGGTTTTCCTCTGGTACTGGTCTGTTTAGAGCTGACGAGGCAGCCCAGGAGCTGCTGCCATTCCCACGTATGAGCTGGGAACAGGGTCTTAAATGCAAAGTGAAAATAGGTATTAAAAAAGCACAATTGCCGTTGATATTTCTGCGTTCCTCCCGAGACCCTGAGCTGCCACAAGCCCCGTTCAGCCCCAGACCTCCAGGATGGAGGATTTCCCCTCTGGTCCTGATGGGGCAGGGGCTTTCCTGGGTACCGTGTCCCCAGGCACAGCGCTCTCCTCCTGGCCAGACACCCCCAGGGACCTGCCCGGGACACACTCCAGAGATTCAGGCAGCTTTGATGTGGCTGCTGAACCTACTTCTGCTCAGAGGTCTTGCTCTTCTCTGGGGGGTTCGTTGCTCTTTACTGAAAAGGTTTTATTTTTTAGAAGCAATTAAATAGGTTTCGGGTCAAAGAGGGAGAAGGACAGCTTCTGTAGTGCCTGGGAGGTGACATCTTCTGGCTTAAGGACCACAGCCCGTGCATGCATGGCTCTGTAACTGCAGTGCAACAGCCCCAGGGGAGAAATGTAGATGATTGTCCCCTGGGCACTTTAAAGTTGACCCCTGGACAGTTTGCAGCTGTGGAAGTGGGAGATGGGGACGTAAAATGCTGCGGCAAAACAGGCAGAGGAGGAGAAATCCTGTGAATCCCAGTCTCCCTCATCTCCAGACAGTCCTAAACTCCAAAACATTATATATATATATATGTTTTTAAAGGATAGGTAAATGAGATCATTAGGTTGCAGGTGTGATGATGGAGGGCAGTGGGCTGGCAGGGTATGATGATCATCCCTGCCCTGGGGATGATGATCAGTCAGAGCAGGCCCTGGGAGCGAGGGGCAATTTGAGGAGCTTCCCATGGGCTCCATTCTGGTTTTTAACATTCGTGACCCAACAGAGCTGATGGAGGGACATGTGGGTTACAGCCATGGATAGAAACAGTAAAACACCTTGGACAACATTTGTGGATATTGCTCAGAGAAAATAGCTTTATTTCTGGAAAGAGATTGTTATTTTTCTCTTGCTGATCTCCAAAGGCAAAGCTGTCTGGTGTGAGATGTTCCAATAATAAACCCAAGTATATTTTGCATGTGGTTTCGTGCAAAAAAATACAAATTGAAGTCGAGGAATGCTGTTTGTTTTGGCACAGTTTCATGGAGGCCGTTACAAAGGCAAGAAAATCCTTCAAGGTGAAGAGGAAGGTGATGAAAACCATCGGGTCCTTCTTCCCACGTGTGTTCTTGCTCAGAGATCTGCAGAAGACAAACCCCAGAAGAAAAGGGAAAGGCTGAGTTCCACTTGCACGCCAGGTAACTGCCATGCTTTGGTTTTAACATAAATATTTTCTATATTTAAAGAGAAATCAAAGATTTTGTGGGGGCAGCAAGGCTTGAAAGGCATCTCAGTAGAAACTCAGCTCCGAACCGTTGTCCCGAGGGTGAGGAACAAGTACAGGGCGTGAGGAGCGAGGCTCCGGGATACAGAGGGAAACACGTTTGATTTATAAATGTTGATTTATAAGAGGTGCCAATTTCTTCTACTTCATGCAAATTTCACCAAGTTTAAAAAGAAAAAAAAAAAAGAGTTAGAAAAAGGACACTTTGGCATCAGCTTGAAAGGAATGTAAATGAATATATCCTTAACGTGCAGCCCTGCTTGCCAGCAGAGCCGAGTCTGGAGGAGCTGTTTCCCACCCAGCTCCTAGGGCGGCAGCGGCGCTGACACAAAGTCTCGCAATTTTTTGCTATTGCAAGGAAAAAAGTGGTCTAGTTGTGGGGATCTAATGGTCCCCTGGCTACACTTTCTATTTTTCACATCCCACTGAATGCCGTGCCTTTATGTAAGACTACATAAAACGTAGAGGAGAAAAACAAATTATGCAAACGACCCCGGGGATGTCAGCATCCATGTTAAGAGCGTGAGCGCTTTGAAATAAGTCAATGTACAGTTAGTACCAAGCGGTGCCAACAGTCTCTATCGGATGATGAAGTAACTGTGTGTGCTTGTGCAGAAAAAGATGAAATTCCAGCTCGCTTGTGAGGAGGTAGGACTGGGCGCCTGGCTGCCATGGTAACGAGGCAGAGCACGTGGTGTATAAATATCTGAACATCACGGCCCTCACTTTCTTCTGGGATGTGCTGCTCACAACTTTGTGACGACCTCAGTCGAAAACTAGGCTGGATGCCAGCATTCCTCATCACACGCACGCGAAAAAGGATGTTCCTCTGGCAGCTAACATTTGTAAAGCGAGTTAATGGCAGAGCTTTGCTCGTTAAAGAGGAGAGGTAAAAAATGCACGGAGAGGATTTGCCTCTAATTTATGATTAGCCACAATCTTCTATTACCTTTCATCGCCACCATCAAATATTTAAAAACACCCTTAAATCAGATATTGTTAATGGTGGATGATTATATCCCAGGATTGCTGCCTGGGGTCCTTCCGTAGCCCTGTCCAGAGGTGCCCAGATGTGCCCCACAGAGCCCCAGTGCCCCCTCGCTCTCCCTGCTGGTGTCACCGTTAGAAAGGGGGGATGTAGAGAGCCGTGGGGTGGGGGACGATGAGGGGGTGTCTCTGAGACATCTCCGGGGACAAATCCCAGCTGTGGCAGAGGAAAACGTGAGTCACCGCAGCCCCGAGAGCCGCGACACCAACCAGTGACCCCCTGATCTCACCGCTGTCGGGCCGAGGGGACGTCTCTGACAATGACAAATTCAGTGAAAATTAAATTCCTTTAAGTTTTGGATTTTGAACCGGCTGCTCCTTTCTGCATACTTCGCTGCTGACAGCTGCTAGCTAAATATTAGGTACTCATTTAAAATCTGATTTATGAACTTTTTTTTTTTGTGTGTGATTTAAATAATTCTGAATTAAATTTCCTTATATTTGGCATGTGTTTGGACAATTTGTGGACATGAAAACTTTTTTAGCAGCAATGACTTTTAAAACAAAAATAACATTGAAATAATGGAACGGTTGGATAATTGTCATTATTTTGTACACCTAGGGTTTAATCTGATCTCATATCCCATCCTTGTTCAAGAAAAGTTTTTACATATATTCTTTTTCTTTTCTTTTTTTTTTTTGATGAAATGCATGTATTTTGCTGAAGAATGTTAAATAAGGTGGAGCATGAGAGCTTTGTGGGTAAATGTAACCAGTCACGTCAACAAAACCCCTGCCATGGTATTAGTTATATTCTTCATTCAGTGTGAGAGTATGTTTAGATTTTGCGTTAGGCCCTTGAAAAAAATGGTTTTATAGTGAGTCTTAGCACATACAGAAAGTCATTTGAAATTGATTCTCCCAAGATTTAATCCTCCGCTCTGGCACGCCATCAAGGCCAGGGAAATCTCAGCCTCCTTTTAGCCGATTTTCACACCTTCTTCAGATCAGAGTCGAGGGAAGCAATCTAAGCAAACCCAGATTGCCTTGAAAGTAATGGCTTTTCCCATCTCCAAATTCTCCAAAATCTATTTATAAGGTTTCTTTTTAAATTTAGTTTGAAGCTATTTGCAAGAAAGAAGAGATGTTTTAGGTATCTGTTGCAGACACTGAAGAAGGAAGATTTTTACGTATTCAGATTTTACATCTATATTGTATTTTATTTGGATAACCACTTTTCTCTGTAGTGTCCTAGAAAACGTGCCCTACCTTCTGCTTGGTCCTTGTTTCATGGGTTGGATTTTCATGTCTGTATTCACATTGTGAGGGAATTGATGGAAAAACTTGTATATTTTAATTGCTTAAAGAGAATCAATATGAGGCTTATGAGGAGATATTTAGCACTAGTTGTCTCCTGCAAGGTTCAGGGATCTTTTTTATTTGATAGATGTTTCCATTACTCAGTAAAAAAAAATTCCATGTTTGAGACATAACTATGCAGAAGTGTGAAGAACTAATTCACACTCTGATGAAATAGTTATGTAAATGAGATGGGGAGGGATCATTTATCTGAAAGATTACTTGGGAATAGCATCAATCACCAGCATCGGATAATGAAGCCCGATTCCTGCACAGGAAAAAGCGATCTTCTGGCCCCTAATATTTGAACACAGAGAAGGGGATTTACCAGTTTCCTGTGGGGATTTTACGTCTACTATAAATAGATGTCACAAATATTATTTTGCGGTGAGATTTGCCATTGTGCAGCATGGGCAAATTATTGGCTTTGCTAGCAAAGCTCGCTGTTCTGTAAAGGTCAGAACAACAAGAAAATCAGAAATTTTGCACTTAATTTAAAGTAGTATAAATATAACCAATATTTTTAAAATGTAACATAATATGTGGAATATGCAATAAGTAAGTTATTAACTGTGGGACTTCCATAAATTTATGCAGGTGCATTGGAAAAGGTAAGTACATTTTGTAAGAAAGCTATATTTGGAGGACGTAAAAAGGTGCTCCAGCTCTATGGAAAAACTTTGTAGGTGAAATCGTTCTCTATTTTCTGAGATGTCCATGCTCTTTGTCCTGATGTCTTTTGTCCTGGATGCACGGTGCTGCTCCCAAGTCACAGTACCCTGAGCTCATCCCCTTTGGTGCTCCCCTGGGACCTTCCTCGCTTGCCATGGGGGACTGGGAGAGGAGACTTTACTGGTGGTCTCGAATTATTACCCGGACTCACCAATTGCGAGGTAGGAACAGACTCTTTCCTGGACTCCACAGCAGGGAAAGTGATGCCAACAGGAGTGATGCCACCCAGCCAAGAGAAGCTTTCCCAGTTCCCTCCCTTATCCCCGACTGAAGGAGCTCACAGGGGGTAGAATACCCTCTGTAAGAATGCAGCAGGAATGGGATACGGTATAAATACTCATTAAACAGTATTTTAATGAGATGCCAGTAGAAACCAAATGTAATTCCCAACATAAAGGTGGTGATACGAAGTCTATAAGGGTGACCATGTATTTATCCTCTTGGTTCGCTCAGTGCTTGTGTGGCTGTGACTGAAGATGATCGGGAAACAGGAGAAGAAGAAAGGCCCGGGAGCTGTGGGAGCAGGTCGGCACAGAAAGGCACTGCTGGGTTAATCTGACTCAATTTGCAAACTGGAGAGGACCCCGTGAAGGTTAAAATGTAAAACTGCAGCCAAGAAAGAGGGCACCTGGGGACATGAGTTCGAGATGCCGGTACAGCCTGTCCGGGGGTGGTTTTCCCCATCCTTCAGACCTGGAGCTGCATCTTCACAACCATGAGCTGGCGATGGGTGGGAGACCAGGGAGATGCAACGTGGTGGCCTCCAGCAAGGCTGTGTCACCTCACTGCTGCTGTGGCTGAGGTTATTTCCCTGCCATGGGGTATCTCAGGAACTGCAGAGCAAACTAGAGAGGAGGAGGGAAGTTATATTCAAATTGCCAAGGAAATCCGAGAAACCTAATTTAAATGGTAAATCTCCTGCAAATCATGTCCCTTTTTCAGCCTTCCTGGGACACGGGAGCTGCCTTCCTGCATGGAAGCAATGATTTTTAGTGAGCATGCTTTGGAGAGAAGAGTTTTCAGTAATGATTGTCTAGGAAGAATGTGCAGGCAGAGAAGCTCATTTAGATACGTTTGTGCATGTGTATGTATTTGTATATATGCTCTGTGTGTGTGTATATACATATATACACACATATATATACACACCCAGAGAGCAATTTGAGATTGAGCCTTGATCACGTGGAGAACTTTTCCATAGTTAAAATGTGTTACTCTGGGCCATCCTGTGACAGCAAAAGCAAGAATGCTGTCGTTATCCTGTCAGCTACAGTCATTAAGAAATCTGTAAATTTTCATCTTTCTTTTAACTTTAACCGTGGTCCAGGCATCAACTGCTTAAGAGTACAAACCCCAGCATTTGTTTAAGAAAAGGGGCAGGTATACAGGTACAGTCTTGTAGTCATTATTTGTGCAGACCCTTAAAAACGATGATGAAGATTGGTAGAAGACAGAGTAAATGAACAAAACCCAAGCTCATCTAAGACGTTGATGAAATCTCTGGTGTTTAACACGTTTGCGCTGTGGTGCTGCCAATCCAGGCCAAGTGAGCACATCCCTTCAGACTTCCACGCCTCACTGAACAGAAATTGGATGGAAAAGGCTTGGGGTCTGACCCTCTTTTTGCTTTAGTCCATCCATCTTCTCCCAAAAAGACAAAGCAAAACTTTATTCATTTTTTTCATGACAAGGGTAAAAGTCCTGAGATGCTGGTGAGGACCAAGACACCTTCTCCCTTTGGATGGGGAGGGAAGGCGTCCTCCTCCAGCGGTAGGGTCTGTGCTGTTCCCATCGCTCTTGGGAAATACGCTCACATAGGTGAAATATTTGAGTATCTCGCGTACATAAACATCAAGGGATGGGCAATAATTCACAACAAAATATGTTGAATAGATGGAATATGCAATAAAGACACAGCCGATACATGTGACATCTTATTCAGTAATTCATTAAACATCTGCCCTAGAGCAACACTGCTATGTATCCTTCATGTAGACTTAAACACAAGATTAGATTAGATTGCAGTTTTCTATTATTTTTAAGCAAAGAAAACTTAATTTCATATTATTATAGCAAAATAATTGGTTTAATTAGTTAAACCTTTCCAACTGTACAGAGAAGGAAATTGCATGATTTTTCATTTCATAGCATGCCATGTTGTTACAATAGTCTGAGTGCTGGGAACAGACTCCTCCAAGATTGTTCTTTTGATTTCAATGCAAAAACATTTTTTCATGTCACAAACCCTGCTCTGAAGAGCGAGTCTCCATAGCAAGTAGTTGTGCTGGATCTGATTTATACTGCAGGCTGCTTCTTATGTAGAAAAAGGAAGATGATGTAAGTTGGAAGTAATAGGACAAAGTGTGGACTGAAGGAAGATTGTATTTTGAACTCAGAGGGTATTTTGCACATTGAACCTGCGAGAACTAATGAGTTTGTTTCTGTTCATGCATCTTCTGCAAAACTGTCATCTGACTTTTGACTGGGAGATGTTGTAACAATGATCATGCAGTAAAAAGCATAGAGGTATTTGACCTTTACGACCCCGTAATACGTTGCAGCCGGGCTAACAAGAGGGCTAAGAAAAATGTTCCTTTGTAGGTTGGGAGAATTTGTCCTGAGATCTGAGAGTCTTGCACGGGAGGCCTACAATAGCCTCTTTCTTTTCCCACTGTATAAATAGATTCCAAGATGGAGTTGTTAAAATTATAGGCAGACATACATTCTTCTTTTCTTTTTTTTTTTTTTTTTTAAGGTAGATGAAGTTTAATGTTTGAGCTTTTAGGTATCTTGCAAAATTTGGGCTTTAATTTTTAAGTGAAATTGTGATAGCACGACTGGAAAAACGTATCATTGGGTTGGATGGGACCTTAAAGACCACCTGGTTCCACCCCCCTGCCCTGAGTAGGGACACCTCCCACCAGACCAGGTTGCTCAAAGCCCTGTCCTTGCATTATTTAAGCACTACCAATGCCCTGAACACTCGCTCAGAAGACACAACCCCCTCTTTTCTCCTACCCCCATGTCCCCTCCCACCCCTGATGTGTGTCTCCACCAGCAGCCCTTCCCCTGGCACAAGGTTTCCTCAACAAGAACTGGAATCCCTGAGTGGTGACGAGCATCATGGGGTGAATTAAACATATTGACTCCAGCAATAATGCTTGGAAAAGGGTCGTTTTGGCATCTTGCTTGGCACAGCCACCTCATGCCCACAAACCAAGACAAGTTCTCCATCTTCTTTTCTCTTCACCCCAACAAGGCTTTTTCCTGTACTTGAGGGTCTCTGCTATGGTCACTCTTCTTACTGAGGTGCTGCTTCACATGTTCTCTTTAAGGTGATAATAGCAGGTAATCTACAGCAGCATAAGACTTCCTACGAGCCAGTACCTTGGCATTTGATCGCAGATCCTGACACATTTGTACAGTCCCTGCTGAAGCCTGCGATGCTGGACACCATCCTAGGGCACAATCCCGTATGGTTTTTCCTACATTTGTGGTTTTGGTCGTCTGGTTTCCTGATCCTCTGTTCACTCCCTGAAATTCTTCCAGCATCAATCTATCACAGATTTCCTTACAGAACACAGACCCAAACCGGTCATTTGGAATCTCAACATGGGGCTAATTTAAGCAAAATCCTTGGGAACTGGCAAGAAAGCGAGAGACGTTGCCTCTGCGTTAAGCTTAACCAACAATAAGCTGGTAAAGCTCTCCTAATTTGTATGATGTCAAAGTGAGTGGAGTATTCCCCACATGAGCCTCATAAAGGTAATTTCGAGGAAGGTAAGTTGTTCATCAAGTGTTGTCAGAGAGAAGGAGAAAAAAATATGTTCTTTCAGCATCTTTTCGTGGGGTTCTTGCAGTGAACTAGAAAATAGCAATTCTACCCCAAATGATAAAAAACACTGGCTGAAAAGAAGGTACTGTCGTTCTTGTTGGTCTCATGCCAGGAGTGGGGGGACACGTGGGGAGAAGGGGGGATGTGCAGGGATCTGGGGAGTACCCTGCTGCACATGGGCACGCTCTGCTGCTCTCCTTTGGGGGGGCTAAAATATATTCTCCTAACTACATTTGTAAGGGAACGAAAGAATTTCACATAGTAAAGATTTACTTCACGGAGAAATTGTCCAACCAAAGGGTGACATCACATTATCACCATGAAGCTTTGGATGCTCCATCGGTTCAGCACCCTTTTTGGGCAAACATAGATTTTATGCGTGTTTTATGCACAATAAAAATGGCAAAGAGCAAGAGAGAATTTTGCAGGTGGCCATTGAAAAAGTCCACGGCAGCACCATGATTAAACCAATCGCCTCCTGCCCAACCACCGGGCTCTGCTGCCAGCCCCATCCCAGTCAGAGCCCCCCTGGGACTGTGTGAGCACTGGAAATATGTCTTTTAGGGCTTATTGATAACTTTCTGTTCTTCAGTTCTGTTATTTATGGCAAACAGCGTACACTGCTGTAAAACCCAACATAAAAACAAAGGCAGGAGGACGTGGCCCGTCTTAAGATGTTTTGCAAATACAGATGAGGTAAGAGAAGCCGTAAAAGCTTTTGAGGCCTCTTGATTTTTCCCCTTTGAATCCGTCTGTCGTAAAAATCTCAAAGGAGATAGGATGTACTGCTACCTCAGAGGCAAAGCTAATGTGCTTTTTGATGCTATTATTTGTGAAGTCTC
The DNA here is from genome assembly GCA_025774025.1 of Xenus cinereus. Classification (NCBI taxonomy): domain Eukaryota; kingdom Metazoa; phylum Chordata; class Aves; order Charadriiformes; family Scolopacidae; genus Xenus; species Xenus cinereus. The sequence goes on from JAOXJK010000003.1 coordinate 14,835,329, forward strand.
GGATATAGTAGCCATAAACCTGGGTGGTGTGGTCATCCTGGAAGAAGCGAGTTTTTTACCAGCCTGTATATTGAATGTGGTGTTTGATAAACGCTCCCTGAGGGTCGGGGAAATGCTGAAAAGCAGCCCAAGGGGTCAGGTGCTGCGCTCGAGGAGATGAATAACCAAAAATACCGTGCATTTTAGGAAGAGAGAGTCTACCCAAAGCACAGCAGGGAAATCACTGCTGTCTCCTGCCAAGTATAAGCTGAAATCAAACTGGCAGAAACATCCTGTGGAAAGGTTTTGGGTTTTTTTTTGTAAATCTGATGAGTGTAAAAACATAGAAAACCTATTTTTCTTCTCGTGTTCAGCTGTTAATGGACTCGGTCGTGGTGTTCCTAAATGTGCCTGCGATATCTTTTCCACACGATGGAATATAAACTCCATGGTCTGCTCCGTCTCCAATTCATACTTTCTTGTCTGGCGGGTTTTATTAATTGCAACACGTTCACTTGTTGTTTTGTTTAGATAATAGAGGACAATTCAGCATGAAGAAAATTAATTTTCCTGTTTCACATGTTTTCAGTTTTGCTTTTTTGTCTCTCCTTGTAGTTTTTAAATGAATTTGAGAAAATAGCTGTAACAATCTGGAAAGAGAGAAAGGCTGGAGTAAACATTGATCTTTACAGTGTAATAATTTATGGTACCAACTTAATAAGTGGTGAGACAGGAGCAGTTCACCATCCATCTATCATGTGTTGATAGTTTGATACCTGAATTTTTAACATCACTGCTCATTTTGGCATAATAAAGGACCTGCCAACATTCCCATTAAAACCAGGAGATTTTAGGAGTTTCTGTTTTGGCTATAAATATCAGAATTTGTAATCTATGAATTATTATGTAGAGTAGCAATCTATGAATGACTTATTCCAGTGACTGTAAAAAAATAAGACTTTGACATTTTTGAGCTTCAGGAGGACATCTTCCTCTTTCCAGAAGAAAAGGCCCATGAATGTTTTTAATTACGTCCACCATAAAAAGTTTACAAACTAAGAGACGGTTCCTGAACTGAAATAAATCACTTTAATTCCACAGATGGCAAGGAGACAGCAATTTACATTAAAAGGTTCTGATGAGAGTTGTCTTGAGCTATAGTTTGCTGGCATAATAGCTCCGGGCTAATCAGATACACTTCCAGGAGCTACGGTGTGGTTAGAGTCAGGGAAATGAAGGTATAAAAATAGCATTCGAGCTTCCATGTTTGCTCTCACCAGTCCCATCTCAAGGACTTCCCAGCCCATTTTGGTCAGCATAGAGGTCACACAGGAGCCTGGTGACTGCAAGTCTTGAAACGGGGCTGCAGATAATAATGTCAAGTGAAATTATTTCTGCTTCTCACATCAGCTTCTTCTGATTTAAAAAAAAATGCTGTGGAGCAGAAGAAAACCTCTGACATTCCCTTGCTGTTTGCCTTCACCGTGCCGTCCGTCAGTGGAATAATAATATATAAACACGTTTCAAATAGTTATGATTGATGTCCAGATTCTCCATACTTGCTTTTTCTAGTGAAATCCACTTCAAACCAGGCAAATGTTAATAATTTCAAACATGTAGCTGGTTTAGGTACCGAGCTTTTTGAATGCTCCAACTTTTTGCAGAACATCACTCACTCCCATTCTTTCCAGAAAATATATAAATACCTTTAGTGACTGAAGACTCTGAAGTGTCTTCACCTTTTGGTTTTCCTGGTTCAAGGATCCATAAAAAGAACTGGGTATATAAATTGTGGGTAATGGGATAATAGTGAAAAATAAATTAACCAGGGCACTAAATTCTATTTATAGCCACAGTTTCTAAGAAATTGCAATAAAAAGGGTTTGTGATTGTTTGTCTTATCTTAGGTTGTAGGGGTTTAATGTATCATCTGCAAGTTGTTAAACATTTTTGTTGTGACATTTGATCTCTACGTTGGTACTTTATTAGCATAGATCACTTAGAAATGGGAAAGGAAACTGTGAAATTTAAAAACAAATTACGGTTTGTTGGTTTTTCAGTAACTGGATCATTTAAAAGCTCTGTTTTAGTAAGAAATAATGACTTGCTTTATTTAGAGACTATTCAAAATGCTCTTGAGGTATCTATTGAGTATCTCGACATAACAGATAAATCAGTAGCAGACTCAAAATTAGTTCTGCAGTGTTATATATTACAATATGTTCTATATTATGGTGTGTGTTATACATCCCTTGTACACTTGCACGTTAGATATGGAGGAAGAGATAGAGTCTGTTTTCAAAGCTGTTTCTAACATATGATTGTTCTCACCCCCTGAAAACCTGCCAGGATTTGTCTTTGAAGTACAAAGTTGGTTTATTTGTGTGTTTGTGGATGGTCTCCAATCGGCTGAAGATGATAGTTTTCATGGCATTTTCCTCTTTTAGTGTTGTAAATGCATTATTTATATGTATCCAAAAGTAATTAGGAGAGAGGTGGTTGTTCAGCTGAATTTTAAATTAATTAAACTGACCTAATTCCTGACAAAATTAATTAGGATAAAACCTGCAACTCTTTCAGGATGGAAAACTGGGCACCAGAGCGTGGGTGCTGGAGCTGCTCCGGGTGAGCAGCCACACGGGGACCTGCAGCCTGCGCCTGCGGCTGGTGGAGAAATGGTTTTTCTGTGATGCCAGAATCATTAAGCTGCTTTCTTTGTTAACAGAAAGATGCTTTTTTTTAGTCCAGTCAGTTAACTTAGCATGTTGTCAAGAGTAGGCTGTCGTGGGAAGTGGTGGAGTCACCATCCCTGGAGGTATCTAAAAGACGGGAAGATGTGGCGCTGAGGGACATGGGGTTAGTGGTGGGTTTGGAAGCGTTAGGTTAACGGTTGGACTTGATGATCTTAAAGGTTCATTCCAAGCCTTTGCCTTCATGCATCGCTGGAAGCCCACGCTGCCGCCCGTCCCCCTGGTGCTGCTGGCGTTGGCTGTCATCGCTCACACATCTCCTGGAACCTCTGGTGGGAGTCTCCTACCCCTGGGAAGGACTCACCAGCCTTTGGAATGGCAGCCAACTGATCAGGTAGTGTTGATTATTTTTTTTCCCCCCAAGGGACATAACTATGAACATTCACTAAAACTTTCCCCAAAACAACGTTTGGCAAAAAGTTGTGTCTTTTCTACAGAAAACAGTTTTCTTTCAGCTGAAATTAATAAACTCATCTCCTTGTTTAAGCAGACCTATAGGGCAAATTCAAGTCAGCTGACTTTGTGAGGAACACATGAGAGCTTCGTTGCTTTTACTGTTCGAGAACATTAGTTACATTATACTTAAAAAAAAAAAAAAAAGGAAAAAAAAGAGAGAGAGAAAGAAAAGCAACAGCGGTGAGGATGACGGGAGGATAACGGATGGTCTGTCACTGGTATGATGGCAAATACCAGTGTGCCAGGCTCCTCTGTTTGCATTAACTGCCAGCTTTATGTAATATCTTATCTTCTTTGGCCTTGGACCTTGTTATTTAGAATAACGTATAATAATAAAGGAGCATTTTGAGTGATTTTGTTAGAAATACATCAGACTGCCTAACAGTCTGGTGGCATCAATAATTCCCTATTAAGCCCTCTACACCCATTATGGTTTTTGCTTTTACCTTTTTTTTTTTTTTCCTAAGTTAGTTTCCAGGCAACCAGTAAGAACTGAATTACATTAAGCTATTAATTCAGGACTGCACGCCAGCTCCGGGTTCTGCAGCGATTTGTTCCTCTTGCATGCAAGTTTCCTCATAAAAACCATTTTATTGGTTTGATCTTCGATGGTACCCAGCCCAGAGAATTGATTTTAAAATGGCAATGCCTGTACTTGGTTTTTGCTTCTTGTTTGGTTTTTTAATGTTTGCTGGTGGGGTTTATTTTTGACGTGTAATGAAGCAGAGGTCTGTGAGGGAGGTTTGGTGTTACCTCCCATAAATATATATTGCTGTCTACCAGGGTGTTCTTCAACACTGCATAACATACTGGCTCATATTAAGATCTGAACTAAGAAGATCCTTGTGATGGATTTCCTCACAGGGTGAAAATTGGAAGATTGGTTATTAAGAACATTTAGCTTGTAGGACCTCTCTTTATCCAGTGGAGAAGTGTGCTGTCCTTCCTCAGCTGCTACTGCAGCCCCAAAAATAATTTATAAATCCCATGTGCAGTCCTGGGATGTGGGGGATGCGACATGTGGGGGATGCAGGATTCAAGATACGACACAGCACTGCTCCACTTCTGATCTCACAACCCTGAAAACTTACTCTAGCCATTAACTGCAAATTCTCCTCTATGTTTTTGCTGAAGAAAACTCGAAAGTATAGAGTTTTGTGTCTACACCTAGTCTGGAAAAATGGAATGTGGGAAATCCTTTCAATACCAGTAAGCTTGATATCAGAGTATTGTTTTTGTAAGTTGAACACACGTAGGCAGATATTATTTCAAAGGTTCCTTCCTTTCAAGGGAACACATGGCTTAAGAATGCAGTTTATTAATTAATACTTGTATGGAAAGTGCATGTCCATCAATAATGCAAAAATGAAGAAGAAGCAGTAACGAGACGTAACCACCCCCAGTGTAACATGAAGATCTTTGCAGATATTAAAAAGAAGTAATTTTGGTGTTATGCTGCATTGTTAAATGAATGTGGCGCCGGTGAAGGGAACTAGACTGGCAGCTTGATAATGAACTCTGCTAATTCCCTGAAGAAGGTCAGAAAGGCTGAGCTCGTCAACTTTCCTCCCAGACTCGGCTGAAAGGAGATGTCTAGAAGCGGGGTAGAAATTTTGGGATGAAATTGCAGTTGTGTCTAATAATTATGAATTATGATTTATGAAACCCAGCCTATATGCTGTATTGAGCTAGCATATATTTTATTTAAAAGCTTAGAAAGGTCATTATCCATTCCACACCCAATATTCACTAAAACCACACTGAGAGACTTCTGCCGTCCAGGTGCTTGTACTGTCTCTGTCTCCATTTTTGAATCGGTGTCAGTGAGTTCTGAAGGTCTGGGACATTTGAGGAGTTGTGCTGGCAAGTTTTGGTGAGGCTACAATTATAATAATCAATCGTAATTAAAAGAATTTGTCTGTATCCACTGCCAGAAAATAACAAAAAAAAATATAATAAATACAGTACTATATAAGGCTTAAAACAAAACACTAAGACAAAAGCCATTTCTGATAAAGATACCATGACTTTTGTAAAATAGTTGACTCAGGATGGAATTTTTAAAACAGTGATTTTTACTTTTTTAAATTTATTTCAAAAATAAACTACAGTTTTGAGCTGTTTCCAATTTCTGTTTTTTAGAGATTTGTGATGTGAGTCTGAATCATAGAGGTGAGAAATTCAAACCACAACAGATAAGCATGTCTCCATAAAACTTCACTTGAAAACCAAAATAATTAAAGGTCTGCTGTTTATAAGCAGAGCATATAATATATGCTCTTCCCTGTTGTAATAAGCCATAAGAACTTGTATAGCTAAAAAGGATTTTTATGCCTCATCGGTTCCTCAGATCTCTTGGAATAATTATAATCACCAGACTAAGTGTTTGTTCTCCCCTTTACATTTATCATCCGAGTGACAAGTGTGTTGCCATCCTGAGGGTCCGTGGTTCTATCAGCAGATCCAAAAAAACCCGTGGTCAACATGTTGAATCTAATCACGTCCTCCGTTGCTGGGACATTCTTTATTAAACATTTTCATCACTTTCAACTGTGCATTCATACCTCAACAGATTTATATCTGTAATTAGGGGAATTGTTATTTACCAGCAGATATAAAGCTGGTAAAAAGACACCTTTCAGCAACATAATTCAAATGTCATGAGTTATTACCTGTTCCAGATTAATAGTACAGTTATTTCTTTTGCTACAGGTTAGGAACGTGTCTCCTGTCAGAAACCTTTGGAAGTTCTTCAGAAATACTGAGCAACAAATATCTGTGATTGTCCAACAAAAGAGAATCAGATGTATATGGAAGAAAGTGGTCTCTCTCCAAGATCTACGTTCGGTAATGAGATATTTTTATTTAACAAAGTCTCTAACAGATGGTGTTTCTAAATTTTGAATATTAGGGCTGTTTTTGAGAGAGGCCTCCACACAGTCTGATGTATTGCAGATGAGGTTTTGCATTTCAGCTATAGCTAAGAGTTAATTGTGCTGCCGCTCCTAATTGCACTAAGGCCCCAGCTCCCAGCCTTGAAGCCACAAGGGAGGTGGCTGCACGGTGACATCCCTTTGGTGCCACCAAATGTACTGCCCCCGTGTACAGGGCTCCTATTAATGGCACCTGGAAGATGTTGGTGGTTTAAAAAAGATTAGTCATTTATTGTGTGTGCTCTATAGAAGGGATCTTCATTAGTCATTGTAATATGCGACTATCTTACAGTTGGTTGCTGGAAGGTCTGTGCTCAACGTTGCCACCTTTATCAGCCAATTTTCTTATCTCACGAAAAGAAACTCACTAATTTGAGAAGCTCTGTTTTCCACAAATCCATGTTGCCCTGGCATTAAGAAGCAGACAATGGTGATGCCAACCAAATCTAATCAACAGCCTAGTTTTTCCCTGGGGCTGGAAAACTGGCAACGACCTGTTTTTCCCCAAATCCAGTTCCACGGGTGCCATCACAGCATGGCCAGTTTACCAGACACCTCCCTTTTTGACCAGTTGCCTCCACTGCTCCAGCCAAATGGTTTGGGCTGCTGATGGCAAGAAACTTCCCGTGCTCTCCCCTACACTCATTCACAGAATCACAGAATGATATGAGGTTGGAAGGAACCTCTGGAGATCATCCAGTCCAACCCCCTGCCAGAGCAGGGTCACCCAGAGCAGGTTGCACAGGAACGTGTCCAGG
>JAOXJK010000003.1:14842304-14853684 GCA_025774025.1 Xenus cinereus
GTTTGTGCCCGTTCCCTCTTGTCCTGTCCCTGGGCACCACTGAAAAAAGACTGGCCCCATCCTCCTGACACCCACCCCTGAAGTATTTATAGGCGTTGATCAGATCCCCCCTCAGTCTTCTCTTCTCCAGACTAAAAGACCCAAGTCCTTCAGTCCTTTGTCATCAGAGAGATGTTCTAGTCCCCTCATCATCTTTGTAGCCCTCTGCTGTCCCTGTCCTTCTTGAACTGGGGAGCCCAGAACTGGACACAGTTTGTGCGGTGGTAACAGTGGTCACTTGCTGTAGAAACCCTTTGGTCTCCTTTTATAAACACCCTCTTATCCTTCAAAAATAGTGCTAAGACATTTTCTTTGTTTCATTCCCGCAAACCTTTTTCAGCATCAGAGATGTGTTCCTGGTTGTTCAGTGATTTCATGAATATGAAACACATGTGGACTGCATTTTCATAGCTTAATCTATTTTCTCCATAAGCAAGAGGTGGGGGGTTTGGACATGGAAACACAAGGCGTCTAGATTAAGGGTGACTGTGCACATGTAATTCAAGAGTAGCTTTGGGGAAACATCAGCTAGGGGAAGAGAAAGAAGAGAAATTTGAATTCAATTGGATTTTAGTAACTTCAGATTGGGTTTGAATCATATTTACATGCTTTTCTATTTCTCGTATGTTTGCAAGTTTTATTGCTACAGTTCTAAGTGTCTTGGAGCTATGTGAATTAGTGGGTATGTTATTACTGAGCAGATGATGAACTGCGTCAGCAAGAAATGAGATCGTTCCCCAGGGTCCTACACAGGGAAGCTGTGGGAAACCTGGAACTGAACCCAGGGCCCAGGAGACACAGAATGGCCCCGAAACGTGCGGCATTGTGGGCCGGGAGCCACCAACAGGAAATCCAACTCAAGTTTTAAAACTCAATTAGGATGAAGTATGCTGACTGAAATCGGTATGTTTTAGGCAAAATGTTCCCTGCCTCTCGCAGAGACCCAGGAGCTTTGCAGCTTTCTCTCTTATCGCTTCCAGCGGTGGCTAAATGTGAGAATTTTGTGCAGTTTCAGATTGAGAATGAAAGTGAGAAATCATTTAACACCCAGAGCTCCAATGGGAGCATCAGCAGGAGCTGGATTGGTGGAAATGCCCCAGATTGATGGTGGTTTTAGGGTGGTTGTTTTCATTATTGGTTGTTACCTCTCTGTGAATGCTTTTCTAAGTAGGTATTTCAGGAGGAGGCAAAGGCTTCTTGCAGGGTGAACCAAATAAGAAATTATGGTTCTTAAATGAGAACTGCATCTGTAAAATGAAAAATATGTGACACAGTAAAAATAGGACAGTTGTCCTGAAGTCTTTAGATCTGACGTTAAAAGTACACTTTGGGGACTAATCATCAAATGATTTTGTCGTAGCAATTTGATTCAAGTATTTTTTTTGCTTGTATTGAAGACTTAAATTATACAGCCACTCATTGTTGATTAAGTAATTTTAAGTAATGCAGCGGCTAAAGTTGCCTGGTTTGGCTGCTGGCTTTCCAGCATTTGGCCTTTTGCTGGGTAATACCTCCTTCTTCACAGGGGTGTTTCTCCACCACAGCCATGCCATCTGGAAGTCTCTACAAGCCATCTTGGCCTCTACAGGCCATCTACAAGTGTGAGAGGGTGCAATTCCCTCCTCTGATTGTAAATACACGGAATGTGGCCCACAGGGGGGGGGTTTAATCTTCGCCAAACTCCAGCCCCTCACTCCCACGTGTGTTGGAGGTCTGGAGTGTTCCCAACATACCTCAAAGTTGACAGAACACAACAAAATGACCAAGAAACAACAGTGACTAAAGACTTGAGATCCTGCTGATAAACCCAACGTGCAGGGCCAGGACACTGAAGGCAAAGGTGAGGTGGAACAGGTCTGTTTCCCACAAGAGTTGTCGTAATGGCCATTTTTTCCTCTTCCTGATTTTCATTTCCTTAGATGTGAAAAATACTATAATTGTATTAGTATGGAAATGGAAAATGAACTCCAAAATACTTTGATCTAGAGAATTCGAGCTTAGTTCTACTGGGAATTAAGCAGAAGTTTCAAGTAATTTATGTTTGAAATGCCTTAATAACTTTTGCTTCATAAAAATAGAGCGCGATATAAAATGATAGTAAAAATTCATATTTTGGAAATGGACATTCTCCTTTCTGGCAATAAAAAGCAAAGGTAATTTGCTCTATTTCAAAAAGATTGTTAGTAGTTACTGTGATTTCAAATGATGTAGCTTTAATGCTCAACACATCTTAATCTTGCCGACTATAAAACATTCCTTTGATGGTGAGCTGATGATCTATGGGTTTGAATCAGAATTCATGTTTGGAATTAATGTCTTGGTTAAAAAGGAAAAAAAAAAAACTTATGCAGATTCAGGTGGTTTCCTACAAGCCAGAGGCCAGATGGCAACCTCGTCTGCCCTGTCCTAGCCACAGCGAAAACTCTGCCCTCTGGAAATCCAGGCAGCCAGGAGCTACTTCTGTCGATGTGGGACTTCCTCATGTGCTAGACTTACTTTTGAAATATCTAAGTGTAAATGCAAAAGTTAAGAAGGAAATACAAGAGGAAACACAAGAGGCTTTCTTGGGTTTAAGTGCTTTCTTGGGTTTGCCTGTTTTTCACTTGTTCCTTTTTTTTCCCAAATCCCATTTTTTCTTTTTGTTCCTCAAAAAGCATGAAAAGGAAAGTTGTTAATGAATTAAACAACCAGAAAAGTTAATGGGTTTTGTCCAGAATGCTGATTTTTCTTCTTGTTGTGGCAGAGCTTGAACTGGAGTCCACGCTGAGTCTCCAGTCAGAGCTGCTTTGCACTCATCAGCGGTCCCACCAATTAAATTAACCATCTGAAATTAACATACGTTCCAGCATCGCTCTTTTAATTTCATTTTCTGTTTCTCCAAACTGAATTGTCTTTAATCAAAACCTCATAAAAAGAGCGTTTATTCTCGCCTACTAATGCCAATCCTCAGCCACCATTGATATGTTCTAAAATTTTTAATTTGATTTAGCCAGAGTTATACCTAAGTTAATGGAGAAGTCAGAGTAGGAATAGAAGAAAACTTCTGAACTTATAGATAATGCAGAACACTATCAAGGTAGATAATTAAAGAGTAAAAAGGAAATCTCTCCTATTTTAATACAAAAATAAATGATGGGGAAACTAGTACCGCTGCATGAACATTTCATTTCCCTATAGTAAAAGCTTGTTTATATCTGGGTCAAGCCAAAAAAAAAAATGCTAAAATTAAGCAACACTTCAAAGTTTGGATTTATTACATGCGAGTGAGGTTCAGTAAGAAAAACTGAATTGTCATATGGTGCAAACGATGTTTTCTGAATGGGATGCAAGCCCTTATTTAAATAACAGGTAATTAATTATACACTGCGGCAAAGCTCAACATCCCTTCCTAAATGTGTTGCATCTGCATCTGATAAAAATTCCTCACCTAAAGAATTCAAAATCCCTGAGAGAAGCCTGCGCCTACATTTTGGGTTTGAATGTGGTTGGTCTATGAGCTGTAGATCCCTCAGTGTCTTTCGTCCATAGATGACAAGTGTCAAAAGCCCAGCTTTTCAAGGAAATTCAGTGTTTTCCTCCTGATGGTGAGCAGTGAGGGCAGTGTAGAGGGATTTTCAAAAGCCCCTAAGTGCCCCAATTCCCTTGTTTTGGAAAGGCTCTATATGATTAGTTAGAAATTCCATCATATTTTGTACCATCCATGTTTGTGTGGAAGCCCTCCAAACTCTCAGCTCCAATTTTTTTCCCCTTCTCAAAGCTGTCTTGTGAATAACAAAACCCACATTGTTCTTGTGTGTTCTTCTGAATTTATTTCATGTCATCTTCTCACAGAAAAGAAAAAAAAAATACAGCTTCTCTCACTTAGCACCCTTTGGGACAGCAACTGCAGATGAAGAGCAAGCAATCAACATGTCAGGATAAAATTAGATTGCCACAGAGTACAAGGTTTGATCCAATATCTATATCAGATTTGGTTTTCAGCTCTGCACATCACAATAAAATAATACTTGCTGGAGTTGTTCAGCACGGAGCGGTTCCAGAAGCACGCAATGGTTTTCATCTGTGTACATGGTGGGAAAAGGGGGGTATGATATTAGGTATTTTATACTACTATCTCAATATTTAATTACAAATAAGAAATTGATGGAAGAATCGGCACTTGGCTGCCCAGAGGGAGATGGTGTACGTACTCAGCAGAGGAGAGCGATGGAGGTACCAGGGAGCGGTGCCCCCAGAATCGGTCCCCTTGAGCGGGGGCTGGATTTTATACACATCTCCCAACTCTGCCACGCTCTTACCCTGCTCTGCTTTTCACTGGGGTGGGGTTTGGGGTGAGGAAAATGGAGTCATTTTGGTTAAATGACGTGGGAGACGGGCTCAGCAGCATCCCTAGCGCCCAGCTCCGCTGGCACCCAGCCCCAGGCAGAGCCAGCCCAGGGGAAACCCCCTGAGCCAGGTACGGCCGGACATGGGGTCACCAGCCAGGACCTTCACTCCACAGACCTGGCCTTGCTTGTTAACGTGGCCAATAGTCCTTACACGCAGCTCCAATAAGCCCAGGGGCTGCCCAGCATCTGGATTACGGCTTGTAGATAAAACATCTACATTTTGACATCATTTTTTCAATAAAATTTCAAGAAATAATAATAATTTCTTCCACTTGATTATTTTTTAAAAAGTGAGAATATTCAAAATATTCATGGAAAAAAAAGTTTGGTTTGGGTCAAACAGGTGTTTTGGTTAACCTTAAGCATCTAAAAAACCGGGTTGCCAGCACGTTGGAAGATGACAGCTACTACTCCGTCCATGCCGTGTTAAACAAAAGCCTTCTTCTAGCTGTTAGCACACCTTCCCCTGGGTTCCTGGTTAACAACAATTGTCTCTCCAAGTGAGTTATTGGGAAACCCCAAGTTTGGCGTGAGCCCTGCCAGGGTATTGAGCCAGCGCCCGTATGTAACCCCGGGGCGTTGGGATTTGTACCCAGTCAAATCTTCAGCCGTTGTAACGCCGTTCAGCTCCACCGCTGACAGCAAAGTCATTGATTTGAACTAATTGAGGATAAAATCCATTTTCTCTTAGGTGCGAAACTATCAGTAGGGACGCGCAGTCTTTTCGCATCACCCGTGGCCCAGTTACTCTCCTGTTGAAGGGATTTAACCTGGTTCTGCCTGTCCCCAGCCATAGGACCCGCAGCGTGAGGCCGCGAGGATGTCCTCTCTCCTTGCATTCTTTAATTCCTCAGACCTGCTCCCACCGCTCTGTCAATAGCTCTCAAATTAATGGCCCAATCTTTTAAATTAATGAGTTTTCATCGACCTCGGTGGAAGTGGATCAGCTTCGCGACTGTCAGCCCACCCTGCGCTCCTCGCCAGTACTTCAGGGGAAAGTAGTTCACCTACTTTCACACACCAGCAGCATCTGAAGCCGTGTCACTCGGATCTCGTTAAAGCAGCCCTGCGTGTCCTGCTGCTCCGGACAGAGAGGCATTTATTAAAGAAATTCTTGGTTTTGTTCTGCAGTAACTCCAAGTTATTCTGGGTCCCTTTCTATACTCATTTAGTTCAAACAACCACTCTTATTAGCCTAGGATTTCCTGAGAGAGGAAATTCAGCACCTGCATTTTCCAAATCCCTAAATGAGGTTTGAAAAGTCGTTTTTCAGTAATTACAATAACAAAGCATCCCGAACAAAAATATACTATCGGAGCAGCTCCGATATCCCCTCCAGGGATGGGGCAGCCACAGCTTCTCGGGGCAACCTGGGCCAGGCTCTCACCACCCTCACACCCAAGAAGTTCTTCCCCACATCTCAGCTCCATCTCCCCTCTTTCAGGGTCAAACCCTTCCCCCTCCTCCTAGGGCTCCCCTTCGTCCCCATCTGACATGGACCCTGCACTGCTTTGCCCAGGGCAGTGATGCTCCCCAGCTCCATAGCCACAGCCAAGCCATGAACCCTGGGCAGGGCTCCTGAAGAAACGACCCCAGACCCCAGCTCCCGTCCCTCAGCACCGAACACCCCCAACAGCAACGCTTTTTGCCATAAACTGCGGCTTAACTTGAAAATCAGTCTCTGAACAGAGGGATCCTCTATCCCACAGGCGACACCACCCGGCTGCTGGAGCCCCAAACCCCAGCACCGTCCCATGGTGGGGAGGGGGTAGTTTCAGCATCGAGGTCTGGCTGTAAACGTGTAGCCCCCCCGTCCCCACGGCCCCCAGCGTCGCCGCACGGCTGACGCGACTGATTGATTTGACTGAAGGTAGCCAAACTGTCACTCAGGAGGTGGCCCCTTGGTACCTCTTCTGGCTGGATCTCCTTGAGGGTGGGATTGCCAGAGCCGCTCCTGTCAGGGACTTCAAAGGGAACAAGCGGCTGAATGCGGATCTGACAGCTCGGCCGCCGAATTAGGGCTATTTGCATGCTAATTTCCGCCGTGCTTAACTCGTTGGCAGACCTAGAGCGAGAAGCAGCCTCTGCATGTTTGGAACAATGCTTGACTGATCTAGCTGCGTTAACGAGCAAATTATGGTAATTTTGTTATTACAAATGCATAGAAATTTCCAAAGAGTGGAGCAATACAATATGTTTTCTCTCCTCCTCCTCACTCCCGAAGACAGACCCTTTTGTTTATACACACTTCGCCTTGCTTACTTGTGTTTGGATACCCGCAGACTCCCACCTCCGCGGGAGGAGGCAGGAATTGTGGCCGGAGCCGTCAGGACCAGCGCGCTCATGCAGGGGACACTTGGGACCACGTCCCCAGCTGGTATCACCAGCAGGGACCACGGCGGATGGAGGTCGGGACTAATTGACCCCAGTTGAGGATGGGTTCTGTCAGAGGATGGTTTGGGAAGAACAGATCCAGAGGCTCTGCTGGCTTCCCCACATTTCACCTTCTTGCCCTCTCCAGCGTAATCCCTAAATCAATTTAATGAAATAATATCTGACAACTTTGTATTGAAAACAATATAAATTTTGTCTTATATTTTGTGTGAGTGTAGTAATTACATTCCTGAGAGATGAACACCAAAAACGTTTCTCCAGGCTTCCAAGATCCTGGGAGCCTCTCATTCAAAGTGTGCAGGAGCAGGGGACAAATGCACACCATTTACTTAAAACTGCTTTATTATTAATTGAGGGAATCATTTGTCAGTTGATTTGCAATCTAGTATTGCCCCAAGATACTTGTGATGGCACATCACTTGCTCCATCATATGTGATGAAATTTCTCTGGGATTTGTCTTCTGATATTACAGAAGGGTGGGGAGGCACCTTTGTGGAGCAGCCCTAGACTGGGGGGAAAACGGTAAATTTGCTTAACCAGAAAATGCCAAATGTCAATACTTCTGCCCCTTGGTGGTGGGTCTTCTGAGTCTGGTGGGGGAAGCTGTCAGTGCTTCTGTGCACAACTAGGGCATGAAGGTGGTTTTTTGGGGTGCTCCAGGTGGTGGCTGGGTTTGAGCTACATGAGCTGCAAGAAGTGGCTATACCAGCACAAAAAAGGTAAGTTTCCCGTAATCCAGAGATGCGCATCCCCGCTGTAATAACAGCGTGGAGCTGGTGGAGCAATCAGCAAAGGGACTTAGGAGTCACCACCAGGCTCCAAGGGGGTAACTGGCAAACATTCCACTTCACCAAAGAAATGTTAAGGTTTATTCCTCATTTTCTATAGGTCTTTCTAGGATAAAGGGCCTGAGTTTCCTCTCACTTTCACTGGCCACAACAGCGTCACTGTCCGAGTAAGCGAGTGGTTCCAGTCTTATGCTGTGCCTCAGAGGAGGACCCTGTCCAGGCTCTGCCACCAATGCCCACAGTCATCCCAAATACTGCAATTCGCTTTCTCTTCCCCTGTTTTTAAGTGGTTTTCCTCCCAGCTACCTCACTTTCCAGTATTTACTGCTGCAGGTCAGGGGATCTGAAAATGCTATTGCAAAACTTCGGCAAAGGCAGAGATAATAAATATGTTTATATATTTTATATAAATAATACATAATAAATAACACAGACTCATGAAAATAAGGGTGAATAAAGTCTTCAGCATGTCAGGGGGGACACCAAACCGCACCAATCCCTACAGGCTTTATCCCAGAGCCCATATACCCTCACCGCTGCCTCCCAACCCCGCTGGGTCCCAGAGAACGGAGGGAGGGTCCTGGCTCTGGGGGAAGAAAGTCCCCACAGGCAGAGGTCACCCAGTCTCCCTTATCCTCCATGTTAATACCTGCTGGCCACAAGGAAAAAATGTGTTTGAAAAACCACATTTTTTTTTTCCAACACCATATCCTTCTGCTTTGCACTTTGGAACTAACATCTTCCCCTCAATAAAAGATTGCTAACGACACCGTCGTTATTTTCTATGCTTTTCTTTTCAAAGCCCAGTTTTGAATGTCACTGTTTTCAGGTCCCTTTAGTCGGGTAATTGCACATAGACTTCATATAAAGGAAATTCATTTGTTCAGGGTCACTGCATGGTTTTTCATTAAAAACAAATTACCGGTGTTCAGAAAGGACATCTGGGTTTCGAGAGTCCCATTAATGACTATATTTTCAGCATCACTATTCCGGACAGTCTACCCTTTCCTGTCACCCGGCGCACGGGGCCCATCGGGAGAGGAGGGGACAGGGCTAACGACAGTCCTGAGAGGGGAGAAGGGTGACAGGGCCGGGGGGGAGGGGATCCCCAGAGATGGGGAGAGGGAAGAGGTGGGAAGTGAAGCTGGGGGGGCAGAAGGAGCTGTTGTCCCAGCACTTCTAACACAAGAGCTGGAATAAGTAAAGACAGGGGAGGTTTAGATAAGATATTATGAAAAATTTCTACACTGAAAGGGTTGTGAAGCCTTGGAAGAGGCTGCCCAGGGCGGTGGTGGAGTCACCATCCCTGGAGGGATTTCAAAGCCAGGCAGACGTGGTGCTGAGGTGGGTCAGAGGTGGGTTTGTCAGTGTTGGGTTGATGGCTGGACTTGATGACCTGAAAGTTCCCTTCAAACCTGGACAATTTTATGATTCTAAGTATTTAAGTGAATGATCATGGCTACTTGAGCATAACTTTTTCCAGCTCAGCCATAGCACTATCCCCTGATGGCGAGAGCAAGCAGGTGCTGAAGCTGGACACAGGTACAGTTTTCCTGAGCCCCAGCAATGGGAAACACCAAGACCTCCCCTGCCCTTCCCCAGCAGGGACTCAAACAGGTCACAGCTCCTGGGACAGTGGTCCTCAGAGCAGGCACACAAGCTGCAACTCTAGCACCTCTCCTTTTGTCTCTTCCTCTCTCCTCTTGCAGATGTCTACCATCTTCCCCACACATGGGAGGACACAGACCTTCAGACACGTCTTGGGAGCAGTCCCATGGACATGAGTCTCCATGGGACTATGGAGAGAGACCTGGCCCAATGCTGGGAACAGGCTGGTGGTGTGTGGAGCAGTGGAGGACCAAGAAATGACCCTGAGCAAGCAGCACTGGTCCTCATCACTACATGAGCCCCAGCCAGCAGCACACCAGAGCCCAGGTGGGAGTAGGAGTGGCGCTGGAGAGGAGGTCCAGCCTCCCACGAGCAAGAGAAATATGACAACAGTGTCCTGTCCCTGACCAGCAGATCGTCACTCTAGCAGCTGTGCTCCCTTTCAAACACTTCACCTTCAAAAAAGGCTCTGGGTCACCCACATAGGTCACGGAGTAAAAGCCCCTCAAATACTGCGTTTCCCAGTGATGTGCCCCCAACCAGCTGCTGTTCCTGCTCTTAAAGCCAAATCTGCAAACACGAGGCAGCAAAGGGAGCAAAGAGAGCAGGAGCGGCAAGCAGAAGATGGCACTGCCTCCATAAAAAGATCCAAACAACCCCAGGAAGGCCTCTTTGGCAAGGCATAAGTAAAGCTGGGTGTCACTGGGCTCCAGGCTGCAAGTACGAGATGTGATGGAGAAGACGCAGCGTCCTCCTGCCTGCTCTTCCCTGGAGCCAAAGGGAAGGCTTCTGGAAAAACACTGCTCCGCGTTTCTAACGCCACAGCACATTATGGGCACAATCACAGTGTGAACAAACAATATACAGTAATACCAAATTACTGGAGATAATTTCTGCATGTAGTATCTCATTAACCTGTGGGATCCTGTGCCCTGAGGTGGTACCAAGACCACGAATCTAGAAGGAATCAATACTGGATTAAGCCTCTAAATAGATAATGAGAACATACAGAGCTGCACTAGACCAAACAAACATTTACAAGAGGTGTAAACTCTCATGCTTCAGGGCGTAAGCCACCAGACAATGAAGGCTGAAGAGAAGTGTCCACTTTGGGCCATCTGTTGTGTCCCCTGTCCCAGCGGCAGGCAGGTGAGGATGCTGGGCAGGTGGTGGCTATCCCAGGACCCCATGACAGATGCCACACGATGCTGTGGAGCTACTGCCTGCTCCCAACACGCCCAGGAATATTCACCACCAGCCATCATTTTTATGCCATGTTCCCCCTCTCATGCCCGATCTCCTGGTGGAGGAGCCGGGCACGGAGCACAGGGGATGCTGAGCTGGGGCCGGCGCTGCCAGGGCTGCAGGGGGTGAGACACGGTCACAGGAATGGGGAGAGCAATTCCTCCCACTCCCTGTCTAGGCATTCAGCACTGCCCTGTGGCAGGGAACCTCTCTGTACGGCTCCCTCCAGCCTCCCAGGGGGATTCCTGTCTCTGTCGTTTAACGGTGACCAGGATCTAGAGCAGATCTGTCCCATCTGTGCACCAACGTGGACTGCTGGCATCTCTGCTTCCCAGAGAGGGATCTATCCTCCTCCTGTTAACAGCTTATTGACTCTATCTCTGCTCACAATGTCAGGCAGAAACATGAATTCCCAATTCTGCAGCACATTTTCAGTGTTGCCATAATAAAGACATTGAGTCATGGAGCGATGGAAGGGACTTCATGATGGAAGGGACTTTGGGACGTCTCTAGACCCTGCTCACAGAAGGATCAGCAATGATGCCAGACCAGGATGCTCAGGGCTTCGTCCAGCCTGGCCTTGAAATACCTTAAGGATGGAGCCTGCACAGCCTCTCTGAGTGACCTTGTCCACCGCTGGACCCTCCCCATGAGGGAAAAGTCTGAAGCTTTTCCTTATACACAGTTTGCATCTTGCTTGTTTCAAGGACAAGAGGAAATGGTCTCAAGTTGTGTCAGAGGAGGTTTAGGATGGATATTAGGAAAATTTCTTCACCAAAAAGGTTGTCAAGCCTTGGAAGAGGCTGCCCAGGCAGTGGTGGAGTCGCCATCCCTGGTGGGATTTCAAAGCCGGGCAGACGTGGTGCTGAGGGACATGGGTCAGTGGTGGGTTTGTCAGTGTTGGGTTGATGGTTGGA
>JAOXJK010000003.1:14864441-14884280 GCA_025774025.1 Xenus cinereus
GGGTGGGTTTGGGTCCCCGGGGGTGGGGGTGTCCCCCCCCGGGGTTCGGCAGCGACCGCGGGTGCAGCGACAGCGACGGAGCCGCCACCAGATGCATCGTGAGCGGCGGAGTTTCTCGCTTCCTCTCCTACGCCTTCGCGCGCGGAAGGTGGTGGGGGGGTTTATTTTTATTTTTGTGCAGCGGGCGGAGAGATCCCCCCGCTTTTCCCAGCTGGAAACTCGTGAGGTTTTCGCGGCGAATCCTCTCCCCGCTGCCGGCAGCCGCCTTTGCTCCTCGTTCCCATCTGGCTGTGGGTGCCGGGTCGGGCCGTCACACGTCGGACAAACGGAGCGATGCCCCTTCTCCCGTCGCTGCCCTCTGCGATGCCCGCCGGGGCTCCGGCCGGCCCCGTTTTCCCGAAGGAGCACCGAGGACGTGGGTTGGTTTTCCTCGCTCGCCTCCCCCTCCCGGCACATGGACGTGCGGCTCCTACGGCTCCTGGACTGGGCGATGCGCGGAATCGCTAACAATTTGCGCGGCTTTGACGCGCGGGTCTTCGTGTCTGGAATGGTGCCCGGAATGGTGCCCCCGAGCAGGCGGCCCCCCTCGTTCCTGCGAGGAGGCTTGGCGTGGCGGGGGACGTACGCCCGACTCCCGCTGTTGGAGACTCCTTGCGGTGCAAACACCCCTTCCCCGGCTGCAAAAAGCCGGATGGTCTCACGTTCTGCTCGAGCTGGAGCCCAGGAGCTTGGAGGGACGCGAGCGGAGCTGAAGTTCTGCTGAAGCACCGGTTCGGCAGAGGCCGATCGGCCGCGGGCCTCCGGCAGGCTGAAATTTGGCAGCTCTTTTAACCTGAATCTCATTCAAGAGCGAATCCCGGGCTCTCCCTGCCGAGATCTCGGCTCCGGAGGAAATCCTGGGCGCCGCGAGCCGTTCGTATAATGCCAAAATACCTGCAAAATCTTTTGGTGATAGGTTACGTAACGGAGTTTGCAGAAAATCAGACATTTGGGCAATTTCTGCATTTATACGCAACTAAACATTTTAATGTATTGTGACTAAGCTTCTGTTCAAAAGTGCTTTTTAACCAAATCATCCAGAAAGCAGGAACTGGGACGTACCGAGGGAGGTTTTACTGAATGTATCCTACTGCTCGGTTCTGCCTTCTCTAAGCAGATTGCTTTCATGCAACAGAACCGTTCCCGATTGTCCTCTCCTCCTTCAGAACACGGGTCAGAAGGTGTCCCGGCGGGAGAGAAATAAGAAAGAGGGAACTATTTTAAGAGAGAAGAGGAGAACGGGACCTATTGAGCAGTAACTAAGGGCAGCTGCGTGGGGGTGGGCGAGAAGCTTTGAGTTATTGGGGGAAAAAAACCCCACCCAAGCAACTACCCAACCATAAAAACCACTTGTAAAGCTAAATACTCTCTGCGCTGCGCGAGCCATTTGTTTCTCGTGGGTGACCGTAGGTTTGACAGCGTGGCGAGGGCTGGGTGAAGGGCTCCCGAACGCTTATTTTCGTGCCCAAACTGCCTTTTCCCTGACATCTCGTAGCTGAAAACTCTTCCCATCTGTGGGGGCCTCTGCAAGGAGCTCTCACTAGTGTTTACGTTTCTCTGACAGTATCTTGGAAGAGAAGCGTTTGTACTCTACCTTAATGTATGGAGAAAAGATATATATAACCCATGCAGAGCACAGTGGGGTTTCCTCAGCCAACTCGTGATGCTTAAGGGGCTTTCTCGCCAGGATGGGTAAGATTTAGGCTCTTCATCTTCCTCTCCGCACGTGGAGCTACGCTGTCTCTCCACGCAGCTCGCCTCTCTGTCCCCAGCGGAGCACAGGGCTCTGGGAGCATCTTCAGCTGATGCCAACAGGTGGATCGGCAGGGGAGGAGAGCACTGAGGTCCTCTGGTTTGAATTCAGCCCTGTAATCACCCTTTGGAGTTTTGTAGAAGGTTTCCTTTGGTGTAAAATGCCGGGAAGGATCTACATTAGGCTTGGGCTTTTTCCTCTGTGCTGAAGGCAGGGGTGTCCTTCCCTCCCCGCCTCCACCTCTCTCTCCCCGCTTATCCCCGCGTCCCTCCCTTCCGTAAAGGGTGACGGGACCAGTCGGGGCGGGGGGTTTCCCCAGTGCCTGGGGGTGGCACCGAGTTTCTCGTGCCCCTGCCGTTGGGTGACACGCCGGCGCTGGACTCGGGCACCAGCGGAGCGGTGGGTCGCTGCTCCCGGAGTCACACAGTGCCCGCGTTGGAGACGGGCACGGGCTCTGCCAACCCGGGCAGTGCCTCTCCTCGGGCCGCACGCGCCAGGATTCCTCCTCCAAAATTACAGCTAACGAGAGACGCGACCGCCTGCGCAGGGGCTGAGGAAGGGGGAGGTTTTTCACCCGAGTTCCCTGTTGGTCACGGCCGGGGCCGGTGTGGGGGACCTTCCCCGAGTCACTTGGTTGAAGCGCTGAAGAGCATCCCGGCTGCACCCCGAGGTCCCATCCCTGGCAGCGAGTGAGACCACGGTTGGATGCTGGACTCCCTTTTGAAGGCAACACAGATGAGATCTCTCCGTTTTGGCAATGGTTTGCCTCGGAAGGGGTTGAGCCGGGGGGGGGGGTATATACATATATGTAGGTATAAATAATACATCTGGCTGGAGGTATGATTTTTGCATCTCTTATTTACCTTCATCCTCTTTGGAAGCTGGGATACGAGCGCCCTGGCAGGACTTAATGTGTTAACACAGCCCTTTCTGGGTGCATCCCGCTGCAGCCCAGAGCTCTCCAGGGGCTGTCCCCATCCCTGGCCTGGCCGGGGGCACTGGGAAGCACTGGGAGAGGGGCTGTGCCCGGCGCCACGGGCTGCCCTTCGCTGCGGGGCCTCGGATTAATGCGTCGGGAGGGATAACGTCCTGTGTGGTGGACCGTGGAGAGAGAAATGCATGAATATTCAAGTACGTCAAATACAGTGACTTTTTTCAGAGTACGATTCTATTAGAGCGTTCCAATAAAGAGTATGCCGATTGTAAATTAAATATCTGTTCTAAAAATAAAACAGAAACAATTTGGAAAGCCGTTTCCAAATGCATCAGGGAGTTCAAGGCAATATGTTTTTAGGCTGCTACTTTTGCATTGGAAAAAAAAAAATACTGTTACTTCACAGTGTCATAGTTTTCCTTACAAATTTAACTTCATGAAATTCAATAACTGTGCTGAAAAAAATTGCCAAATGTTTCATCTGTTCCATATTTTCCGGGAGTAGATCCATGCAATATGGGGAATATCAGCAGACTGGTTTCTTTTTTTATACTGGAAAACTAATTTTTGGTCTCCCTTAGAACTACAGGCTTCTCATTACAAGCTTTAATAATGAACTAATTACCGCTTCAGGTCTCTGTCCTCAGTGGATGTAATTTTAAATAGTCAATCAACAACCCTTCTTTCTTGTCTAAATACCTTTTTGCTCTTGTCAATGGTGGTTCTTGTGGCCCCTGGGGGTGCGTTACCAAGACCCTTCAGGGAAGTTTTCAGAAACTAGTGTGGGATAAGGGGGCACAATGAGATGGGGAGTGTAAATTGAAACTTCCTGTATGTTCCTGGGGAGGTTTGGCTGCATTTTCATCTGCGGGCACCTTCGTACTGAGAGAGATGAAAGTTGCGGTCCTGCCGTCTGCTCTAGGCACAGTGAAGCTGCTCGAAATCTGATTATTCGGGGAGAAATGGGGCTGGGAAGTGCAGCTCTGAGCTGGAGGCTGGGATTTTTTTCTTAGCAGAGGCCGTGAGTGAGGCTAGCCCGGGCAGAGGGAGGATGCTCTCCCGCATCCACAGGCTGAGCCCCAGCCTTCGAGGTGCCCTGGCTGGTGAGGACGGAGAACGTGGTTCTGTCTCAGCTTCTGCCTGGAGGGCCCCCAGTTTGGCTCTCCATGGGCATCGCCGCCTGTTCCCGCTGGGTCTGGGGCTCGGGCCTGGGGCAGAAGGAGGAGGGCTGGGTAGGGATCGCTTTACGGAACGCGTGATCCCGTGATTTCAAGAGATTCTCCTGCAGTGTTTGGTTTTTTGATTAATTCTATGCTGCTTATCTGATCATTTTCTACAGGCTCCTTTCCTCTGCAGCCAAGGCCTTTGCAAACTGATCGCTCCTTCCTCTCTCCCTCTCATGTGTTTAAGTTTCCCACAGGAATATGGGATACGGGCCCAAAGGTTTCCCTTTGTCTGGGTTCCGGGTGCAAATCCAGAGACCCGCGGTGAGCCCCCTCCTGCTGAACTGGACCCAAGGGGCTGGCAGCAAATGGCCAATTTGCCTGAGTGCAGCGTACCTGCCACGGGGGGACTCCGGGGTTGTCGCTGCTATTTGGGAGGAAAACTAACTCACTTTAGCAATATTCTCCTCTAGACGCTAATGTATTTTGAACTCATTACCCCTTTATTGCATTTTCCTCTTCTAACTGTTAATAAGACAATGCTGGTTTTAGTAAATGGAGTAATGATTCATTTTTTAAAAGATATTTCAGGAAGACGATGCATTTTTTCAGTTAGACCCATATGGAGAATGTAACAAAAAGCTAAAAACAGGAAGCAGTAAACTTTAATTCTTTCCCCCTTTAAAAAAAAAAAAAAGGCTTTTGTGTTTCTCAGCAAGCTTTCATTTCCATCAGCCTCTAAATATTTGTCCTTGTTACTGATGCACTTAATACATGTCAACAAGCTGAGCCTCACAGTTCGACTGTGTTCTTGTTGAAATATTGGGCTACATTTAATAGATGTGGAATCTTACTTTGCCTGTATAAATCAAAAGTAAAGGAAAATCCTTACCTCAAGAATTCACATGTTTCCATGCGGGGTTACTAATGGGAGGTTGGAGGTGCTATGAATATATTTTTTCTGGAACACGGTATTTTGGAGGTAAAATTTATTTTCTTGACAAGGCAAAATTCAATATTAGCAATAATCTCGGCTCTTAATCTATTTTTGAGTGTCTCTGCGTAGATGTTAGAGAGAAGGGACTGCAGAGGCGTGTGGAAGATGACCGGTCCTGCCAGGAGAGGGGTGATGGTGCTTCTGGGAGCAAAGGATTTGCTCCTTTTGGGGGTATAATAACAATAGTGATAATTGGGGCTGGGGTGGGGGCAGCACAGGGGGTGCTGGAATGTGTCAGCTGGTTCGGGGAAAATGTATATTCACCAAGTTCATTCGTGCAATTCCCAGTTTGCTCTTTGAAATGAAATAAGGTGACCTCTTTGGAATGACAAATGGAGGGATCACTTCGAGGCATTAATTTTTATGAAAGAAATATTGATCTGGTTTTGAATCTCAGAACACTAATACTGTAAAACTACATGTACTATATTCAGTATTTTATTCTATTAAATGAGTTTTGCTTGGAGGCATTAAAACCATCCAACACAATACTCTGCATCCTAATATCAGATGTTGTTATTTCTATTTATAGCGATACTCAAATTAATCTCAATGAGTGACAATGCTGACTGTCCCAGACACAGGACTATGGTGAATTTTATCATAATATTGGAAGATACGAAGCATGTAATTAAGGCTGTTTGGAGAGCACGGAATCCAATATAGTCAGGTCATTAGTGTGGTGGAGTGGGTACCCAGGCAGAGAGAAATCTGAAGAAAAACAAGTATTTTCAAAGCCTTCCTCGTTACTGATGATTCACAAGGTCCTGTAAAGCTGACGGCAGTGGAGGTATTCTTAATCATGGCCAATTTAGCCGAGAGTAAAGCATCGTCCTGTTATGGACCACTGAAATATGGTGGCCCGGCCTTGCCCCCGGCACCAGTCACTCGTGCCCGGTTCCTGTGGGTTTTACCGTGCTGGAGTAGCTCGTCCCAGCAGAGATAGTGTGGTTCTTCATGCAACGGTAATACATTGCGAGGAGAGACTTCAAATGACAGCAGTTAATACGTAGGGATGGTCTAAAAGCTCTTTAGTGGCGCTGTCCCTGTGTCACGGGGCCACTGTGCCACCTCTGCACAGTGGAGGTTGCCATGGCCTGTTGGTTTGTGCAGCTCGGGGGCTGCTGAGTGCGATGGAGCGGGTGCTGAGGTGGGGTGTCCGGGCTTCTCTTGGTGGTATTTTGTAGGAAAGCCCTTCTCTGGCACCGTGCAGGTGAGGGGGAGGTGCTGGAAGGGTGCAGGATGGGGCACCCTGAGCACCCCTACAGCCGGGCAGCTCTTGAGACCGTCGCCTCGGGGTCTCGCTCCTTCTCTGGGGTACAAGAGCCTCCATCTGACGGAACTTGGCAAGCGGTGGTGCGTTTCCAGAGAAACCCCGGCTCCAGCGGTATTACCCAAATTCCCTCTAGTTTAGTCTATATGGTGGTAGCTGATGCTCCTGCTGTGTCATTTGGGGCGTTTGGGAGAGGAATTAGTGTGCCGAACGAACACGAGTGTGTTGCAAAATATACATCCTCTTATTTCTCGGCCAACAAGGTAATGCAGGGCGATGCCTCGCTTCCAAGGACTTTTAAGTGAACTTGGCAAGTCTGCCAAAA
This sequence comes from Xenus cinereus, assembly GCA_025774025.1. Classification (NCBI taxonomy): domain Eukaryota; kingdom Metazoa; phylum Chordata; class Aves; order Charadriiformes; family Scolopacidae; genus Xenus; species Xenus cinereus. The sequence goes on from JAOXJK010000003.1 coordinate 14,870,926, forward strand.
CCCTGTGCAGTGCTCCTCATTAGAGGTTGCCTTTCTCCTCGTGTTGAGATCATAGAATCATAGAATTGCCGGGGTTGGAAGGGACCTTTCAGATCATCAAGTCCAACCATCACCTTAACGCTGACTAAAACCACCACTAACCCGTATCTCTAAGCGCTATGTCTACCCATCTCTTAAATCCCCCCAGGGATGGTGACTCAACCACTTCCCTGGGCAGACTGTTCCAATGCTTGACAGCCTTTTCAGTGTAAAAATTTTTTCCTAGTATCCATCCTAAACCTCCCCTGATGCAGCTTGAGGCTGTTTCCTCTCGGACTATGTGGCCTCTGATTTCAGTGGGAAGAGAAGGTGGACTTGGGAGGGAGTCTTTTCACGTGTAGGGCACATCAAATATCTCTATTTTTCTGCTAAAAGGCTAGCCTGACCTGTGGGGATGGAGGGGACAGTAAGGAGCAGTCTTTGGTTGCAAGATTTCATTCTGATGCAGGTTCTGCTTAGTGTCTATGAACGTGTTTGTGTATGTAGGTGTTTTATATAAATATATATATATTTAGATACTTACGCTGTAAACGTAAGTGACCCGTCTTTAAACATCTTGCTCAGGGCTAAGGCTGGGGAGGGGAGTGCAGGCAGGAGCACCGGGCCATGGTGGGTGAGGATGGGATGGAGCACGCCTCCGCCTCCATTGACTGCCACTGCTGTCAGTCCTGTCACCTGCTTGTTTGGCTTTTCGATTCTGTCTGTCTCACATTATTATGATGTTAGGACTCAGAAGAATCAATGATGTATGATTAATAGAGAAAAGACGTGTTTTGGTTGTACAGAGCCACCTCAGAGGCGTTCGGTGGTAAAGGCAAACGGGTTGTGTTCAGGCTTGGCTCTTCCTACCCGGGAAGCGAGTGAAGGGAGGACAGGCAGAAACCGTGGTGGAAAACAGGGGGAAGAGCCCGGAGAGGTTGGTGTGTGGCTGGTGCAGCGTGAGAGGGTGCTGGAAGGAGGATGTTCTGCAGAACCGGCTCTCCCTCTCCTCCCACCAGCAGGAGCCTCAGGTCTTTCCCCAGCAGAAGCTGGGGTGGCTTTCCAGACCCCAGCGTGGGTGGAGGGGATGGACAATGGGGCTGTGGTGGCTCTTCCCTTCGTGGCAGGCTACTGGCCATGTGCCTGCTGCCTTGGTTTCTGCCCACAGGCTGCTCTGACAGGTCACAGGTAGGGCCAAGGTTGGGGTGGAGGAGCTGAGAGTGGTGACTCTGCAGCCCATTGCCCTGGTAGGGGCAGCTGGAAGCATCTGAGATTGAGTCTGGTGTCTGCACGGCTGGGATCGGTGACACAGGAGTCCCAGCGAGGCCGCAGACCCGTCGGTGTGTCACGCGGTGGGTAACTGGGACGAGCTGCTTGCCGTAGCCCAAGGGCAATGCCTTGCTGGAGCTGTTTTACTCCTTCCAGTTCAAAAGCCAGATAATCTGGACCTGGCTTTGGTGTGATCCCTGTGCTCCACCACATGCTGTAGAAGTGCCCTTAGATCTTGCTCTTACAACTGTTCTTGGCTTTTCACTTGCGGGTATAACGAGTGCTGACAAAGCCAAAACCTTAAGCTGTAGGTTGTCCTGAAAAATGACTCTGATCCAGGTTCTCCTCAGGTGGGTTGATACAAACCCGTATCTCCACATCCTTTGTTAGAGATTTCACATTTCTGTGGGCAGGGGGTGCCCGTAGCTGCCGGGGTTCAGCGACACGAGCCCCGTGGGACGAGCGAGCGTCACCAGGGCCGGTGCTGCAGCCTTCGTGGGAGCTGGAGGGCGAGCTCTGCACTGCCTTTAAACGCCCCTTCTCACTGGAAACATTAAAAAAAGTTGGTTGTAGCCTGGTTTCCAGGGTTAGCTGGAAAAGTCATCCTTTTTGTGTTCATAAACCAAGTTTCAGTTATAGAAATGACAGTGTAAAAGTGAATATATGTCCCTGCATGTGATTTTTATAGCAGCCATTTATTACTATCCTTCACAAAGGCCCTAATCCTGACTTTTCTTAGAAGAGTGCCCATACATAAATAGGACTATAAATCCAAAGATTGTAGAGAATGGAAACACACACTTATCTTTGCACAATTTTCCAGCCTTTCCTTTGGATGCTCCAGCTCTGGCTGCTGTGGGTGGGAAGGCAGCAGTCTGGACGGGGACCTGCCTGACTCCCTTGGAGAGTCTGAAGCATCCCTTTGTCCTGGGGCTGTCCCCTTGATGCTCCAGCTCCCTTGGGTGCTCCCCTCCAGCGTTCTGGGGGTGGAGGTTATCTGCGTGGCTCCTTCTGTGCTGGCTTTCCATCCCCGTGGTGAATCACTGATGGGAGATGGAACCCAGGCTGGTCCTGGCAGCTGCTTGGCTAACTTCTTTTATAAACTTTTCCAAAGAATATTCTTCAACCTCCATTTGTTGGTTTTTTTGTTGTTGTTGTTGTTGTTGGTTTTGTGTTTGTTGGTTTGTTTGTTTGGGTTTTGGTTTTTTTTTCCCCTCTTAATAGTCAGCTTTTATCCTCTTTGCTGGAAATTTTCCTAGTTTTGTTTTGACTGTACTTTCAAGGTGCCATGAGGCTTAAGTGCATCCCACAATGCAATAGGTATCGTCCTAAAGCAAGACTTTTGCTCTCCCTTCTAGGCTGGAAGTTGGGTACAGAAAAAGTAGAGGTTTTGAATGGTTAAGTGAGAGATATTTATCCACAGGATTAACATTCACACAGCTGGGACTGGGGAAACTCCATCTCTCTCTGATTCAGGCTCAAGATGTTGGCCAGAATTTCCAATGGTCTGGATGGGTATTAGTGGCTATTTTCAGTTCTGTCTCATCCCAGTGATGCATTTCCAGTGCAGACTATCTGTGTTTTAAAAAAACAAATATTAAAAAACCCCAAGAAAAACCCCATAAGAAATTTGCTTCCACAACAGCCTTTGTTTATAGAACCAGAAATTTTCCATATGAAGAAAATAATAATCCCAATTCTTTCAATTCAGCATCTTTGATGGAGCGGACAGAGGGTTCAGGATCTCAGGAGACTTTTGTTCCTACATGGTCTGAGATGGGAACGCACAGGTTTGGTGCCGTGTAAGTTTGTGTTCTCTGCTGCCATTTTACAATCTGTGTAGAGTCACATTCTGCAGGCTCATATGCAGAAGATTTTCTAATAAATTTATTATTTCATAAAGATTTTAATAACAGTAATTATGCATTCATCAGAATGGAGATTTGTTTCAATGTCATTAAATTCAGCCTCATAATTATATGCATGGTATTTTTGCACAGAGTACAAACTGAGTGCAATTGCTTTGTAAATGTATCCCAGCACTTGGCGACACAGGACGAATTTACATCTTTGCAGGATTTTCATCTCCAGCTATTGGCGTGTTCAATATAGCAAGAAAAAATGGGAGAGCAGGAAATTTTCTTCTCTGAGAATGGAGGATTTGGGCCCTAAGAATTGCAGCAGGTTTCTATTTGCAGCAACAGCAAATGATCTCCTTAAAACAAGATTGCAATCTATACTGCTTTTTTTTTTTTGGACACAAATTTATTTTTAGGCATCCTGAGATAAACGAAGACACGTTAGTTTTTAAAGTTCTGCTGTTGGCAAAGAAAGCTGGAGTAGACGGACTGCAATTCTGATAGGAAATTCTCTTTTCACTGTGAATATGGCCCTGGGAGAGCCAGGCATTTGCGCTTTCTGGGTCCCTCTGCTTGATAAACAGAGCTTGATAAGCTTAATCAACATCTTTGTTTTCAATCAGGGTATCAGAGGCCACTAATGTTTAATGGCAGTAATACAAGACTCCATGTAACATGCTTATTTTAAACACTGAGGGTAGGTATAAGCGTATACTCACTAATTTAAAAGTGAAACAAGGATCATCTTTTTTTTTTTTTCCAGGATGAGCCCAGCTGGCCATAGATGTTTGATAGATCTCTAATGCTCATCTTGAGTTGTGACAGTGTATCCCCTGTATCTCACTACTTAATTTCCATGTTAAAAAAAAAAAAAAAAATCATAGGCAACTTGATCAAATCCCTCATATCAGCTTGTATCTTGAGTATCTCAAGGACAACGCAGAGTTTAGCATTCACCGTGTGACATTCTCCATTGATTCCCCCGTCCCCAGCCTTCAGCATTTACATTTTCTTTGACACTTGGGTCCATAACCACCTCTCTCGTGCTGTAACACGTATTCTGGTGACGTCCAACGCTTCCTGCTGCTCTTTCTGAAAAACTTCAACGTTCAGAACTTGCATCTCTGCTGATGCAGCGGGAGCCACCCGTGTTGCCTCCCCACCTTCCTGCCCTGCTGTTGCCTATGGAAATGAGTTGATAAAGGCCCCTCGGGTGTATTATCAATGTTATCTTCCTTCTTGCGTCTTCTCCCCTTGCTGTTTCTCTGGCATTTTCCATCCCTACCTGCAGGGATGACCCTTCCCACCCTCACATGAGGACATGTTGGGACCTCAGCTCCCCAGAGGACCCCCCACCCATCCCTGGTTAACGCGGGCTGAGGGCGCAGCTGGGTTTATTCAATTTAACAAAGTGGTTCTGGGTGGTTGGGACCAAGCTCCCCACTGATGGATGGAAGTGGAGCTCTGACAGCTCACACCAGCTGAGGCTGTGGCTTTATTTTCTGTATTCCCTTCGGAAAGGGTACGTTCCCCAGTTTGGGCCATCGGGTACGCTGGGATGCCCTTAGCCCGGGGTCATTTCTCATATTCATCTTATGATGAAGAGAAGAATATGGAAAAGCAAGATACAGGTTAACCTAATGGATGGCTGAAAGCTAATAAATTCTCCTGTTGTCTTGAACTTAACGACAGCTCGTAAGAGCCTCGACAGCGTCGCCAGCAGTTTTGACTCTGCCTTGCCGCTAGGGAGACAAGACTGAGTGCCCAGCGTTGCTTCCCGGGCTGATCCCATCAGGAGGGAGCCCTAATAGGTAGGATCAAGGCCAAATCCCATTTAATAAAAAAAAATGGCAGGAGTAAATCAGAAGTTAAAGGGAAACTGTCAGCTCAAATTTGGCTGGAAGTTGTTATTTTTATAGAAATAAAATCCAGCACTAATAGGGATGTTTTAGTGATTTTTAAAGAAGGTAATTTTGTGGTAGTGCTTGAATGCACAGATGTGATACCGACAATAAAAATTAAGTGACTTTTTGTGGTTTTGTAGTTTTTCTGTCTGACAGCAGTACAGATAGTCTTGGAGTATTAGCGACATAGAGGAAATGATCTTTTTAAGGTGTGTATGGCAGTACTACAGTGAAGGATTCTCAAAATTAAGAAAGGCTATTTTGATGTCTTGGTTCCCCAGCAAATCTGTGGCACCTGGGAGCTCCACGCCTGTCCCAGAGCTCGAAAACATTTCCTGTAGTAGAGTGTTAGCGTCCAAGGTACAGCGATTTGTGCGCTGTACGGGATTCTGGAAGTTGACACAAAAAAAAAAAAAATTAATTTTCCATCTGCCTGCAGCAACCGTGATGGCATCGGCCCTTAGGGAGTTCCAGCTTGTTTTCACTGTGTTAGCTAAATTGGGTGTGTGGAAATGGAGAAATGATTTGACTTCTTCAAGCTTTGTGGAGGATGCCCAGGACATCTGCGGTCAGTCGGTGACACCGAGCCCTGTGGCAGCGTTGGGGGGGGTGGATGGGGTACAGGGCTGCAGAGCAGGGGGGCTCCAGTCCTGTGAAAGGCAGCTTTCCAGCCTTAGGAATATTTTTTTTTTGTGATCTGCTAAACCGTGAAGGGCATTAAATCTATGGAGAAATGAAAGAAATCACAAATATACTTTTTCCCCACCTGTGATAAATGTGCTTTGCTAGAGAATCAAATTGTTATTAAAAAAGCCTTCAAACCCTGTGCTCAGATTTTCTCAGGAAGAATCTTCTTACATTTCAGAAGAAAATAAATACCTCTAAGCACAAAAGCTCTGAGGAATGAGGCTGATCACTCTCCTATAAAATGTCCTGCTTGAGACAAGCCAAGCTTCTGCCGCTCTAAGAGATCCATCTGTTGGTGAAATCATAATTGCTTATTCGGATGTGCGTTATGTGGCTACGATTCTGATAAAGGCACGTGTGTGAAATAAAGCCCGTTTCCTCTTATGGGCCCGGTGGCCAGCGAGCACACGCCGCAGCAGCAGCCGGGTAGCTGAGGTTTAACATTCCGCCTTTTAACGATGGATAAAGTTGTAGCAGTTTATCACAAATATGAACTGTTGCAGGGGGCAAACTAGCTGTTTTGTGGTGCTTCTCTGTGGCAATTTACTAGATCCGTCTCCATGCGATGCTTTATTTATACATATGGCTTTGGTTTTCCTTTCCCTACTTTTCCAATTTGGATTTTTTAGCAGTAAATGTGTGTGCGCCTCCCTCTTCCCTCCCTCCCCTGTTCCTCACTCAGCTCCTAAGCGGCCTGGAAAATTGGTCTGACAGTTGATCCTTATCTCCAGGGTGAATTTTAGATAAGATGCTATTGGGTTCATGAAATAAAGTTTTTTTTCTTGTGCCATTACAAAGGTATCGTTGAGCTGGCAGAACTAGCAAACTCGTCTTTTTTTGTCTTTCCTACTGTTTTTGTAAAGCATGTTAAATCTTATCACTTAAATTATTATAAATATGGCACACGTTAAAACCAACAAAAATAATGAGGAATGGTTTAAACACACAGTGAGGAGAAAACATGATCTTTCTCAATTGAACTCTTTGTTCTCTTCATGAATCTTTTTGTCATATTTGTTGACTGAGATTTTTTAAATTTATTTAATGTGCTCCATGATGACAAATTAAAAATGCCCGTTATTTAATGAAATAAAATCGTACTGAGGTTTGTGCTGCTTTACCTCTCAGCTTTGTGCTTTGCCTTATGCCTGGTACCCTGGAAGTTTCTCGGAGGTGCTGAGGTTTGCCGGGAGGCGAGATGGGACCCGGGCTATGGCCCTCGTTAGGCTGCAGAATTACCTGGGGAAGGCTGGAAATGCACCCGGGGCTTTGGAGAGCGTGGGGATTGTCAAAGGCAGCGAGTGGAAATGCCGTGCATGTCCAGTTCCTCCCATTTTCCTTTTATCCCAACCCATACCTAAAGCCCAAATCCTTCTATTGATTGTTCTATCAAACTTAGTAAGACGTTTTGTTTTGAACTGGTGGCAGTCTCTTGGAGAGTGTTTCAACGGGGAAAATTAAAGTTACAATGAATTCCTCGGACCCTTTGTTTGTGGTCACCCTCCTCACCGCAGCCATACTCTGCGTGATGCTTGTCCCCATGGTCTACGTTTGCGGGGTCAGCTCCTTAGTTTGCTTTGGGATGGTTAAATCCGTGTGGATTTTGATTGACCAGTGGGCGATGCGTCCCCATCAGGGACACATACAGGGGATGCTCCTGTATTTGGGAGTGTCTTCTCGGGGTCCATGGCGTTCCCCTGGAGGCACCGGGACAGTGGATGATACGGGACCCAGTGACTCCATTGAAAACCTACAGCAATGCCTTATAGTGAGCTTTTAAGGAACGTCTCTGTCTGCTTAGTGAATTACCCGGGATACTTATCTCAGGGAAGGGGCGCATCCAGGCTAAATGACAGCCTGTCACTGCACAGAACAAAATACTCTTATAAGCTACAGCAATTTTAAAAATAGAAACCAGGGAGAAAATGGACTAGAAGGTACATAGCACTCAGACAGACGGGAATTGGTCCTAATGGGCCTTGAGCTGTGCTGGGGATGGAGGGCTGCGAGCTCACAAGCTGCAGGTGGGAGCAAAGTTACTGCTCTCATATGTCTCCCCTTACCCGATTTATTTTTATTCCTAATTTGGACAGAGCACTCCCTCAGACTTGACTCTTCCTTCTCTGGCTGCTGCGAGGGGCTGCTGGCGGCCGGGTCGGGTGGGACGGGGGAATCGACCAGAAAAACCCGGCTGCTCTGTAGGACTTGCTTTATTTTGCAAAAAAACTTGCATCACCTGAAATCTGTTGGTCCTAGATTAGGTAATATCTGATTTCAAAAATTAATCCGTGCCCTGGCTCCCGAGTTTAGCTGGTGAGCACTCGCTGTAAGCCTGGGAAAGGCGGAGATGGGATTGCTCCTTGCTCTCAGTCCCGTGAGCTTTCCAGGTGACCCCCCCGCAGCAGCCCCCGCTCGCACCGAGGGACCGGCCCAATAACTCCTCCGTCCCCTGGGACCCCCTGGGGGTGCCCTGACGAGTCTTCCCACTGCTTTCTGCAGCCCCGGGATGGGCCAGATCCCCAACGCTGGTGGCCGGGCTGAGCAGGGTCTGGCTCTTCCTTGCTCGTGGGTGGGGAGGACTCTGGAGCCTCTCAAACCTCTCACGTTTATTGTCAAAACAGGAAAAAAAAAAAAAAGAAGAAAAAAAAAAGACGTTTGCTCTCCAGGTCGTTTTTTTCTTCCTGACCTCTCTGCCAGTGCTCACATAAATTAAGCAAAATATGGTACGATTGGATCCTGTTTTCCTTAACAGCTGGCAAAGTTCAGTGTAGAACCACAGAATGGTTTGGGTTGGAAGGGACCCTAAAGATCATCGTACGTGCTATTAAAACTGAATCCATCAGCAGACACAAGACACACCAAGCACTTCACCTTTTTTTTTTTTCCAAAGGCATACTGCTCATCCTAATATCAGGCATCACAGATATAAGAAAAATATTTGAAAGACATTGATTGGGGTTTTATTGACCTATAAAATATACCCTGTCGTAGAAATTGGGGCGTAACTCAGCACAATGTGTGTGTAACTTATAAATCCTTCACCACGAGGACTACCCTAAGCACATGCATCTGGAAAGCTGTCCAGCAAGGTTTTGACCTCAACTGGAGCTTCTCACTGCCAGTGTAATACTAAAAATATACAAATTATTGTAATGACAGTGCACAAAGAGCTGGTTTTTCTGGCTGGAGTGAATTTGTCAGCAGAACTGCAGAGGTTGCCTTTACTTTAGGATTTTGCTCGTCTTTCAGAGATGAACGCAAAATCTACCCACAAATAAGCAACTCAACATTTCCTTTCACAGCTTTGAAAAGAGAGAAACCCTGCCAATTGTCTAACAGACCAATAAAGTGAAGCGTCTTCTCATGCAAAAGAAAATCCTGCCCACTTTTAACAGGGATTAATCCCCGACTGCCAGGATTTCTGAGTTTTCAACGCACTGTTTCCTGGTTGGAGAGTCCCAGTTGATCAGGAGAACGATGCACGTTGTTTTGGCAATTTCTTGTTATTTCTACTGGTTTTGTTTGGATGGACAGGCTGGTATTGTCAACAGCTTTGATGTAATGATTGATGGAAGGAGTTATGGAGAAATCTGGTTTCTGCATTGGCTAACACTTGTGCCTAAAGTAGCTTTGGGCACGAGCCAAAGGCACGATGGATGGACACGGGCTGGTGAGTCTTAACCCCAGCCTGCGTGAGGATTGGCACCTTTTTCTTGGCAGTACAAAGGGAATCAATGATATCTTCAACTCCTGCGCAAGAAACCTTATCCCTGAAGTGTCAGAAGCAAAACCTTGCTTTGGAGCTTCAGAAATGCAGGTGGCTGTTGCTGGAGCTCATTGATGTCAGTCTGAACTGCCAAGGGCTAAAATCCACCGTGAAAATCCAGCCCATGGAGATTTTGGGTATTGCTGGGATGGATCCTAACGGGAGGCGGATGTGTTCTTGCATTATTTTTTCTTCTTTGTGTTAAAATTAACTTCTCAGGTTAATTACTTGATTCCTCCCCGCACTTTGCACTTTATCGTTATGTATCTCCAAATGAGTTTGTAAATTCACACCTTGTTGACAGGAACATTATTCTGGGGAGCAGCGATCGCAGCTTTGCTGGCAAATGTGTCGATCCAGCAGCATCCAGGAGGTCCTGGTGAGACAGGAGCACTGCGCTGGAAAAAGCAACAAATAGAGCTGTCTGGATAAAAGGAGAAATGCGATCATATGCTTTATTTAAGATGTGATCACACTCTTCCTTTTGGGGACTGGCATTTTTTCTAAAAAAAGCTCCTGCCCAGTCAGAAGAAAACACTTAAAATTCCAGATTTTTTTAAAATCTTGCAGACATAAGCCTGCCCAAAAGGCTGAAAACTCAAAAACATTGTGAAGTTTTAAGACAATTATTTCAATGGAAGTGTAGATTCTCACAGTAACTCACGGCTACAGAAACTAGGATAATTATAAAGTCATGCAAATACAGTTGCAGCAGCAGTAAAATTACAAAGATAAAATAGATAAAAATACTATGCTGTAAGATGCTCAGGACATTTCTCAAGACTTTCTCCAGTACAGGAAAGAGCCAAAACTTGAAAAAAATATGTATTTATAGGCAATTTTAAAATTTTCATTCAGTGGATTTCATCGCTTTGACAAGTGAAAGTAGACATGTTAAAAATAAAGAGGTCTCGTGCTCGCCAATTTAAAAATACTCACTAGTTCAAAAAGCTGTTGAAATCTGATTAAAATCTTACATGGTAAAAAGTTGTGCTGGTGTGGTGTGTGAAAGAGAGCGCGTAAAGATAATCCACGTGTGCTGGAGTCCCACCAGTGACCTCAGCCGGGGAGCCTTGTGGACCTATTGCGTTGGTGGTTTTGCACTTTTCAAGTCTCTCTCGTATTCATTTCACTAAATCCAGCGCTTCGGCTGGTTATTTTGGCATCTCAAGTGCTTGATCCTCTTCAAATAGTTGACACCCTCTCAGTGCATTAATTCCTCTCTGGCATTATGATGATAAGGTATTGATGAGAAAACTTGGAAGATTAAGGCTTGAACTGAGTAAGAGTGGGACTAACCTTAATTAATGCGTGTTACTGTTTCTTATGTGACACTTTATCTGCTCTTAATTAATGTTGTTCAAAGTACGTTATAGATAGGTGATTATAGACTTATTTAAGAAAGCAATGGCGAGTAGCTGTCATGATCCAACAAGAGGAGTACTTAGACGGCAGGAGAAAAAAGGTAGTTGCCAATATGGCTAAGTCCTCTGCACTGCAGGAACCCTGTGAGATGACTCCTGGCTGTAGTTGACCTCTCTGTCCCCGAATTAAATGGGAATTGAACCGAGCAGCCTAGTGAATCTTCTTCAATTCTGCCAGTTTTTATTGACTCCTGTAATTGTCCTAATGAGACACTGCATTTAAGTTGTCTAGTCTCTCCCACCCACTTTTTTTTTCTCGAGCTTTTCTGAATGTCTATTTTTTACACGGGCTGTTCTCATTTGCAGTCCTTTACATTAACAGTTTGAAAACGACAGTTCTTCTATATCTTTTTTAAAATGTTCTCTGGGGAATTATGCTTCAAACAGGGAAATTGTATGTTTCATTATCAAAAAGGTTTCAGGCTTTATCAGAGCCTTTTTGTTATAGTTGTCATGGAGGTTTTTATTATTATTGTTAAATTGAATAATGGGGAGGAACCTGTTCTCAAGTCTTTGTACAAGAACTAAAATGTAAATCCAGAGAAATCTGCTCTGTTTGTAAAAGTGACTTTTTAAGGTTAACTGCATTTGGTTACAACCATTGGAAGTACAGCTTTGTTACTTTATCTGAATTAGATAGCAAGGGCTTTTGCAACTGCAATAAGGGAGGACTGAATCCAGCTTTTAAATGTAGATGGAATATCTGGTAGTTATTTTTCAGGGACTTCTTGGTAATTCTTCTTCATATTTCCTCTTGGTGATCGGAAGAAACCCTCTCAGGGGCTGCTGCAGAACCCTAGCAGGGATGCAGTCTTTTGGTAGTGGCATGGACAGAGATGCTTCAAAAGGATCTGGAGGTGGATCCTCTCTATAGCGAGTGGAAAACATGTGGCTTTGGGTGGGGAGTGAGATGTTCCACTGGAGGAGCAGGTGGGACCTATCACCCTCTTCATGGTCCTTACCAGGGACAGGATGAGCTGTTTGTGGCACTGGTCCTTCTTCTAAACTGCAGGAGCTTGGCGATTTGAGCCAAATAACCACGGACCACTTTGCTCTGGCTTTACCTGCTTAATAGAGGCAGCGCGGCTGCTGGAGCATCCTCAGCCCCCGGTCACTGATGGTGGATCCAGCGTCACCTCTACCGAAGCGTCCTCTGCACCAGCAGCTCAGCTGGACTGCCACGAGGCTGGAAAAAAATCACTATACTGGGGACTGGATGCTAATTATTATTCTGCATGAGCTCAGTATTATTCACAGCCATCAAACATCCCTGGGACGGCAACGGCTCCCGATTCCTTGGGGCTGGGACGGAATCTGAATAAGCAGTAAAGAGATTAAAAGCCTGGATCTGAGGGAGCTCTTGCAGCTGGGAATCACCGCGGCAGGAAAGGCAGAGGCAGCGGAGTGTAACCTTTGTGAAATGTGGGTCAAATTCAGCAAATAGTTTTGAAATAGTTTTGTCTACCAAAAAAAAAAAGTAGAGGAATAGTTTGAAAATGTAAAACCAAATAAAGCCATTACAGCATATTCAGGCTACCCCAGACTTCGGGGAGCCCCCAGTTCAGAGAAAGCGTGAAATGTAAATACTTTATATAATGCTTACTGTGACCATCATCCTTATTATCCCTGTGAAATGCATAATTTTTTCCTTCGGATGCCGAAATTTGTTGACAATCAGGAATAAGAAGAGTCCCCCAGGATTGTTCTGGTGTTACGCTGTGGGAACCTTCCTTGTAATTACCACAGTAAGGCAAATTGCAGTAGGCATTTTAAAATAACAAGTTTAGAGACTGACCTTTTTAAAAGGCTTTGATGAAAGATGTGAAAAATGGGAATTCATTATAATATTTCTAATTTCCTGACATTAAAATAGGAAAGACTTCCTCAATGTGCATCTTCTCAAACAGTTATCGTCAACTGTCCTAGTTTAACAAAGGTCCCTTGACTCTATGCATGCCAATGAACTTAACTATTGAATTTATAAATCGGTGCTAATATATCCTCTACAAAAGGGAAGGGTTTCTTTCTGCGTATACATTGCTGTCGAACAATTCATTACCATGGTATAAATGCCTGAATGGGTTTGGTCTAAAGGTGCATAAATACATTTAAATGGATTTAAAATTAGGACCATTAAAATAACTGCACAAATCCCCTAAGAGCATTTTGGGGTAAAATTAAATTCAGGACACACATAAAATACCAAAAAATTTTACGTATAATCATATAGATATATATAATTATATATGATTTCAGCATTGTTATTATTTGTTTTTTATTTAAAGTCATGAGAAAACACAAAAATAATTCTCAAAGCAATTTCTAAGACCGTAGGGAAGGTAAACAAAAGCATCTGAAAGCTGTTTACTCTCGAGAAGAACAGGCAGAATCCTGGTTAGGTGCCAGTTTGTTTATTTTTCGGGGGGGG
>JAOXJK010000003.1:14891780-14924508 GCA_025774025.1 Xenus cinereus
GTTGGAGGGGGCTTGGAGCAACCTGGGCTGGTGGGAGGTGTCCCTGCCCAGGGCAGGGGGTGGCACTGGATGATCTTTAAGGTCCCTTTCAACCCCAAACCATTCTATGATTCTATAAAGCTGCTGTGTTGGGCCTGGCTGAGGTGGTTTCCCCCCCAGTGCTGTGTTTTGTGCTGGTAACACCCCAGTGCTTTGGCTCCTGCTGAGAGATGCTCCACAGCATCGGGGCTGTGTCTCCACCATCTTCCCTCACCAGCAGGCTGGAGGTGGGAAAGATCTTGGGAGGGGACCCAGCCAGGAGAGCGGACCCAACCTGACCAAAGGGATATTCCATACCAGGTGGCGTCTGTTCAGCAGCAAAAGCTGAGAGTGAGGAGGGGGGTGGATTCGTTATTACAACCTTTGCCTCCTGGAGCAACCACAATGTGCACTGAAGCCCTGCTTCCTGGGAAGTGGCTGGACATCACCTGCTGGTGGGAAGTAGAGAATAAATCTTTTGTTCTCCTTTGCTTCTTACGCAGCCTTTGCTTTTGCTTTACTAACCTGCCTTCACCTTGACCCATAAGGTGGTTTTTTTTTTATTATTCCATCTTATTTCCTCCCGCCCACCCCAATCCTGTTGAGGAGAGCAGTGATAGAACAGCTTGGTGGGCACCTGGTGTCCAGCCTTTGGCAAATCTGTCTTAGAGAGTAAGAAAGAGGTCAGATGTTCCTCGCTTTGGATCTGCATCACTGCCCCCAATTCAAGCAATCTTTAAACCAGGAAGGAAGGGGTAAATAGCTGAAGAATTAAGTCTAGGGTTGTGTTTATACTTGACTGAAGCCTGTGTGTCCATGTCAGGCTGAAGGGTCTGATGCAGATGCTACAGAAACCAGTAAATGTCAGGCTCCTCCGCTGGGCTTTGAGTCACGCTCCGCTCCTCTGTTCCGGGAACAGAACAGGGGCGGCGGGAGCCGATGCTCTTTGAATCGCAGAGTTGCACTTTTTCTGATAAACACCCATTCTCTTGGGTGACTGCTCAGCTCTGGTGTGCGCTGTGTGCAAATTATAACACCCTTTTATTAACTACAGGTAACTGGGGAAGGAAACACGGTGCAAAATATTACGGGCAAACGAGCTGAATGAAAGGAGGACACATCTGCATGCGTTTCACTTCTTTGAGATCTTTAATGAGAGGCAGTTGTTCATCATGGTGTGAGCAAGTTTGAAGTGAGGAAGCTCCTTTCATCTCTGCCAAACATGTAGTGATTGTTTAATTCATTGATCAGTCCTTGCAGTACCTCTTATCTTCTGGAGGTGATAATTCAGGGCAATAAAATGAATCCTTGATCCCAGGAGGGCACGGTTTCAGGCTCAGGTAGATCCAAACTAGAGCTGGGAGGTTTGTGAACAGATCGCTCTTCTGCTTTAATGATCTTTGATGTGCGTTAGCATTTTTTTCTGCTTTGCACATGAATTTAAATAACCTCAACAGCTCTCACTTTGGGGCTTCTGGAGATGGATGGAAGTTGCCCGTTCTTGCTGTGGAGGGTGGGAGTGCAGGTGTTGGCAGGAGACTCCTGGTGCCATCACACCAACCCTCTGAGGAGCACCTCTCTGCTCACGGGGGGCAATATAGATGTAGCATATCTCCTGCCGTTGTCCTGAGAAACAATTTTGCTTGATTTTTTTCCAAGGCAGGACTTACCACTCAGCTTGTATTTGGATCATTTCACACTCAAGCACCCTTTCTTTTCAGAGAAGCCATAACTTTTATGAACTTCTTCTCTGGGTGATATAGAGCATCACAACTAAGTTATCTTCTTTCCTGAATCACATGGGAAACCAGAGTTCAGCCAGTTTTGTGTTGCATCCCTGTTTTTTTCCATATCCCATGAGATTTATGTCAAAAGACTTACTTGGTGAAATCTGCTGCATTACAAGCTTTATGCTGCTCAACAGGTCAGCCTAGATAAGTGTAATATCTCCTGAAGCTGTGTTTCTTCTCCCCTTAATCTTTGCAGTCCTGTATTTCACGAAACCTGACATTTCTGTGTGGGTGAATCCCTTTCTGGAAGTTAATACTCTTGTTTAATACGTAGGGGTGCGGATTTCTGATGTCTGATACGATGTCACGGAAACACAACTTGGATGCCTTTTGCATCGCATTTAAACTAACACATGGGAGCGCTTGGTTTCACAGCCACAGGAGATTAAGGACTGTCTCGATAATATCCTTTAATTCTTTCTTATGATCAAGCTCATGCTACTGATGTTATACAGATGCTGACTAATTTGCAATATTGTCTGAGGGAAAGATAAGTCGCAGAACATGATCTGTGAGCATTCATGAGTCTATACGCACTGATTTTATTTTTTGCTCCCTCTTTCACGTTTGTGTAGATGACTTAAAAAAAAAAAATTAGGCCACATATTTTGCCTGCTGTAAATGTAAATATAAATCCTCATCAGCAACTGTGTAATCCAGCAATGATCTCTCTTAAATTGAAACAAATAATAAATTTTGTGAATAGAGCTGAGGATTGATGGTGTCATCCTTGCAGGCAGTTTATATGTAAAGAGTTTTATATTGACTATGCAAATCAACGTTGAAATAACACCAGAAGGGACCAAAAGATAAAAGAGCCATTAAACCTACATGTGAATACTTGCAAATCAGCCTGCAAGCGACCGCCTCCCGCTCTCCAGCCTCCCTGGTCCCAGGAACGGCTGTGACTTTGAGCCACCTGGTCTGGCAGGGGGTTGGAACTCGATGATCTTTAAGGTCCCTTCCAACCTGAACCATTCTATGACTTACGGAGGGCTGAGCATTGGGCCATGCATTCCCCTTTGCTTGGGCAGTTGGCAAAAACTGGGGAGGTTCCAGAGACAGCTCCGTTAGGATGTTATATAGGTCAGTTATGTCTTTATTGTACTGCTTATTTATACAAAATGTCCTGAAAGGCCTTCTCAGCTGGTAGAAACAAACACAGAATAAAGGAGGCAATTTCTTTGTACAGCTGCTGCTCCAGTCTATCAGTTGCTAAACAGTCCCTTTCCTGCCGCCTTCCCGATTGCAAATAGGGGCTGTTTTCCCTTATCTCCAGCACAGGCAGGTCGCAGGCGCCGGCCATACCCCGATGCGTTTGTGCTCAGGGCAACACATCAGGCTTCGTGATTTAACCCCCATCTTCCCTATGACTTGGTGTTTCAGAGAGGAGACCCGAGTCCCAGGATGTTTTTCTGATAGAAGAATTTAATCATGCCTCTGTGCTTCCAAGAGTAATTGGTGCTGGCCGTGGCTTGGAGAAGATCTCCAGTTGGCTTGGGATGCGACCCCCGCCCGCTGCATCTATTAGCATGTCTCAGCATAGTGTAAATCACTCTGTTTTGTGTAAAATCTCGCTTATGGTTGAGAAACAAATGGTATAGCATAAAATGTACATGTGGGTTGGTCCCCTGGTAATCCTTCAAGTATAAATTAATCTGAAAAATAATGAAAAATACTTGAAAAAAAACAACAAATCACCAAGCCCAAAACATCTACATCCCAAAGCACATTTTAATGAGTCTTTCTCAAGCACAAACAACAGAAATAAAACTCCACCCTCTCCTCTTTTTACAAGAAAAGCAACATCAAAGAAGAGGAGAAATTGTCAACGTAATTACGGAAAGCAGTGACATTACAGAAAGCGGTGACATTCTTCTCCTAGAGGAGTTTTATGAATTTTGCATTGTTGAGCACTGTCCTCATTGAGGCTCATGTGTGCGTGTGTCTGTGCGTGTTCCAGCCGCTCCTCGGAGTGGTTCATGTGTCCATGAGAGGAGTTTAGGAGGAGAAACGGTGGTTCTTGAGGCACAGGTTAGTCCTTTCCTTACTTGAAGGACCCTGATGTACCTGACCTGGAACTCCTGCCAGGCTGGAGTCCTCCATGACCAACAAACAGAGAGGAGCTGTTATTTGGGGCAGGAATGGAGTGTGCTGTCAATGAAATCAAAGAGAACATTGCAAACTGCAGAGCTCCTGAGTATAGAACTATGGGTTACTGTGCGTTTCAATGTTAAGTTTTGGTTTTTTTTAAATTAACCCATCAGCATGGGTGTCAGCCACAAGAGCAGTCGCTCACCCTGTGGTGGTTTTAAGCCGTTTTCAGGATGTATGGTAAGGCAGACCTCGCATTTCTTCATCTCTCCTATGGGAGGGTCTCAGGCTGGTTTGGGTGAGCATCAAACCAGCGAGGCTTCAGCAAAAGAAGATATTTTTTACACTGAGGGTGGTGAGACCCAGGTTGCACAGAGAGGTGGTAGATGCCCCATCCCTGGAGGGGTTCAAGGCCAGGTTGGAGGGGGCTTGGAGCAACCTGGGCTGGTGGGAGGTGTCCCTGCCCAGGGCAGGGGGATGGACTAGGTGACCTTGAGAGGTCCGTTCCAACCCAAACCATCCTGTGATTCCTTGCAATGGGGCCGTGGGGGACGCAATCAGGGTCCTGCTTCTGGTCCCGAAAGCCTTTAGCAGGTTGGTTCATCCTGAAGTGCCCCCACTACAGGTATGAAATTCACCCAAGATGCTGTGAAAAACCTCTGCTGAACCGGATAAATCGTACCGTGGAACTGAACCTAAAACACCCCCCGGGCCTGACTCTGCCACCCGTCAGACGCCCGGGTTTATTGTGGAAGTAATCCTTCTGCAGTCGGCAGGATTATTTGTGGAGTTAGCTGCTGTTCAGGGTAAATAAGTTATGAAATCTGGCCTGATGTTATCAAAGAGGATATTTCAAAGTCGTATTTATAGAGTCAGAAGTATTATCTGAATAGACGTGTCGGTCTGCATCCCACTCGCGCCGCAAGCCTTTGCCACTGCGGCGATAACCACAAGGCAGAGAAAGTACCGAGCAGAAAACATGCGGGTAAATGAAGATCCATTAATAGAAGTGTGATTTTTTTCAGTAGGCCTTTTGTAGGCCTTTTCAGTAGGAAATGTGCTACTAATGCTGTGATTGAAATGTCCCCTGGGGGGGTGGAGAGCGGACTTTAATGGGACCAAAATGATACGGTGAGACGTTTGTTTCTGTGGTGCCCAGCAGCAGGGCTGCACTTCCCTCGGTGCGGCCTGCGCTCCCTCTTGCTCTTGCGGAGAGCTCTTCGCCGAAGCACAAGGGCCAACAAGGGGGTGGAGGTCGCTCTACCCAGAGCAAGTAAATCAGATGTTAGATCTTTGTTTCTCAGATGTTTTCAGCAGAAGAAGCATAATTAATCGCTCCCAGCAGAGGGACTGAAAGGCAGTTTTCCAGGCTGAATGGCTGAAATGGCTGTGGTGGGCCACGCCTCCTCAAGTGAAATATTTAAAGCCCCAACAACTTTAAGTGGGAATGTCACGCCAAATGCGGTAATATTTCTACCCTTCGTCCCACTTCTGCCTGCAAAATATAGATGTTTGTACGTCCTCATCCATCCGCTGACAGCTCCTTGCTTATGGAAATGGTGATGGTTTGACATCTGACCACTTAAATGTCCTTAGTGGCTGGGCTGGAAACCTCTGGCGTTTTTTATCACTCTCCCTTCATCATCTTCACTCTTCTTCTCAGATGAGACTGATATTGAATCTCACTGGAGTGTATAAAAGTATACCAAAATGGACATCACATGAGATGGGATATGGGATATGTGCTAATGCTTGGTAAATAGGATGTGTATTTGGGGAAGTAAGGAAAGAATTATTTGTGGAGCTGCAAAGAGGAGTAGCTGCAATCGCAGGGTAACTGGGGTGGGAAGGCCAGGAGGTCTCTGGTCCAGCCTCTGCTCCCAGTTGGGCTCTGAGATTGCTCAGGCATTTATCCAGCCAGTTCCTGAAAACCTCTGAGGATGGAGTCTCCACAGGGGCTCTGAGCAGCCGGTTCCAGGGCTTGGCTGTCCTCCTGGAGCAAAAGGGTTCCTTAATGGCTATTTGTAGGCTCTATCTGGCTTTACGCACGTATACATGCATATCCAGTGTTTCTGTGGCGTAATCTAATATATAGCTTTTCCCTTCAAGATTGCGAGAGCTGATGGAAGAGTTATTTTTAGATTTAGGTGGCTCGTGCATCAAGCCTAGAGGCATTAAGCAGCTCCTTTGCTACGCAGGACTGTATGCCAACGTGCAGAGGACAAACAGGGTTGCAGGGCCACTAGACCACCCCGAGATAGCTGGAAGAAAAAGGGTTGGCAATTAAAATGCTTACTGGCAAAGGGCTAAAGTATAGAGGAAAACTGAATGGCTGGGGGAAAAATAAAAGTTAATGGAAAGTAATTTGGCAACTTAATCTGGAGGTTGGCAGGAATCCAAGTGGATAATAATTTGATTTCAGCTGCTTTTGTGTACTTAGTCATTCAGATACCCTGCAGAAAGTCACACCGAGCTCAGCTGGCTTAAGATAAAGCTGGCGGCTCGTGTCTCGAGCCGGTCGGGCCGGGGTGTGAGAAGGGCCACCACCTCAGGCAGTTCATCGAGGGGGACAGACTAAGGTTTGATGAGATTTGCACTGATGCATTGATAGAAAAATCCTGCTTTGCAGGGACGTTTGATTTCCTATCATCATCTTGTTGTAACAACTTCCAGCTTTGGCAGTCTAAGTATGTATCTCCTCCCCCTCGTCGCTGTATTTCCAGCACAATTCGTTAGAGCCGCTGTGACAGACAGACAGGCATCGTATCTCTCCGTGTGAGTGGTACCCCCATTAAGATAATGAGAGAAGTCTGACCTGGCACTCAACCTTTCTACACACAACACAAACTTAATGAAACTACCAGCTATTTTCGTGCCTTCTGAATATGCTAAGTTCTCTCCCAGTGTAATTAAATTGCTGGACTGCAGTCGTTTTGCCCCTTCTTCAAGTTTGTGTCAGCATCCTTGTCCAAAAGCTTGCTGCTTTGTCAGGTGGCTTTGCCATCAAGATACCTTTAAATGTTACGGAGGTTGCCTGATCCCAGGTGCTGGGGATGTGCTGCTCAGCTGAACCTCGCTGGGGTGTTTATCCATTGGGTGTGTTTTGAGGTGTTATTTGTACCTATTGAAAAACACCACAGTGGGACGCAGGTAGTGAATTAAAATACCATTGTTATACAGAAGTCGTGTCTTTAAAAGTATTTTTCAAGTACTAATGCAGTTAAGGTTCTTCCTGTGTAATTTCAAGAGTTTCTTTACCGTGTGTGGGCAGTTTATGGCTGGATTTATTTTCATTATGTAGTTGTTCATTCTAATGAGGCCTGTACACATGGGCCCTGAAGACTTCAGTTAAAAAAAAAAAATTAAAAAAGTGGAGGCTCTAAAACAGGATTTCTGAGTCATCTAAGGGGTGCTTGGGAAATGGCCAAACACCTAATTATGTATTTGCATGGCTCTGCTCCTCCTGGGGCAGCTGAACTCTAACCTAATAGCCGTTCTCAGTGTACATTGCTGTAGCCAACTAAGGCAAGACTCTGGACGTATGGCTAAGAAAGTCTTTGGTACTCTGAATTGTTTATTAAATATTTTACGTACCCCTCTGTCCAATCTAACGTCATTAGGAAGATAAAGAGGGAGGGAGTCTCAAGAAATAGTCTCTCCCGTCTCCTAACGCACCTCTTCATGCTTTATGTGCCCCTCTCACATTTCTCATTTCCTTGGCATCAAATTGCCCTTCAAAATGGTGAGTGATACTCGGAAGTGAGGGAAATGTTGAGGCTGTTGATAGCTGAAAATAAAGCGTCAGGAGTGAAATATTAACCCCATTGTAATGTATTATCTAATTAGTGTAACTTGCTGCAAAATTTAAATGTACTGCTCTCAAACAAGCCCCGGATCAGTGCTTATCTCAACAGTAAACTTATTTAATATGAATATACCAGGGACTCTATGAAGTCTGTGTGTGTGACTCACCCATCTATTTGGGATACGGCGCATAAATCTCTGCATTTCTTAGTTGTAAGTGTGCTTTGTCAGCCACGCTATCGGGTTTGAAGATTGGAAAACGCTTTTATGCAAGTACTTAATTTTCGAGGGGAAAGAGTATGCAGATTTTGGCAACTAATTACTCCGGTTGGTTTAAATTAATAACAGGAAGATCTGCCGTTATGACGGTAGCAGTGGAAATGAATGACTTGCGTGGCTTCCAAAGGAGAACACTTTTCCCGATGAGCCCGGGATAACGACTGTGCAGCTCAGAAAAGTGCAGTCATTTCATTCTCTAGGATTCTGCCTTCTGAAGCAAGGAAAAGAGGGAGCGTGCCATTGCCTTTCTCCTGAGCCTAAAGATTAAACCTTTCTTTAAGACCTGAGGCAGCTCTTCCCGAATGCAGGGCAGTGAAAAAGCTCCCCGTAAGTAGCTTAGCCTTTAATACTAGATGGGAAGATGTTAACAGTCCCCAGTGATCAAAGCTGCTGCCGGTCTTTCGGGGCTGTATTTACCAATCTCCCCTCGCACCAGTCACAGAGTTTCCCATTTATGTTATATTTCTGTGGAATGGCGAAAAACGAGGTACACATTTTAAATATCGGGTTTTAATTGATGCCCCCACACCCATCATGTAAACTTAAAATTTGTACAGATAGTTTTTTCTTGTCCTGAAAAGCGAATGCTCCAAGCAGGAGAGTTTTTTCCTGGCATTTAATGCAGTTACAAGAGCATACGGTGGTGACTGTAACATTCCAAACCAAGGAATGAAAAGGAAAGCTCCCAACACTCAGCTGACTTTTAGCCAATGCACACAATCCAACAGTTACTGTAAACCTCCTTAATCCATTTCTTGAGGAAATATGGGAAAGTTTAACTGGCTGTAAGCACCTGATTTCCCCAAACAGTATGAACTGTGAGCTAAAAAAAAACCCCAAATGTGCTGAGGGGCTGAAAATGTGCACCCAGCCCAGAGAACTTCTTTTGTGCTTGACACGAAGATCCATCCTTTATTTTGCATTTGTAGGGACATTTCTATAAACTTGTGTTGCAGGGCTCCATAATTCAGGATCCTTCAGAAGCTCATTCAGTTAATGAGAAGAGAATGTGGAGGGAGTCCAGCTTCTCTTTGGTAAATTCAAAGTGAGGTGTTCCCCCTCTGCTTCGTCCTTCAGGCTTCAGGAAATACTCTGCAGGAGGTTTTGCTCTGTAATCTTACCAGGATTTAGGAGAGACTGGCCTTGGGGATCTTGATACCTTCACAGTGCAAGAAAATAATTATTTTCAAGCATAATCATTCAGATTTAAACTGTTTCCTTCTCTTTTGCAGTTATCATCCAGTTGGAGTAGAACATTTCCAAGGTTAACTGTAGTGAAAAAGAAATAAATGAAATTATTATCTATATTCTTGCAGTGTGTGAAAACTTGTTTATTTTCGCATCTTTTATCTATAAAGTCTGTAATATCTTTTATTAAGAAAATGTCACCGATGTATTTAGATGATTGAAATATTTTAACTAAAACTCAATTTTGATCCAGTTTGTTTCTGGGCAATGAGGTCCATCAGCGGCCTCATCCTCTTCTTGCCGAATTCCATCTTGGCATCAGTGTGATCAAATACCTGAGTGCACTACAGGTTGGGCAGGAGGCTTTCCACTGCCTCGGTACCTATTTTGAGCTCTTTCTGTGGTGTGGAGGCAGGTGAGGCTGTGAGAGAAGGGAAAGATGAGTTATCTGGTCGCTGACACTTGTCAGTCCCAATATTGTAAAGCTTCGCACAACCACATATGTTGCAGGTCTGTAACCTGCCAGCCCGAGACAGGAAACCCAAACACAAGTGCTAAACCTATCTGTCAGGCACCGTATTTCACTGAATTTCACTGAATTTCTAGAGTTGGAAGGGACCATAGAGATCATCTAGTCCAACTCCCCTGCTGAAGCAGGATTGCCTAGAGCTATATAATGGTGTAGATCCTAACTTCTTGCAAAAGACATCATTATTCTGTGGTGATTAGCAAAAAAAGACACACTGTGGAAATGTTTTACTGTTGTATCAAGAAAACTGTGAAGTCTGATGTAAATTATCAATGTGAGATCAGTGGGGGGAAAAAGGGGTAGTTAAATTATCTTTTTTTGACAGAAATTCATCAAAGCCCATTTTATTGGGCTTCTCTCTTTGAAGATTTCCCTTCCTAACCAAGCTAATTTCCATCCCGTGTTTTCAGTGTTGTAGAAAAATCTCAGATTCTTCTTATGTCTGTAGGCAATCGAAAGCAAGAAGCTTATAGGAGCACTTTAGAGAGTGGAAAAATAAGGACTGAGGGTCTCCAAGGAGTCCTTGGGCCAGTGCACAGGACGTTGGGTCACAGGGCAGGTGTCCTCCCTGTATAAGACACCTTATTTTAGGTACAGTTAATAGAGAATTTGGATTAAATGCCCTTCTCGCTTCTCAGGTTGTTCTAATTCTGAACTTTGTGTCTCTTTTTTTTTTTTTTTTTTTTTTAAAGAGAAGTTGGATTAAGCAAAGCATGAAATAAAAGTAGGAATGTACAATTCAGAACTTTCAGAATTTATTTAGTGTAGGTTTTAGGGCTTATTGAGTAAGTTCAAGGACATTGAAAAGTTTTGGACTTTTTTTAGGTCTAGACATGTTTTAGGTCAAGAGTTTTAAATGAGCAAAGGTAAATCCTTTTGTCCGTCTTCACCCATGACTGATAAGCAATAAGTGCCACCTCCACAGGCAAATAAATACAGACATGTTGTGGATGTTCTATCACTGTTGGGCTTTGAGTTGGCAGGTTCCAAGGTTGTGACTCATGTTGGTTTTTTTTTAACATCTACAGTATCTTGTTTGTTCAGATTTCAGTACGTTGGGAGTAAGGACTTGTATGTACATACAGTACATGTATTTTATCACTTCATCCCTCGTAACCAGTCCTTATCGGCTGGGTTTCCGTAAGGTGCAGCTGTTGATCAGTCAAGTCATTAATAACTTAGTGACTCTTTTAATTGGTATTTTCCCTGATCGGTTGGTTTTGTGTTCTGTACTACATGGGAAGCCAGTTAAGATGTTTTTGAGGGGGAACCATTAGCTAAAATTGTAAGACTTATTGTTAGGGATCACATCATTCATTTAGGTTGTTATTTGGATATATGCACCCTTAAAATTTTGCAGACAGCAATAGAAATACACTCTCTAATGTGCCCAAAAATTAAAGTTTTGCCGGTCTTTCGCATGGGTGTTTGCAGTGTCGGTCCTGCAGCCAAAGGGCTGGTGGGACTGTCCCCTGGCAGGAGGCAGCAGTAGCTCGAGCCGGTTCAGCACAAGTATCCTTAGGTCAGGTAGATGCTCACAACAACTTCTGTGAGGGGGAAAAAAAAAAAAAAGCAGCTCTCTGGCCAAATATTTTTGTGAATATTTTTTTTTTTTACAGATGGAGGAAAAAAAAAATTGAATACTTTAAAATCAGGGAAAGGTCAGGTGAAGCAGAAAACAAAGCAAAAGATGCAGCTCTTGTCAGAAAAGTTTGTAAGTAAGGATGTTTCTGATCCAGAAATGAAAAAGAATAAGAATCCATTCTTTCTAACTGAAAAGCTGCATGAGAGTCGATGAACATCAAAAATCATTGTATTCTTCCTGGCTGCTCTGGTTCTTGAAATGCTCACTGATGAATTGGAGATTATTTTTGGGCCATCCTGAATTTCTTGCACTGCAGTCATCCGTTCGGATGATAAACCGCCATGTAATTTTTTTTCCCAGTTGTCAAGCGCTTGAGGCAACAGTCGTAGATTCACCCAGAACATCATTCTTTGTAATCTGGAAGTCCAGAAAGTTGCACAAACAGATAGCTGGTGCGTAAGGTGTTGAATGGTCGCTTCCCACTCGCATTTTGTGGATCAGATTTTCATTCCATCAAGTGTCAAATACCCTCCGTGTGTGTGCAGGGTTCCTGCATTTCACAAGCCTGGCTGGATGCTCCGCTCCCTAAAACTCCTGGATTTAAGAAGAATCATTCTGGTGACTTGAAATTAACAAAGTACAACCCAAATAACGATATATTTTAATATGCTAGAGGTAGATGCCTGTCTCTGTTAACAGCTAACGATGCATGTTTCAGGTCAAATCCATAACATTTACATACTCTGTGGAAGAAAAGGGCTTATCCGAAGTGATGCGGCTTCCGTTATTTTTGTCGTATCTGTTAATCCAAGCTGCTCCGGCTTCGGAGGGAGTATCTAAATGCCAACAGTTGTAGGTTTAGTGTCTTCACATTTCAATCAATAGCAAACCAATATAGCAAGAAAGTATTTTAGACTCCAAGTTTTTGCCGTTATCTTTTCGATGATCACAGGAGTCAGCCAAGGCTCCTTGGCTGCTCGCTGAAGAGCAGATGTATTTACTGGGGTGTCTCCTGCTAAATCTCAGCTCAAAGGAATTAAAATTATCTTCTGCAGAACTTCCCCTCTGAATCATGTATTTTTATATCTGCGTAAGGCGAGTCTTGTAAATTGTTCTCTCTTGGACTTCAGAATGAAGATAGCTACATTTTTTAACTGGGGAAAGTGATCTTAACGTGTGAATTTCCTTATATCTTGCATTGAAGTTACTTAGTGTTGGCAAAGCACTTTGAGATCCCTCTGCTGAAGAGATTATTAGATCTCAAATGCATTATTGCTCACTTTTGTAAATGAGAGAAATATAAAGTGCTACTTTGGCAGAAAGAGCATTCTGAAATATTAGATTTATTGAAAATTCTTGTATTTCCTACTAGTAAGTCAATTCTAGCAATGAAGTTTGGAGGCGAAATATCTGTTTGCATTATCATCACCGCAGGCTGAGCGCTAAATAGATCTGCATTGCCTGGAAAAGCAATCTCCTGGTGGCTGAGTGGACTGTAGGTCCTCTGCTGCCCAGGGTTGGGAGCAGATCTCTTAACTTAAGAATAGTTTTGTGGTTGTTGAAGATACAAATCAAATTGATCCAAACACGGGCATTTATAATGCATCTGCTCTGTTCACTTCCCAGACAACGGGGAATTCAAGGGGTTGATGGAGCTGCTGCAGGATGGGAGAGTTTCACCTGAGGATCAATGCTCCAGCAAAAGGGACTCAGTCTCTCCTTTTGTTCCTCCTCCTTTTTCTGTCTTTTGCCTCCTTACTCTGTCTCGAAACAGCCTCATTAAATAAATCTTATTCTTCAAATGGAGAATTACTGTCTCTGTTCATAGTGGGCAGCCATTGACTAGTAGTTGGCTCTTGTCAGCTGATTTCTGATCCTGGGAACATTTTGACCATGTGGAGCAATTTCCAAATTGTTTTTCAGCTGTAAGGCTGTCAGGTGGCCTTTGCAGGAAGGATTTTAGGTTGTTAGGAACTTTATAATTATTTCCGTAGTGTGCTGAGGTTACATCTAAGAGTCATGTTATCAAACACACAAAACACTACTTCTATATTCCGTTCAAAGAATTTCAGATTAAATGTAGCTTAGACCATCCTGTTTTGAAAGATAATTTTGAAAAGAGCTTCATTGATTTAGAGTTATGTTACAGAAAAGTGTCTTCTCTCTTTCCAGAGTGACTTATTTACACTATACCCTAATAGACTCCAACATTGTATACTCTGGGATATCTCTTATTTCTACATGAAATCAAAGACTAGAGAATAAAGAGTGGCGGAGAGTGTTGCCCAGCTTTTTTTCCCTAGAAGTTGGCTAGGAGCTATTAAAATATTAGGGCACGTTACTAATTGAGTTATTGTCAATTACCTGAAAATCGAGGAGGGCTGGCTGATTTCCTAAGTAACAGAAAGGTCTAAGGGTTGGGTCGGTTCTTCCCCTTGCTGTCAGGCAATCGTGTGTCCTCTGCAGGCAGGGGTTGTGTGGGAGAACGAAGACTGCAGGACAGGAGCATTGATTCTCCGGGAGAGCTGACAGTAGCTGTTGTGTAAGATGTCCTGATCTCCTGCATGTCACAAGTCTGCGTGTCACTTCCATTTATTTTCAGTGCTTGTTGTCTCCCCGCAGTGAATTAATATGCAGAGTGCTTCAGGTTTCATGAAAGGTTTCTCCCCACTCCTTTGAACTCTTTAATGGGAGTGTTTGCCAAGTCAGCTATACGTGGTACTCGGCGTTTGAAATCTCTCTCGTTGGCTCCTTTCAGAGTGTCAGAGCTCGCCTTGCAGTACCTGCAGGCTCGGGAGCAAGGCGTTCGGGGGAAGAGAGATAATCTGGATCAGTGGCTGCGTTTCGTGCAGGGTTACTGACAGATGGACGTGCTCTCCGCAGCTTTCACCTACGTCAAGGTGTTGAAGGTCCACACAGCTCCTGCCTGGGGCGGGCTGTGCTGGGGGGCTCTGCTGGAGACAATCTACCGCTGTCTTGCTGATGTGCAGCCAGTGTTTCTGTCTCCAATCGCTCCCTGGGGTCTTTCACCAAATATTTTCTCCTAAAAGTGTGGTATGGCTGCTGCAGTTTGTTTGAGGCAGGCCTGGCTCTTTGCAACCCATGGGCTGGTGAAGAGAGGTGATGGAGGCCAGCCTGGTGACCCGGCGTGATGACCACACACCAGTGAGCCCCCAGTCTGCTGAGGCTCCAAACTGTGCTAGAAAACCTAATGTGAAACTGGAAAAATTGCTCTCCAAACCACATTGTTAAGAGGAGGAGGAAAGACTATACTCTGGGATATACATTAAAACCTGCTTCTGCTAAAGCTGTTGGTATCTTTCAGGTCAGGTATTCTAAAGCTCCAGTTGGGTTCATGTCCTATATTTTTCATATATATGCTTTGTATTTTGTCTCACAATAAACTTGTCATCCCCATGGACTATGTACTATTCCAGACTCTAATGAGCTTATTCCTCAAGGTGTCCAAAATCTGCTATTGTAGACTAAGAGGGAGCCTGGGCTGGGTACCCCGAGTGCCCGGCTGTACAAATGGCCAGAAAACAGTGTGCTCCATGTTTATTCAGGTGCATACTTCATTTCGTAAGCTATTCATGGGCTTTTTTCTCATCATTTCTCCATTCCCAGTCTTTGCACTGAGCCTTGGGTTAAGAAGCCCACAACCAGAAGGTGGGTTGGGCAAGGCCAAGCGTCTAAATGCGTGTCAGGAGAGGTGGCTTACGCAAACCTCCTTTAGCAGTTCGTCCTTCCGTGTGTCTCAGGCTGTGATGTAAAAAAAAAAATAATAAAAAAATCTTACTGTAGGGCTTGCCGTGTGAGCAGAGAAACAGGAACAGAAAGGGGTGGAGGAGGACCCGCCGGGCTAGTTCTTAGCCTTCAGGACTTTAATGTGCACCCTTGAAGACTGTGAGATCTTTACTTGTTTATCGGCTTCAGTGAGAACAGACCAGGCTTCCACAGGAATTTGATTTAGTGGTGTCATTTCCTAAGACTGGTGGGGACCTTCCACTCTGAAACACGCATTGCTCTGGCCATCAAGACTTGTAGCAGCTCCCTTTACTAAAATTATGCTGAAAGAATAAAATGAAATTTATTGCAATTTAATTGGAATTTCACTGCCCTTGCCCATCTGATAATGAAATAGTCTTCAGCACAAGGGGAAAAAAAAGATACCCTTGCAGAACCCAGATATTGCTGATGGTAATTATAGGCTGTATATTCAGCTAATAGGAGTTTGAACTGTGTTTCCAAGTGCATAGCTTGATAAAATCGTTTTGTATACTTGAGGAAAGAGTCCTGAGTTTATTTCTGTACCTCGAGGGCTCCCACAGTTTTGCAGATTTGACTAGAAAATCATCACCGTCGGTGCCCGGAGTTGTTGGAACTTGTCACCGTCCCCCGTGGACACTGCAGGGCTGGGGTCTGGGGTCTGGAGGGAATGGCTGCAGCCGGGTGGGAGGTGGAGAAGGTCTTTGCTTGGGTCTGGGTCCTGTACCAGGAATCCCACAGGAATCTGCTAAAGACAACTGGTGTAACATGAACTTTAAGCACGGTCAGCTATTGCTTATAAAGAACTTAGTGCCAGTGGTTTGAATATTCAAGAAACATCTGGAATAAAAATGTTAGTAAAACTAATGTGAATTATAAATCCCTTCGTATGCCAGTTTCAACTTGTCTATTTTGTTTGAAATGACCTGATTTTTCCAGAAAGCTTCTTTTTTGCTCTCCATACATACAAAAATTTAACCTGGTGCGTTTGGAGAGACCGGATTTTCCCAGCGGTGTCTGGGTGATGCCCTATTTATTTCCCCGTCTCAGCAGTGCACATCTTGTTGACAAAAAGGATATGGTGAGGGGAAACTATAGGGACTGCCTGGGATCTATTAAATCATGTAATTCATCTCTTCTTTGGGAAGATGAAGGTGCAGCTTGTTCTTGCTGTCCTGTGCACAAATGGGAAGGGAAAAGCAGGGAGCCCGATGAAAGCAACTGGATTTTGGTGCTGCTCCTCTCAGGTCAAATCCCTGTCCTCTCTTTTCTTCTCCCTCAGGAAGGACCATCTTTCACTTGAGCTTGGTGTTGGTCCAGATTTGGTCTCCCTGTATCTGTTTGTTAAAATCTCATTGTTGAATGAGCACTTGATGTCACGTTGTCCTTCTCAGATGGATGAGAAGCTTTTCTGCTACTGATACTCCAACACAATAGCCCGTGCTCTGCAGGGAGAAGAAAAAAATAGTCCCCTAGGAACTTTTTACTTATTAAAAAACGATTGCAGGCATAGAGAAGCACTGGAAAACAGTAATCGTTCACGGCTCTGACAGAGCTCCCCATGTCTGGGAGCTGCAGTACATCTTTACACTGAAGGCATTGTCATCTGCAAGAATAATGTAGGTTTTCTAACCCCCAGAAAAGAAACAATTACTGCAGAATAGATATCATACGCACACTTAAGCAGGCAAGAAGGCCTTCCTTGGCAAAACAAGCATAGCTAAAAATGCTGTTTCTATAGAAGCAGAAATGTAGATGCCTTCTAAAGGCTGGGCAGGAGCCTGCACGGGGGCCGTGGGGACATTCCTGTGTGTCCGTAGGTGGAGGGGATCTGTGGGGATGGGGTTGATGGGGCCACCCCAAAACTGGTGCCTCCTGCATCTGAAGATCTGCTCTGGCTTGATCTCTGGGCTTAAAATCTTTTCCAGCCTCTTCTTTTCCCTTTAATTTCAAGGAGCCGGGGCTTGTTTTCCAGCCTGGTGATGAGTTTGCAGATTATTCCTTAAATCAGGCGGATTTTGAGGGCGGCGCGGGGCAGGCACGGGCTAAATGTGCGTTGCTGCCAAGGACCTGCTGCCGCTGCACTCGCAGCCTGAACTTCTCTTTTGAGAAGGAGATGCTCTGATATGGCCTTAGTCCTTCTCCAGAAGTGACCTGGGGCTGAGGGAGCGATAAATTGCTGTGACTGTGCAGGCATCTGGCCATCACAAAGGCCAACCTCCCCCCTCCTAATCTGTCGCCTTGGGTTTCAGCACTGATTTGTGTTCAAACACAGATTACTTAAAAAAAAAAAAGCATAAGCACAGACAAGGACAGGGGTTTTTCCTTCTATTGGAAGATTTTTCTGTGAGGTTTCTTTAAGGAGGTCCCAGGGCCTGAAGAAGACTAAATTGTGTGAGAAGGTGGAGATGGTAATACATGCATTCTTCCTCTATAATTAACTTTAAAACTCTCTCCTTTTTTTTTTTTCCCCACAATAAATTTTCTGTGTATTATTAACGAACGCAAGGCGAAAATATATTTGAAACAATAACAGGAATGATTTCCAGCCCTGAATTAAATTAAATTAAATGTATGAATGCTGCCTTATTTTGGGATATAATTCAGTGGTAATTATATCACAGAGGCGAAGCGCCAATCGCTTCCTCCTCATCTCCTTTCCCAGCCATGGGGCGCCGGTGGAGACCTAATGCACTTAAGGGATTATGCAGTAAAAGTTTTCTGAATGTGACCACGGTAATTCCAACGGAGCAACACAGTCCCTCCCGCGCTGTTCCGGCCGACTTAAGTTGTTACCCTGAAAGGATCCTCAGATCCCATTTCTTAAATAATTGTTTACAACCAGCGGCTGCTCTTTACCCGGATACCAGCTCTTATTTTCTTTGCTCAAATTGCATTGAAAATAATTACTTGGTGTCACGCTGTTGGCAGCAATGGAAGGACCTGTCTCCCTCGCAGGTGCCACGCACACCGAGAGCCACAGCGTCCTCTGGTCAGCTCAGGAGAGGGCAGAATTTCAGCTAATTTTATTTAATTACCTGGAGTGCAGGTCCAAGGCCGGTCGGACGCTTGCAGGGAGCAGGGTTACAATGTCAGGTGTCCTCAGAGGTACAAGTTTAATTCTGAATCCTTCATGTGCAGCGGTCAAAAGCAACAATAAAGCCTGCAGGAGATAAGTGTCCTAAGTCCAATGGCATCTAAACCCACACTTCATTTGTTTTACATGCTTCTGGGGAGCTGAATTTGTCTTCTTTGCTGCTGGTCTGTCTCTCCTTAGGGACACAAAGTGTGTCCTTGCCACCGCATGGACATTGTATTCCCCAGTGGTGCCATGTGTATGTAATGTAACCAAGCTAAATTTTAAAACTGGGCCAAATGAGATTTGAGGCACTTTTAAAGCATGTTCATAGATAAATGTAAATGTTTGTGGCTTTTTCCTGTTGGCTGTCACTGCTGCATGGACTCTAAGTCCATTCTCAGCCCCAGAGGGTAGTAACTTCATGTTGTACTGACCATGAAATTATTTTTAACATTCTTCTAGTTCCGCAAGAGACAGATTTTCCAGGCTTAGCCAGTAGCTTTGCATCATCTTTACTGAAATTCAGATCCCCTGTAGTCACAAAACAAGGAAAAGAGTAATTATGGTCAAGTCAGGGGCACAGTTCAGTTTATCCTTGTGCGAATCACATCAGGCAAACATCTCTCCTGAAGCAGCTGAGCGGCAATAACCCAAAGAAGGTTAAATTGTCTTGTGAGCAGTTTTACGGAGCAGAGTGTGCAGAGAGCTGGGAAGTGCCTGATGCTGAATCTTTTCAGACGGTTGATCGTGGCGTTAGCCTGGCTCTGGGCTCTGTGGAGCTTTCCACTGACGTTACGTTGTGCGTGGTTGTGTTCTACCACGTTGTGTGTGATCTCTTGTGTCCCACCACTTCCCCAACGGGGGGAGTTCTGTGTCAGGGGCTGCTGGCTGCATGTTGTCCCCGAGATGGCAAGTGCCACCTGTCAAGCTCCAAGATGTGGCCGTGGGTCCCATTTTACCTGTCTCCATAAACCAGGCGTTGCCGGGAGCACAGGACACGAGGCCATTCGTGTCGCCTGAGAGCGGATCACTAAATGAGTTGGTCACTAATAAGTTGGTCACCTTCTGAAGAAGGTGAACTTCAAAAATTTCTCTTCCACCTGAGAAACAGGACAAAAATGAAACAGGACAGTCTGGGCTTCATCTAATTAAACCCCACTTGCTCTCACAGCCTCAGGAGCTGACTCCAGAGCTTTAAGTGTGTTCAACATCCCGAGGCCGTGAGTTACGGGAGGCAGGGGGTGAATGCTGTGATTGCTCTGTCGAAGGCGACGTCTTCAGCTTGAAAAATTTACACCAATCTTGCCCTGTGATTCATTGATATTTCAAAGGAACATCTGCAAGAATTAAAGGATTATAAAAATGAATGAGTAATATTTCTCAATCCATTGTTGATATGACTAGAAAAGGGTGGATGATTTACTCCCTGACAATCTATAATTCTACTTGTTAATAGGCTGGGTGAAATCCTTCATATTTATGACAAGGGATTACAGGACTCTCTGGTGAATTAGCACAAACCCCAAGTGAATCTACTGCAAGTGGCAGCACAGATGAGGATTTATAAGGATCTGATCGAGGAATTTTCTGGAAAGATTTGCAATGACACACTTAAGTTTGTGCATACTTCCCTGAGTTTCTGTTTAAAAATAAAGATTATATGAAATAAGTGACAGTTGTTGCATCGTCACTGTGTGTAGAATGTAGTAATACTAATGTCATGGAATTCAAACTTAAGAATGGCGCAACACCTTTTAGTAAATTAATAAGGCCAACTGTATTAATTAAGGCCAACTGTAACTATGCTTATTTTTTAGGGAAACTAGAAATTTGTCCAGTAGGCAGTTGTCACCAGAGAGTTAATTATGCGTAATGGCAAAAGGAGCGCATCTTTCAAGAATAACACATCATCAAGGGAGACTTTGGTACATGATTAAAAACATGAAAGAGTTTGAGAAAATTAGCAGATGCCTAAGAAGGGAAATAAACAATGATCAAAAAGTAGAGGCTGGGAAACCCAGAGAGCTCTAGGAAAGTCCACAGACTTGATGTATTGCCTGTCCCCAAAATGGGCAAAAAACCCCAAGAGGCCGAAAAAAGCTCTTGAGAAACCCAAATGAAGGCTGGATGGAAACTGCAGTAACAGCCTCCCCAGGGCACCCAAGAGGGGCAGGGTGAGAAAAGCACAGGGCTGTCTTCTAAATATTAACAATTTGTGGTGAGAGAGTGGGGAAAACAGTGATAAATTATTAGTTTGAAAAAGCAAAAAGTCATATGAATCTATCTATATGCCAATGACCTGTGTGTGCCAGTAGGGAAATACACTCCTATTAGTCCCAACAATGATCTGAAAACCTTTAAAATAGATTGAAATGGTTTCTCCGAGTGGTCTGCTGTCAGAATTGGGTTGGTGAAAGCGTCCATCGACATCTGCCACTATCTCGAGATATGCCCCAAGTATAGTTTGATGCGTTTGCAATGTAGTTTTCTAGAAAAGCTTAAATTTCTCTGGAACACTGTCAAATTTAATTTAATTAGCCAGATGTGGAACATATAGGATGGTGAGTTTCTTTGTAAAATAACAATGGTGCTGTAAAACAATTAGAGAATTTGCTGATGTCTGAAGCTGCAAAAACACAGTTTAAGAGTTCTTACGAGTCATAGGAAAAAACCCCAGATTAAATTGCACACCACTAATATTAAATTTGGGACCTTTTAGTTTTAGTTACACTGCACTCCATGTTATTTTGTAGCTTCGTTGCCATCTTTGTCATAAGGGGACAAAGATAACAATATATACAGCTTTATATGAAGGGGGAAGTACAACAAATTGCATATATTTGACTCAGTTTTGCTTATAAACTGCTTATAATAATTTTTCAGAATGCTGCGATTGTGAACAGAATTTACTCCCAAGAAAGGTTGTGTCTGTCTCGCCCTTACATTCGCTCTCGTGGTGAGGATAACAGGAGGAGGTGGTAGCATCTGCTCTGGGGTTTTAAATCCAGAGGAAAGGATTTGTCTGCCTTGTTTTATTAATGCCCTTCTTGTGAACATCTGGTTCCATGAGGAGCAAGTGGTCTGGTCCTGGCGTGGGTGCTCCAAAGTTGAAGTCTTCCAGAGTGTTTTTAAAATCCTGCCCGTAGCCACCCCTGCACGTGAAATAAGTGTCTTTGTGCCATGAAGACGCTCATCTCATTGCAAGGGGTGGGTGGGTGTGAGGCAAAGCAGATGTTGTGTGTTTTATTGTGGTTCGTTGTTTTAAAAAGCAGATGTCTCCATGAACCCAGGCTCTGACCCCACACGTGGGTGGTGAGAACCATTAGAGAGTCTCGGTGGGCCATGGGCCATGGCTCTGGAATGGCCAGGAACCCTCCTGTTGATGAAGAGGGGGGAGAGCGGAGGCCCAGAAGTCACCTGGGAGGTGCGGGTCCTTCTGCAGGGTCCGTGGAAGCTGCTGGAATTAGACAGTTGTGTTTTGGACAGGTTTGCACCACCACATTGGAAATGTTTGTTCCTCAAACTCCAAATAACACTGAAAATGGAAGGAAGACATCTTCCCTAGATTTCTCTGGTGAATCCAATGTTTGCTGACACCATCTATTAAGTGTATTCACGTTTAATTGAGGGAAGGGATGAGGAGAGAAGGTACCTGCGTCATCTGTGTAGTTTGAAAAGCTGCAGCCGCTTTGGTTTGAAAGAAAACCTTTTCCAAACTCCAGCTGAGTTTGACAACACTGGAATGATACTGGCCTTGCACCCAGGGAATGAAATGCTTTATAGGTGGGGGGAAAAAGCCCCATCCAGCCACGGCAGAGCAGGAGGGGCAGCAGGGGCTGTGGGGCATCGCCGCCTCCCTGTGCTCGGCTCAGGACGGCTCCAGGGGCTTGGACTCCGTTGGTCTGCTCTTCTGTAGTATCCAAATGGAATGTATTTCGCTTGGTATCCAAATAGCCCTTCTAAGTCTCAGATACAAAGATAAATTCTTGGTCCAGGCCAATATTTGAATTTAAGAGGGTCCCGTGTCGCAATGGGGCTGGCAATGTGCACTCGGAGGCAGCGCTAACTGTGCAGAATCTGTCCTCGCTCCCTGAATTACGGCTGCAGGCTGCGAGGTTTCTGCTGCAGTAATGGATATTGATGTAAAGCTCCGTTGTACTAGACCAAGTGTGAAAAATCAGCTTTCTGGAGGAAAAAGATCACATTCAAGTTTCATGTTACTGCTTTTTCATGGAAAAAGAAGTCCATAAACCTAGATGTATTCCTGGAGGAAGCAGCATCTTTAGGCCGCTTTTGAGGTGGTTTGGAGCAAAGCGATGCCCTTTGGCCGGAGCAGAGCTGAGCCCGGTGGAACGGAGCCACTTCCCACGGTCTCTGGCTGTGGCTCTGCTCCCGCAAAGTCAGCGCTGGCAGAGCCCGCGGCGAGGGGACACGGCCCCGGGGACATCGCGACCGGCCCCGCACCTTTCCCCGTGCTGGAGACAGCCCAACGGAAAGCTATTTTTGCACAGGGACATTTCACAACAGAGCGTGCTTCTCGCTGAGGTTTCTTTCCTGGAAAGCTCTGAAGCTTCTGAGTGTGTGACTCATTCTTTCACAAACCTACTCTCCCCATCCAAAACCTGGAGATCGTCTATCTTTTGTTAGACCAGTGCCATGATTTATATTTTTTTTTCTTTTTAGTGAAGGTTTCGATTTGCAGGGTTTGCTGAGCAAAAGCCAAACTTGTGAGGGTTTTGTAAGGAAGCTCAGATTTGTGCAGAAGCGTAGGACTTCAGAGAGACACCAGAAACTGCCCTCCCAGCCCCAAGTTCCCACCACTAAAATACAGATGCTCATGCCCTTAATACCTGCACTTAGCAAGAAAACTGCTGCATTCCTAGTTCCCTGTCAACCAGCTGTGTTTTCTTCATTGTGATCTGATTTCCTGGTGAACTTCTTGGGACTGGACTCTTAAATAGTGCCGTACAAGGCACTAATCTTAACTGTAGTGTAAGAATGTTCAGAACTCTTTTTAATCTCCTAAATTGATAGAGCATCACTCTGTATCCTAATGGATGTCCCTTTAATATTTCGGATGTGATACAGAATGTGATTAAATGCTTTCACCAGGTTTGGGAGAGATGTGGGTTTCTTATAGGGGTGGAAAAAAAACCCTGGAGGAATAAAGATGGCGTATCCTAGCAGAATATATTGGGTTTAGTAAAAATCAGAAACAAACTTTTTGCATATCTGTTGTGCGAATTGCAATCTATTATAAGAATTGAAGGTAATAAAATACCAATGGTAATCACTATCCGTAAATTCCCTGCCTTAATTTTGTGCATAATGGGCAATACACGGCAGTACCAATTATCCTGTATTCTCCATTTGCAGAGGTAGCACTAAAGATAATGCCGATGTTCCTCATTGCAAATTCTATTATGTCTAAAAAGAAACAGTTAATTAACCCTGTAAAACCATTAGTAGATCGTTCTTGGTATTTAAGAGACATCTAGGTTCTGGGAGAGATACTTTTGCCAGTAGAAGCCAGCAAGATTAGCTTCAGGTTGCTCAAAAATGGTGGCTTCGTATGGGCAAATAGTAAGTAACAAAATAAATGATGTGTTAAGAGCATCCTTCCTACCTACTGCTGATCATTGAAAGGTGTAGTCATGGCCAGAAATCTCAAGAAGTGAACTACAGCATACTTCCCTGACGCTCTGGCATCCATTATGATGTTGCTGTAACCGAGCAAACTTTCTTGCAAGTTAGTGCCCCTTCAGAATAATGTAGTCTTTTGGTAGAAGAACGTCTTTGAGTCACCATAAATGGTACAGGCCCTGCAAACTTAATGCTTTTCAACAGTGAGGAGTGTGAGGGCTCCTTATGCTTATTCACTCAAAGGGAAGAAGCATTTTATGTCCAACATAACTTTAGTAAAATAGAGACAGTGGGCACTATATATTCCTTTAAGATTGTACTTGCAGTTCTTCCAAATAGCAATTTAAAAAATAGCATGGTTGACTGGGGGTTTCTGTGTGGCAGCACTGGTGCAATAGCTCGTGGGTTTCCCAGGAAGGTGCCCCCAGTGAACCCAGTTCCACCCAGACAGCCCGTGTGCCACCACCGTGTCCCCCAGCCCCGCTTCGTCCCCTGCTCCTGCACCTCCAGCCAGCCCCTACTCGTCCTCTCAGTCCTTATTCTGGTCCCATTATATTCTTCTTCTGCATGGGTGAAATCAGGCATTTCAGATGTCAATTTGAACTCATTTTTTTCCTTTGCTCTTTTTTTTTTTTTTTTTTGTAAAGCTGTCATCAACTATTTATAAATGATTATGTAGATGCTGGAGGAAATTAATCTGCTAACCAGATAAAGGGAGTAATATGTGGCTCATTTACTCTTCTCTTTTCCTGGCTTTCTCCAAAATCAATTGGACTCTGCCTACTGATGCCTGCTTAATTCCCAGGCATTTCTGAGTGGATCAGATATGTCATTCAGAAGTTATTACAGTCCGTCCACAAAAAAAAAAAAGAGATGCAATTTCTCAAGGTTAGGCCATCGTTAAGGCCTGACTTGACTTAAACTTTTTATAGCAAAAAAAAAAATAATCTTTTTCTAAGGGATTTTAAAACTTACTGTATTCAATGTATTATAGGGAAATATGCTGAATCTCTGTAAAATTGAATAGAGACCTTAAATTGAAGTGATCTTCTGACTTGTGTCTAGTACCTGCTCTCTCTAAAGAATTCTAAATCTGTAAGTTTTTAGACTAATACATAGAATAGAATTTTTTTTTTAATCAACTACATCCCTTTAAATTTTTCAGGTTTTGTACTTAATACTGATGATCCTCCTCCTGAGGCCACCTCTCCTGGTGTCTTCCCCCTTGTCTCTGCATCTTGCTAAAGCTTTGTCCTTGGGCCACTCCTGGTTTATTACATCTTGATATCGCTGGGCAATTTAAGTTTTAGTGTTTGTAACTAAATGTGCAGCCTTGACCTCTCTGTGCATATTCAGTCTTCCATCTTCCTCTGCCCCATCAGCTTTTGCTCGTGGATAATCTGCCAGATTTAACAGAACAAGAACTAAACATCCAAAACCAGTTGCTCCAGCAAATTTTGCCCTGCTCAAAGCCATTCAATGACCTTTCCTTATTTCCTATATTATCTTTACATTGGTTTTTGCCTTTAAGGTACTCCTCAGTTTAACTGTGGCCTGTTCTTGGCTCATTTTAGTTTTTCCAATTCCCTTTCTTCCCTCCACTGCTCCATTTCAGAGCATCTGCCTGTTCCCTCTGCTTTTCTTCTCCTCCCACCCTTGCTGTGATGGTGCCAAGCAGTGTCAAACCGAAGGATGTGCAAGTCAACATCTTCAAGTGCAGCAAATAGCAATTCAAACTGATTAGTAATTATTAAAAGTCGCAAAAAGTATTTAAATCACAGATTTACATACATTTACAAGGAACTGCTCTGTCCTGGGAGACACAGGGTGATAAGAGGAGGAAAAGGAGGCAGTAATGAGAGCATGGGAATAACATTCAGGTCAGCATAAAGCTTTCTGTTTCTTATAATATCTGCCTGTTTTCTACCCGTCTGCACAGGCAAATACCAGGGAGTGGAGCTTGGAATAGGACACGCAGATCCTATCCATCTGCTCCAAGTCATTACAAAACTCTTCCTCCTACACAGGGAGGAGAAAAAAAAATGATAAAGGACTCCTGAAAGAAAAAAACCCACCCCTGAACATGAGCGTCCTGCGGGGTTCTGTGGGGTCAGGGGCTTTGGTGCTCGTCTCCAGCACCAGGAGAAGTTGTCACGTTGGTCAATCACTGTTGGAAGGATGCGCAAAGGCCACTGAGCTGGGACTGTGGTGTGGACCAGGGGTTTAATGATGGCCAAGGCTGGCCACTTAGACTTTATGCTTTGCCTGCCAATATCCTAGTCTTGCAAACACCATACCCGACAAGGCACACAAGCTAATGTATCTTAGATTATCTTTGTTTCTGATGCAAACATCATTAATACAGTACTAGTGATCTCTCTACCTCATCAGTTTGGGAATATCTTTTTAGCTTGCAAATCCCTTGATGTATGAATTGTGACTTTTATTGATGATTTCGGCGTATCTATCTAATTTAGTGGGGGCTGAGTGAGCTGTAGAGAGCATCATATTTTTATCAGCAATAATAATGTTTGTTTATTGAAAAGCTGCCTTCTGTAGCCAAGGTAGAGATTACTTCCACTGCATTTTGGGGGGAGAATTTTTACTTTACTTGGACTTTAATCTATTGACTTTGTCCTTAGACTGGCCTGTACATTCTGTTCATTTTAGGCTGAAAGAGCCCTTTAAAAATGGAAATAACGTTTAAAAAATGAGTATCAGAAGCAGTAGAAAAAAGAATGAATGTTACCAAAAAACAATAGCCATCTGGATGTTTCTGCTCTACCACCTGTGTACGGTTTAAATGGCCTATTTGTTAGAGAAAGACCCTGCTTCTGTCTTTCCTCACTTAAAGATGATGGTAAAGAACTGTTTAAATCCAATGCTTATTTTACTGCACAAAACTTAGTAATAAATTACTATTTTAGTGTTCATGCGTGAAACGCTCTATATCTTATCTCAAAGAAGGACATATCCATGTAGGGGAATGTCTGAGTTGTATTGAGCATCTGTTAGAGCGTCTCTGATGCGAAAAGCATATGGAAATGCACTGGGGAGGTTGTGGTTTCCATTAAAAAAAAATAA
Organism: Xenus cinereus; assembly: GCA_025774025.1. Lineage (NCBI taxonomy): Eukaryota > Metazoa > Chordata > Aves > Charadriiformes > Scolopacidae > Xenus > Xenus cinereus. The sequence continues at coordinate 14,918,642 of JAOXJK010000003.1, forward strand.
TTCTCAATGCATATTTTTCCTGTCTGACTGAATAGTGAAGAACAAGAGAAAGCAATATGGGAGAAGGGCTGAAAAGACAAGGCAAGGCTGGGTTTGGGGTTGTGAAGGAGGAATATTGGAGCAGTAGAACGTGGGAAGTATGGAAAAGCAAGAGGTGAGCCCAGGGAAGTGGGGAGAGGAGGGCCGAGGGCAGAGCAGAGCGGTGTCAGGAGGCTCAGGAGCAACGTCACCCCATCCAGGGGACTGGCTGTGGGGGGGTTTCCTCCTCCTCTTGCTGTGGTTTTATACTCTGAAGGTGATTTCTGAGTGTTTTGGCCCCTGTAGTAACTTATAGCTTTAGTTTTTTAGAAAGTGTTTCTTCCTTCCTTCTCCGGAATGGTTGTGAAAGCACATCCCCAAGCGTGCAGCCCCGTGGAGAATCACAGAATGGTGGGGGTTGGAAGAGACCTTTGGAGATCATATGGTCCTACCTTCTGCCAAAGTAGGGTTACCCAGAGCAGGGCACCCCAGCAGTGATGCATGGGCATAACTTACCTGTTCCTCCATTGGTGTGCTCTTCTTCTCATCCATGTCTCCAGCTGACGGTCCATATCTCAGAGCTTCTGAGAGCAGTCAGCACCTCCAAATCTCTGTGTTGCACTCCCAGCTTTAACCTCATCTCACCCCTGAGTAGAAAGGAGTAAATGGGTCACTGGGGTGTGGTCTGCTATGTGATGGAAGCTGCCATACCTGGATGTTTGGATGCAGGAGTGGTGGTGCACGAGGTGCACAAGCTGAGATTTAAAGCATCCCATGTCCAATTTCACTATATTTGTACTCAAATCTGGGCACAGGCCAGGAATCAGGCCATATACACTACATTAAAAGCATGTAGATGAAGTGAAGTTACAAAAAAAAAGAAAAACCACACATTTTCACGTTCTCAGACATTGATATCCTTCCCATTTCTGACCTATTCAAAAAGCATTTTCATTAAAACTGGCAAGAATGGCATCCCACCATGATGGGCCTTGGCACCAGCAAGGAGTCCAGACTATGATTTTTCTCTAGTATTAATGAACCATGGTTAAAATTTACTGGAAAACTTGTCATTGCAGGAATCCCTCACAAGGGAGATGTCTTAGGTGTTTACTGGTGGGTACTTATGAGAAATACTTGGAAATGAAAATGATGCTTATGTCAGAACAGCGTTACGCTTCTACCCATGCTCTTCTGAGGTTGCAAGTGAGGTCAGGTTTGTGGAGAAATAACCTCATTCACAAAATTGTATGCACAGAAGACATTTCCTCCTCTTTAAAGGCAGACTCTGTTTTTAACTTTCCACATCATGTTATCTAGACAGTAAAGAATTATTTGTCTGGCATTTGGTCCCTGTGTTGTTCCTCCCTTTTGGCAGTATTACGAACATATATTATTTTATACAAATTTCGGTGAGAATCCTCTCCCTGCTTGAATTTTCTCAAGCAGTGGAATAGTGCTGGTAGCAGTGGGTTTAGCTCAACCCCAGAAATAGTTGCAAGACGAATGGGCTTCGGGGAAAAAAAGGGCATTTTTTCCTTCCCCCTCCCCTCTTCTTTTAATCAGGAGAAAGAAACCCAAGTTGTCAATTTTGAAGTGTCAGGTTGTGGAAGACGGATTTGCTGCAGGGGCAGAAGTGGCGGCTGTCTTCGGACAACTGTCTGAAGGAGTTGGCTGCCTGCTGCAGTCAATCACCAGGTTCAATAGAGGTTTTCGACTGGCGAATGTGCAGGAGCAGGTGACAGCAGCTAGGTTATGTCCCTGTCAAATTAGAGAGCCTGGAATACTGATAAGCCATCAAGCCATTAAAGCCCATTTCAAATGGAGTCACTTCAAATGAATGGAAATTAATGGAAAGGGATAATGGAAATCATTGGCTTCAACAGAGATATAATGTATTTAGTTTACGTGTGTCTTAATGGAAATTGATGATCCTCATTTTGGATTTAATGGAATTCCTGCAGTCTTATTGTAATGTAATAGAAAATAATATTCTGTAATTGAAAATCAATTCAGATAATTCCTATTAATAATTAACACTCCTATCTCGGAATCGTCTAACATCTATAATTTAGTGCAAGGGGAAGAAGTACATCTGACAGTGAGGTGAGGCTCGGTGCGGGCTTTCAGGTGTGCAGTCTGATGAGAAAAACATGGAGCTGAGCTTGATCTTCCCTGGGCTGGGAGCGAGCAGTGAACTGGAGGTGAACTGGAGCGACTGGGCTCCATGCTGTGCTTGCTGACTCTTTGGGAGGTTTTCCCAATTACTTGTGGAGTCGCATCCAACCTTTTGCCCTACAATGTTGAGTAAAATAGAGCATGTTTGCATGCCATGTGCATTTGGGTGCCAGATGAGGAAAAACTCAGTCAGAGTTGTTCTACCTTGCTGCTTAACACCAGCAGAGTTTGAGCACGGGTTGCGTGAACGGAATTAAATGTGGATTTTAAATGAAGCACAGGTTAAGGTACCTCTTCCCCCTACCTTACTCTGCAAAAATCCCAGCACTACCATCGGGCAGATTCTTCCTATGTCTTGTTCCAGCTCAATCCTTCTCCATTTCATCGTTCTCGGGTGGATTGAGGACCCAGGCTCCTGCTGAGGGTAGCAGGGTAAGCCAAGGTCATAGTCCATCACCTTCCCAATGCTCTCACACCGAGGATCAGGAAAGAACGAGGACTTAAGTCTCCCAGTTGTTTCATTTATCTGAGTTTAAAAGGAAAAGGTTCATCATCTGTCTACAGTGGGTGGATTTCTCCAGGCCCTGGTAGGGCACAGGCACTTCATCCCATCCTCAACTAGATGTCTGAGAGACGTGCTTCTGGCCCGCCTCATTTTTTTGACTGTTGAGGGAACCTTGCTCACCCCCGGGTGCCTGCACTAGACATATCTAACACCAGTCAAGATGAAGCCCATCCCCTGTCTGTATTTCTGCGTCTCCTCGCAGCTGTTTTAACTGTTTAAAGCAATTTGTTTCCTCTGGAGACTCGGAAGGGGCAACATGCGCCGTGAGCCTTCCTCTCTGCTGGTAAACAGAGAAGACAGCGATGGAGTCTCCTCCACCTCTGCAGCCCTTGGGGGAACTTGTTGGAAGGGCATCTTTTCCTTGCGATGTGGTTGCTTTATAAACTTACTGGGGGAAAAAAGCCTTTCTGAGGTCCACTGTTGCACTTGATCCCTCTTCTGGAAACCGTATATTGTAAAAATAACAAAACACTTCCATTTCCCACCAACTGTTTTATTCTTTTCAGATAATAAGGCTGGGGCAGGGGAATGTATATCATGGTCCGGTTTAAAAACAGCTCTGTTTGGAGCGTCAGGCAAAGCCCAGTGAAGCCCCAGGAGTTTGCTTTGTAGGAGGAGAGAGCGCAGCCCTTCACGGGGGTTGGCTGTTAATCTCCCAATTCAGTAAACAATTGCTCTCCCAAAGAGAATGGCAGTACAAAATGCATTTCAGCTGATAAGTGATGGCACTATATGGCACGTATGGTAATTGAGAAGCTTTTTCTTTCAGGAGACTTGTACATTAGGAGCATTTAACAGTACAAGCACCCATTTTCCATTTAATTTTCAAACTACCAATTCTAAATAATTCAAAAATAATTCCCTTGAATGCAACTTTTGTCAGTTTTTACAATGAGATTATTAAGCAGTGTCACTTCAACAGTAGCTCTCTTCCTAATTATACATTCAGGTCCATAGAAACCCTCCTTTCTTTTTAATTACTCTTTGACATTCGATCTACAGAATTTTATGGCTACCAGTCACCGTTTTTTCTATTTTCCCTGATTCCTCCATTAAACTGATATACTGAATTGCTTCTCTCTCAGAAACTTTCAGTGTTCTTGACTTTCAGAATGGCTGTGGAGCAAAATCTTTCTGCTTTTACACTTCAACTTGAGAGGGAGACTTAAATATTGCGTGTCGGTCTACTTCAGCAGCCAAGTCTAGACAACTCTTTATTCTTCTAAAGATGAAGTTGGTTGACGTCATTTCGGCTGCTCAGCTCAAGGGAAGAAGTATTGATCTTGGGCTGTCAGGAGACAGGGATCTGTTCTGGATTGCCTGTGTTTACCCATGGTGGGAGCAGGAATTAAAGCTTATAAATGATGAAAGAAAGCCAATGATGATTATAGCTGCTTTGCTGGGGGTACTGGGGCCAGGAAAGGACTCCAATGTTTAAGAGATGGGTGTCACACAACCGATGCTCGGCCTCGGGGGTGAATTCCATGGTGGCTGGAGCCCCGTGGTGCTCCCGGGGGGAATTTGGACTGTGGGGCAGGACGGGGCACACTTTCATCTAAGCAGGGGTTTCCCAGGGATGCTCTTTGTATCCAGTGGCTGCCAAGTACAAAAGGGGCTTGTGGGCAGAGAATAGGAGCTGATGTTTCTCCATCGAGGTGAGCGTTTTCCAGTCTTAATGTCTTGCTTCCTTTTGCCCTAAATACCACTGAAGTTTTCTTTTGGTTTGTTTTGTATAAACGACTTAGCCTGGAATTTAAAAAGAACGTGTTATTGAGCTCACTGGTTTCAGGGAATTATTTATGAATTCCAAGTTAAATGTTTCTTCTGGATCCCCAGACAGATATTTCACATGCACCTTCCTCCTGTTTTAAACAGAAAATGGCATTAATTTCATTATGAAACCTCAATTTCAGCAAGCACTATTTAGCATAGTTAGTTGTTTTTAAATAAATAAGGTGCATTACCTGTTTGATCAGCATGAAGAAGGATATGATTTTAATCAATGAGATAATTTGAGGTTTCTTGCCCCAGCTGAGGTGGATTATTTTGTCAGTCTGAAATGCGTGCCCTGTTTTGCATTGTTTTACCACTTGTTTAATTCAGAGGCACCCAGACATTAGAGAGAGCATTTCTGCATGTGTGTGCTTAATATAGTCTCTGCGTAACACAGCATCGTGTGGAGGATCCTTAAAGTAGGACAGCATCAAACGAGAGTGTGATGAGCTTGCACAGACTAGCATCTGTATAATATCTCTTTAAATGCTTATCTGAAAATATGAAATAAACTGTTCTGGGTAGAAAACTGACATTGCCTGAAAAACAGCAGGGGGGGGGGAGAGAATAATTGAAATAAAAGCATAATGTCTGCTTTGAAATATTCACCACAGTAAAAGGGAGAGTAGCTGTAGAAACTTCAGAGGGGAAATGATTCAGTAGGAAGTTCCAAAGACTCTATTAGAGGGGAAAGTTATAAACTTTTTTCCCCAGAGGATGCTGTTGAGGTGTGTCATATCTCCCTTACTATTTCTCCCTTGCCTGCTCTAACTGTACGTAGCTGCATGCAAGTCTTTGCACCCACACTAGTGTGTTCCACAGTACGTGCGGGCAACGCAACTAGCTTTGGATGTATCTCCTGATCCTGACGTATTACACATTCATATTACATATTTACGGACATTGAAGATGATTCCTAAATCCACACATTTCTGCACTGCAGTTCCTTGTGGGTCATCTCTTCCACCAGCCGCGTGTGCAGGCAAGGAACGGAGTTATTGATCTCTTAAAACGGGGTTCTCAGCAGTAGAAAGAATAACCAGAGAGGCAGGATCCAACCCACTACAATGAAATGAAGTTGGCTCCTCTTCTTCCCCACACCCCCACCGCGTAACTGCTGCTTTTGGTAGAATTAAACACTCTGCAGAAGCAAAATGGAAATAGCTCAAAGACGGTTCTTCTTAGAGCTTTGCAAGTAGCAGTCGATGCGTCCTTGTAGTGGTCGTGTAAAGAATTACTGGTCCCCAGTGCAGAAGGAGGCACTGGCCCAGGTTGCCCAGAGAAGCTGTGGCTGCCCCATCCCTGGAGGGGTTCAAGGCCAGGTTGGAGGGGG
>JAOXJK010000003.1:14924608-14934809 GCA_025774025.1 Xenus cinereus
TTCAAGGCCAGGTTGGAGGGGGCTTGGAGCAACCTGGTCTGGTGGGAGGTGTCCCTGCCCAGGGCAGGGGGTGGCACCGGGGGGGCTTTAAGGTCCCTTCCAACCTGAACCATTCTGTGATTCTTCCCCTGGGAAGCTGTGACTCACGGGGGGCTGAACATGAGACCCGTGATGACAATGGAGAAGCTGCTGGTTCTCGATCCGTATTTTGGCTGCAGCCCCTGCTCCTTCATCCCAAGGGGAGGGGAGGAGCCCTCTGTGCTTCATCTTCCCTTGATGAGACCTTGGGGCACAGTTTATAGCTCAAAAGCTTATGTTTTGAGGAGCTTCTTCAAGATTGCAGCTGGTATTTAGACGCACACACTGCGTATCTGAAAACTGCCATTATGGGGGGGTCGGTGGGGGCCTCTGCAATGGAAATTTTGAAAAGAATCAACTCAGAGTGTCATGAGAACACAAACCGTGTGTCCCATGGTACCCATGGCAAGGATATCATCTTCTCTGTCACTCTTCTAAACAAATTAATGCCTCAGGCAAAGAGTACAGTAGAAAGCAAATTGATTTAATTTCAAGTGAAATGTTTTTTTGTAGGGATTTTAGGTATTCGTTTTCTGGCAAAACACTGTTTAGATGAAAAGTGCCATTTCTGATTCTATTCTTTCTGAAGTGGATTCAGGTAAAGAAAAGCCTTCATTATCATGTGAGTTAGTAATAGCTTTTCCTCTTTAAGTTGGGCTGAGCTGAAGTGCATAATAAATACTGCTACATGGGAATGATTTTCTCGAGGTAGGGAAAATAGGGTGGGAAAACAAGGTATTTTCCTATTTATAATATCATTTTGTTATGTGCAAGCTACAAAGTGCAGTAAGGGGTCAGTAATTCCAAATGAGGTTGTTACTGAGAATGCTCTGACCTGTTTCGTGAGCTGGTGGAAGGCGTCAGGAAGGGTGACCACCATCCGCCCCGCGCTGGGCTGCTTTGTGCTGGGAAGGGAAACAAGCACCATTGAACCATGGCTGCTTCCCACCGGTGCTACCTGGGGGGCTCCTGGGCAGGTGAAAGGGAAGAAATTAAGTTTTGGCTTTATCTCCAGCTGCTGCAAGCAGCAAAGTTCTGAGATTAAAATAATAGTATGAGTAATAGTAATAATAATGCACTAGAGAGGTAGGAAGCCCCTTCCCTCCATCCTTCACCCCAGAGCCTGCCGTTTCTCAGGGGTTGTGTGTTTCCCATCCTGGCCACAGTGATGCTGAGCACCCAACTGGAAAAATGAGAGTTGGTTGTTTGTTTTTTTTTTTCTTTGTACTAGAGAATCCTCTTTCCCTTTAATTGCAATGATGGGTGATCATGATGCTCGTGATCAGAAATCCAGATGTGGTGCACAAGTGATTTGTTGACTTGAGGCGATGGTTGCTGCTCGGGAGGCAGCGTTTTAAGTGCTGACACTGATGAGGCAAAGCAGGACAGAAAACCATCCTGGAAGATAAATGTAGGAGAGAAAAAGAAAAGGCCTTTTGGAGATGCTTTCTCTGAAGTGCATCCATTTGCTGAAACAGAATCAGCCAGAAGAAACTTATGATCAAAGTGTGTGTGTGAGAAGACAATGACAGTAAAATGGGAGATTAAATGCATTAGGCACCCTGTGAAAGAGAACGATGAAGGGCTCTGAAGTTGGATGAGACCAGCAAAGCAAAGGCACGAAGGTAAATAAAAAGATGAAACAGGCAGTTACCACGGGGGGAATAAAGGGCTTACCGGTGTGAGTTTTGGGGAAAAGCAGGACGGACAGTTTTAGACTTGTTTAATAAAAGCAGGCACATAAAGGTAGTATGTAAAACCTGCACAAATTCATGTAGAATATAGAAAAAAATAAAAGTAATGATTAACTGCAAACAGTAGATGAGCAAGATCGTGCCATGGTAGGTGCAGCTGAGTGTCAGCATGGACAGACAAGTGTAATACGCAGAGGAGACAGACAGACCCCACAGAGATGAGGTCATCTCCCAAGGGGTGAGAATTTGTGAGTAAACGGGACCTTCTGGGCCCCCGAAGGAGAGCTCGGAATCCGGTGGGGTTGCTCTGGAGAACGTCTGTCAGCGCAGCATATACTGCCTTATAGCGACCCGTTTCTGCAGGTGCAGGGAGCAGCCAGGCTGGCGAAGGGAAGAGAAATCACAGTTTTACACGTGAGCAAGAGGTGCAAAATGATGGATCTTAATCCTGGTGCCGTTGCATAAGGTGATGAAATGCCATATTGTGGCGAGTTACAAGGAACAACATGCTGACACCATAAATACTTCTGGTAACTGGCAGGGTACGGCTAGGGGAGGGGAGATTTTTCCATTTAAACTTAAAATGTATATTTATACGTTTGGTTTTTTTTTTTTGATTAGTCAGGGCCATCATCACTGATGTCTTCCTATGGCATTAAGCAATTCCAGCCAGTCTTACATTACAATTACAGAGGTTGGGGGCAGTTGTTAATAAAAATAGCATAAAATAGATGGAGGGAAGTGATTTATTAGGGATGGACGAGGGCACAGGACCCTGCTGGGAGCGAGGGAGGTGCCCACGATGCTCCAGCAAAGCTGTCCCCCTCTAATGCACATCTTCAGTTGTCCCAATGACTTGTCTCAGTCCTTCGGATTTAAAATAATACCACAAGTGTTCTTTCTTCACAGCTATAAAAATGTGATTAAGAAAGGGTGGATCAGAAACACTCAAGTTTCAGCCTGTATAACTTTTCTGCCATGAAAGTATTTAAATTGCGTTTTGTTGCTGATGATGATGAATCTGTCACCCCGGGAGGAGCAGGTCTCCGGAGCTCAGCTCCAGGAATTTTGCAAAAAGCTCTGCCACAGGTTCATATATTTCAATCTCCGCTGACTGGCTGGGCAGACGTTGCCAGGTATGGCAGCTAAGTGGGTAAAAAATTTGCTGTTTGTTTATTCCCTCCACCCTGCGTGCTCCCGGTAGGAGCATCGCTGCCCGAACACAGTCAAAGTGACTGGAACTGAATCTAATAACAGATCCGCTGATTTTATTAACTAACTTTTTCCTTGGTGATCAGGGAAAAAACGAGTGATTCTTAACTGCCAGAGGTTTCATGGCAGTGATTACCCCGTGATTATGTCCTCACCCCCTCCTCGTGCCCCCGCGCTCCCAGCATCGCGGCCGGCCGGTGGGATGCACTTACCGCTTGTTGAAGGTCCTCTGCTGGTCCTAAGCTGAGATGCTGCTCATCCACAAATTCTGCCTGTCTTCGGGGGTTAATCCAGAAAAAGCACCAATGCAAAGTGCTGTCATTTTCTCAGCATTCTGCTCCTCGATGGCCGTGTGTCACACCAGGGTCAAAGCGCCCCGGGGTGAGGGTGGAAGGGGGGACAGGGGTGTTCAGCCCCGGGACCGGCCCTGCTGTGAGGAAAAACACCTCCCGTCTAATCTGTAGCAGAAATTGTTTTATTTCTTCACTCTCATCTCAGAGATCTTGCTAAGAGACGGCTGTGGCCTGCATCTCGCAGTATGTAACCCTTGTATTTTTACTTTTAAGATTTAAATTAGTCATTCTTGAACATCTTCAAGCAGAGTGATGACTCATCAGCTGTTGAACTGGTTAAAGCTTTGGGTAAAAAAATGTACTTGTTGAGGAATGATTTTTAAAATGCATTCTTTACAACATAATTACCATGTTTGATATATTTTCCACTTTCTGTGGGAAATGTCATGCCTTTCTAAACTAATCCAATCTTGTTTGAAAGCCGCATAAAAATATCATCAAAATGGATACAAAAACCAGTGACCAAAAATCTTAGGTGTGTTTTGTTTTGTAAATGAAAAAGTCTTGTAGATATTTATCATCTTTTTTTTCTATACTGAAAAAGAGTTATTGAGGAAAATGAAATTAGGAGAGGGCACAACTTAAAGAGGTGGTTTGGTCAAACGTTTTTGGAATGGAAATGTTCCATTTTCTGGACCATAGCTGTGGGAATTCATCCTCCTGAGACGCTGCTGGTGTGTCCCTGCCCTTTGCTCCTCTACTGCCCATTGTCCCTTGGGAGGGTCCCCCGTTGGGGACATCCCACAGGGCTTGGGACTTCCTTACCAAGCGTGGTAGTGCAGTGCTTTGGGTAAGATCCACCCACAGGTTTAAAACTTGCATGTGGAAACTTTTTCATATTTCTTTTTTCTTTTCTTTGCAAATGTAGCTATTGATTTGAGACTGAATAATATTTTTAAAAAGGATTCAAGGGGGATAATAAAGCAGGAAGGAGCTTTGCTGTGATATATCAACCTATAATCTGTAAATCAATGAAAAACTTTATTTAATGGTTAGAAAACAGAGTGGATTCAATCTAATTAACTCTGTAAGCTGTAAAAGATATTTATGAGAAGTAAATTTTAATAGGTATTCCCTGAAGGCAAGATAACGTTGCTTCTCTCTTAAACAAAGATTGCATCTCCTGTTTGTTTACCCCCCCTCCAACTCAGAAATAATTTTTTAGGGGGCACGAAGAGCAGAGTGGAGGTAGCTTTTGTTGGGTGGCTTTCTCCGATTCCAGCTTTCCACTCCACCTTAGCATGATGTAGTTCTCAGGAGGATGGTCTATGCTATTTATATTCTAAACAAGAGATCCTGATCTCTCAGGAGAATACATTTTGATGTATGTGTCTTCCTTCTCGCGTGCACCTGGAGCTCCCTCATCCCAGTTTTGCCCATCTCCGTAGTACCAGAGCATCTCCTTCTCCTTCGGTGAGCTCCTGCCTTCAGCGGCACCACACAGGCTCTGCTCTTCCACCTGGGCTTGCAGATGGGGAACTGAAGCACCAAAAGGCAGATTTTTAAAGTATCTCCTTCTACACATATCCGAGGGACCCGTTGCCCACGAGCTCTGCTCTCAGGCTGCGAGGCTTGGCACACGCTGGCGTTCCAGGTGCTCAGCGGCATGAGGTGAGGCAAGAGGGAGACCACGATCCCCGCAAATCTGCTCATTTTTCCCCTTTGTCGCTCACTCTCATGCATGAATTCCTGTTCTTGTTTGACCCTGCTTGTTTGGGGGTTGTGGGAGTTTATTCACAACGATTTTTCGTGGCTGGAAAAATACTCTAATGAATTCCTTCAGTGCTTCGAGATCCATAAATGAGAAACATTTCTCAACAGCACAATTATTTTATTGTCTGAGTTTGTTAAATTTTTACTGTAAAATCCAGGGCTTGTCAAGAAAAGATCCCAGTGTTTCAGAACGAGCTTTTTCTTTTGGGCAGGGACAGCGTGTGGGTCACCTGGCAGCTCTCTGGTTGTCCTCAGGAGCAGTGGAGCGGGGACACTAAGGAGAGGCACCAGGGAAGTGCTGGAAAGCATCGTCAGGTCTTTCTGGGAAGAGCCATGGGTTTTCCTCTCTGATAGACCACTGAGTTGCATAGTGCCTCCTTCCTGAGGCCTGAGAGCTCTCAGAGAACGGCAGCCGAGCAGCTAATCCCTGACTACAGCAAGGTAAATTAGAGAAGGGAGTATAAAATACTGTGGGAGATGCTGTTGTGACCGCTGTGGCTCAGCTGTGTGCAGTCAAGGTGTTTGAAGGGACAGGGTGGGTGTGATGCTGCAAAGCCTTCTCAGCTGGGACCTTCTGCTGAGCCCTTGGAGTCGTTGCTCCCTCATTTTCTCCGTGGCTCCAGGCTGAGCTGTGTCTGGTGGTGCTTGATGCTCCCAAGTACGTGTGTTTACATCATATGCCGCCCTAATGTATTTATAGTTTCTGTCACTGTACAGTCAAGCATCTGTTCTCAACTGCGACATAATTCATCCTTCGGTGGAGATTTGGGTGGGTTTGTTCCGAATCAGTGGGCAGAGAGCCGAGATCCCAGTCCCGTCGTTGTGCCAAGGTGTTTTCCAGCGTTTTCCCTTTGGGGAGCGCAGGGGCCGAAGGTAAAACCCAGCCCAGGGCTCTGCTCCGCGGGCACCGGGGTCTGCTCCCCCTCGTAACCCGGCACCAGCTGCAGGTCTGTACAGAGGAGATCACGTTCCACATCTTGAAAACACAGCGTGGGACCCTCTTTCTAAATGGCTTCTTGTTCTTTATTTCTGTTTTCTTGTCCTGAATGCGTGTCGTTAGGTGAGCCACGGGGGCGTTTTCTGTGGAAACTCCCCCTGTTACCATTTGGGACCTCAGGGTGTTGTTTTTGTTCTGAAAACAGTTGGATCCGTTTTCTTAATAAAGAAAAATCTCCAGCCAGGCCGGGTCCGGGTGCTGGGTACCTGCACCCAACACTTTGTGCCTCTTGGGCTGTATTTCTGCCAGCAGTTCCTTCAGAGAGCCAGGGCTGGGCTGGGAGGGATGGCACAAACCTCTGCTCAACATCGGAGGAGAAGAAAGTCTGGATTTTTACTCAGGACAGAGACCCGGTCGAGTGGTAGGTGTCCCACCAGAGGGGGGCTGGAACTAGATGATCTTTAAGGTCCCTTCCAACCCAAACCATTCCATGATTCTGTGCCCAGCTGCTTCTGCAATCTGGAGGTGAAGTGAAAGATGGAGTGGGGGCAAGTGATGCTGCTCAGCTGCAATTCCCTGTTCTCGTGGCAAGTGGCTCATGGCACCTCTGCTTTGGTTCTCCGTTTCCTCTCCAGTTGGTAGAAATATGGGATAAATGCAAGGAAAAGACTGGGCAGGCAGTGATGCCATGGGGATGGGGACAGTGCCCAGGGGAAAGTCTGTGCATAGGGAATTGTTATAGACACAGGCTCTTTTTCGAGGCAATTAGAAAAAAAACAACTTGAATAATCATGCGCTAAAGGGCAAGACCGTGATTGTGACCATCTTTTGACACTGATCTTCTGGTTTGGCACCAGCCTCACTCCACTGAGAGGTGTCTGGTGCCAGGGGCTGTGGGTTGGCTCTGATGCAGGAACGGCCTCTGATCCCAGATCTGCTGAGGTTTGACTTCAGTATGAACATTGGCCGGTCAAACAGCAGCAATGGGCTTCATGGAGACTTCCAGACCAAAGGGCAGCTTGGCTTTAGGGGACGATCTGGGAAGAGCCCCCCATCTGCCCGGCCCCTTCGAGCTGGGCTGCAGGAGCTGCCGTTTCAGACAAACCAGGCAAAACTTTTCCCACTTTACCTCACCGGCTATCCAGGTTCAGCGTCTTTCCCGTTTCCTCCTGTGTCTTGGTAGGGACTGAAGCATTATTTATTGAGAACTGCAGCAGGGCTGGAGCCAGCGGCTCTGCATCTCTTGAGCAGGGATGAGCGAGACAGCGCCTGTCCCAGTAAGCGTGAGGGGGAAACACGTCACAGGAGTGAGACACGGCAGAAGGGCTTCTCCGTCTCGTGCCTCCCTTTCTCCGTCGCACGGCATCCTTGTGGATAAACTGGAGGTCGCGATGGGGTGGCTGCTTCGAGGGAGAAAAACAATTACGGAGCGTTTTGCCGCTCTGCAGTGATGCCATGCACCGTGGAGGTGACGTTCCTGCTTTCAGCTGGCTCTTGCCACCCAGGATGGTATTTTTCTAGTAGGTTTAATGCAGGTAGAGATGACCTGTATCAAGTTTGCCCGCTGGAAGGGAAAAAAAAAAAATTGCTCCTCCTTTCCTGGGTGCATAAAACTGACTTATAGATTTAAAAAAAAAAAAAAAAAAGTGTTCAGAAGGAGAAAAAAATAACATCGTCACAATTTTTAGGGAAAAGTCGATGAGAAGGGCCTCCCAGATTTGTGAAACCATCCAGTCCATTCACCGGTGCCAGAAACCTGTAGCACATATGCTTTTTTTACCAGTTTTATGGCTTAATCTACCGTTGGCTGTGGCTCCTGGAGACTACCTGTCTGTTGGATGCTAAAGGTGAGGGAGTATGAATTTTCAGCATTCCCATAATTAGCCCTGGGAAAAGTATTACCTTCTTAAGGCTTTGCTGTGCTGCATGCTCTTTTTTTTTTTTTTTTTTTTATCTTGATCTGCTTTGAAAACATACGTGATAATACATAACAGCCTTCTCCCAGTTGTTAAGGCATTGAATTTTTCAGGCTGCGCACCTTGCCTGGGACTGTCGAGTGCTGAGCAGCCACTTCCACTTCTAGATTTCTGTTCCTTGTTTGAAGTGTTTGTCTGAAAGATTCAGCTGGGGGAAAATGTGCAATTCTTTGCATTTCTCTGAGCTCTCCGCGCTGAATCTCTCATCTCGGTTATTCACCTCAGGTTGCTTTTGGATTTTCTTTGAGTTTTGCAATTAAATATATATCAAAAGCCTGATCTTATTCTGACGTGTCTTAAAGCCTGTGTGCTGGAGCGTTCCTGCTTTCCCTGGTGATGCTGGCGGAGTTAAGCCACTGGTTTTGTAAACCCAGCAGTTGTTGGCTTTGCATGTGTTGCTCTCCCTGCTGCAGAGCATCCATAATGTATCGCCTGCCTTTTCCAGCATCAGTGCCCAGCTCCACGCACCAGCAGAGGGATGAGGAGGGCGGACAGTAGTGACTTCAGCACGACAGCCCGGCTCCTGCGGGATGCGTGGGATCTGTCTCTGTCCCTGGAAGGATGCAGGGACCGGCGGAAGGATGGAGGGAGCGATGTCGTCCTGCAGGGACCGGCTGTGGGTCCAGGCTGCTGCCAGCACAGGGAGCTCCGCGTCTGTTCCCAGAGCTCTCTCCCAGCAGATGAGGGCTCCTCCGCCTCCCGTTTCCCGCCAGGAATAACGGGATAGCTCAGGGACAGTAACTGCTGGTGGAAAAAGAGTCTTCCAGAATGCAGCCATCTCAGGATGGCTCGATACACCGATGATACACGCTGAGATACAGGAAAGAAATTGCACTTCTTTTGCAGCAATTGCTGGGATTTCTGTCCTGTCCATTCCTATAACTGCTGATGTAGGCAGTGCGAAAAGGGTGGCTCTGGGAGGAGAAATAATTAAAGAAAATGTGTTTTTCTTTTATGTATTCCCTAACCCAAGCAGTTGCTGAAGACTTAAGGTCAAATTGAGCAGGTTCAGTAGTGTCCCGGGATGTGTATGCTGGCTTGGTTTTTTTTTTTTCTCATTTTATTGTATTTTGACTTAGCTCTCCCCTACCTACAAAGGAATCTCAGTCAGGGGCAGCCGCTGGTTTTCGTTAAATCACATAGGGCAGAGTAACCAAACCCGTGATCGAATCATCGCTAAGGGTTTGGCTCCGTCAAGGAGCTCAGCACAGGTTTAATTTTGCGTGATCTGTTGTGGGGAACTTCAGTGAGATTCTTATGTGTTAAAACCCCCAATTTCTCAAGGCGCTTCAAGCGTGTCTAAATAAAGTACTTCAGGTATTAGTTGTGTTTCTGGTACTTCAGTGGTAACGGTAAATTTTGAAAGAGGAATTCAGCCACTGTATGAACAGAATCATTTTAATAACTTCATGATTTTTATATATGGGAATTATTTTTAAATGTCTACTTAATTCAAATCTGGGCTGGAAATGACTGAGTCTGGAGCTGGCTTCTCGTGGTGTGAATGGGGGTAAGGGAACCTCAGACCTCACTGAGTTTTGAGGGAGATTGTAATAAAAGAGGTTTATTGGCTTATTAAATTTATCGAGCAGAGAGAACTGGTACCAAACGGAGGTATTTGGCAACTCACCTTGCTAACTTTTTTTTTTTGTTTGTACTAACGCAAATTATGTGCTTGCAAAGGCATCTAATTTCTTACCCCGCAGCGAGAATTTAGGGCTCAGACTGTCCTCAGTCCACGGGTCTGTTGAGGGAACCACGCATGAGGGGCCTGAGGAGAAAAATGCTGTTTAACTTGTGCAATTTGCTCATTTCCCAGGAGACAGTGCGTTGTATGAAGGTAGAACACGGAGCAAATCGCAGCCACGGTGCGAGTCTGTGGACAGCAAAAGCTGACTTGCGCATTCTTTATATTGAAACCATAAAACTTTATGGTGGGGCATCAGCTCGCTTCCATTGCCGTGTCCTGCAGCCCGTGAGGTACCAGGCGTGACCTGAGCCTGCTCTGGGATGTCCCAGAGCCTGGGACTGGGTTGAACTGGAGCTGCACCCCCCCAGCAGCGATGCCGCTGCTCCGTAAACTCCCGCGGGGCCCTTCGACCAAGGGATTTGCTGTGAATAAAATCCCTGCCTGGAGCGGCCTCCGTGGGAGCTCTGTTCCCGGGTTCCAGAGGGCAGACCCTGCCTTCCCCTTCCCCTGGTGGGACCCCCCCCTGCTCCCCCCACCAGCCCTCACTC
>JAOXJK010000003.1:14934909-14966671 GCA_025774025.1 Xenus cinereus
CCCGTGCTCCCCCCAGCAGCCCTCACTCGGAGCAGCTGTGGGTTCGTCTTGTAAACCAGGGCTTCCTGGCTAAAACCTTCTTTCACTCTGGTTTGATGTAATTAACCCAGCTTTTATGGTCTTTATATCAACCATGTATTTCATTTTAAGTGTTTTTTTTGTTTAAAAAAAAGCAGTTTAGTGATAAGTAGATTGTTCTCATTTTCTCCTAATGATAGAGTACAATAATATTGTTAGATTTGCTTTCTCATTTATGCAGCATCATTTTGAAATCAGATCTGAAAACATCTTTTTCCATGCCTTCAAACCTTTATTTTCCCTTCCCTTTGATACTCGGTTTTTATTAACTGTATCATTTAATTACATGTAAGGCATTTTCCGACAGAACTTTTGTGAAGGAGGGTTTTTACAGCTGCTTTGTCTTGTACGGTAAAGGAAATAGGAATTTTCTGTTCTCGAAGCTCAACTCGGCATTTAAACGCACACCTTCTGGGATGGGAGGTTTGGCCCTACCTGGCAAGGGGGGGGTCAGGAGCGGGGCTGGCATCTGCCCCGTGCCACTTGCCAGTCGTCACTGAGCTCTGCTGAGGACAGAGTGTTGGTGCCACATCCCCCCCCCGGGGCTGGCTGGGGCTGGGGTGGCCCAGCTCATGAATGCTCTGAGGTCCTGTAGCCACCAAAAACCAGTGATAGATAATAATTTACTTACTGGGAATTACTCCAGTGGCTGCCATGGGCTTGCAGTCGGGAGTGAGGGTGGTTTTTCAGGTCTGGGGGGATGCGGACAGAAGGAGGGTTTGATCTCCTGGTGCTCCAGAGCATCCCTCTGGGGAGACCCGGCTCCTGCACCCCTTTGGGCAACAAGGGCACCGGGCCCGGCGGCACAGGGACGCTGCTGAGGAAAGGAATATTCCTGCATTCTTTGACTATTGTTCATTTTTCTGCTTATTTGCTGCTCTAGCTTTCTTTGTGATCCTTTTCAAAAAAGAGCAAAGGTTTTTTAATAGTTTCAGCAATTAAAATCACTGTTATCTGAAGAGAAAGCGGTCGTAGACGTTTGATATTCTCATGTCTGCTGGAAGAGCTCCCTGCGAGGGCTGGTTGCTATAGAAGTCCTCGCAGAGAGGTATATTTATGGAGAAACTTGCAGGGGTTCTTAATTGTGTGTGAAATCCCGTCCAGCCAGCCCCTGCACAGCCTGTGTGTCCTAATTTGCACCGAACCACTCCTGCTCCTGGAGATGCTCTGTGTGGAGGTGGGTAATTCCATCCTCCTCTGCGTCCCAGGTACAGTCTGAAACCAGTTACAGATCAAGTTCAGCTTGTGTTTCAGCTGTTGGGGAGATAAAGAACTAGTTTATATCTGTACTTGAGAAATTAGCAACACTTGAAAAAAAATCTTAAAATTAGGTTGGCTATTTGAGGATAGGTTTGCTTTGATTTATATTTATTGCAACATACGAGAAGCTAGATCAATGCTATGCTACACCCTCATTATGAACAGGAACCGGTTCTGAAGCTCTGTTTTGAATTATAGATGTAACTTCCTCCTGAATGATGGGCAATAATCACGAAGATGAAAAGAAAAAAGAAGAAAATGGAGTGGGTTAAATAAATCCACGGTGCATATAGTGAGCGGGCAGTTGTGCGTGTGGAGCTGGGTCTGTGTGACCGATGCCTCTGATGATTAAATATTCAGGGGGGGTATGTATATAGGCATCGTGCCAGCAGCTTGGAGGGGGGTAAAGATCTGTAAATCCAAGAGCTCCTCAGGAGAAAAGCAACTTCATGAGGAAGAGTCAGGACAGGACGTGAGGCAGATGCTCCGGGTGCGATGGTCTGGAGGGGACCTGCTGCCTCATCCCTGCACTTCAGGGGTCATTAAAAATCAAGAGGGGTCCCTGTGACACCTCACTGTTGTCCCCAGCCATGGCTGGAGTGCTGGGAGGTTGCTCAGGGATGGGGGACACACCTGCCTGGTGGCACTTGGGCCATTTGGCAATGGATGTGGTGAAGGAGAAGGCAATATAGGTGCAGGCAGCTGGCAGGGACGGTGGCAGCAGATAGTTGGAACTGGATGATCTTTAAGGTCCCTTCCAACCCAAACTGTTCTATGATTCTATGAATTGGAGAGCGGGTGGGCTTTTGTTGGCAGGGGAGGGAGGATGTGGCGTGGACGTGGAGGAAACCAGGACCTGCTCAGGAGCTGTGGGGCTGGCTCGGTGCCTGTGCCCAGAGCCGCCCAAAGAGCCACCACAGCCTGAAGAGTCAAGTGCTCTTTCCTCCAGCGCTCTCGGGGAAGGCGACAGACTGGGGAGGAGAGGGCAGGAAGGTCTGACAGCTCCCTCCTTCTCCATCGGTGCAAAAGGTGGAAGAGACATTGTTTAAAGCATCTGTTTCAGTATTTCTGAAGCTGTTGCTGGATTCCTTCCAGATGAATCTAAATTGGAAGGTGTTGCGAGTGCCAGATGGAGCAGGGATATGTAGCAGAGAAATATGAAAGGCTTGGAAATTTAGGCAACTTCTTTAAAGATAAACCCAGAAAAAGAAAAGCTTAACAGGCTTTGAGGGGAAGAAACCAAAGACCTGGTCTTCGGTGGGAAAGAGGGACATAAAATGAGCCATGACAAAGGCTGCAGTTAACTACAGAGCAGGTTGGAACATTTTCAGTCCCGTCTCTTGGACTAAATATGGCTGGTTTGCTGTTGTTGAACACTTTTGTTCTATTTTACCCTATCAGTACTGCAGCGGCTTTGGTGAATAAGAAGAGTGGGAAACAAATTCATTTTTCTGCCTCGGCCCCGGCCTGGGAAGCTCTGCTCCTCCTCCTCTCCTCTTCGTGCACCACGAGCTGCTCCTTCCAAATCAGACAGCTCAGGGACTGAGCATCTCTCCAGTGTCTCACCCGCTGCTCCCACCACTGGGCTGGCAATTTCCATTTGGGAACCGGTATTTGGGTATAATTCCTTATGAGAAGATGCAAATGATATTTTTTTTTTTTTTTGGTCTTGTTGGATGACAAGAAAATTGCTATTTCTGTGAAAGACCATCATTGTTCCTTGTGTTAGCTGTTGTAAATGGGACCCGCAAATGCACGGCGTAGCTGGAGGTATGTGCGTTGCCCCCCCGAGATGAGCACAGCTGATAATGTTGTATTTTTAACTAGCACCTTCTTGGAGATCTGCTTGTTTGGTTGGGCTCACGAAAATGAGGGAAACTCAAGCTCCATCTCATTCTTATCCTTGGCTGCCACTATCGCTTCTGCAGAATGCCGTTTCTGCTGGAGCTGATGCCCTTTGTATTTGGGGCAGCATAAACAATATTCATAAGAGACACTTTAAAAAAAATAAAAATAAAAAGCAGGAAGGAAATAAAAGTTGCTGCTTGAAGGGTACGACAAGGCTCCTTCTGAAGGGGTCTTTTCACATTATCACACTCATTTTTTTTTAAATAACCCTTTGCAGCACTTCTTGCCCCTTTTTGACCGTATATCTGTGTGGCACGCCACAATCTCACTAAATTGTTAATGCAGAGGATGAGAAAGGCCTGCATGAGTTGCTGGAGTACCTCACTTAGATGTTTTTGATGCTTTTCCAACCTTGCACAGAAACACATTTGGCAAAGGACCTGTCTGAATAGTTGATAACTCTCAGTGAAGTCAGTCACTTGGTGTGAGGCGTTGCGAGGGCGTTTCTCCGCCGGTGGTCTCGAGGCAGAGCTGAACGCCCCCGGTGCTGGGGGGAGCCTTGATGGGTCCAACTGGGACAAGTCTCCTTTCTCTGTGAGCAGGAGAGGAGTTTCTGACCTGAGCATCTCCTGGGCACGAGCAGCTCTCTCGTGGTGGGATGTTCAGGTGATGGTGCTGCACTTTGGAGAGGACACATGAGCTCGAGGAGCGATCTGCCCTCTGAGGAACCGCTGGAGCAGGAAGGGCTGTGGAAGCATTAGGTGTTCAGTCTTATAATGGACCTTGGCATGGGTTGGTGACCACTTAGGGCAGATATTTCAGAAAGTGAAAGGATGTTCAGATTTTCAGCAATTTTCAACTTGTGCTTCTGTCTGCTGGGCAGAGGGAGGTCGAGGTGTGACCATGTGGCCACTGAGCAGAGAGCTGCTGTGTGCCTAGGTCCTTGTTTCTTGGGTTTCCAATGCTATAGAAGTTTCCTCATCCTTTTCGAACGCCAAACTTCAGATGTATTTTAGGATATATTTTATCCAAGT
Source organism: Xenus cinereus (assembly GCA_025774025.1). Classification (NCBI taxonomy): domain Eukaryota; kingdom Metazoa; phylum Chordata; class Aves; order Charadriiformes; family Scolopacidae; genus Xenus; species Xenus cinereus. The sequence goes on from JAOXJK010000003.1 coordinate 14,939,130, forward strand.
TCAATGTGACAGAGCAAATGCCATTTGAAATAGGACTGTGTAATCTGAAAATACGGTTTGTATTGATTTGAGATGAAGAAGATGGCCTCATCTCATCAGCATGGCTTCCATACATACATGTTGGGCAGCATCCACAGGGGTTGTTACTCAAGAGTAGAAGAATACTGCATAGAAATGTTTACGATGATGGTTATGGCAATAGATAAATCTGATTTATAGCAAGTGCAGTAGATTTACATTAAAATCCCGAATTACATGCTTGAGTGCACATCACAACAGAATTTGGCTCTAATTCAGTATTCATCCTGGATGAAAGTCATTAATAGTAATTATCTCTAGGAACAATTTTCATGAGCCTATTCCAATTTTCAGTGAGTGTCCCTTCTGGAGGAAAAAAAACTGCTCCTGAAATATATTGAGACTGTTTTTCACCCAAATAATTATTATTTGCTAAATTCCTCTTTGTTGGTATTACCATAGAAATGATGGCACTGCCATAGAGACTGCACTTTCATTTTTACTTTCTTTTTATACTGTAAGTAATACTGTGTCCAGTACTTGCACATGAATTTGCCAATACCGCCAAGGGAATAAATGTGTTGAGATTCAGCCAGTTATTGTAAAACTTGATATTGTGGCTGCGTTTCCAGAGGGTAAAGAGAAGCTCGATGCCCCGTCGTGCTGCCCCGGGAATGTCGGCGATGCTTCGGGGCAGCCCCCGGGCTTTGGCCACGGGCACGACCCACCCGTAATCAGTTCACGAGCCTTTTCAACTCCATCTGCAGAGCTCCTTTGATGGAAAATTATTATGGTCTGACCAGCAGGTGGAAGCAGAGAAAAAAAACCTCTTGAAGACTCTTGCCTGTTTCCATGCTGTTCACAGAGAAGCTGTTTTTTCTTCTAAAATTGCAAACCATTAGGGGATATAAAGTACTGTATAATTTCGGTGAGTCTTGCATCTGGTCCATAACAGCCTGATCTGGGTGATTTTTAAAACAGCTTCCTCTGCCGTTGATCGTTGCCAGTGGGGTTCTTTCTTTGTTTCATTTTTCCCTACTTTTATGCATCATAAGCAACAGGAAAGCAAATTTGTGCTTAGACCCTATGTTTTGCGTTGCTATTTATTAAATTGAGTTGCTTTTTCCCTGAAATATAAAAGATCTTTGTTAAGCATCGGGCACAACCTTAGATATGTAGGTTCCGTATTTAGTTAAGTCTACTGTGGTAAAAAAAGTTGGGAGCATTGAGATCAGATCTCGTTATTTAGGACCCTGTGATGCCTCTCTTAAAGCTATTTTTTTAGTAAATGGATGCTCATCTACTAGAATTTGGTATTGCCTTGTCCCGTCCACTCCCCCTGGAAATAAATGAAGATGATGAATATTTGAATCAGAGGATGGCCCAGGGTTTGGTGCAGAGAGAGGGTTTGGAAGGGGAGCTCCAGCCACCCTCCACGGGGATGTGGGCACCACGCTGGCTGGTGGGGATCTAGGGAAGCACTGGGTGCTTTGCGGGGGAGAGGGTCTGAGGTGGGCTCCATGGGCTGTCAGAACTGGAAATTCCTCTCATTGCCCTCACGTAAGCTTGGATTTTTTTGTTGAGAGTTAAATTGTTGAGACTCTGGTTTGGATGTCAGATACTTGGTGATGTCTCGGTGCTGTGAATCTCCTAAATTATGCATATATATATATAGGTACTAGTAATTTAAGTCATGGTGGGCAGTTGCAAATCAATGGTCATCGTCAGCTCAGAGATAGAAGTGATTATTTACTAAGTCAGTGTAACTTGCTACTGCAATCTAAATGTGTATCGTGATTCTTTTCTCCATGAAATGGTTTAATTCCTTTGTAATTTCAGTAGATTTTAGCTTTATAGTTTCCAAGTATTGGCAGCGTTTGCAGAAAGGGGAAAAAAAATTACAAAAGGGAATAAATACAGAAATGCAGTGCTATAGGCATAATCAAAGTGCATTTAAGCTTTAGGGTGTCAGATAATCAATCAGCCATTCCATATACTGATGTCGTTCTGAGCTCAAACACTTTAAAGTATCAATGTGAAATCTCGAAAGAGAATAGGGATCCCAAATCAGGAATCAGTTCATTGGTTTAATGGGTCTTTCTGTCTTTCTCAGTGTTAAATGCTCCATGCTTGAGAATTTAGGAACGGGAGATGACAAACTTCCCCGCGTTCAATCTGTGGTGAGGGGAGCTCTGTGTATATTTTATAACAGAAAGACATTAAAGTTTCGGGTAAAGACCTGGCGTAACTGATGGACACAAGCAGAAAAGCAATGACCCTCGCTGTGTAAACTGGAATAGAATATCAGGTCGTAGATTGCACCTTTCTGATTAATCTCTGAAACCGGATGGGATATTTTTTCCTAGGGAATTTTAAAGACTTTTTTATTCTTAAAACACTTACAGATTTTTATTATTATTTTATATAGGGGGGGAAAAAAAGTTTCTAACCTTGTTAGTGTCATCTGCAGCACAATAGAGCTCTACTAACAGTTGTTCTTGCTCTCTTAATAAGAGTGATCTTCCTATCAATCCTCAGTTTATGAATTGTAATAGAGCTGCTGTAACAGTAGTAATTGGCGAAATTAGTTTGGATGGTTGCATTAATATTCATGCATTCCTGCAACAGCACTGAGCTAATTAGTATCTCTTCCTTCTCTATTATGGTGGCAAAATGGGACAGAATAAATCTCAGAGGTTAACTTCGGTGCTGAGCGTGGTCACGAGCCTGAGACGCAAAATGTTTTCCCGGCAGCGGGTGCTGGAGCCACGTCCTCACTGGGAATGGGAGTTGCTGGTGGTCCCGGGCCAAGGCAGGTCGTCCCTGGGAGCCCAAAAGCTCGTGGCTGTAAGGAGGATGTGGAAGTTTGCTTCTGGGGAAGCATGAAGTCACGTTGTTCACTGTAATTATTCCGCAGTAAGCAGGAGAGAGCGGCTGGGAGTCTGCGGGGAATACTCCTCTGCATTGCCCTAGATATGCAATAGGTGGTCTGAAAGATACACTTTTTTTTTCCCCATCTCTAATTTCCATAGTCCTAGAAGATACCAATGAAAGAACTGAAATTGTCTTGCCTGGTTTATTGAGTTTTGCTGTAATTTTTATTTTTCTTCTTCTCATTGAGAGCAGTGAGATGAACCTAGTGAAGTTGCTTCCTTCTGTCAGGGGACACAGAAAGGGGACAGAGTCATCCCTTACTGCATCACTTCATAGTTTGCTGCTTTGTTTCTGTCTGTTTTGTAATGTATGCGTAAGTGAGGAGCTCTGAAGGGGAGAATTTGGGGACACGTTGCTGGGAAGAAGTGGCATGTTTGTACTCAAAACCTCTGGGTCCCCAGGGGAGGTTCAAATCGTGCCCCCTCTGGAGGAACCCACGGCAATAGTGTCTCATCTCCCTCTGCCACAGCCACCTTCTGATGGCTGGGGACATGTCTGAGGTACCTTCGGGAGGATGTAGGGATGAAGAGAAACTCGTCAACAGATCTGCAAGGCTCTTTCCACCTTATTAAGGAAAAAAAAAAAAAATGGTTGAGAGGGATGGTAAAAGAGCAAACATAGATAATAGCCCGATCTGTTTCTCCATCCTGGGAAAAAACAGAAGGTAGCAGTGGAGTGGGGGAAGGAGGTGATCCAGAGACCATTTGTCTCCTCCGTGACACACCGTGCTGTGCCAGGCACCTTTCTTGAGAGCGTGACATCGATTTGCCGTTTCCCTGTGGTTTGGGTACTTGGCGTAGCAGAAAGCCCTCTCATCCCTACCTCAGACATGCTGCTCGGAGCTTCCAGGTGATTAAAAAAATGTAGTGGCGTGGGGCTGGAGTGACTCTTTCCTTCGGCCTGGATCTCTGCACCGATTAATCTAAGCTCTGCACAGGATTGCTCTCGGTTCTGCGGTGCTGCTTCCTCCCTCTCCCCGCTTTCCCATCCCGCCTGGGGCAAGGTACGGCCGCCAGGGCTTCCGCCGGCGCCCGGATCGGGCTGGGGAAAGAGAGAGCCAGGGATGTATGGGCACCCGCGGGTACTGGGACTCGTACAACTACATAGACGATTCTTTTAAATTCCTTTTTATTCCCCCTTTTTTCTTTTTTTGACGCAAAGGGGAAGCTACAAGCTTCGCTCAACCTCTTCTGCAAACAAATGAATAAATAAAACAAAGTCATAAATGATTCGAGTCTTTCTCTCTTGAAAGCTTGAAAGGAAAAGAAATAAGGAGAAAATGCTATTAGTTCTATTTTTAAAGACTTGAGAGCTGCTGGGATACCATGGTGATGGAATCGGTGTAAGCACCTAGATAGATACAAGCCTCCTGCATGTCTGGAATAATGTAAATGGACCAGGACAGGCTGCTTGGGGAAAGTATTTCTGTTTATCTCGTCTCCCTTCAGCTTTCTGTTATTAGACATGGTGATTTCCAAGCTGTCACCGTGGATGTTAAAATCTTCTGGCATTTCTGGCTATGAAAAAGTCCGCAGGAAAACAAAACCCAGCAAACGAAGCAGCTCCACGTGTGCGTTCCCCAGCGCTCGCCCAGCAGCCCCGGAGAGCTGGGGGGACCCCAAATGTGTGACAATGAGAGCACCGAGCCCTAGGTGTTGTATCGGTGGAGGGGGGCTGCCAACCGTTCTGAGTAGCTCCCCAGCAGCTCCAGAAAATCACAGGAGAACCCAGTGAGCAGCCCAGGGAGCGATGCGGACGGGACTTTCTGGGGAGCCAGTGAAGTTTCCAAGCCCGGGGAGGCGGCCGGCATCCTTGGCAAGGGAGCAGGGTGGGCTGCCGGGGGTGTCCCCCCCTTCCCCGCCTGACAGCTGTCATTCCCCAGCTACTAACAATAATATTCCTGCCGTTTAGTGCCTGCCAGGGAACTGTCAGCAGCAGCAATGCATAACTAACGGAGGGTACTCCCAGAGCACCGGTATTTAGGAGCGGGGGGGGCGGGAAATAGAAGAAAAGAAAGAGGCTTGAGTCACTCAGTTGTGACCGTATAATGACTCTGTGTACAAATTAGATGGATTCACATAGTGCTTATCTAAATTAGGTTGCCATTTTACAATGCTAATTTTCCTGTTGGTTGCTCGTGATACCAGAACGCAGCGTTTCAAAAAAAATAAAATAAAAAAAAAAAAAATTCTCGTGCTTCTCGGCTCTGAAAAACTGTGGCGTGATGCAGTGGCTCGGGAACTGCAGGGCTGGCGGGACCCGCTGAGCCTCGGCGAGGAAAACGCTGCCTTGATCCTTCTGAACTGCTTGTAAGGTTGATAACTGTGACTGCAGTAATTAGTAGCAAGTCTACAGATCTCGATGAAGTATGCACAAGGGGCTTGTTCCTTTGCGCTGTTCTTTTCCCCTCCAGAGAAATAAATAACCGGAGGGAAGGGAATTGAAAATAAAAAAAAAGTAAGTAATGAAGAAGAAGGAAATAAAACCCCCTGTGCTTATGTCAAAAGCTGACACCTAGGAATCTGATAGACACTTGCAAGATCTGAGTGGAAAGAGGCGGCGTTTAAAAAGCTACCAGCATCCTGACAAAGATGCTGTTGTGCCAGGGCGTCGGAGCAGGAGGTGACACAAAGGAACAGGAGTCATGTGCTGAGTGTTTGAAAAAATATCTGAGTTTTTTTATTTATCACTCGTGTTTTATTACGGCTTATCGCACAGAAATAAGACCGTCCCGGTTTGCTTCTTGTCTGGGAAAGCTCGCATTGGGAACACTTGACATCTAGCATTCAGGTCTTTTTTCCACTCAAAATTTTGAAAATATTTTCAAGTGGAGAGTAAAGACCCATTCCCCTTTCCCTTCCCCATCCTCTCCCCTTCCCCTCCTTGTGCCCCTCCTGCTCTCTTCTTCTGTCCCCGCTCCTCCTTTGGTGGAACTGGGGCTGGAAGCGCCAACCCCTTCTTGCAGCGACCTCAGCGACCGGGATGGCTTGAGGCTTCTGTAAACATGGGCCATGGAGCTTGTCTAATTTCTGTCAGCGAGGATGATGTGCCGAGCGCTGCCCTGCTGCTCAGGGACTAATGGGGAAAATCACCACCATCAAAAATGAGCTCTTCTTCCTACGGACCTTCTGGCACTGCTTAATTTGCTCTGGTGATAGCCGCTGAAGACCTGTTACATTCAGTTGTTCAAAATGATCTGACACCCGACATTTTGCATAAACTTTCTTTTAGGATGATCTATTCAGTGAGAAGTAAAAAAAAAAGTACAGTGATTTCGTGTGCAAACCGCACATGCATAAACATGAGGTGATCTCCAGAGCCATGACGCTCATTTTAATAAGATAAATACAGATGCGTGATTATTTGCAGAGGGCCATTCATTGCCGTGTTAATTTTGTGCATCAGATCTTCAAGCTGTGCAACGTGGTGGAGCTCCATTGAGGCCAATGGCAATTTTCACCAGCTGAGGATTTGACGCTCTACATCCAATTTCGATCTCATAAAAGGGGGAAAAAAAAATACGGTGTGGTATCATTCTTTCTTGCCTGCAGCCTTTCCTCTGCTCTGCCTCCATACTGCGCTTCCTTCACGTGGTTCCTGAAAGTGAACGGGTTTCTCTCTTCTGCTGGCTCAATGCATTAGCACCTCGCGGGATCAAACCCTAAATAATGGTGAGCACAAGGACTTCCAGCATTATCAGCCTCTTACAGAGAGCAGGGATCTTGAAATATTTAGTGCTTTCCAGAAATGGGTTCTGTACCTTTTATCTTCGGAGCTTCCCAGGGTCAGAGCGGTCTCTTTCATCTCGGTGAATCTCGCTTACCCTCTGCATGGATCAGCTAAAAAATCGTATGCAAAACTTCAAGACGTAACTGCCAGCAAAATCCTCACGACCGAAAGAGAGTCAAACGTGGAAAGAAAGGTTACAAAAATACAAGACTGCCCGGGGAGCCCATTAGTTTGATCTCTGAGAGCTTAAAGGCAGCTCGTAAGCCCAGCCACGGACCGGCCAAGAATCCCGTCCGGTGCCAGAGAGAGCCCAAGGTGTCAGTTGGTTGAGGAAAAAGCTCTTCCAGATTTTAAAATGTGGCTCCACCAGGTACCCTTCAGATTTCCAGAGCGCCTGTATCTTCCCTGCTGAAGGAACTGCAAGAAGAAAAGTATCGAGTTTGTTTTGAAACTATTTTAGTATCTGGGTAAAATAGGCTTTATTTGCACTTGTTTTCCTTCTCCTTTTAATTTCAAAGCAGAAAGCAGCCCAGCTCCGTGCGACTCTGACAGTGTGTGGCAGGTCACGTCTGCTGTAACAATCCTGCTATTGGGAGAGAAAACAAACTAAACCTAATTTACTTTAGGCATGCACTCTGCATAGACATTTTCTTTGATTAACAATTGCGTGTAATATCCCGCATATTGAATACTGACAGCAACGTACACCAGATTTGCAGACATGAAACTTCAGAAAGACACTTGGTAGAGAATTGTGATCCTTTTTTAATGACTGAAAATTATGTTGCTGATGGACTAACGTCGGCTAGTTCAGCAAAGGGAAGAGAAAGGCAGATGAGGGCTCAGAAAGGTTGTTTTATTCATTGAAAATGGCTGTTGGTACATTTTAGTTAGGATTAGTTTCGTCACAGACATGGATAAGCATTTTCTTGAAGGATGAGAAATTTTCTGTACCATTTTGTTGGGCCACGCATCTAGAAATGTTTGTCCTCTGTCATTTTAGAGGAATGCTGAAAATTGCTTGGGGAAGAAATGTTTCTATTTGGGCAGACTGCTGCCCCGAACTGTGTGCGTTGCCTTCTTTTAAACAGAAGCCATAAGTAATTGAAAGTTTGTATTTGCTTCAAGGAAAATCGCTCTTAATAAGGCTGTTAAAGAGGACGAATGATGATAAAAATAATCTCATGAAGAACATAGGCAATTTCTAGTTTTCCATAATCCTGTAAGCGACTCAGTTTACCATCGCTCCTGTAGCTCAGGGGATTAGTTCCGATCTGTGATGTTTTGCCGAACGAGAGATGAGGCAGGGAGTTACGTCTCTTCCGTCAGCGCTTCTCCAGCCACAGCAGCTCTGGTTCACGGCCGTCAGCTCCAGGGCATCCTGCTGAGATACAGGCTGGAGGACCAGCAGAAGCTCTGAAAGGAGCCCCGTGCTCCATTGCACATGGGAATATTTCGGAAATTATTTCCACTTGGGGGTGAAAAAGGAGCTCGAAAGTCGTAATTTCCCATGAGGAGGAGTGTTAAATAAATAGGTAGATAAACAGATAAATAAGTAAGAGGTCATTGAAGAAGAATCAAATTTTGTTGGGTCATGACAGTGCAATCGCAGCGTGGCTGCTGCGAGGAGCTGCCCTAATGGCCAGAGGCTTGTCCTGCTGGTCCCAGTGGCCCAAGAGGACTGGTATCTCTCTGGGCTGGGAGGCACAGCATTGGGGCGATGGGCCCCTGGTACCCAGCCTCTGGGGCTGGCTCGTCAGGGAGCGGGACAAACTGACCCTCCCCTCTCTGTTTCGTCAATATTGTTTATCTTTTTTAAAAAAGGCTCCATGGGCCGAGCCCTGCAGCTCCTTCTGGCTGGTTCTTCTTGTTTCTTCACCGTGGGCTCCTTTCCTGCCCTTGGCTCTGGGCTCGCTGCGATGCGAGGGAAGGAGTCTGTGGCCCCTCTGGTGTGGTTTTCATCAGGGTGCCAAAAGCTGCCGGAGACCTTTAAAAAAAAAAAATATATATTTCTATATCTGGTTGCTTCTGCATGTGTCTAATAGCATGGCCCTTAGAAAGCAATTTGGATTAATTAGAATGTCCGGGCACTTTTGCGATAAAGACATGCCGAGTAATTATCCAGTGTCCAGAATAATCTATCGAGCTTGTGAAGTTTAAGTCTGAAAATTATTCTCCCCTAAGTATTTGTCTTTCTAGCTGTATTTCTGTTATTAAATTTGTTTTCCCACAAGTTAGATAAGAAGAAATGTAATTATTTAGCTGGCGGGCTTAATGTTGAGGTGGAGAAAACCAGTGAAGGTAAAAGTGTGATTGCCTTGTGTTTTTCCTGTAATAATATATAAATATTTATATACATGTAGAATTATATGGTGATGATGCACTTTCTAAAAGGCCAGAGATGAAATATAAGGAAATAAAAGGTATAGATATTCATTGAAACTTCAGTATGTCGTATAATTCTCGTATATGTAGTCGAAGAAATGTTAAACGCAGATTTCTCCCATAATTACAATCTGTTCTCACTTAATCTCTTCTTGCTGCATTTCCTTGCTCTCCTTTAGGCCCAAAGTCCATGTCCTGAGGGACCTTGTTCGGTTTCTTATGCTCAGAGGGCACAACAGGCCTTTTTACTCCTGATAATGTTTATTTTGGATTAAAGAAAAGACGAAATCAAAGGCAGTCTAAATATAATCACCCAGTCTCGCTGGTGGAGCTCATCCCCGCAGCCAGGGTGGCACAGTCTCCCCACAGAAGTGCCTCTTTGACTTTCTGAAGGAACATTAAATGCTGCCCGTGACTTTCTTATTTCCAAGGAGTGAATTTTCACCCTTGTGGGCGCTGTTTTGGACACGTTTTGCACGGCCTGAGCGCTCCTCTCAGCGGTCCCTGCCTCTTCCTCCGCCAGGGTGCTGGTCCTTGGGGGACGGATCGGTGGTGCTCGGGTGGAAAAAACAAGGAAAAACAGGCATTGGAGTGGGGCCGTGTGGGGACACGAGGGTCCCGCAGCGAGGAGGAGCTCTCAGGAGCAGCAGTGACCGCAGAGGTGGATGTGTTGTTGGTTGCCCCGTGCTGGGGAGGAGGATGCCGCGGGAGAAAGGTCTGGGGTGCGCGGGGAGCCCAGGGCAGACAGCTCTGACGGGATGGACCCCAAGTGTGTGGGGATGAGTCTGAAGATGACAAGTTTACGGAAAAAGAATGCAGAGAGCAGCCCCGTGAGCCTTTCCAAGGAGGGGTAAAGCTCTTGGGGCCAGGCAGGAGGAAAACCAGGTGGGGATGTGACCGCAGAAGCTGAGAGATGACAGATTCCCAAGGGAAGGATGACGGTCCTTGTGATCAGACCTGATTTCCTGCCTGATGCAGCCGCAGTCAGCCGGTGCTGGGAAGCTGTAGTTCACCTGAGGAGCGTCCTTTCGGAGGACACCCAGCCTCGCTGCAGTGATTTCAGGTGACGGGAAGCTTATTGTCAAAGGCTGGAGTTTTTCGGTGCCTGGGGTTTTCCTGTCTTGGCTTTTCAGGTTGGGGAGCAGCGGGATGCGGCTGCGTCGGGTGCCGGAGGGAGTTGGGATCAAGCTGGGCATCGCAGAGCCCTGGGCTCCCCGGGGCCGCGGGGACCGGGACCTGCTCCCCCGCTGCCTGCCTCTTCCCGCCCCAGCTGTTTTTGGTTGAAAAACCCTAAAACTGTCAAAGCTGAAAATGGAAAACAAGTGCAAGCTTGCTGGAGACCAGCATCTTTCCCCTGATTCCATTTCAGAGCTCTGAAATAAATGTTGTGTTTCACCGGGAGGTCGGTGGAGCAGCCTCGTACCTGTACCCTTCTCATGCAATTGGTAGTTCAAGGGTAGTCCTGGCAGCAGTTTATGTAGCTCATCTGTTTACAGTAAAGCTTTCTGCATTAAATTTCTCTCACTACGGGTTAACAGCAAGATTTTTCCTCTGGTAGAGTCGTCATTCCTGCAGCAGTCAAAAACCTCTAATAGAGACAAATAATTTATCAAGGATTTTGTTATGGAGGCTAACTCTGATGTCCCAAACTACTGCTGTAGCACCAATGAACGTGTCTGAACAAAAGTCTTGTAAATGCTATTCTTGAACGGAGACTGCTCCAGATAGCTGAAATTGAGAACACATTTGTATCGTATATTTACTGAAGTTGTATGTAGGAATTTCCTGGTCACCACACTATTTGTAAGGGAGATGAGAGAAAATTTCGTAGTTCCATTCTTCCCCGTGCGCAGTATTTTTCACTTACTGTAGGAAACAATTCTTTGCTGTAGGTACTGGCTGCCACTGAAACTCAGTGCATCTGAGATGCTCTGAAATGCTCCTCTGTATTTCATAATGTAAAAGACAGCAATTTGTGTCAGTAAAAAAAAAAAAAGAAAAGAAAAGAAGGGACAAGTTAGATTTTATCCTTGAGTTTGTTTAGGCCGTAACTTGTCTCCAGCAATTGGAGGAACCAATTTACGGCAGGAAGGGAAGGGAACACCATCCAGGCAGCCTTGGGATAATCTGCTGTCTGTACTCAGTCCGTCCTGATGGCTACCACTGAGTATCAGAGCCGGGTACGATACTCAGGATGTTCATGGGAAGCCGTGGCGTGTTTCCTTATCCCTCTGCTCCCCAGGCCCGGTGCCGTGTGCGGGTACCAGCGCTCCCGGCAGCGCCTCGGAGCATGGCAGGCTCATGAGCAAAATCCTTCCAGTCTTATAGGGAAGGAAATAAAGAAGCGAGCTCCAGAAACACTGTTTAAAACACCGTTTTACTGCTTGAAATGCAGCTGATGCCCTCGTGGGCTTTTTTGTAGAGGATCTCGGGGAGGGGAGCGGGAGGATGTCCTGCTCTGAAGGGTCCCCGTTAAAATGTCTCCACTTGGAGACATTTCTATGAGTATAGATTCTGAATTTTGCAATATCTGTTCGGTGAAAGTCACTCACAGGAGCTCAGTTTTGCTCATCATGATATTCAGCCGCTTGCCGAAAGTTTAACTTTACAATGAGATTGTAAATAAACACTTAATATAGATAAATTCATATTGACAGATTTTTGATGTATTCTTCTCTGAAGACAAGAAGGCCATAGGCTTTATTCTGCTTGACTATAAAGACACTTTGCTATATTGAAAATTTAGGAATAAATATTCAAATCACAGCCTTATTTTCCACAACGTAACCACGGATGCTTGTCTAGAAATGCAATTATGAGATAGGCTCAAATACTAACGCGACAGCTTTCATTTAGTCTAATAACCAAGCTTTGAAGGATGATTGTTTCGCATTGTACCGCACTGCAATTTGTTTCCACTGTCGTGGGTTTGTGTGTGTCTGCGTATTACTTTCAGAAAATGATGTTGTGCTGCTGAGCTTTTCTATATTTCAGCCTGTCTGCTGAATAAGTCTTTACTGTTGTCTTTATCGGGCCACTTTCAAAATCAATGAGATTTATACTTGCAGATTAAAAACCTTTTAAAATATGCATAGACAATATAAGGTTCAATTATATGTTTGCGATGAATGGAGAAATGTGTACACATAAATAAAACATAAAAGCTGCTTTGCCATGTTTAGCTTCTGGTTCTGATTTATTTTCAAAATAATTAGAATTTGTGAGTCTGTGTTTGGATGCGTGAGCTCCAATCACTGCAAGCGTGTTTATGCTTAACATATACTTGGTGCAGATACATCACGTCTCGGCGACCGACTCCTCGGGTGTTGGAAAGGCAGAGGGTGTATGGAAATGGTGTATGTAAAAGGAGAAGAAAACAAACCTACCTGCTGCTGTCGTGTCCCAAACTGAGCGTAGGGCACACGCGGGCTCTGCACTTCTCTGAACGGTTGAAATGACCCTTCTGAGAATGTCTCACTCGATGTGACCCTGCGTGCCGTGGGAAGTGGGCTCCGGTCCTCCAGGGGTTGGTTTTTGGCATCTGGCAGATCTCGAAGCGTGTGTCCAGGCCACGGCAGAGGCAGAGGTCTGAACCTGCCCTGCCCTCTGTCTCCCTCTGCTCCGTCGTGCAAGACTTCGATGCCAGCCTCTCCCAAACATGGAGCTCTCCGAGAGAGCATCCCTTCCCGTTTCCCCAGTGCCCGCCGGGTTAGACAGACACTAATCTGACTCTTAGCAATGTGATACAAACACGGCTGCGTTTCTGAAGCCAGTTATTTTGTTATCTGTAGCATTTAATGGGCAGACCTTTATTTCTCCCCTTTGAAACACCGCTGCCTGCTGTATCTGCTGGAGATAACCCTTGTGCTTTCTTGGGCTGTGATAGAAATAAACAACCCCCAAAGTAGATTCAGCTTTAGCAGAAACTTGAAAAATACAGAATATGCCTCTTCCGAAGCTGTTCATGCTCTCTCTTTCATATAATATCTTTGCAATTATGATTTAGACATTGTGGTGTGTCACGGGATGAAAGTGTGACAGAATATCCATATATGCTATTTGTAAGCTGAATTCAAATCACAGCATGAGGTTGAAAAGACTATTGCTGCATAAGCAGCTTTGTTGTACCATATGATTACAAAAATGTGGCCATTAGAAAGGTTATAGGGTCCCTGTACTCCCATCACCTTATGTGAGTTCAGCTAAAAATTGGCTTGAAGTATTAGCTCATAACAGACAAGATCCTTTGATGCTTTGTTAAGATTTCAAATTACCTCTAGCAGAGTGCCATCTATTATTTTAATGCTGCTCTCAAGCTTTCATTCTATCAGGGCTGGAGTTAAAATATGAAGAGCTGTGCATTCTTGCATTGCAATGGATGGGCAATCACCACTGATATTTTAACTGATGTATCCTAGGAGGAATATTCTAGTTAATACTGTAAAATCAATGAATATGCACTAGTATATATAAATGTGCTGTGCTGGTCATATCTCATCCCCGAGATCTGCAAACCAGCACAGCTTTATCGCCTTGCTAGTTTATGGGCAAGCCAGCTAAAATTCTTAACAAGTTAAATATTTCACTTAAAAATATTAAGTGCTGAAGTTTCATAATGGTACGTGTGCCTTTGTCTTTATTATCAATAATCTCTCTGGTGCAGTAGATAAATATTTCTGTTTGCGGACGGGAGCTGTAAGAGGTTCCCTGTCCCTGGATGCGTGTGTTGTGTCAGCTGGGGGAAATTTTGGCTTCTGTCTGTCTGTGCCCGTCCGTGTGTCGGGGAGGACGGCCCCAGGCTGCCTGAGGGAAGGAGCTGGTGCCGCCTCCTGCATCAGGGGATGCGCAAATGCATCTCAGTGATGTGCAGAGGGATGGGGGTATCTGGAGTCTGCCTGGAGTAAAGAAGGATCTTCAGATACCTAGGGCTAGAAATAATAATACTAAAAAAAAATATAAATTGAATTCTGAATTTAATATTATTATATCAAAATATAGCTAAAACAAGAGAAATTAAAATGTATGTAATATAAATAAAACCTAATTTTACTTTTGAGAAGCGATCGCTTAGAAGTGATCTTCCTCATGATCACGTAAACGCAGCTTTATGCCCGGTGAGGAGTTTGTACACACAAATCAGGGACTTGTGCTCAATCTTTTGCCATTTCAGTGTAAATTCAAACACTAATTTCGGGTAGTTTTTTGAAATTTTTTTTTCAAGAAATGTTTTGAAACAGAAGAAAAGGTCCCAAGGTATGACAATTTACTGGAAAAACTAATAATTCAGATGATAATGGTCTTGCAAACAGGAAGAATACCTGCAAAAAAAAGAACCTATTGTTTTTTTTATGTTGGGGCGGGTGTGCTGTAACAAAACAGCCAAGAAATGTTAAAGAAGATGACGTCTTTTGATACACAGAGGAACATACTTTTGTCTCTAAAGGAGCAGTCTTCAGTATGTACGAGGCTTTTGTGTCCAAGCTGCAGCGTAGGATGAGATTTTTATTTAAGTAATTCCCTACAGGACGCAACGTGAAAGAACGGTTGAATTCCACTTGGGCCTCACCTATTTCTAAAACAATGTGCAATATTGACAGTGGTGTTGAAATCCTGTTCTGCCTTCCTCAAAGGTGTTCTATTTTTGTAGCAGCAGTACAGGGGGAACTGTGCTTTTTGGCACAGCTTGGTCCAAAAGGGTTGAATGAATTATTTTTAAGAATCAGAAACTTTTTGAATTGGTTCATAGACCCTGCTCAAAGGAGCTTGATTATAAAGAAGGCGCTTTGCCCATGGAAAAGCTTATTATACTGTTAACAGCAAAAATGGCACTTAGTGGAGCTGTAAATCTCAAAACATTCAGGAAAGTAGGTTATATCCATATTGCTGCTTCATGCCTTTGTTTGCTTCTCCTTTTGCAGAAGGGCTTTGGGCAGGTTTTGGGTGGCCACGTGTTTCATGAGAAGGCAATGTACGTGGCCTTGCCCAGGGGATAAAAACCTGGAATTACAACCCATGCTTTATACTACCCACTTTGCTCTTGTACCTCCTACTGGATAATGGGTAACTGTGACTGAGAGGACTTTTTGTTTCTCTAGTTTATTTATTTCAAGTGTTTTTCCTGCCCAGTGGGATGGGGAGAACCTTGCTCCGAGAGGAAGGCAGTGTCGTGGAAAAAAAAAGGATTTTATAACAATTTCGGTTATGTCTGTGTAGGAAGGGAAGTGAAGCTTTAGGTTCCTTATAAATGGACTCAGTACAAGAATTTGGAGATCGTAGCCACTTGGAATGCATTCAGGGAGACTCAGGTATCTGTCTCTGTGTGCCTGAGCACCCCGACGCAGGGGTTAGACAAATGGAAGCATCCATGGTGAAAGTATAAATGGACAATTCCTAATCCACAACATGTAAGCTCATTGAGACCCGTGTTATGTCCTTATTTATTAGGAGGACAGTATTATATACAGCCTTGCGAGGAGATAAAATGCTTATTTTCATCCTAAGACAAATTTTTATTAAAATTGTGGATCCTGGTTTCAAGGCATCTGTCCGAGGATCTTTTAGCCTTTAAAAGCGAAGAGGTCACTTCCTATTTGGCAGCTATAAAAGCCCAAGCTACACCAGAAGCTCATCATTGTCACAGGTAGACCTGGTTCTAAGCACGGGTCATCAAGATGAAACATAGGGATATTTCATATTTATGGAAACCTCTCATTTTACTATGTGTTTATAATTTTTTTTTTGTTTTTCATTCCTGCTTTCTGTCTGAGTTGATAAAATGCTCCCATGAGCCATGTGGACAGTACTAATTGCTATAATTATTGTTGCCTTAATTGCTACAATTATTTTTTCTGGAGTAATTCATACAAGTACTTCTTATTCTAGAAAAGGAAGCGGGAGAGACCTTGTAGATATGGGAAAATACTCCCAGCTGGCCAATATTATTCAGGATGTCTTTATACTTTAGTGCTGTGACAGTTGTGCTGGGGATGAAGGTTGATTTATGTGCCTGGAAATGGGCTCTTCCACATGCTCTTTTCGGGTTTGAAATGAATTAAAAAAAATAATAAATGCATTCAGTTGGAAAGCCAGCGGCAGTTATATTTTGCAGCATTGGAGGTTTCGGTAATGGGTTGCATCCATTATAACATTGGTAATCAAGGAGTTGTGAATTTTAAAGGGTCTGATTAACCAGAGCCATCGCCCTGGAAGCGCGACGGTGCAGCGCCTCGCTCCGTAGCGTTGGGCGTCAGAGCAGCGGCACGGTGCTCTCCCAACAGCTCCGTTAAGGTCTCTTACTGCTCTCTTCAATTACACTAAGTCCTTTAATAGGACTGGCCTTCCCTCTTAATTTCCACCCAACAATCCGCATGGAGCTTCTAAGGCTTATTCATGATGTGTCGAAGCTGAAGTCCGTGCTGCGCGGCACGACAACTTGGTGAGATGAAATTACAGATAACTTCTCCTTGTAGTTCCCCGTGTTCTCTCAGTCCATTACTCTTCCTGACACTACTTTATTCTCCTCTCACTGTCACTCTTGAATTCTCTGATACCAAGAGGTCCACACAGCAGTGACCTCGTCCAGCTTTTCATTGACAATTTGTCAGGAACACCTTTAGTTCTCCATAAAGATGGAATTTTGCCATCACACTTGGAAACTGACACAAAAAAAATAGAAATTGCATGAGGTTTGGGAGCTCTGACGTCGGTCCTCACCTGGAGATGCTGAGCACTTCTGAAAATCTCTCCTTTAAAATGTTGTAGAAAGTGGGATTTACTCCATTTGATGGACATGTTAATAGTCCTTGTGGTCTCTAAGGTCAAGTTGAGAGAAGACCCATTCACCCATTAGCTCAAGTCATAATTCTGGACAAGTAGTGGGAGCTGGACAGCATGGTGAGCCTTGGTGGAACGGGCCAACTTGAATATAAGCAAAATTCCTGTAGATGAATCATTAATTGGGTTTATTTTCTTAGTGTTTCTTTTGTTGCTCTTGAAGATATTTCTGTTTTATTAAATGCACTCCTCCTCCAGGTTCAGCTTCTCATTTGTATTTGATGCTGTTGATATTTGTATTTCTGTACCTTATGAAATATCTATCCAATTCCCTTGTAGGCGATTGTGTTGATCTCTAATACATCATTAGGAATTCACTGTGGGATAAAATAAGAGAGGTGGTGATGTGAGCAAACAGGACCTTGTTTGAACACCGGTAGCTTTAGTAATTGCTAAACAGAGTGAGAGAAACTGAGGTGAACTGTAAATAGATTAATGGTTTTGAAAATTTTCTGTTATACAAATGCCCTTCTTTAGATGCACTGCTTTTGTTCACTGCTCGGAGGAACTTGCTCCTGTGGTGTGACTTTTGCAGGTTTGCCAGAAGTGAACACCTTATAGCCTATGGCACAGCTGTGCAGAAATACTCTCTAATTGCTCTTAAAACTGATCTACATGAAAAAAAATTATTAATTGTTTTGCCTCATTTTCTCATTGTCAACATTTGATTCTTGAGTATAAAAATCAGCTTGAAAAGCACTACTTCTAAAATTTCATCATAAAACATAGTAAGGAGGGATTATCAAAGCACTTTAGAAAGGATTTGTTCTTATCATTACCTAAGACTGTTGGGAATATTATTCCCTAGTCTTTTAAGAGCCCCAGAGCAAGAATTGCAGTAATACCGGGTTTTGTATGCACCTTTCAGGACAGAAATAGGGCACCTGCTGCTAGATTGACACCGCCAGAAAAATCTACCTGAAGCTACCGATTTAGCGATGCTTAGTTTTCGGAAGGGCTGGAGAGGAGGAGAACAAAACGCAGAGATATTATTTGTTATCTGCAGCCCCCCGCCCCGTCCCGTCAGTGGGTTGGCTGGTGAGACCCCCCCCGGACATCAGCTCCTGGGAAATGGAGGGAGCTCGCGTTCCCCCTCCAGCCAAGTGGGGATGAGCAGGAAGATTCATTCCTATTATCTTTGCCAGATTTGAGTCATAATCTGATCCCGTTTTGTATCTCGGGTAACATTTTCTTCCTGTTCGGAGCACTGTGAGAAGGTAGAGGAGTTTTGCCCAGAGAAAACAGTTAGAAACTTCAGATAATTTTAATTCCAGGCGATGAAAACAACTATATGCAGTTCACAGGATGCTGAAGCTGTTTGTTATGCAATTTGAGATGTAAATGGTGAACAAAGGGTAGTTGTACTAACTGACATGAGAAATTTCTACATGAATAAAAGCTGAGACCTAAACAGATTCGAGATTGTTAGTCATCCATCAGTTCCCACCAAAGCGTTTTTCAGCCAAGGGAGAAGTCTTCAGGCATCTTATTTCTGTAAAGTTAAGTTATTGGCAGGAATTTGCAGTTTGTGTAGACTGACACCGCGCTGCCGTGTACGATGAGTTCAAGAGGCTTTATCAAAGTCGGGTATTTGATTTTTTTTTTTCTATTGTCAGGAAGTCATATCAGTAAAACTTAATAGGAAACTGAAAGTGAAAATGCAGCAAACTGTGAACTTAATATTACCCTGGTGGGAGCTCATTAATATCTCAACAGGTATACTCATGCATTATCTTAATTGCGCACGGTCCTTAGGGAAATTGCCTTTTCTGAAGTTTCCTGACTGCTGTCATTTGGTGAGTCGGGTTCAGGTGCACTATTTTATTAATCTTTTAATAGGTTACTGAGGAGACGGTGGCCTGGCTCAATCTCGTTTGAAGTAGCGTGGTAGCAATAATTACTGTTATGGTTGCAGTTGTTTCGTGCTGGCAGTTCCCCAGCTCCGGAGAGAGCCGGGCTGTCTCCTGGCACCGGGTCTGGTGCGTGTCTCCAGTCGAGACTCTTGGGTGTTAGTGAGGACCTCACCACTTTCTCTTGTTCTGCTTGAAAAGAAGGGTCTAGAGAACAAGGAGAAGGAGGACGTGGGAGGAGGCGATAACACAAAATGAGTTTGAAATGAAGAATTGGAACAAGTTAGTGTTTCGGTTGCTTTTTACTCTGGAATCCACAGTTCCGGACCTGTTGCTGGCAGACGTTTGATGTTGCACAGACTGACTTAGGAGACCATCAGACGGACGTGTATGTCCTTGGTGTGTTCTCTGCTGTGGCTTTTGGTGCAGCTGCTCACAGACAGGCCCGGCTTTTCAAGCAAGACAGCCAAGTGTCACCCAGAGAGAGCTTTTCATTAACAGAAGAAAATTAAATAAATGAAGAATAATGTTCAATGTTAAAAATAAATTAACATTAATTAATCACTGACTAATGCAACGTTCCCGGCATTAATCATTCACTCTCACTGTAATCAGAACATCAGCCAGGCGAGCGACGTGTAGAACTTCGGAGGGGGGTTCTGTAAACACGGAGTTTCGTCCGGAAACGCGAAAACCGCCTTCAGGAAAATCTCCCTCCCACACGGTGATCTGCCCTCTCCTCTGCCAGCGCCCGAGTGGCCTTCAGAAAGCTCGGGGTGTCTTACGGTGGTGAAGGCTCTCGGGAAAGATGCTGCTTCTGCACACCCGAAGGAGGAGCACAGCCTGCGCCCGCTCCCAGCCTCGCTCCGTAAGGGCCAGGGGGATTTTTATCCCCTGGGCTTTATGGGTCACAACTCTTCTGCCAAGATGTTACAGCCATTTGGAGAGCAGGCTGTAATCCCCTGCAGCTTTTTGGTGTTCCAAACGTGTTTCGGAACAGAAAGTAGGAAAATGGGGGGGAAGAGAAAGCTTGCTGCTTTAAACTGAAGTTTTCAATGTGAGAGATCAATGACAAGTAGCAGATTTTACCAAAATGAAAGAAAAAGAGACAGAAAATATTTATCTGGTTAATTAAAAAAAACCCAACAACAAACCAGCCTCTTTAAAAATACTCTGTGCTGTGATCCTGACATGAAGTCACTGTAATGTTTGCTGGCTTTGTTGGCATCCCAGGTCTTCCCGTGGCAGCAGGACGTGGTGTCTCAAACCGGACCTGTGCAGCCCCAAAAGGAGAATGAGCATGGCTTAAGAGGAGGGATGTGTTTGAAGACTTGTAAAAACAGGCAAAGCTATAGGAAAGGGGCAATGCAGACCTTTTTATTTAGGCGCTATTTAGTGTGTAAGTTGGGTGAAGTGTTTAAAATTCCAATTTTTCCTGTGGTTAGAGCACGGCGCAGGGCAGCCAGTACTGTCAGATGGACTTTGCAAGTCTGAACCATGTCAGCAGCTCTCAAAACGAAACCAGGAAGATGACTCGCGATGCTCGGTACATCTGAGAGGAGAGCAGGGGTCACTAGGTAGGAGTAGGACTACATTTAAGGTCATCTTCAGTGCTCGGGCATCCCTGGCATCGTACTACAGCTTCTTCTGCCTTTCGCTCATTCATGTGTCTCTGTGCATGAACGGGAGATTTCTCGTTAGAGAGCTGACGGTTCGGCACCTTTTGGCAGGGCTAAAGGATGGTTTTACAAACTGATCAGGGTGGAGAAGAGTTGGTTGTTAAACATGCAGCTATTTATCTGCAGTTCTCTATGGATAGCTTTGCTAAGGCTTTTTCTGCCCCTTCAAAGCCGAGGTCCAGCCCGTGTGCATCCAGCCACTGCCCTCCTGGCCCCTGGGGCAGCAGCTTCGCTTGATGGTGTGAACCCCGAGGTCTGGTCCAGGCTTGAGAAGCACCAGCATGTGCTCAAGAGAGATGGCCCAAGGCGATGAATTTTCATGATCAGAGAGAGTAATCAAATTATAGCTGCCCTTCTTGTTTTCCCCCCACCCCCCTTGCACAGTGACACCATGTTCGTCATCTTAGGGAGCAGAGAGCTGTGACTTTGGCCAACTTGGGGTTGGGTCTGGATGAATTAGATCAATCCATTTTTATTTTCAAGCGCACTTCAACGTTCGCAGGAGCTGAAGGTGTGTGTCTGTGGGCTTACCCAGTGAGCAGCCACCAGCACGCAGCAGCAGTGACCGTTGTCCTCTGGGTGTTGGTGTGATGAATGTGAGCCCTGTGAAGAGATCTTGAGAGGAGAGGGAGCCTGGCCGTTGGGCTTTGACTGGAGTTAACGTGACGTTGTGTTTTCCAAACTGAAGTCACTCTCAGTAAAAACAAACCAGTAATGAAGAGGAGCATGCGGTGTGAAGTACAGGAGAATGGTTTCCAGCTGAGACTATGGGAGGTTTGTCCACATCCAATTGGGTGAGAACGTTAACAAAGGAAGAGAAGAAGAAATGCCGCATTGTTAAATTTTAGCTGATGCAAACAGATGTTCGGTTTGGACATCTGGGGTGCTGCCTGCGTGCATGGGGAGGCGTGCGGGAAGGGAAAACATCTTTTGTAGGTGTCTGACATACTGGACAAAATTGAACTCTACAACCTATATTGTATCCATTTAAGTACTTTTCTCCCCCGTATTTGGACAAAACCTTATGAAAATTCTACTCCTCATACATATAACTTCATGTTGCTCTTAGGTAACCTGTAGGAAATGTTGGCAAAAACGCCCAATGTGTGCTTTTTATACTGCAAGTGATTGAAACAGCCAGAAATCCTTAATGTTTTATGGGCAGAGGAAAAAGACTAAAAAACCAAAAAGTCTCTTTAGTAATATAAGCAATGGAGCAAATTCTGTAGAACTTTGCTTTTTGTACACGTGCAGAATATGCTCCTTTTGATTTTTAGTTGAAAAAGCAGTTGTTGGCATGTTGGAATACAAACACTTGCCCCGGGTAAAAGTTAATTTTTCACCCTTTCTTTTATTTATAACTAAAAATGCAGCCCTCAACTATCAGTGTGGCTCTGTGTGTGGGACTGCGTGTTGTGTACCTGATGCTTGTCTAATTAATAACGGGTAAACAGCACCCATAAAGCCAGCCTGGTTAACTGTTCCACTTAATATAATACCATCCAATGAATAGATGAATTAAGCTGATAAGCAGCTGAGCAAGCTCCGTTAGCTGCTTTGTACAAATGAGAAGAGAGTGATCCTAAAATGTCACCAGTCATTTATTACAACAGCAATTGCAGGCACAGGCAAATTAGGAATTTCAATTATTTTTGACGGCCAGGGTGCCTGGCTTTTCCTGTGCAGCCGCAGTGGTTGGCGTTAGCTGAAAGTCATCCCTAAGGTAGATTAAAAATAAAGAACCCTGATAAATTGGTGTAATCGATCTATTTGTCTTTGAGAGTGGTCCCCAAGCTTTGCTGGCCCCCAGGCGAAATCCTGAGCCAGTAAATCATGTACCAGTGGTCAACGCCACGCTGGGTTCTTCCCCGCAGCCTCAATTTTAACTTTTTTAATTTTCTGTGACTGGAGCACTGTAAAGTCTTGCAGGCGACGTGCTGTCCAGAAGCCACAGATCTAAAACAAATCTGGCAAGGCTTTGTTGAGGACGCTGCTGTCTTGCATTAAAAACCCAGAGCATCCCAGCTTTCAGCTTGATTAGCCACCGCGCTGGGTCTAAAACGGTGCAAAGGAGTGACACGTCGCATCCAAAGAAAAAACCGTGCCAAGTGACGGGGGATTCAGTTCTCCGGCATCCACAGTGACAGCCCGAGCACCCGCGGAAAGTTTAAGTGTTTATTTAGGTTTAATAATTCATAGCGAGGATGGTCCTGGGCCCGGATTGAGCCCGCTCCCTGCTCAGGCGTCCTGCCGGGGCAGGAGCGACCACGAGCCGAGGTTGGCTCGAGGATGACACTGAATGAAGTGAATCGAATCTTAATTAAGTCATGTGCGATGGTTTGTTGTGCTTTATAAGAAAACAGTAGATATTACCTTTAGACACAGGAACGTGTCTCAACAAACGTTGGGGTATTTAATGATGATGGATGGTTTGGGTAAGTTCGCTTATCTGCTGGGTCTTTTGCTTCATGGGTCTGCTTTTACTCTGCTGTGGAAGTTGTTAATGTGCACACAGTTGTGCAGATACAAGGCATATTCTGTAGAAATACTGTGTTTGCTCTCGTCTGCTACTGACCTCTGTGGGAACCGAAGGCGCTGAGCCCTTCGCAGTGTGGAGCCTGGGGAAATATAATGTTTATTCTTCTGAGAAGGCAGAAGAGCTAATAAATACTCGTAGGAATGCTGTACAGAGACAGAATATGAGAATGCAGAAGATGCTTGTACTGAGGCATGAAATACTGACCTTTCTGCAGTCTAGAAGTCTCAGATCATTATATATGATCATGTTTGTGTATATTGCAAATCTTTTTTTCCCCTCCTTGACATCTCAAGTGAGAATTATGGCAGGTTCCTTAATTTAAGGAACAGTCCCAGACTGTTACTCAAACAATTGCATAATGTGTTTGGGGATTAACATACTGCCAGCCTGATAACTGCTTAGGGACCTTTGTTATGGAGGAGAAAATAGCCCTGAACAATATTCTGTGCTCCTGTTACAGCAAGAAACCGTCAGCCTCAGCCGTGAGAAGGAACAGCGAGAGCTGGTTTGTCGTGGGCAGGCAGAGTTCTAGGACACGGCTGAACCCCGGCCAGGTTCTCTCTGTGGGACGGAGATGTCCGTGCTCAGCAATCTTGACAACTGGTTTTCATCAGAAAGAATCAAAAATAAACATCCTTTTGTTTAAACCTGGAGTTGCGGTTTAATGTTGAAGAGCCTCTTCATCTTCCAGAAGCGGGTGAAGGCTCCTTCTGGCTTTCGGCCAGCGGTGACAGGTACAGACGGAAACCCGGTTGCGTTCAGGATCCCAAATACCCTGGTGATAATAAAACCGGAACTCCAATAAAAAAGACAGAGTGAGAAAAATGGTTTGTGTGTGCTGTATTTGATTAAGATTGCCTGAAAGGGGAAACCATTATGAATGTGCACATATTCAGTCGTTTTCTGTTGATTAATGCTTTTTGTGTGTAACTTGAAGTCGATGAAAAGACTGTTTCTTTGACTTGTACGTTGTAAAGGAACATGGTGGAGAATTATAGATGGATGCAACAAAGATGAAGCGAGGCTCAGCTGAAGCTAACTGCTTTAGCTAACTGCTGCAAGAAGTGCAATGAGTATATGAATATGTATATTTATCAGAAATTATTTTTTTCTACAGATCCCACAAATCAGTTATGCCTCAACTGCACCAGAGTTGAGTGATGACAGGCGCTATGATTTCTTCTCACGTGTGGTTCCTCCAGATTCCTTCCAAGCACAAGCAATGGTGGACATTGTGAAAGCTTTGGGATGGAATTATGTGTCCACTTTGGCATCTGAAGGGAATTATGGAGAAAAAGGAGTCGAGTCCTTCATGCAAATTTCCAGAGAGGCAGGTAGGCAACGCCCATCCTCCCTCCAGAAAACGCTATAGAAGTAATGAATGTTATTTTGTACCAAATGTTACGTTGTTTTTCTGGAACGTGTATTTGATTCTAAAGGTGCTCCAGGTCTTTGCAATGCCTCTGTAATGGCTCCTAGACACTCTCATTCCTAAATCGCTTAAGGAGTTTCAGAGAGTTTGAAACCTTAGTGCTTTTCAATCATTTCTGGAGAAAATAGAAAAACCCTGAATCTTATCAAGTTCCTACTATTCCTCTGGATGGCATTATATTATGTTGACATGGGTAGACGACAGATTTGAAAATGCTGAGCTTTTATCTCTCTGCAGCTAGAAATTCTGTGAAGACTGTTTGTTACCAGACATTGCCTTGTGTCGCGCTGTTGCTGTTCACCTTTCAGATCGCTGCCTGATTTGTGTTGCTTTTCTTTCGCATGTCTCCTGAGTGATTCAGTTGAGAAAATTCATAATCTTTTACCTGAAGGCTCAAAGAGTACTGGCCAGGGGTACGGAGGCAGCGCACTCAGCGGGGTGGTGTGAGGCACCTCAGACCTGTGGTGTGAGGCACCACGTCTGTCTTGTTACTGGTTTCATTTAGTGGTGTCCCAAGAAGGCCAAACTGTGTTGGACAACACCAGTGTCCGTGAGAGACGTTCCAACAGGACAGGGAGATGCTGTGTCTTGTGCTGGGTCGGGCTTATGGTATCGAGTCGAACCATCATAATTTTGTTGATAGAAATCTCTAATTTTACAGCTTGTTTTCCTGTTCTGGTACAGAACATAGAGCAGACCTGTCGTGAAGGTGTGACTGCCATGTCAGCGTGCTCATACCCTTATCCTGGTAACTTCTTCTTCAGAGTAAATAGTTCTAAATTTCCCCAGAGATACCACAACGTAGGAGGACTTTAGATGGCACTTCAGGGAATAGAGGTATAAATCCATGACAAGCTGATTTGCAATCCAGAATCATCAAGGTTTGGAGATTTAAATATTTGAAGTTGAATCCTCTGCTGGTAAGGAAAAATAAGTGAAAGATGTCATTCATTATTGGTGATACATGCAAAGCCCATCTCCAGAAGCCTTCGATGATGTATCCTGATCAGGAGCCCATCATCATTGCACAAGAATAAGCTCTATGGTTTTCCCCAGACAAACTCACATTATCTCCCACCCCGTAGCTGCCCTGGCATTCCATTAAATAAAAGCAGCATAATGCAATCCACGGTTCACTTAATTCCATAAATCAGCAGCTGGGTTAGCGAGTGCATGAAAGGGAAGGACCAGGAGGGGGTGGGCGCTGCTCTGGAGCAGCCGTCGGAGGTTCCCTCTCCTCGGGTGCTGCTGAGCTGGTTCCAGAGCAGACATTTGGCTTTTGCCTGTGTCCTCCGGGAGGTAGAACCTCGGCTCGGTCCCCAGCTGCCACCGCACAGCTGGTGGGTCGCTCTGGGGAGCGTCACCCAAGGAGTGAGGGGGGAAAGCGGCCGAGCTTAAAAGAAAAAGGGGCTTTAGAGATGGGAATCCAGAATTGTTTCATTATGTTGATATCGCAGAAGGAACCTGTATTTGCATAAATTTGTCTGTTCGTTCGAATGCATATTTATGTGGTATTAAAGAAAATGGGTTTGGATTTAGTACCGCAGGAAGTGACAAGTGCCAGTGTTCATTATAATTTAAAATTTACTTTATTTGCAAATGTCCACTGTTGCAAAATCATACCAGAAATGTTTTCTCTGTGCCAAGGACAAACTCTGGCTGAATAATACCGTATCATTTTGTAGACCTTCTGTAGAATTAAATTAGTAATAAGAGCAGTTCATGTAGTCAACATGTAATTCAGTGTCCTTCGTAAAAAATAACGCATAAGACCAAAAGAATACCCTTCTTAAAACGGCTTTGCGTGCAGGGTGATGCAGGTCACGCCTACAAGATTAAGACACTAAGAGGGGTTGTGCATAAACTTTCTTTGGTATCTGCAGCCTGTCGCGTCTGGAAACGGGAATAATCCAATCCCCAGAGCTGCCTCCGACTCACTTCAGCTGCTTTTTCTTCTCAGGGCTGCGCTGAATTATTTTTCTGTTACACAGATAAAGCTTAGGTGAAGTTCTGAGGGGATTTAATACCTGTCAGCAAGTCCCCCGGCTTTTTAAAACCCTGGGAAGCAGAGACGGTCCCGTTGTCTCGGTGTTTAATGGAGCAGCCGCCGCGCTCCCAGGCAGTGCTGCCCTGGAGATGGCTCCCCACCTTCATCCCTGCAGGGAAATGTCACCTTGTCCCTGACTTTGGGGTTTGGTCATGACCGGGTGCTGTTTCAGGGTCTCACGATGCGATGGGACGTTCCTGTGCTCAGGAACATGCTGGGGGGGAGAGGGGGGGCGTTGCTTTCCCGGTGCCTGATGTGGCTGTGCCTCCTTGGGGACGTTTTATGCAGAAGAAGTGATTAACCAGGCTGTCAGGTGATTGCTGTAATAGCAGGGTTGGAAGGAGCCTCCTGGAGAAGCAATAATTTTACTGACTCATGGCTGTGGTGTCGTTAGTAGCTCCTTGATCTGTCTATTTAAAAACGTTTCAGTGGTCAAGAGCCGTGTGTCTGGACGCATGAAGTGAACAGCCCTCTCTAATGAGGAACGGAAGGGACAGGAGCTTTCACAAGATAAAGGGGTATTGCCAAGACCAGCGCGCTTCGCGTATTAAATGTATTTAAATGGGGCCAAATATCTGTGGCCCAGCCGAGGTGTGTAATTACGCAGTAGCTTGGCAAGAGCAGTCGAGGACGGCGTGGTGACACGGCAGGGACGGGGAGGAAAGGATGGGGAGCACGCTCGTGATGTTCCTGCTGCTGCCACCGTGCGAGTAGATTAACGTGGTGCTTGGGGTGCCAATCAAAACTCCATGCTAATTAGAAAACTCGTGCCAGAAGCAACAGAAATGCAACAGCAGTAGGAGGAAGTTTTTTCTTTAGTCAAAAGACCCAGTTCTAGAAATCAGTGAGGCTGCAGATTGCTTCTTCTTCCCTTCTTCTGTGACCTTCTGGTACCTGAGGAGGGGCTACAAAAAAAATGGAGAGGGACTTTCTACAAGGGCTTGTGGTGATAGGATGAGGGGTGATGGCTTCAAACTGGAAGAGATTGAGATGAGACCTGGGGAAGAACTTCTTTGCCATGAGGGTGGTGAGAGCCTGGCCCAGGCTGCCCAGAGAAGCTGTGGCTGCCCCATCCCTGGAGGGGTTCAAGGCCAGG
>JAOXJK010000003.1:14966694-14981378 GCA_025774025.1 Xenus cinereus
GCCCCATCCCTGGAGGGGTTCAAGGCCAGGTTGGAGGGGGCTTGGAGCAACCCGGGCTGGTGGGAGGTGTCCCTGCCTAGGGCAGGGGGGGACACTGGGGGGGCTTTAAGGTCCCTTCCAACCTGAACCATTCCATGATTCCCATCCCAGAGGACAGACTCTGAGGTTTACCTCATTTTCCAGGTAGCTAAAACATGGGATGTTCATCAGGAGGAGTCGTGCTCTGCTTAAAGCCGTGTCCGTTGAATTGCTGCGTTCAGGCCCTGCTCAGGGCTTGGATGCTGTGGGGTTGAGAGTTGTGGTTGAGGGTGGTTGTGAGGTTGCAGAGCTCAGAACCCAGCCAGGCTGCAGCAAGACTTTGCAGAACCACCAGGTCCATGTGCGGCCAGAGCTGCTGCTCCCAATCCCCATCCCAGGAGATGCAGGGACCTGAACCCGTAGACAAAGCGGTGGCACAATGAGCTCTGTAGCCTAGTGCAAA
Organism: Xenus cinereus; assembly: GCA_025774025.1. Lineage (NCBI taxonomy): Eukaryota > Metazoa > Chordata > Aves > Charadriiformes > Scolopacidae > Xenus > Xenus cinereus. The sequence goes on from JAOXJK010000003.1 coordinate 14,967,176, forward strand.
GGGGGGATGCACTAAGTCCCTCCAGGCTGCAGGGGTTTCAGAGCTGGCCTGACTCCTGTCCCCATCACCCCTTTTGATCAGCAGAACGAGCTGGGAGAGGTGTCAGAGCAGGGTCTCGGTGTTGCTTCTCCCCTGCCTGGCCCCACAGGACCAGAGGCATCTGCCGGCAGCAGGAACAGCCCCAGAGCGGAGGTCGTTAGTCAGTTTGAGACACACCAGCCATAAGCAGACATTATTAGCTCACAGACAATTGCCTTGTATCTCATCATCAGGGTGTTTTGGCAGAAAAGAAGATTTAGTCCATAGGTACCAGCGTGTTTATTATCTTTGGCCTCGAATCTGGAGCAGCTAATTATCCGAAATTCAGTGTTTTATCCAAACTCGTTTCTGATTCAGCCAAGATCTTAGGAATTGCGAGGATGAGTAGAAAGTGCTATCCTTGCTCAGTTTTCAAATATGCTCTAGTATATAAAGACTTTGCTTGATCCTTTGAGTTAATAATTTTTCACAAAGTGACTTGTATTATGAGTACTTCAAGCGAGTTTGAATATGTCATTGTGGCAGGAGATGAGGATTTGAAACATGCTCTGCAGTCTGTGGGATTAATAAATTAGGGGAATGGGCTAATTATGGAAAATCTAAAGGACAATTTCAGATTATTAATGAAACTACTGAATACTTGAATTTCAAAGATTAATTCATGTTTGATTTTTTTTAAAGATTAATCTGTACCAGAAGGTTAATTGCTATCTGTAAGAAATACGTATATTGAAGTCGTTAGCAAAAGACCACTTGAATGCCTCCTAACAGATAAATGAAAGACATAGTGTGCATTTATTCATCTTTTTCTCTCCAAAACTCACCCATTTTCCCAGACGAGTCCCCTGGCTGCTCTGCTTGCGAGACTGTGGTGCTCGCTCCCCGGTGAGGCTCAAACCCCTACATCTGCAACTTTTACCTCTTTCTGCTGCCTGCCCCTGGCTCCCCTGGCCAACTCCACCTCAGAATTCAGTATTTCTGCTCAGCGAGGCTGATTTTTGAGCACAGTTCTGCTTGTTTGTATAAACTAGGCTTGCGCAGAGCAACGTGCCAGTGATAGAATTAAGTCGTTTGGATGACGATGTTCTCAACCATTGGGAAGGACTGGGGATGAAAATTTCTGGAAAAGCATGTCTTCTTTCCCTGTGCACTGAAGACATAAAAATAAAAAAAAGGATTAAAGCTCTTGTACCAGTGAGCTGATATGATTATATATACACTGAAGTTTCTTCTGAAGACTTTTAGTTGCAGTGTCATATTTGTTAAAAGGCTATCATCACCTTGACAGAACAAAAAAGCAGACTAAACTTTAATCCACTTTAACATAGGAAGCACAACACTTGCAACAGTCTCTTTATCTTCTTTTCTCCTTTTCTTGGTTTGTTTTTTTTTTTTTTATTTCTGAAGACTTTTTTTGAGCTATTCATTTCTTTAATTCTTCCATCTCGGTGATCCTCGAGCGCGGCGCAGACATCTGTTCCGTGAGGCTGAGAACATCTGCATGCGGCAGGGCCGGCCTGGATGCACAAGCTGCAGGAGCTGAATTTCCTCAGAAACAGAGGCAACATCAAAAGACATTAATTTTATGGGCAAAGAAGAAATCCCTGAAATTATGAACCCCTCTCTTTACCCTCATAAGTAGATTTTTTTTTTCCAGCAGTGATACCGAACAGTATTTCTTTTCTATCCTCCGATTTAAACTTGAATTCTCTTTTTATCTCATTTTTCTCAGCTTTATATCTTCTAGTACAAGCCATATGTATACACACACGTACATACCTGCATGAGACACATAGCCCTTATGTCTAGCAAGTGTCACTCCACCTAAATCAGATGGATCCAAGCTGTATAATCTCCTAATGCCTCGTTTTCTTTACAAATTAGCTACATACAATTAAATACTTCCTACAGAAAATATTTCCTATGGGTTTGTTATTGGTAGCAAAGACTGTTTTATACCTCTTCAGCCACCTAAACGTGAAAATATGACAGCTTTTCCGAAAGCTTTGGTATTTGCTTTCTACCCTGACTTCTGTTTCTAAAAAGATCAGAATCTTTTGATTCAGGTTTTTGGGTGATCTGAATCATCTCGTGGTACTGTCTGTGAAATGCTCCATGTGGTGTATCCTGACATGGTGCTCTAATTCGGCGCTTCTCTTCTGGGGAAGCTGACACTGTTAAAAGCCAAGAGCTGCTGTATCATCCCGCGGTGATTCACACAGCATTTTTGTAGGCTCCTGTAGGTCTGTTCCACTGCCTGCTACGATCCTGAATCTGCATTTTTCTAATAGAACTTAATTTTTATGCTGTCTGTTGGGAATTCCATTAGCACAAATTAGTGCTGGGTAACATGAGAGAGTTAAATCATTGCTACGAGGGAGTTGTACAACTGTCTGTATTTTAAGAAGGAAGAGGAGACTGTTCTGTCTGTGTGTCTCAAATAGAGTCCTGGTTCCTATTGCCAAGTAGAAAATCCTGATTTTTTTTTTTTGTCTTGCTTTCTGATGTTAATGAAAGCTCTTTTTTTTTTTTCCCCTGATCCATTAAAGTCCTACTGAATGGGTTTAGAATACTCATTACAAGGAGCAGTTACTTTGCAACATAACCCAAGTTCAAAAAAAGCCCAAAAATGAGAAAGGGAGGTGAAAAAAGTTAGTGAATGTCACCCAGCTGTCTGTCAAAATCCTGGGACTGAAACCTCCGTCCTACTGATGCTGGTGAAACAGTTGGAACTGGGATGCGCTGTGGTGGGCAAAGATTGCATTGGCTTTGTTACTGAATGACAAATACTTCTGATTTATTAGAGAAGCTTAGCACATTTGGCAATGGGTGATACCACACATCGTCTAGTGATGCCCAAAATTTATGATCTATGATTTCTGTTCTTTCTGGCAGCTAGCAGAACCCAACTTTTAACAGAGTCACTCTTCAAATATTCATTGGAGTGAGTCATTGCTTTGGAAGGAGGTGGGATGAGGTGTTCTGTCCACTGTGATGCCTATTTATTTATTTAACCGAAGGAATAGCGTTTTGCAAACTGTGTTCCTTGACTCTCCCTCTGCCATAACCCAAGGGGCCAAAACGCTCTCCAGCATTTCAGTTAGAGCTTACGTGTTGAAAAATTGGTCTATAAATATGTTTTTTGAAGTGCAGCCCAACAGCCAGCCTCAGAAATCCAGCCATTGTCGAAGTGTGGAGTTTAGCACGTCTCAGATGTGAGAGGTCTTCAGCTCTCGGGAGGGTCACAGACCCCAGGGCGTTTATGGAGTTTGAGGGTTATAGGGCATGGTTCCAGGCTTATGGAGTTTTCCCAGTGAATTGCTGGTCCTGCGACCAGTCCCTTTGGAATTTTTCTCCCTGGTTGGTGTCTCAGCATCCGCGGGTTGGATGGAAGACTGAGGGGGATGGAGAGGCAGCAGCGTGGGGCTGTCCCTTTGTCTTTGGCTGTGTTAAAAGATTGTACTTTCTGATGGGAATGGCCTTTATTCATTTGCTTGAGAGCCTGTTGTCTGGCTCAAGTATAGCAAAAATAAATATATAAACCACTAATGAAATCAAGTCATTTATATCCCAGCACTTCAGGTGGTTTCCATTTTTCTTTCTATTTTTCTCAAATATCCATGCGTCTGTCCCTTTTGGTATTCAGTGGTGTTATGTTAAATAACAACTTTGTTAAATCTATTATTTTTCTTCCTATGTTTTGTCAAATAAGAAATGTTTTGTCATTTCAGAAAAATTGTTATTGCTTTCTAAAGTTGTACCAACTTGTGTTGTGTGCTGCAGTCTGTCAGGTTTAATAGGATTTTTGTTTAATTCTAACTGCTCTAGTAGAAGATGCACTGGACTCGATCCTCAAGGGTGTTTCGGGTTGCATTTAGAGTTTTACAGTGGACTTCTGACAGTAGCAAAGAAAAAGCAAAGCACATCTTTGCAAAGGAAATCTGTTACTCTGTGCATGGTCTGTGCTGCTGTGGCTTTTTTAAAATAACTTGTGAGAAATGATGTCATTTAGAGGAGCGAAGGGGTGATGTCCTTGAGGGGGTGATAGGACTTCTGACTTCCCTGTGATATGGGCAAAACTCTCCAGCTGCCTGGCTTAGATGTTGAGAAACCCTCGAGGCGCCTGCCTGTATTTTTAGGTTATCAAAACATTGTGAAAGCAATCTTCATCTCTTTAGCGAGGCGTCTTCCTACCTACGACACAGCAGATGTCCTAAGTTAGCTGGCTCCCTTCCCTGCGCGGCAGCGAAGAGCGATGAGGTCTGAGTCGCCCTTTTGAAACATCTATTTCTCTCTCTTGACTACACAGGGAGTGTAGGCACCAAATAGGAACATGTCATTAAAGAATTTGAATTTAAAAAGAAATACCTAATCATTGCTATGTATGTGATACATGTATTTTCCTATTTTTTTTGTCATAATTTGAAGATAAATACTCGGTGTAGATTTATAGGGCATCTTGTTCTCTTAGTCAGGGCAGCCATGAAGCCAATGGGCATTAGGAGCATGTGGTTTGGGTTCCTCCCTGGTGGTGGCACGGCAGCATCAGAACATCTGCCCAAACGGTGTTATAATTCTGTGATGGAACCAGCAGGGGTCTGAGTAATTCCTCCCTCTCAAACAGACTCAGGAAAAATCAATAGAAATAGAGTTTGGGGAGAAAGAAAGAGGTAAAGATATGACATGATGATTTCCTCCGCGTCTGCTTACGTGGAATCTGAGAGCAGTTCCACGCCGATACGGGCAGGAGCTCGCTCTCTGTCCCCCTGAATGATCTCTCACAGCTGGGTTCTTGGCGGGGTATTATGGGAGCTGTAGCAGGCTGTTGTCGCCCTTATAGCATAAGTCACTTTAGTGATAAATATCTGCCTTTTTATGGCATTTGTTGAACATATGGAGATTGCATTTCAAGGACAGAATAAAATTGAAACAGGCAATTCTTGTTACTAAACAAATAACTGCCAGCATCCTTTAAAAATGTTACCCCAAGTTTAATAAAATGTTGCTTTTGTGGTTATCTGAAAAGTGGATGAGCTGAAAACAAGTGATTGGTTAAATCCTCGTTATTTCAAAGCTGAGACGTGTATTGTTGAGCCTCTGTTTTTATCAGTCCCTTTGGACACCCCCTGGGAACGCTCCTGCATTTTGCAGCGTGCACGCCCCGTGGTGCAGAGGTGAAGAAGTTGGTTTGGTGCAGATTCAGGAGGTTATTCATCCCAATCCAGGCTTTTTTGTCTGTTTTGTCTGTTTGGAAGGTTTTTTGCATCTCGTGGGTAGTCCCTTCCTCTGGGCTGGGTGAAGATAGGAGTTTGGAGCAGAATTGAAGCAAGAGCATTCATGTTTGTTCTGTGTCCATCTTCTGCTGGGAAACATAGACGTTTGATGAAAAATGGTGGTGAAAATATTGGGGGAAGGGACAAAAAGTATGTTAATGTGCATTAGGAAGCTCGAGGAGAAGGTCCTATTGAAGTGCAAAAGCTGGTGTGGTTCTGGGGAGGAGTTGGAGGAAAGCAGGGATTTACTGAGCAATAAGAAGAAGGAACAAGTCTGTGGAAGCAGCAGGACAGGTATGAGGATCAGGAGAAGGAGAGATGAAAAGCCACAAAATTGAAGGTTGAAAGAAGTGGCTGGGGCTGGGAAGATTGAGCCATGGCAGGAAAAAAATCTAAAAATCTATGGGTAAGGAAGAGCTGCCGTAAAGACTGGGGTAGAAAAACTACATTTGTTTCACAAAAAAAAAAAAAAAAGGCATTTCAGGAACACACTTGACTTTGATGGTGAAAACTTAAAACTTCTGGGAGAGAAGATAGAAATTTTTTCCCAAGTCCGTTTTTTCTGCCGGGGGGGACAGTGAAACCAGACTTCCCAGCCGATCCCATGTGAGTGCCTTTGCTCCTCACTGGGCTTTTTTCCTGCCTCCCAGCCTTCCCGGGAGGGGAAAGTGGAGCCTGTGAATCCTGGCTCCCATTTCGCCTCCGCCCACGGTGCCTATTCCAGTGTGTGGTGCGAAGCGTCTTGTCAGTTTTCCTGAAGGAATAAAATGAATTTCATACAAACCTTCTGCAGAGGAAGCCCCTGCTGTCATTTTGACTTTCCCCATGGAAAATAGAAATATTGTGATTACGCTGAGATTTTCCCATGGGATATGTCTGCTTTGCAAAGCAGGATGAATTTGTTGGGGCTTCATTTGGGACCAGCTCTAAATGCATTTCTGCATCTGAAGGGTAATGTATAATCGAATGCAGTAAGTTATTCCAGTTTCTGTCACTGAAATCCTGCATCCCAGGAGGAAACACAAAATATTGCCTCATCTTGTACCTTCCATACTTCACAGTCCCTTTTCGCTTTGTGCTAATGCAAAGAACAGCTTTCATAGCCATGGGGGAGTAGCAGCACATAAATAATTCTAAGATGCCTCTTCCATCACGCGCCCTCCCCTGCCTTCTCCTCTCCTTATCCTTCCTCAGACAACGGAGGGTGACAAACGCCCTGAACCCTTCACGCTCCTGGAAGATGGCTTTCATGTGCTGCTAGTGATCTTCAGGGCATGCCAAAAATATTCCCTGGTCCGTCTCTGGAGCTGTCTAAGCCTTTCCCAGCCCAGCTTCCTTGGGTATTAAAAAAAAAAAAAGATCAATGAGAGGAGAAAGTCACTCGAACCGGGTAATATGTACCCCGCTTTGCAAAATCACAGCAGGTAGTAAATGATGATCAATGGAGTTCCTACTCTTTCCTTACACATTCCTGGGAAAGTTATTTATCAAGGCAGAGTTTGAAATACCCAGACGATTTGCTCTGGTATATTCAACAAGATACCTGAGCTGAAAATATGAACTGCAGTACGGCGTTTTAAGTGGTCGACATGTACAGCCAGGACGCTGGGAAGATATAGAGAGATAGATAGATAGATATATGTGCATGGAGATAATAGTGCAGGCTCTTCTGTTTCCTTTCCCTTTGGTGTTTCAGGATTCGTATGCTTTCAGAGTGTAAGGAATCGGGAGGCCATCTAGCTTGCTTTCATGGTGGAGACTATTGGCATTATTTTAACACGTCACCAGTGTTCATTATTTAAACATCAACCCGATGCTGACAATTCCCCTCCATCTTCCCAGGCAGGGGGCTCAGCTGGTCCTGTACCGTGTGACGCTGCAGCATCAGCGCGCGTAAGCCGAGGGGCCAGCAGCACATCGCCCCGTGCGGACCCCAGTGTTCCCCTGTTCACATCGGGTTCGGCCTGTTCATAACAAAAAAGTTGGTAAAAAAGCAAATTGTTTGATGTAACATGTATTGTTCATCTTTTCATCAAAAGATGAAACTCGGAGAGGAAGCAGATTAATCTTTGGGTCATAGAAAGGCAACTTGAACACGCAGATGTTCATTAGAAATCTGAGCAGGGTTTGTGAGAGTGAGTGCCACCTCCTACGGCGATGGGTCTAGGTCAGACAGTTCTCCGGGTACCAGCACCCTCCTGCCAGTGGCCCAGCTCTGGATAAAGAGAAGCGTCTTCCTCTGAAAATAAAAATTAGAAGGGTTTCAGGTAGCTGCTTTACAATGGAAGACTTTATCCAGATGCAAAAAGCCTGGAGTCGCTATCTCAGGCTACTATCAAGGAAATACTCTCTTTAAGCATTAGTTAAAGATAAATTATAATTTAATTCCCTGAATGGATTTTGTTTCTGCCCTTAATTTCACTAATCCACATGTCTAATCAACCCTTTAATTAACCCTCAGTTTATCTTCCATCTATATTTCATTCCTTTTCCAGGCTAATTTTTTTTCCCCCTCAAATCACTTTGTACTTTGTTCCCAAGTATCCCCCGTGCTGTCCTGTGGTCCAGGACTGCTCGGGATTCCCCCAGGATGGGGCTGAGGTTGGGGTTGAGCGGAGCAGGAGAAGCAGCTTCTCTTGCTCTCTGGTGAGTTAAAAGGAGTTTTCTTCAGCTGGAGAAATGCTGGCTCTGCTGGAAAATGGGGTCTTCTCTGCCTAAACCCCAACCTCGTGGCATCAGTGGTTTTACCACATCAGTGCAAAGACCATTTCAAGCATGTGGGACTGAGCCTGGTGCTCTCTCAGGATTTGTCTGTACTCAATTATGATTATTTCTGATGGCTCCTCTTCCTCAAGACGAAGGCCCATGTCGAGCTGTGTTGATCAGGACTTTTGGGGAGGGATGCCCTCGGTCACGTTCTACATCAGCAGCTCAGGAAGCTGACTGTGGGCTTGCAATGCGGTAATCTCAAATATAACAGCTTTTCTGCTTAAAAAAATGAAGGATTTCACTTAAATGATCATGTTTTAAGCAGAGTGCAGGGTGCAGATGTGAAACAGCGGGAAGCTTTTTTTGACAGCTTTTCATTGACTTTTCATTGCTGTTTATATATTTCTTTTAAAGCCGGTTTTATATTCAAGCAAAAGAAAGTCTAGACAGATTGTCTAAAAACTTTTATTGGCTAATTAAGATTATACTGCTGGTATATCACTGCTGGATAACATGTGGACTCTGGTTAAGAAACGGCCTTCATTTTTTGTGCAGCGTGTGCCTTTTGCCAAGCTCTCTTTTATTATTCCTTGGGAGGCCTTTTTAATATCTGACTATTTCAATGTCAAAACCGAATGCTACTTGAAGTCTTATGTTTGGACATGACTATATAAAGGAACCTGAGTACCTTGATTATTTTTTTTTTCCAGGGTACTGAGCATTTGTGGTTTCCATTCAAATTGATTGGAGATGCAATTGCTCTGTCTGTCCAGAAATCAATCCAGCCATAAATAGTTGCGTCTCAACGCTGTGGCCTCAGCGTTCGTGTTGGGTGGGAGAGTGGCAACCCTGAAAAACCAGCTCTGGTGCCGCGTCTTACCAGAGAGAATATGCCAGAAGGAGTGATGCTCCCAGAGTAATACTCTTGGCTTTGATAAATAACCCCTCTCCGGTCTGAGCCAGCTGGTTTATCAAAGAGGAGCGTTTATTTGGAGTTTGGGATGAGGCTTGTTTTCTTTGGACTCTTGTGCATCAAAATGGGTCTTATTTTGACAATTCAAGCCAAGTGATGAGCACAGTGTCTTGTTTACCCTGAGCCGGGGTGAATTTGAGCTTGGATATTCCCAGGTCTGAGATTTTAGCTCTTAGTAATTCCCTGAACCAGTGCATTTCTTGTGCTCTCTGTTCCTAGGAAAGCACAGCATATTCATTACAGCCCAAATTCATCTCAAACCTCCAATTTCTGTAATCAAAGAACTTTTATTTATTAACATCAGGAGGGAAGACAGAGAAGCAGGATCACAAAATTGCAGCCAAGGTCTAGAGTACACAAGCTGTTCCTTGAAATAAACATCTTTTGAAAAATCTCGACAGAAGCTCTCAGAAAGTGTAGCCCCTCTCCAGGTTCTTCACACGTAGATGCCCTACAATGGCACCACTCTGTAAGATGCACTAAAAAAGCAATTAGCACTTTTGAGTGCTTTGCAAAATTTTATTAGTCTTCTGCCTCTTGAGGCTCTGGCAAATAATGCTGTTTTGCTCGAGGTTTCTTTGATGCAATCTTTTTCCCCCAGTCTTTTCCAAGAACAAATACGGGAGCTGGAGTTACGGTGCAAGCAATCCAGCAATTTACTGTCCTACTCCTCGAGAACTTCAAAGCTCGTTAAAAGCAGCTCCTCTCTTTAAAGCCCCACCATGTTCTTTCCCTGCTTCGCTCTGCTTCCTTTCCTTGCATTTGTGTTACTGCCTCTGAGATTCTGGGTTAAGGGCAGCAGGAACTTTGGTGTCCAAGAATGCCATTCATTTAACTTGAGAACAGATACGTCTTCTAGGCCATCTTACCCATTTCCTCTGATTTCACTGGGAAATGGGAAAAATCCTTGGCACTGTAGAATTTATTAAAAAAAAAAGAAGTTGAACCAGTTGGTTGCAGTGGGAGAGACTCTGCAATTGCTGTAGCTTGGGACTCTGCCAAAACCCTCTTTTAGAGAGATTCTGCTTTGGAGAAGTGCATTTTTACTTTTTTTTTTTTTAATTTCTTTTTTTTTTTTAATTCCAAGGGCTAATTATCCATTAAAGGGCCTTATTATTTGTTCAAGGCCCTTGGTGATGTGGAGCTGAAACACCCACAGCTGAGGGTCACACGAGCAAAATGAAGGCTCTGGAGCGCGGTCGGGTCAGGAATCCCTTTATTAATATTTATGGCTTGCACAAATAACCTGTTGGCCACTGATCGCCTCCTGCCTGTGTGGGAGCATCTGAGGTGGCTTTGGCAGCCCCAGGCAGTCACGGACACGTCCCACCAGAGCTTCTGACCCGCCTTTTGCCACTTCATTAATGCCGAGAAGGTGGTGTTTGATGCTAAGGGATGTCAGCCCCGTGTGAATGGGAGCAGAGTGTGGCCCTGACTGAATCCAAAGGTAATTTTTTGGTGGAACGTATTTTATTATTGCTTGGGGACATGTTCCTCTCTGGCTTCTGAGCTTTCCCCAGCTCGACGAGTGCTCCCGCTCGGCAGCAAACCCCGCAGCCCCTGGAGAGCTGCATCCAGGGTGGGCACACACAGCTCTTCTCCCTGGGTCCAGCCCCGCGCTGCACGTAAACAAAGCAAGATAATGCCGTGTTTTGTAGCCGCTGTTTGATTTTTCCTGAGAAATTTCAACGACCTCTCTAGCATGAAAAATAAAACACATGACTTTATCCTTCTTCAAATTCAAGCAGGTTTCAAAGCGAAACATATGTAGTTTTCTCAGCTTCAGAAAGCCTTTCTTAAAGCAGAATGCTATTGATTAAGCTCTAACGACATCTTTTTCTTAAAAAGGAGCCAAGAATCATAAACATTACAGATAGGAAAGACGTAATTTGGATGTCATTAGTACTTAAGCTGCTTTTCTGTTTAGTACATGAATGCGCACAGGTGTATCAGCAGCTGGCTTTGAATATAGGAATTTTCCTGCCCCGTCCCATATAAAAAATGGTGGGAAATGTCTGGTACTGAAGCTCGTTTGCAGCTATGTCCTTTGCTCATCTAAGCAGTTGCGTCATGAATTGATCTCCACCCAGGAGGAGCTCTCTCCTTCTCTCTTTTCTTAACCAGCCAATCTATACCTATAATGTTGCTTGCGATGGCAAATCCATAGGAGGAAATCCTTTCCTTGCTAAAGTCTTGATCCCACCATCGACAGAGCACAGACAGGGCTGCGTGGCGGGGTGTCGGGGGCACTGGGGGTCCCTGGGGACCCCTGCCGTGGAGACGGGACTGCTCCGGCACCAGCGGGTCTAAATCACTGGTCTCTGCTTCTGCTGCTCCGGTAGGTCAAGGGCTGGCTTAGGGATATTGGCCACGGTCTTCAGAGTCTCTTTAAAGGGATTTCCCTCCAATTTAGTTTTCAGTTTTAAGTAGAAAGCATACAATTATGTAGATTTAAAGCTTTCCTTCCTCTTTGCTCCAGAATTAAAGACGTCTTCTGAAATGAATTACATTATCCTGCAGTTGAAGAGCATCTCTGCAGGGTAACGTGTGTTAGATGTGGCTGGGTGTTCCTGCAGGAGGCCCCTAAATGTGCCTGTGGTGTGGGACAGAGGGGACAGCTGTGATTCACGAGCGGTGCATGTCTCAGTCTTGTCTGTAAAACGAGGGGAATGGATGAAAAAAGGAAAAAATCCACACTTTTGTCTAGCTATGTTCATTACTGAAATGCAGATGGTTACCTGTCTCTTCGTCAAGGTTAAGAGGTATCCTTCGGCTGTGGGTTTGTTTACCGTGATACAGAATCTCTTTGTGTGCTGAATTACAGGGAAGAGCAGTGCTAGGGAATTAATCTAGCAAAAGTCTGGTTGACAGCTCCAAATATGCAAATAAAGTCATACAAAGGAAACCAAAGATTTGGAGACAGGATCAGAAAAGTAGAAAGTCTTAAATATTCAAAGGCAAAGTGTATGACAATGACATGATCAGACAAAGAGTCACATTATTTTAACTAAGATTAGAACAGCCTGGGAGAACATTTTCTGGGTAGCTAAGTCTGCCTAAGTGAGAAAAATGAATTACTCTCTCGACTGCGTTTCATGATCCAATGTATGGACTTGGGGAAATGGTTTTAGAACAAAGATCAGCGCTGTCGTGACATCAATATGACTTACTGTAAAGTGATGGGCACTGTAGCTGGAGACAGAAGGGTTGCCAGGCTAAATTATTTAGAGGAAAAGCACGAAGAGTAATTGGCAATTAGTGCTCATAGATGTGGTCACTGGCATTCTAGCACATAAGGAAGTCTGCAGTTGTCAAAGCATATATCATACTTGGGAAAAACATATTTCGGTTCCGTCAATAACCTTTGAACTTCATTAAAGATAGCTTTATGAATAAAGGATACTGTGGGTCTTTGAAATAATATATTTCCATTTGCAAATCGCAGCAGCTGACACCAAGTCAATAAAGGTAATAAGTTACGGTGCCTCAAAGATCTCTTACAAATGTGTGAGATTTTAGTCTATCTCTTCCTTTAAGAGGCACATTAATGAGCCTGTAAAATTTAGCATCTTCCATGAAAAGAGTGTGGGTGTGACAGTGCCCAGCTCCACCTGCAGCCAAGTGGAAGCAGATGAAGTGTAGAAGGAAGAGCAAACTCTGCAAACGTTCCGTGCCGTGCTTAGAGGTGTGTTTATGATACTTCTCTACAGCAGGAATCCAGACGTGGTCAGCCCCTCCGTGCTTACCTGCAGTTGAAGAAAAAGCTAAATATTTTGTTGCCCTATTTGTTGGGGTTAGGGGTATTTTGCGGGGGGTAGGAGCAAGAAGGGACACTGGTTGTGTGTCAGGCCAGCTCGTAGCCGTTCGTGTTCCACGTTGCATATTACTGGATGGAGATCACCAGTAATGAACCCATCCTGTGTCCTGTGGGCATGCAATCTGGCATACCGTCAGCACTCCAGAACATCAACTGATCCTGGCGAACTAGACAAAAAGGAGATGCGTTAGTCAGGGGGATGAAGGAGGAGATGACGGTCGGCGATGTTCAGAGCCCAATTGGATTTTACGCAGAGCAGCGCATGGTATTACCTCCCGTCGCTCTTGCCAGACACAGTTTCTTAAAATAGTTTAAAGAGAGTTCTAGGAAGAGAGGAAGCATCACCAGAAAGGAGCCTTCTTGCCAAAACCAGGGATAATACAGAGACACTTGAGGAAGAAAGGTGGGTGTGATTTGGGGGTTCCCTTCTTTTTTGGGGAAGCGATGGGCCCAGATCCTTAAAAGAGAAAGAGAGCTCGAAGCTGAAGCAAATTGAAAATGAAGCAACTGAACAGATTGATTTGGGCAGCGAGGCAGGTTATTTAATGATGGCCTTTCAATTTAACTGGAGGGGGCTGGGCGAGGAGTAATGCTGACGCCAGTGGTAATGGCCCCTCTTCTGCATCATTTACAGATCATCGTTAATGGGCCTTTGCCACTCCGTGGTTTTCTTTCTCTTCTTATTCCTGCTTGAGCTACAACCTACAGCACAGTCATTGATCTGATGATCAGTTTAATTTGGATTGTTTGCTGTGAATATAATTCATTCCAGGGTAGCGTTAGCTCTTCTTCAGTCAACAGAAACATATATTCTTATGTTTACATGCTGACTGTCTGTAAGAAAGACAAAATGCTTCTTAAAATTGATTCAAATAAAGAATTCTACTGAGATTTTAGATAACAATTCTTAAGGCCTCACTAGTGACATTCAGGAATAGTACTTTTATTTCTGCATTTGTGAGGAATTATGGCATAAAAAAACCAACACCTGAACTTGGATCTCTATTTTAGGAAAATCTTAACTATTTTTGATGGGAACATATGAAAGAGCAATTTCTTCCTGTCCGGTCACATGTGTATGTTTTTAATGTCCTTTTAAGTGTAAGTTTTAAGTCAAAGTGATTCTTCTTCCCATACCATTTAAGTTATCAGTGCACCATTTGCAGCGTCAGACTTGGGGTTTCTCGTCCTGCTTCTCAGGCTCCAGCATCACACAGCCTAAAACTGTGTCTGTGTCCATGCATGGATAGCTCTTGATCGATGAGGGGGAAGGGTTTGACCCTGAAAGAGGGGAGATGGAGATGAGATCTCAGGCAGAACTTCTTTGGTGTGAGGGTGGTGAGAGCCTGGCCCAGGTTGGCCAGAGAAGCTGTGGCTGCCCCATCCCTGGAG
>JAOXJK010000003.1:14988082-15010025 GCA_025774025.1 Xenus cinereus
CTCTCAGCCCCCCCTCCCAGCAGAGGGGCTCCAGCCCTCCCAGCATCTCCATGGCCTCCTCTGGCCCCGCTCCAACACATATATTTGTAGTTATGTGATGTATCTTGAAGACTGGCATTTTCAGCTCGATCGCTGCTCATCTGTATTTCTTAAACCTCTTATAGACCAACGGTGTTACTGCACCAGGCCTCTGCCTGTCCCCAGAAGGGAGTGTAGGGGGTTTTTATTCCCACGTGGGGTGTCAGGGTGGGAGAGCCGGCCAGGAACACCTGGGGATCCAAGCTACCTGCATCGTGCTGTGAAACCCAGTGCCACTGCCTGGCCCTTGTGATGTTTCTCTTTGGGAAGGAGCAGTGGCCACTGATGCATTCCTGCAGTTGCACGTGCAAACACCCCAAAACCAGTGTTTTTCTGTGTGAATACCGCAGGAAGCAAAAGCGGTGCCTTTTGCCGACCTCAGGCAGCTCATCCCCTCCCCAGCACAAGTCAGCGTGGAGGAGGTGAGGGCTTTGAAACCAACCCTGGGAGACAGGACGAGGGATGTCAGGCGGCCGAGTGCCTGTGGATGTGGAAGGGAGCAAGTTGAGTAGATGCTTGTCGCTCCGCTGCCGTAACCAACTTGTTTGGTAAATGAAATCTTTAGAAACAAGCTGCTGAGTAAGGAGGTACGTGAGCAGTAAGAATAAGCCATTACTGCATCAAAATTATATACCCACTGGCCTGGTTGGTGTGCAGACCACCCCGTTGTCCCAGTCTGCTGCCTGGCAGGCTGCCTGGAACAGATGTTACCCTTATGTTTAAAACAGTAATTAAAACCCCCTTTTTTTTAAAAAAAAAAACAACAAACAACTCCCCCAACCTCCACTTCAATCTATTTTCAATGACGTGCTGTGTGTTGTTGAGAACATCCCTGGGCTTGCTCCAGTCCACCAGTGACAGCGTGTGGTCAAACATCCAGCGCTGGGAGAGCTGGAGGCTGAACCTGCAGCTCTACCATGGGTTAGGCGGAGGGCTTTGCCAAGGATTTTGTGGAATATTCCAAGGCCAAAATGTCAAAAGAAGTCAATGAAACTTTTCACTACACTGTTTCACTTTCAACATCAGAGTGATGTAAGTTTACTTCATGTTTAGGCTTCCAAATGTTTTAATTTATTGGCCTTGAGATCCTCCTGGCAGAGGCTGCAGAGCAGTAAAGGTCTTGTTGTTGGATGGGGCTGTCAGACACAAGACGTGGTCAAATATAGCAGGTCTGCCAAAAACCACTGTGCTGTAAGATGTGCTGATCCTCGCTTTGCCTTGCTTTTCAGGATCTGTCCATATGGCTGTTTAACTACCATTTTATTTTGAGTTTTAAGTTTTAGTTAGCCCTTGTTCACACATTTATAAACAGTTTTTACTGTAAGTTCATTTTTCAGGCAAAAATGACGTGAATGTGGAGCTTCATCTTATCTCAATGCATGTTGATGAAAAAGTTTAGCTTTGCTGATCTTGAATTTTAAATTGGGTTGAAGGAGAACTCAAGGCAGGAAATTTTTATGCTTTTTACAGGAAAGAAAAGATGAGATTTCTTCTGAAAGCTTTCCATATCCTTAGACTTTTCCAGGTGGTAAAGTCGTGCGTCCTCTGATGACCAGGTTGTCACGCATTTGGGTTCTGAAACAAAACCAGCCAGATGATCTGAACTGGCCAACGCAAGAGTTCGCATTAATTTCAATTCGTATTTTCAACTTTTAATTCATATCCAAATGGCCAAGGGCTTTCTTTGGTTGACTGTTTGGTTGCGGTTTTTTTAACCTCCATTTTTTGAGGCAAAGAAAAATTCATGAAGGTGTTTTCTGGCACAAGAACTTTCAGACTCCAAAGCTGGCTTAACTGTGCTCTGGGTTTGTGAAGTCTTCAGAAAAGTCTTTCAAGGGCAATCCTGAATTCTCTCCTTGCATGGGTGAGCCACAAGACAAGCTTCTTTCCACTTCCTTGATTTTCTAGTGTTTTTCTTTTCACGAGCTTTATGAAGAGTTTGAATTAGTACAGAGGAAAAAAAAAGGTAAAGGGTGGTTTTGCAAGTGCATGGTTACTAATTAACAGAGGTAACTCTGCCATAACAGCAGCTGATGATTATTTAAATAAAGAAAAAGTAATTAGAAGCACACAATTCTAAAATCTTGTTGCCACATGTATCTGAAAGTTTGTAAAGTTTCTAGAGTCAAACTGGCAATAAAAATGACAGTGCAGGGAAATGTAAGGAGTGGTCCTGTGGGACACTGAACTCATTAACCCAAACTCATAAAGCATTTAAGCACCAAATAGTGCTATTAACTTTGGTGAGCCTGCTTGTCTGTTTAGTGTAACGTGCAGGCTTTGTGGCTTTGCCCTCTTGGGCCTCATTATTGACACCTTTCTCTTTAAAGTATTGCCTTGTACCCGTGGGAGAAATCAATCGGAGCGTGCCACTCTCTCGTGCCTCAACTTGCCGAGCCGTGCTCCCGGGGGTATATGTGATAGACTTACTGGCTGTGGAATTTTTGACCCAATCCGATCTGCAGATAAGATGCAAAAATTAAGAGCTAATTACCTTCATCATTATCTTGAAGCTCCAATGATGTTTCATGTCACAAGAGCTTATTTTCTTCCAAAATTGGAGCAAAAGTCCTTTTTTTCCCTGCTGCACGTTCCTCCCCCCCCCAGAGCTGCCGTCAGCTGGCGCAGCTGCAGTGGGTCACGCTGATGATGGAAATGGCTGCCTTCCACTCAGCAGCTCCAATTTGGGTAAAAACATAAAGTTCTTTATAGGTAAACTTGTACCTGAGGAGTGTCCATGTCTTGGGGCTCGTGAAACTGTTGTGTTTGGAAAAGATCTCTGGGCACAGTCAGATTTTTATACCACTAATTGAAATACAAAATGCAAAATATACAACTCTTATCTGGAACAAAGAGTGTTCCTTAACATGTAGTTTTTATTTATTTTATACATATATAATTGTATAAGTTTGTAGCTTTACATAATCTTCTTCTGGCTGGTGTTAATTGAATTAGTCATGCTTACAGAATACTAAAAAGATTTGCCTGTGGGAATTTCTCTTCAGTTTTGAGTCAACAGTCGATTTGCAGGATTTTGTTTTAGTTAGAGATGACTTTATTAAAATAAACAAGATTAGTGACAGGGAGAAATGTTTTCTCTGTAAGTATTAAAAGGAAGGATGGGAAATGCCAAGGTAAGGAAATGGAGATGAACGGAGATGGATTAAAGTTACTGCATTGTAATAGGGATACATGTTATTTTGGCAAGCGTATCTTTTTGTGATGTTTGTTGCTAAATTGCTTTATCCCCTTTGGCTTTTCTCTTCCCAAACAGCAGAGCGGTTGGGTGACGGCAGGTAATAGTTTTCTCCTGTTTTCTTAATTCTTTGACTCTGCTCAACCGTGGTTTGGTATCTGCTGCCATTGCTTACTCCCCCGGTGATGAAATACATTTATTGGCTCCAGCCTCAAGATTTGTAACAAATCGGAATATATGCAGAATACTAGTTTTTAAGCTCTTCAGTAATTTATTTTTCAAGATTTGTTTTGTCGTTGTGTCTTACCTCTCCGGTAATTAGTCTCATGGCCAGTTTTTAGATTTTGGTTTGCTTGAGAAAAGCCTTTTCCTTAATGCCTATAAACACGAAAGCTTCTGAACTTACGAAATGCCCATTGAATCGTGAGCTGAATATCAATAACTCGGGCAGCGATGGAGTGCTGGGAGCCAGGAATGAGCTCCAGGCTCGTCATTCGGATCTCATGTTTGTAAGTCCGTAGCTTTATCTCCTGTGACGTTTTAATCTCTTTTCTGCTCGTGGAGCGTGGCGAGCGAAAGGGATACAGACGAGCGGAGGGGGCTTTGAGGGACACCCCACGGCTCATCCACGGGGAGATGACCTTCTCTGTGCTGGGTCGTCTTGTTATTTCAAACAGCTCCCGCCCTCCCAGGAGACTCCCGTAGCCCCGAACTGCCCCTCTGCCGTGGTCCTGCTGCAGCCCTCCGCTTTTTCCCACTTTTGAAAGAGAAAGACTGTTCTGAGGCTGCTCATGAGCACGGCTCACCTTCAGCTCTGCAGGGCGTTGGAGGGTGTCTCGTTCAGACGAAGCCGCGCTGAGCTATCGTCAGGAGATGCTGCCCGGTGCTCGAGAAATGATATAGTTGGGGTCATAGTTGTGAGGCTTAAAATGGGTACAAACAAGGAGCGTGGGCAGCGAGCCACACAGGATAGGCTCGGGATAGGCTCACTGCCAGGCTCTCGCTGGTCTTATGCCTGCAATTTGGGATAATTTCTCCATAGGACATTGATCTCCCACCAGGGCTGCAGAGTCCCGTTGGCCCTGGCTTTGCTCAGCCAACGCCTCTGTGTTGATGTGCCCCGTGTATCTGTCCCTCTCCGGCCCAGGAGGAGCCTTCATCTTGTTCATGTCCCTCTCAACGAGCCACAGCCCGTGTTACATATCACTATGGGAATGGGGGGAGGCTGTGGGAAGGATGCTGCAATATAATGCTGTGAAAATGACTGTTCTAGGATTGCCAACTGAGTTACACCTACATCTTTTGCACCTTTTTCTTCAATCAGATCCGATTCAACCAAATGACCGCAATTATTCTACTTATTACACTGATTTAAAGCACGGACCCGAACGCTGTTTGGGAAATGGCAGCGGGTGATGCTGCTCTTGAATTTTATGGGAAGAGGCAGGGAGACAGCCAGAAAGGAAAACAAGAGGTCTGTCGTACTGCAGAATTAATTTATGACAATTAGAGGGTAACTAGAATTCTATAAATACTAGGAAAAGGGTTTGAAATGATTTTGATGCATCTGTCTTCCTTTCTTGCCATGTTTGCTGCTTCTGCTAAACTGATAAACGTTGACAGGGACTGAAGGAGAAGTTCTGCCTCCTCCTTCCCACGGGTCAGCGGTGGCTGGGCCTGGAGACTGAAGGTCTTCAATGTCATATGAGCGTAAAAGCGGTAAGATTTATGCCTCAATATGAACTAATAAGACTATTTTTCGTTGTTGTGTCCTTCTGTTGAAAAACAAATATGGATCTGTGAACTTGGCTTATGAATTGGACAAGTCTGGAACTTTTGTTCAAATTTCATTTTTGTAGCTCAAAAGTGGCAGGATAACCAAGCAAACTATGTATATTTACGTGTATGTTCTACAAAAATAGTGAAAGGTAGTGTGTGTTTTTGTAGTTTCTGTACTAGAGGTATTATTATGTAGGTCAACTTGGGTCTGGATGTATTATCAAAAGTGACATTGCCAAAGAAAAATCATCAGAAAATACAAGAAGCTTTGAATAAGAATATCACAGGTGCCGACTCCGTGTTTAATCCAGAAACGATTCTTTAGGCACTGTTCAGCACTATATTTTCCTCACCTCCAGACTCTCCACCAGGCAATGGTGGTAAAAATACCAATTGTCATTCACCTGAAACAAATAGATGTGTTACAGTGGTATAAAAATAGGTAACTGCTATAATGCTGATAATTTACGGGAAATTCAGTGTGATTTTTTTGGATTATCTGTCATTTTGCCTGAGTGGCTGGGCTTGGAAGTCCTTTGAAGCCTTTGGAAGTCTGCCTTTTATGAAAGTGATGAAGAAATTGGAGACATGATTGAGCTCTGAAAGGCCCTGGTGCCTGCTCCCTCTCGGGTCAGGGGCCAAAGCTGGTGGGTGATACTCATCTTGGGAGATGCTGTGAGGACAATAGGAGGGTTCACAGGGTTTCACCTAGAAAAGATGGAGCAGCTACTTTGCCATATAAGATATGCTAACGTCTGGTAAAAATGAGTTATTTGAAGAAAAAGTAACTGAGAAAATGATTGAAACATTAAAAGAATTGTCAAAAATTCTCAGATCTTTCAGCACATGGTGTTTTGAATCCAGTGAGTGCCTGCAGCCCCTACTGCCTGTGCTTTGTCTGCACAACCTGGTCCTGAGAGAGGGGAAAATGGGCTGTCTTGTCTTGTCCTGTCCTTTTTAGCTGGGGTTTGGGGAATTGCTCAGCTGCTGGTGGCTCAGGCAGCCGATAGATTTAGAGACAGGAATAACGTGTTTCTAGAACTGGATTCCAGATGCAAATAGCAGGAGTATTTTAACTTCACCGGAAAACACACTGTTTCTGCTGGTGCCCATTCCCCACCAATGCCAGGTCTTGGCTTCTTTAGGACACAGGTAGAGCCTCCTTGACATTTGTCTTTTCAAATGATTATTGAATGGTTTTCTAAGTTTTTTTCCAACATGCCAGATGCTCCAGGTGCAATCAGCCACCATTTCAAGAAGGCAGGCGTGTAGATCTTTAATGAAGAAACAGAAATGTCCGATTTCACGTTTCTCTTGTGCATGATCCTATTCCTCTTTTCCTTTTGAGGAAAATACTGTTGGGACAACTACAGTAAATTCTCTCTTTTGTGTTAATGAACAGACTTGCTTGCATTTGGATTTAACCAAACTTGAAAGCTGACTGTGGCCTCATAGTCCTAGTCCTTTTTCCTGAATATTATTTCTTATGTTATCTTCAGATGTGTAAAGAACAGTTCTTGGAGTAGATGAAAACTTCCATCAAATGCCAGTTTGTGTAGTACGATCCATTCTGCTCCTCATAAATGTAGGTTTGTGCATGACAGAATCAGTCCTGTCTGGAGAACTTTCAAACTCTCCTGCAAGGACTAGAACATTCCTTTAAAGGTTCCTAATTCTTAACTTCAGGAAGTTTTACCGTGCGTCATCGTTATGCGGTACGACTTAAGGGAGAGGTTTCTAATGAGCACCGAGTTCCTGTGGAGTGGTGTAAACCTTTTATTTGTCTTTCGTGGGGTCTGCCAGTGCCGGTGCTGTAAAGCTGAAGTGATTACACGGCTGGTTTATTAGCTCGAGCCGGCCCCAGTGCCGCGGTGGCACGTGGTCCTCCCAGTGCCGTTAGCTCCAGCGTAGGGTGACTCATGAAGCTGCGCTCGCCTGGCTGGAAATCCCAGCTTAACGAACTTCTTAAACTGACTGGTAATTATAAAATTTATAAGAAATGTAGTGACAGCCTAAATCTTTGCAGTATCCTACTTAAAATGTCCCCTCTTGAGTTTTAACAGGATAATGTGTTGAAGAGACTTTGTTCAAAGCCAGGTCGGACAGGGCTTTGAGCAACCTGGTCTAATGGGAGATGTTCCTGCCCAGGGCAGGGGGCTGGAACTCCATGATCTATAAGGTCCCCTCCAACCCAAACCATTCTATGGTTCGTTGTCTGAAAGATGCTCTCAGCATCATTCCCTCGATGAAGAGCCAAGAACCTTCACGAGGGTGCAGACTGCTTTGGATCCACTGACCACATCTCTAAATCCTTAATTGTGGAACAGATGTACTGACCGGAGCTGGATTACTGTAATTTCCCAAATCTTCACAAAATTATCTCTAAGTGAAGACAGTTTCTGTCCAGGCAGCTGAATAACTGTCTAAAGCAGCAGAAGGAACTTGCATGAAGGAATTAATCGTGGCCTCGATTATGAAAGTTTTCTTCTCTTGCTCTGCGTGTCTGACAGACTTCTCCATGGGATGTCTGAGATGAAGGAGGTGTCTTCTACTTCAGAACTGAGCTTGGACCTATATAATCAGCAAAACTATTGCATACTCTACCTCACTTCACTGTAGTCTCAGGTAATTTCAGTCCTTAGGCGAGTCTTGCCAGAATGCTGGTTTTGAGGAATCGGGAAGTTTCGAGTTGCACCAATTCAGCAATTTATGAGAAGATAATGAGGAGCACTGTTGATAGGCACATACCTGCTCACAGCGCTCCTCGGGGAGCCCCTGTGTCTGCTCAGAGTCAGCATCTCGTCCAGGTAACACCGGAGGGATGAGGGCAGCCAGCCCAGCCTTCCCAGTGCCCCGCTGGGCATTCAGTCACAGACACATAGATTGGATTATTTTTATACACATTCATAGCTTAATGAGCCTAATTCTGGGCAGTTCCTGTTCCTCTCTCCATAATGTTTGTGTTTTTTTCCCATAGATTTAGCTCTCTTGACTTCAGTGTTGTTCGTCCTTCTTTACCATGGAAACAGGAGATCCCTGAATTATATCTGCAGTACCTCTTCTGGCCAAACTGGCTGACAGAGTTTGAACTGGGTGGGCCAGTCACCACTTTTCAGATGACTGGAGAAAATTGGTGCAAAATCATGGGTATTTCGCTATTTAATTTTCAATTCTATTTCTGGCAAATAAAAGAAGAAAAGGCCAGAGAGAAAATTTATCTGTAGAAAATTCAGTGCAGCAAAGACAAAACCCGCCCATGAAATAAATAGTCACGAGCGACCATCCACAGTGAAAACTGAGGGAAGTCAACCCATCGGACCATTCCGATAGCACTGGACTGACTCCTGGGAGTCATTTTCAGCTGTTAGCAGGAGGGCTATCATTTCACTTTAGCTCATATTCCAGCTGGCAGGCAAAAATCCAAATGCATTCACTAGAATTTGGAAGTTATGGTCGGTGCCACTGACTTCTTTAACCTTTTCACCTTTGAAGAATTCATGATAAATTGAATGTGATTCAACACTGATCGTTGTGGCACCCAGCTAGCCTGGAGCCAGGGAGCTACGGTAGGTGGGGCTTTGCTTTTTACTGATTTTAATTAATTTATCATTTTTTAAAAAGCAGCTTTTACAATTTTATCTAAGGGAATTACTTTTGCTGGATGTAAGAATGGGGAAAACATTGTGTAGCCGTGAATTTTGAAACGTTGACAAGAAGAAACCAGTGTCAGTATTAATTGTCTTTCCTTCCTTGCAATTCCCCATGGTATAGCAGCAGAGAATGCAGGTGCTGAATTTCTGAGGGTAAAGCTCTCATTTGTGTTGCCAGCTTTCCTCTTACCATAGCAGCTTACTGCAGTTGTTTCTTCTAAGTACTTAAAGGTCGTACATCCAGTTGAGTTACAGCAAAGAGAACAAAGATTGATGGCAGGCTGGTTTAATGTAGCTCTTACCAACAATTTGCAGAGATTAGGAGGTTGTTTTGTTGGACATCTATCACGGGAAGCTCGGGGACTGCTCTCTGAAGTCGTTTTGAATTGGCAAGTAACAGATAGCTTTCTTTGATAGCTCTTTTATGTGCAGGTACAGCTAAATGAAAATCAACCACGGAGGGGAATGGCTCTGTTTATTATGATTTTCAGATTCCTTTAGCATTGGGTTTCATGCATCGCTGCCTCCCAGCCGACGCGTGGCAGCGTTCGAGCAGTGGGCAGGAGTCAGCAACCCCCGGGGGACGCCCCGGGGCTCCTTGAACCGAGAAGGCGATGGAGAAAGCAGCGTTTTGCTGCAGTCTGCGGCAGCGCTTCGTTGCATCTGGCTTCTTCCTCAGCACTAGGAAAATTCTCTGGGTGTTATTCTTACCAAAGGTAGCTTTCATTTGGAAAGGATTGCGAGTCGTTGGGAGGAACCGGGATAAAAAGCAGCAAATGAACCAGGAGATACTAATGAGATTTAACCTGTCTCAAAAATATCGATTTCTACCTTTTTTTTTTTTTTTACCTGGGCAACTTCAAGGCAAAGCTGTGACCTCAGACAACTCTTATTTGTACATGTTTTTCACCTGAACCTTGATAACTCTCTTGGTTTGTTTTCCTATCTGGTTTTGATAGAAATTTCAAGCTATTCCGAGTGCCTGGTTGAAAAAAAAAAAAAAAATGCCTCAAACAATCTGTTGTTTTAAAGCAGATATTGTATCATCTGCTTTTGAAACCTGATTCTATGAGCAAATATCAAACCCACTCAGAAGGTAGAACTGATAAAGAAAAATTATTAAGCCTGCCTAAAAGCTGCGATCCATTTGCTCAGCCAAGTTGCAAGTGGCATCTCGGCAGCGCCGACTGTTGTTACTGGTCCCCAGCAGCCGCCAGTATTTGCCCCTAGTCTGTGCTAACAGAAATGGTTTGCTGTTTTGCTCCTTCCACTTCTGCATTTCTCCATGTTTGTTTTTGTTCCTGCACCTTTTCCTTTTGGCTTGTGCCAACTTCTTCATTGAAATAGATGAAGAATCACCTGCAGACTTACCTCTGCGCCACGCGTGATGTGGGTTCATGACCTGCTGGAGCCCTTTGGGCTCCCACAGCCCCTCTGGGGGACAGAGGAGCAGCGGCAGCAGTTTCTGTGGGCTGAAGGCTTCTCCTGAAACAGGGGAACTCCCTGAATCACCCTGGAGCTGGGGATGGAGCAGGTGAGGTTGGGATATAGCCCACCTGGGTCCGGAGAAGAGTTTCCCTCTGAAGTCACAGGCTTGCCCGGTGGTTTTATGTATAGTCATATTTCAGCTATTGTTGATCAGCTTCAATTTTGTGTGGTCTCTGGGTAAAACTGCTGGGGAAATGCCTCTGGCACAGAGGAGAGTGCCCGCAGGATCTCAGTGTCTTCAATGGCGTGGGCACCAAGAGGTGTGGATGGCCCATCACCTGCCCATTGAAGTGTCTGTGCTGGGGCACTGGGGATGTGTCCCAGGAGGTGCCAGCTCAGCCCAGAGCTCCGATCTGCTGGTCCTGAGCCCTGGCTCTGCACCCCCAGCACCACCCTGCCCGTGAGGGCTTTGTTTCACTTCTCGCAGGTAAATGCGTATTGGAAAGCAGTCTTTGCCCCACACTGATTTAACAGGTATGGAAAAGAGGTATTTTCCTTGGGTTTAAGTTTTGTACTTGCTTTAGAATACACACCATGAGAGAGAGATGATATAAACAGCACTTATTTCTGCATCTTGTCGTCAGACATTTAATATGCAAGCGCGGCTCTTTGCTCTGTTTTAGGTGTTAGTGATGTCTTCAGCTGTGGCAGGGGAAACACAGAACAGTGAACTCCATGTTTTGGTAGGTAAAAAGTGTTTCCCTTTCTCTTTCAACCATTGGTGAAATTCTATTATTAAGATTTAAAAAGACAATAATAAATCCCATCATATTCCTATGATGAATATTCCTGTGGGGTACCTCAGGTCAGACAGAAGCGTGCCGGCATTCCTCTCTCGCAGCTCCTGTGTTGGGGAGTTGCTCTGTAGCCGCGGGGAGAGACCCGGGGTGTCTGCTGAGAGGACACGTGGGAAAATGAATCCAGGGCTTGCGGACGTGCCCCTGAACCCTCCAGCAATCGCAGCCGCTCCCCGGGTCCAGGGGGTTTGGTGGTGTCACCAGAGCTGGGCAGGAGACTGGCAGCAAGCGGTGGGTGTTCGCACGGCCGTCTGGAACGTGGCTCTGGACCGGGGATAGGACTCGGTTTCCACCCTAAAGCTACTTGGGTTTTGGATGAGAGATGCTATAGCTGGTGTTTATCTGTAGGGTGTAGATCAGGTCTGTGTGGCTGTTGGGAACTGCAAGAAAAAAATAACAGGGGAAAAAAAAAAAAGATCTCTGGTAGGTACAATAACATTTCCCTTCCCTCTCAATTAGAAACTATGACTTTTTTTTTTTTTAAAAAAAAAACAACTTCTATTTTTGGGTGGATGATTTGACTACTCGATGAATTCATCCAGAGGTCTCTGGACTTCCTGATGTTGGCAGTGCCAGCCTGTCTGACCGGCACGCCGAGGGAGAGGTTCCTGTTGGCGTTTGCCGTTGATGGGTTTTCTCTCCCGGCAGCGGTGCAGGGGCAGTGCCTGAGGGATGGGTGTGATGGACGCCCCGGAGTCAGGGGTGCAGGGATCTCACCGGGGCTTTCAGCAACAAAAATAGATCAGGAGCCTTGCATTAAGGGAAGTGGGTGCTCGAGGGTGGAGGAAGGCTGGTGGAGCAATCCAGCCTGTGATGCAAATGGGCACCTCGCCTCTCTGAAGGTGGAAAGAGGAGCAGGGATGGAGCAGGAGAGGAGCCCGGCCGCATCCTGCGGGTCTGGGTCCCCTCTGGGTGCCCAGAGGCTCTCCCCAAGCTGCCAAAGTGCAACCTGTGGGGCTTTGTGCATGGGCAGAGGCAATCAGGCCACACCAGGTCTAATTGCAAAGTCTAATTCTACTCTGTTAATGCAGTGGACGGCTGTAAATTCTAAATTACGCAGCTAGACATTTGAATTGGATGTGTTGACTTATCCCAGGGTCACTGGGAGCAAATTTGCGCCGGGCACCAAGTGTTTCGGGGCTGGAGAAATAGCTCTTCTCCGGCTGCGGCGTCCCGGCCGCGCAGAGCTGCCCGTGGTGAGAGGTTTGCCCCGAGCCGAGGCTCCTCCCGGACCACGAAGCACAGAGATTTACAGTCCTTACACATTTGAGCCTACTTACCATAAAAATGTAATTCTCCTGAAGGAGAAGAGCTGTCACACGGCAGAGGTAAAGTGGGGTGTTAATAAAGATAACAAAAAAGGAAAACGCGGCATTACTCCAAACGCTGCCTTGTAGTTATCTCCCAGCGGTCCCGATGAAGGCCTGTCATGGGCTCTCCTCTGCTGGTTCACGTGAAGGGTTCCATGAAAGAGGGCTGGGTTTATTCAGAGAGAGTAACTCTATTACCAGGAAGTTATTACTCCATATTTAAAATCATTATTTTTTAAAGAGTGTGCAGAAGGCATTATGTCTTCAGGAAAAAAACAAAACCCAAAACAAACAACAACAGAAAACCAACCCAACAACTAAACAGCGACTGTGCTGTGACCCAGAGCGATGCTCGGGAGAAGGGTCCTGTTCCCGAGGCCTTGGCTCTGAAAAAGCTTTAATTCCCAGAGCTGGGGGATCACCCCTCGGCCGGGGCTGAGCCAGCCTGATGGGATTGCACCTTCCCGTGGCACCGAAGGGGTGAGGGGTTTTTAATTACATCTGTCTTTCATGGTTACATTCCCGTAACCGTCGCACCCTCCCTTTCAGTTTCCACTTATTCTTTTTAATTTATCTCCTTTCAAGCCGTTTAATTTATCTCCCTTCATAGTAAACAAGCACAGGAGGAAAAAATGCAGAAAAGACCAGGTATACAACGAAGGAAAAATATGTTCAAACAATTTTGCCCCATAATTGAACATATTTTCCTGCAACTCTTCCTTTAATTCAGCCCTCCCTCATTTTTGTGTTCACCTGTTAGCACATCCTCGGGAGAAAAGCATTGCCCAGTGGTTTTAGCCTCCTGTTATCCTGATGTTTTATTCTAGTAGATATTTTTTAAGGGAAAGAAGGCTTGAGGATGCTAGGTTGAAGATGCCAAGCTAATAGCAGGGAGGCGAGGGTGAGGGATTTGAGGGGAGGAAGCTGCAAAGCCTGGTCGGAGCCACTCACTGGTGAGAGAGGGAGAGATAAACACCTTCAGCTGCCGGTGGTAATTTCCCCGATAAAGATAATCCTAGTCAATAATATTCCTGGAGGACAAAGACGAAATGATCCCTTTAAATGGCTTTCATTTGAAAAGGTTTGTTAGGAAAATTAATTTTTAAAGATCGTCTTTCCCCCCCGATGAAGCCATGCGCTAAGCAAAACTTGGAGTAGGGATTTTGAGGCGATCAGATGGATCGTATCGCATGGATCCTGCTGCGGGGATCGTCTGTTGTCGACCAGGTAGAAAGGTCACATGAAATGGTGAGCCGTGAGGTTGTGCTGTGAAATGCAACGTATCCTGAGCTCCATGTGTGTGTTCCTGCCTTTTCCCGGCGTGTTCCTGCTTTTCCCTGCTGTGCTCCTGTTCTCCGCTGGGCGCTCCTGCTTCTGGAGAGGGGCAGGACAACCCCATAGAAACGTGCTCTCAGCGGGGCTCACAATTTCTGACATGAAATCCTTTCCATCCGTCTTAAATTCCGTGTAGGCCCTGCCTCGGGAAGCTCTGCACGTGCTACCTTTGCACGCCTCTCTCACTGTTATTTTCTTGCAAGATTTTATGGGCGGTTTTGAGAAGTTTATAACAACACAGAGAACTCAATTTTTGTTTGATCTGAATTTTTTTAAAAAAAAGGCTTACTAAACATGACCTTCTGCATCCTTTTCTGATACATTGCTAGACACGTGCTCATGACTTTTGTGCAAAATCACTTTATTTCTTTTTATTAAAGTAATAAATCACCTTATTCAAGAAAGGCATATCCAGAGGAGTCAGTTTGAATCCCTTCCATTCCGGCTGCACGTTCACACGCCAACGTGCCTTCTATGAAAACCAGAAAGTCCTCCCACTACTCTGCTTTTTCCTCCTTCCATTGTAAAGAAACCCAAGAAGCCTCCTGCCATCTGAAAGGTTTGATCTGCGGCAGAATGTTAGTAGCTGAGATTTAAAGGTTTTGATGGTTGAAATGCTGACACACCGTAGCTATAGCGGTGCCAATAGCAATAGCGTTATAAATAGTGTATGAATATACCCTTGTTTATCTTCTCAAAGTGCATTTCCAATTCTGCCAGCATACATATAAGAGGGCTTAAGTAGCTTGTGTTTTGAATTCAAATATTCAATCGTGAACTGCAATATTTTTTTAATGAACTTGAATGAAATTATTGAGGACATCTGATAAGTGAGATTTGATGAAGCTTTAAAATGTTTTTATCAGGGGATATTAAGAAATATGAGACTGTGTGTTACAACATAATATCCTTTTTCTGATGCTCCATTTTACTGACTTAAAGGGAGTCGTTCGAACCATCCTATTAAGAATTCCATTTATTTATTTACAAAGAAGTAAGCATTTGAAGCACATGCCTACTGCAGGGTGGATGGGAACTCATCTGACTTCATCTCTCTGATGACAAAGCAGAATTGGACGTAAACCAGTGCAGAGGATTAAACCTCTCATGTCCTTTCCTTGTCCTGACACACCACTACATCAAATTCACAACAGTATCTTATACTTTACAGTGTGATGGGGAGATAATGATGTGATGGATCAGAAATGGGATTCTGAATGTTAGTTTTTCTCCTCCTGTTTTCAGCAGCATCCATGTGCTTTTTTAGGAATGAAAGCATATTTTAAAAACATTTCGTACTGTGCTCCCAGCTGACAAGAGTTGTCTTAAAAGAAACCCTTTATACTTATTTAAAAACCTGTGGGAACATTCATTATATAGTTGAAATGTGGCAAATTTTATTTTTTCTTTTTCTACACCATCCTCTGCTACACAACCCAGCGCCTTGAACTAGAGATTGCATTAGTATTCTCTAAACCCAGTCAGAGAACATGAAAGTCTTTGAACTCTGCATTTGCTGGATAAAGCAAACAGTACATCATGTTTCTAAACTACTGAATAAAGTTAAAATAATGATAATAGAATGAAACAGCCTTTTTTCTAAGAGTCTGTGGGGAGGGAAAGGCGAGAAATGTCAATGATCTCGAGAGATCATAAGGCATTTTTAAAAATTGGGAATTATTTCCTTGACTTTGTCAAGGAGACGGTCTTGTGTTGGGAGTGGGTGGTGACCGTCATCTGACGGTGCCACCAAGGGCGACGTCGGGACGGGCTGGGACGATCCGCCTTTCATTTGGCCAGCAGTCAGTTTTCCTGCTGCTTTGCCATCTTTATGGGGAAGGTCTTCATGTCCATGAGGCTTACTGTGGAGGAAAATAATTGTGTAACGGTGGTTGCAAGTCTCCGGCTGCACAGTGTAACAGTGCTAAGCCGCCTGACACAGCTTCCCCCTTATTACTGCAAATACAGGGACAGAAATGCAGCCCAATTTTCAGGGATGGCTCAAGGATGAGTACGTGACATGGGCAAAGAGAAGTGTGCCGGCAGACATATAAATAACCAGGTGAAAAATTTGAATACTTTTTTCTTGTATAAAGTGAATATAGAATTTTGAATGAAGGAACTCAGCTATTACTGTTTTGATATTTGAAAGGCAACGGTGTCTAGCCATAGTGACCCTAACTCTAATAAAAGGCATATGCAAATCAGCCAGCACTAGTAATTAAAAAGGAGCTAAAAAAAAGGTCTCCTAGGCAGTGTAACTTTTTAAAGAAAAATAAAAAATCTCATTTGAAAGGCTGAAGGAACTCGTCCCAATTTGCTTCCAAGATCTGTAAGTCAGGGACAGGATTTCCATGTGCTGCGCTTTAAGCTGGAATTCTCGTTATCCATCAGATTATCTTAGTATTTTGTGAATAGTGCTGCTAATTAAAATCTATCATTAAAGTCATTTTAGTTTTAACAGAAATCTTCTGGTGTAGCAGAAATCGGGTTTGCATGTAAAAGCTTTGCTGAGACACTCGGTGAGACCAGCCCTCGATGCCTTCACTGCCCTGAGCCAGCCCAAAGAGGCCCCCGGCCGCCCATGGCTCTCCTGAGAAATGCACGAGTGGAACATCTTCCTGCCCCTCATCCATGTGTTTTCAGGTAAATTCACAGCTCTTGAAGGGTTCCTTTCCGAGAACCTGCAGAAAGAGGGGGTTACGCTGGTGACACAAGCAAAAGGGGGTGATTTCCAGCAGCACCCCAGCCATCGCTTCCCATCACGTTATGCAGAGACAAGACCTTGGGTGGAGTAGCTGTGCCCATCCCACCTCTGCCCTCTTTGAGAAGATATCAGATAAGAGTCTTCTTCCGTATGCGTATTATTATCTGGGAGTTTAAGGGGTGTTGCAGCCACTGGGACAGCCCCAGTGTGGCCAGGTCCCAGGAGATCTCCCACCCCACCATCCCCCGGCCAGAAGCCTGGACCAGGAGGTGCCGGCAGAGACTGGGAGCAGCTCCCATTCCAGGCGACAGCAGCTTTCAGGCTTGATTTGAGGTGGTCAGGAAATTACCATACAAATGATACTTCGCTGAAAACAAAAGCAGACAAACAGCTCTGTGGAAAATATTTTTCAAGGGTTTTTAATAAGCGCCTGGATTTCAGTAAGGCGGCTTGTGGATGAAAGGTTCTGTCTCCTGCTGTAAATTGTTTGTGTGGCCCAAGGACTTTCCAAGCAAGAGAAACCCACAGCTTAGTGGTTATTTTTGCGTCTTCCTTTTGCATTCCCCAAAAAAGGGGGAATTTGGTGGGCTCCCGTCCCCACCTGTGGGAGCAGAGCTCCTTCCCCTGCTCCCTGGGCCTGAAAAGTGATAATTTTATAGATCCTTATCTGACACTTCCTCAGTGTCTTGTTGCCTTTGGTACTCTTTTTGCCTTGTTTCTCTCCAGGTCTGATTTTACATCGCATCTCCACGCGATAATCACCTGGCCTCTGAGTTCCCAGTTTTCAGTAGCTGCTTCTTCATTAATATTTGAAGCGTATGATTTTTGCTTGTTATCAGCAATATCCCAGGAGACAGCAAGAAAGACTGTGTAGGAGGGCATTTTAAAAGCTTATCTTTAAAACCATGGTGTTTTGTGATTTAAAAATTAAATATGGATTAACAAATGGAGAACTGACACTGTCTGGGGAATCGAGATTGGATGTAGAGAGAAAAAGAGCATGACTCAACAAACTGCTTTATCACAGTAAACTACAGCTATTGGTGTGGATACGCAGCTCGAGTAAAGCGGAACTGGTCAAAATATTTGAGAGTCAGATATTACCCAAGTAACTGTGCAGTCAACCTAATTAAAAACATTTATTTCCCCAAAATAAGAAGTCCGTAGAACAAATGAAAGCAAGTAGACTAAACTAGACTTGCTGAAATTGTGTATATATTCTTCTTTTATCCCTTTTTTATGCAGAGAACATTGCTGTGTTCTGAGAAGGGCACACAAAAGTAAGCTTATTGACTTTTAAAAGGAGCTACTTTTTCAGGAAACTCCCCCTCTGGATGCAGGGTCCGTTCCTGGCCTGGAGCAGCCTCTGATGAGTGGCAGAAAGAGCGAAAATTGAGAGTCAGGCTGTTCCTGATCCTCTGTGTTGGTCACAGGCAGGTAGCCAAGTTGCCTCATCCTCTGTCCTCCATGGAGGAGGAGCGTGGAGTAGTGGAGTTGGTGTGGTTTTGCCGAGGAGAATTCACTTTGAGCAACCTGGGCTGGTGGGAGGTGTCCCTGCCCAGGGCAGGGGGTGGGACTGGATGGTCTTCAAGGTCCATTCCAACACAACCCATCCTAGGATTCAAGGAGAGTGCCTTGCAGTCCTCATCTCTGCCGTGTTTAAACCCTGTCAGTGGTATAACATTGCAAAAAGAGGAATATTTGGGCAGGATGAGGTGCCTGTGCCCATCCGTGTATGGCCATAGAGGCATCGAGGTCAGAGTATCTAAAATAGACTTTTCAAAAGAAACAGAAAATAAATGGGAATGAAAGGCAGTGGAGTGCTGCTGAGGAACAGTTGAGTTCCCAGCACAGAGGACATTGAGGCCACAGTATCTCTAATAATTGCAAGTGCCTTACTTTTACATTTTCTCTAAGAAGTGGATAAAATGACCTGTAAAGTGATGTGATGCAATTTATTCAGCAGTGACCTGTGCTTTGCTGAGCTAGTATCTGTGATCTTGCATTTACCCCTCTTGGGAGACTGGGCTTGTCCTGGGAGACCACAGCCCTCCCTCAGGGGCACATCGTGGTGGCTCTGCCAGGCTGGTGGCTTCTGGCTTCGTACCGAGGAGCTGCTGTTAGAATAAGAGCCTTCGTTCCAGTCTTTACAGGTTGATACGTTCCTGACGGGGAGATTTGATGTGGTTGGCAAATGGCTGGAATGACTTACCTTGATTTGGATGTGCAAAGTTTGAAAAATATCTGTAAACGTTATAAGGCAGAGATATGAGCCATGAAATGAACCGATGTGAGTGTCAGCTTCGAGAAATAGAATTTTAAATAGCAAATTCAGTGCGCTCTATTCAAATAGATTTGATAGTAAAGCAGCTTTTCCGTGGCGTTAGCACAATCTCTGAGTGAGTAGGTAGGCATGAAATGCCAGAGAGAAATTTAATAAAATTGGTGAGCTGTCTTTTCAGTCTTTGTTTTGGAATCAATCTAATCAAGTTCTTCCAATATGCCAAAATATTGGGAAGAATGATTAATGAGAAACCTTTGAAACTGAGAGCAATATTTGAAATTAATTTGCAGCGTTAATTTCTCCTACACATATGGCAGTAGCTTATGTCATATAAAGATAACTTTGGTCATCTTTCTCGTCACAAAATGAATTAAAAATAAAGAAGTTGGATGTTTTATGTGAAGTAAAAGTTAACATCTCTTTTCTTAGAAGTTACATTGATTTACTGACTTTTAATTTATGTAGAACTCAGAACATCATTTAAATTCCTTCATACGAGTAGTAGGCCTAACCATTTCAAGAGAAAATATATTGCCCCTTATCGCTCATTCCAGATTGAAAGTGTTGAAACTTTCAGCCGGTCCCAGCAGGTCCTGCAGCTGATGAGACAGCCCAGAGGGGTGGAGTTCGGATGGTTTTGCTCGGGAGAATTCACTGGTGTAGTCACGTCCCAAAGCACAGGGATTTATAATACAAGCAAAAATTCCTCTTCATACTAATTAGTTACACACGTACGTTTTCAGCTATTAAGTTGAGCTTTTTATCTCTTAAACTCCCATGAGATATAATAAATGACAATCGAAATAATGGGCTGCTCAGCAGCGTAGCTGTAGGTGCACGTCAGGAGGTGTAGGTGGAAGAGTGTGAAATTTGATCTGCAAATAATATAAGAAAATTTAATTAAATTTAGACTAATATGATGAGTGCCCCAACAGTAAGGGAAAGGGGCATATTCAGCATATTAATTTTTTCTTATCCTTTTTTTTTGTGTGTCTCTTTGCTCTTCTGAATTCCAGATTTGCTGGAGTTCCCTTGCATATCAAGCTTCCACAAAAGGTCTAGTGATAAAACTTTTTTTACACTCTAAAGATGGTTTAAATATTTATTGTTTGATTGATTTGAAGGTGTGGTCTCATTTCTTGCTACCTTAAGTACCAAAGATGAGAAGATAAAAATATTTTGATTCTTCAAAGTTCTTGCTGTAAAGTGCATTTCCTTGCTTTTATTCTTTCTTAGGGTAGCACAGTGTCGAGCACAGTGTGTCCCATTGAATCGGGACTGCAGGAGGCAGATCTCAGGCAAACTTGACAATACTTCTCCTGCTCACACAGTGAAAAAAATATCTGCTGGAGTCTGTAGGTTTGCGTCAGTGCAAGAACAATCTCTGTAGGAGCATTAGGGTTCTTAATGTTAATACCCTTAAGTGCCTACTGCACTGCTCCTGCCCTCCTTCTGTGGGTTATTCATGATATTAGTGCAAGTTTTATGGGGTCTTTAAAACGTAGAGGATGAGAAGTGAGTCTTGACAAACTGTTGGTAGTGGATATTCTCCCCTACGCATTCAATTTAGGGAAATACGAGCTTTTTTTTTTTTTCCATTACTTGCCACTGGTGCTTCAGAAACGTACTCTGGAAATGAAATGTTACCCCAAAACCTTGAAAACTTTGGCTTATGTGTTTGCTGGTGGTATTTTGTGTACATTTTCACTTGGGTTCACTCATTTTTGAATTGGCAAGTAGCAAGTTAAGTTGTAAGAACATGCCATTTGAGGTCCTCCCCTGCCCTTTTCCTCTGTGACCGCTTGGGCTTGGTGGTTTCAGCATCTCCCAGGATCCTTCTGCCGCAGCCTGAAAGATCTTGATTTGTGTGTTTGATTCCCATAGTCCTAACTCTTGGGTTTGGGCTTCTTATTGTATGCAGCAAAATGGAAAACAAAAGTCTATTTTTCCTTTTTTCTTCCTTCTGTGAAGGAAAAGGATATTTTCTTAAAATTGGCTTGCCAAAGATGGAGGCATACTATTGCCATAACTCCCTTTGTTGAAAGGAAAATGAAGACTTTAAAGATTCATAATGTTTTGGGATGCTTTGTAGGGCAGTATGGGCTTTACTGGGGGAACGGTTTCTGTAGCAATCACTTTTCCTTCAGTTAAACGCATTAGGTAGTCCAAATATTGACGAATATTTCATACACCTCTTGAATTCAGCATCAAATTAAGAGAATCACATTGTCTTTAATGGGCTTGCTCATTGAAAAGCCTCTTTAGAAAACAGTCAATGAAGAGCTCTGTGCTTGAATAACTCGGGTATAACCATATTCAATCCATCTTTCGAGGTTCCCATGTGGAGCGAATGCAAATGGCCGTAGAGCAGTGGAGGTTCCCGGTTGCGGGGTCAAGCACGTTTGTTATTTATTAAGTTTTCCCTGCTCCTAAACGTGCCCGCCTGCATTTGTGGCTTGCCTGGATGGGATTACAGGCAAATTGCAGAGATGAAACGCACTCGCCGGGCAGAGGCCAGGTCGCGGCTCTGCTGCAAAATAGTATTAAGGTCGCTATTTGAGATGTTGCAGACTTTCGTCTGAGAGTGAAGGCATTCAGACATTTCAGGAACTAGACCGTGACTGCGGTTCAGAGCCTGAGGAGCAAAGCTCTGCTTTCCAGGACAGACCTTTGATCTTTGCTCCGTGTCCTATACGTTCCCTTCACGGTAGCACTTACGCCTCTTCAGCTCCCGGTGTCGGTAGGAGCCACTGCAGCAGGTCAGAGCCATGCGTGTGGCTCAACACCCTACGCCCCACCAGTCAGGGCCAGTAAAGAAAAATGGAGTAGAAGGGTGGAAGGATGTACTTGTGCAGCATCCCGGCCCCTGCCCCACATTACTCGCTGTGACCACTTCTGGAGTCTAAGTTACTCAACTTCGTGTTTTAGAAAGAAAGTGGGCAAGCATTCCCCATTCAGCTCTGGATGCCAACCACGACTTAACAGCCAGCTGTCACCTCCACATATCTTCAGCCACCTTGTTTCCAGGTGGGACTTCTCCTGGGGACCAGGACCACCCCACTGTGGGAGATCTCCTTCCCCGGACACCTCCTGCCCTTGGCGTTTCACTACTGGGTACATATTCCAGCTGCAGGCAGCGTGTGTGGCCCCAGAGCACAAAGGGCTACAAAGATGATGAGGGAACTGGAACATCTGTCTTATGGGGAAAGGCTGAGGGACTTGGGTCTGTTTAGTCTGGAGAAGAGAAGGCTGAGGGGGGATCTGATCAACGCCTATAAGTACTCAAAGGGTGGGTGTCAGGAGGATGGGGCCAGTCTTT
>JAOXJK010000003.1:15020660-15035772 GCA_025774025.1 Xenus cinereus
TGGCCTTGAACCCCTCCAGGGATGGGGCAGCCACAGCTTCTCTGGGCAACCTGGGCCAGGGTCTCACCACCCTCATAGGAAAGCATTTCTTTCTAGTATCTAATCTAAATCTCCCCTCTTTCTGTTCAAAACCATTACTCCTCGTCTTATCGCTACCCTCCCTGACAAAGAGTCCCTAATATGTAATGGGTAATGGATGAATAATGGAAAGAGGTCTGACTTGGACCTCTTTTGGTGCAGGTGGCAACATGTGTAGCACCAGGCTTGGCTGTGATGCTCCTTGGGGTGGCCACCACAGTGTTTCTTTTCCACCTGTAACTCCAGGTATATGAAAATGTCAAAGCTGAGCCAGGGCTTACATTCGGGCTGTTGGAAAATTAACTGCGTTCGAGTAAAACTCTGACCTTGGGTTGGACTCTGGGTTCTTGGTAGCTCATGTGCACCCTTTGGCTGTCAAACTCCTCCTTGTATCCCTGTGGAGTTTGGAGACCACGAGGGAAAACCTGAGTCCACTGCTGCCCTTCCCAAAGGTCGATGGGCAGGAGGTGGCACCTCACAAGGTTTAGAAATAATAATTTTTTGGTTTTCTAGTCGTCTTTGTGCTCTGGAAGGGGTCGAATTCCCCTGCCTTGTTCACCTGCTGGGTTCTCCTCGCAGGGATGCTTCCAGGATCCGTATCCCAGCTCCCGGGAGGCACACGCTCCTGACATCTGCTCAAAGCCTTCATCAACCTGAGATGAGCCACTTAACAAGCCCGGGGGAATTGTCACCAAGGAAAAAAAGAAAAAAAAAGAAAAAAAAAAACTCAGTAAATGGAGGCTGAGAAAATGGGCTTAATTCCTCGGCGGTGGGGGAAAAAAAATCGGGTTGAATTATTTAGCCCCCCCCTCGTCCCTCTCTCATCCCTCCCACCCCCTGGGATGGAGGCTGTGCCTATCACGGGGTGGTTACGTGCTGACAGCAGAGCCGGGGGCCGCCGAGGGATTCATTAATACCAGCTTTTATCGGCACTTAGCCGCTCGCGGAAGGCACAGGCAGAGCGCAGGCTTCACCGGGGGTATTTTGAGTCCCGAAGAGATTATCGTCATATTTTAGGGTCAGAGTGATGGGGGAACGGTGTGTGTGGGGGGTGTCATTGCACTCTACAGCTCCCTGAAAGGAGGTCCTAGAGAGGTGGGGTTGGCCTCTTCTCCCCAGGGAATAATGACAGGAGCAGAAGTTGGCGCAGGGGAGGTTTAGATTAGATATCAGGAAGAATTAACTTTCCTGAGAGGGTGGTCAGGCACTGGAACAGCCTGCCCAGGGAGGTGGTGGAGTCCCCATCCCTGGAGGGATTTAAGAAACGTGTAGACGTGGCTCTTCAGGGCATGCTCTAGTGCCCGAGATTGTTGGGTTGTGTCTGTTTGTGGTGGTTTGAGGTTTTTGGTTTTGGTTGTTGGGGGTTTTTTTGTGTGTGTGGTTGGACTCGATGATCTCAAAGGTCCCTTCCAACCATGAAGATTCTGTGATTCTGTGTAGGGCTCCAGCCCGTTTGCTCCTCGTGTTGCCTCAGAGAGTGCTTTCTCACGCCGGGCTCTCCTCCTGCCCATATATTGAAAGCATTGTAGGCACCATACTGTAAATAAGATATTTGGGGTTTAATCATTGATATTTGCCACTTACCAGTAATTTCTGCTTACCATTTATCTATAGTTCCTTTGTGCCAGAGATGGCACAGAGGTTACCAGGGTATCGCATCAACCACTCCATTTGGGAAGGCTCTTCCACCATCCCGGCTGGAAGAGCTGTAAATGCATCGTTTGACCACAGCACCTCTACTGTAATTGTCAGGGCAAAAAAGAACCTCTGTTCCCCTCCCTTCACCAGTGAACAGCAGAGGAATGAAGACCTGACCTTCCAAAGGCCGTAGAAAAACTCTGTATCACAAAAAGGACCTGAAATCTGCCCTCCCAAACTCCAAACTGTTTCCTTTCTCCA
The DNA here is from genome assembly GCA_025774025.1 of Xenus cinereus. Classification (NCBI taxonomy): domain Eukaryota; kingdom Metazoa; phylum Chordata; class Aves; order Charadriiformes; family Scolopacidae; genus Xenus; species Xenus cinereus. The sequence continues at coordinate 15,022,638 of JAOXJK010000003.1, forward strand.
CCCGGGCTTCTCTTTTCTTTGAAAAAAACCCGGGGGAAATTACATACTTTGAAGCTGTACGTTGCATTAGAGGCTTTTTTTCCCTCGCTATTGAGAGCCTGGCCGCAGCTGCCGCTCTGTCCAAAGATGCTCGGTTCAGCTGGAATCATTATCGGCTATAATAAGATTTTTGGCTTCTCCATCCAGGCGATAGAGATTGCGTGACCCACTCGAGAGGTGTAATTACCGTCAGGGTGGGCCGCTGAGCGAGCAGCCTCCCCAGCAATTGTAGCCTTTTCTTCAGTCACTTAAATCACGTAGCTCACAATTACTTAATGTTAAATATTGGGCTTTTTTAAATAATAGTTTTACAACAATGTGTCACCTGATTTAGGGTATTTATTATTTTTTTCCCCCTTGGATCCAGCTGGGGTCTGTTCCTTGGGGCTGTGTTTCCAATCCTCTCCTGAGAGAGAGGGCTTTTCCTGAGAGGAAGCGATGGAGAGCTATGGGGGATTGCAAAGGACCTTCACAGCAGCTTCAGATGTGTCTAAATAACGGCTCCATCCAGCGCACGAAAGCCCTTTGGTCTCGACACCATAAAATATATCCTCTCCTGTGCTGCCTCGTACGAGCGGGAGCCTCTCGAAAGGGCACCACGAAGGAATGCATAAATTGCCAAGTGACAAATCTTGGTGCTTTGTAACAGTCCTTGGGTTGGTTTGGGTTGGTTTTGTTGGGGTTTTTTTTTCTGCTTCTTTCAATGAATTATCCAAAGGTCCCACATCCTTATTCAACAAGAGAAATCAGACCCTCTGGTTGGAGATTCGAAGTGCCTTGGCGTGATGGAGGGCGCTTTCCAGGAGCAGCTAACAAATAAATTCTCCTCAGGCACAATGCCAGGAGGGAGAGTTTATTCCCCAAGGGGGAGACAGGGATGGCATCCCCCCGGATTCCAGCGGTCTGTGGGAAACCCCGAGCTGCCCGGGGGTGCTTTTCACCAGCACATCGTCCCTGCCGAGTGGATGGGGAGTTTCAGGAAAGCTGGGAAACTCTGCTCCCGGATTTGAGGTGATTCTGCCTAATCCTGACTGGGGCAAATAAAAAGAGCATTTAAAAAAAATGTTTAAACTTTTTGAACTTCCTAGCAATGAGACGTTCTTTCCTCATTTCAAAATGAAGTTTGCTTTTAAAAGTCAGCATTGTTTTGTTTTCAAGAAAAACCAGCAATTTACAGTCATTTCAGGTTGTAATAATTGTAAACCGAAATGAAACATTCTGTGCGAGTCAGAGAGAAATTTGGGGGTTATTATTCTGTTCTATTATTTTTCAGCCTTCCCTTTTCACCACTTTATTTCTTCCCACCGAAACCAATCTTTTTTTTTTCCCCGAGACTCTGGATCAGCGATTACCAACAGGCCTGGCCTGACTTCAGGCAACCTCTGTGTCTCAGCTCCTCTACGTCTAAAATAAGGCGAAATGATCCTGACCTACTTTGTAAAGTGCTCGGAGATCTGCAGAACAGCTCCATTTCGCAGTTTTAAGCCCCTGCATTTGGTCTTTACGAACGTTCAGTGCGTTTTTTCTGCAGGTGTTTGTGTGTCTGCTTTGCCCTGGTGTGGGACGGTTCCGTTCTCCCCGGCAGACCCCGTGTGCCAACGGGGATGAGCCTCCTCCTCCGTGCGCTGGCCCCGAGAACACCTTCTCCGTTATTTCATTTCACAGGACGTTTAAATCTGTATTTTAAAGCATATCTGTGAATATCTCCTTTGTCCTGCTGTCATTTAATTAACTCATCCCCGCTGCTGTTTCTTATTACGCGTCTCTGATACTTTATTAATTAACACACTTTGCAGTACGCTGAGGAAGTTGGTAACTAAGATGCCATAAAAGATGAAAGTGTTTATCACTGAGAAACAAAATAATGAAGGCAAAAGTGTGTTTTCATCTGCCAACAATGACAAGCAGAATATCACTGGAGCTGTGGAGTTTTGTTTTGGTTTGGGTTTTTTGCTGTTTGTTTTTAGTTTGTTTGGGTTTTTTTTCACCCTAAAACAAGCTATAGAACTGTAATATGTGAACTGTGCTAAAACGGAATATTTCTTTGGTATGGATGGATGTATCACTGTACCTGTGTTGCTGCCATTTTTGCAGTGTCACCTGTGCATCCATGAGAAGTCCCGTTCACAGAAATGCACTTTATCTCGAGGCCTCAGTTCCTTGGGCTGCTCCATCCCATTTGGGTGAGGGACAGTTGAATGAGTAATGATTTTCTTGAACAATCTTTGCTTGCCAGTATCTCAGCTCCTTTGCTGTTTCTATTCCAGAGAAGTTGTTTCAGTGGAAGCGTTTTTCCTCAGTATGTTTCAACTTGCAAAATTCAAAACAATCTCAGCTCTTCACTGAGATGAAGTTTGTCTAACACATTGTCAACATCACTTGCCTTTCAGCCTGATGTTGTTGGGGTTTTTTGTAATCAGTTTAAGCTTGTTCAGGTTGTTGTTTGTTTGTGGTTGGTTTGTGTTTTTTTTTAATCCCTCTACTGACTGTTTCATTTGTTTATTTTGCTTTTCTATGATATTGTTCTTGCCCATCTGTTTAATCCATGACCCTACCCGGGCATGCTGCACGCTGTGTGTCCCAATGCGTGCTCTGTGCAAACAAATAATTGTACAAATCCCTCAGGAAGCTTGACATGAAGATTAAGTGCTCTGCAAGGACAGAGACCCGACCGGAGAGTTTCTCTTCCTCCCAGGCTCCTCTTCCAGTCATGTGTATTTCCTGCTGCCATTCCTGTGCTCTCCTCTGACAGAGCCCTTTTCTTCTTTCCTCTGCAGGTGGGCTCTGCATTGCTCAGTCCCTGAAAATCCCCCAGGATCGCAAGGACAAGACCATTGACTTCGACAAAATTATCAAGCAGCTCCTAGAAACTCCCAACGCCAGGGCCATCGTTATTTTTGCCAACGATGAGGACATAAAGTAAGGATGACTGAGGGAATGAATTAATTTGGCCTTGATAGATACGAGGAAAAGAGAAAGCAAATAAGAATGTTAATAATGAAGTGGGGATGTGGAGCTCGCGTTGTGGAGGTGCTGCTGTTGTTGCCCCAGACCGTGCATCGCTGTACTGGGGAGGGGGGAACGCTGATCAAGGTCTGGAAGCTTGGGTTACTCGTGCATTGGGTGGCAGATCTGACCTTGCCTCTCAAAGAAGCATTAAGAAGGTGTCCTACCTCTCCAAGCTCACGCTACTCCATATGATTCGTTAATTCAAAGTATTTTATGTCAAGTGATGGTTACTAGCAATAAAATGCTTTGGATGCTCAAGGTTTAACCACGTAAGGTGCTCAAGCTTTAACCATATACCACTTGTTCATAAATTAATATAAAGAATATTTTAAAAGTATGACTCGCTTGTCCATGTTACATCTTCTCTCTCCAGAATTTTAAATTAGCTTTAAATTTTGATGGCATTGTCAGTTGCTGAGAGGCTCAGTTCTACAGAATGAGACACAAATAAGTTAGGATAAAGTTTCAGTAAAATCAATGGCAAAACTTTAAGTTTTAGTGGAATCAGTATTTCAGTCTTAGGATATAGGGTGAATTAAAAGAAAGGTTCAAACTGTGCTGCATGAATCATGATACGGTGTGTTGTGAGATTCCTGAGCTCTGTTGGGCACAGGAATATGCTATTTCTGTTCTCTCTACGCTTGCAACACACCATTTCTTCCAAGGAATTTTATCTTTAAATGAAATTAATCTGTGAACAAAACATTCTTTTCTGCAGGCAAATCCTGGCGGCCGCCAAGAGGGCGGATCAGGTTGGTCATTTCCTGTGGGTGGGCTCGGACACGTGGGGCTCCAAGGTGAGCCCCTTACTCCAGCAGGAGGATGTCGCAGAGGGAGCCATCACCATCCTGCCCAAGAGAGCGACCATCGAGGGTAAGAGCTCTCTCTCCTGCTTCCTGCAGCACTGCTGGTACAAAAGTTGTCATCCGTATCTTTTTCTGATACGTGTTTTGTGAACCAATATGTACAGACACGGTGTGATACAAAGAGCATGAAGCACATTGAGTAAGCCTTCGTCTCCTGAAATTTTCCCAAATGTCTGTGTTCCTCAAATGAAAACTACGCGTTATTTCCACAGTTGAGAAGTTACACACAGTTATTTGTTAAAGGCACGGTTTCAGAGCTTATATTAAGCTGTGGTGACATGACAGGACCTTTATTACTTAAAAGAAAGTTAAAAAAAAAATGATAGTAACATATCATGTATATACAAAGGAAGAGAAAGTCTTTTTGCAATTTATGTGTTATTTCAGAAGGAGTGAGTAAGTTTTCTACTGAAGAAGTAAAAAATTATTTTAATATCAGCAGTTTCCCTTTAAACTTAGCTTAACTTTTATTACATTCAGATCAAGATCTATAATTATTTTTAAATATTGCTTGTGTGATTCACAAATATATGTACTTGTACATATGCATGTGTACATAAAAATTATGGGGAACTTTTTTTACATAATCCCTTTGTTTCCCAACATTTTATTGTGTTCAGAAGTGTTTCTTGTCTGATCTTTCCTCAATTTGTTATCCCTTTTGTCTGTGTCGATGTTTAGCTGTCCAAATGGCTTCCTCTGGGCAAACCGAACTCACCAATTAGTCTGTGTTCTCTATAATATGAAAAGTTCTTTATAAGGGAGACACTGAGTAAAGAAAACGACCCCCTTGGCTGGCACACGGCTTTGTGTGGGGCAGGGTGTCCAAAGAGCCCTTTAACATCTTGCCCTCGTTAAAATAAGTTCTGGTGTCTTCATTCATTGGAAAGACAAATATTTGCATTCATTTTTACTGTGTCTACACCTCCACCTCATCAGTTATTCGTCTCAGCTATGTAATATGCTTCATCATTTTACATTTTTTAAACCCTGGAGGCATTTCTGCATGTTATTTCTCCATAAATACGTAAAGTTGATATACAATGAAGTGTTTTGTTTCTGAAAACCAGGATATTTTAATAATCTTTTCCTACTGTCTGTTTTTGTCCCTGAGGGTTTCTGACACAGAAACAAAAAGTCTGCCAGCAGTACAGAGAAATAAAAACTTTCCAAGTTTGTTTGTTTTAAAATATTTTCCTCCTGTATTGGGCATTAAATACATTGGACGTAATGGGAAACATGCGGTTTGCTTTCGGCCACAACGAGTGATGGTAACAGGGTGGAAGGGTTCAGGTACAGACAGTCGGTTAAATAACAGTTACACATATCAGCCTATTTAGTATATCTGCAGAAAAATATGTCCATTGAGCCCACAAATACCTTTTTATTCAGTGAGTATATTAGACTATTGCCTACAAGTTGGCTAGTTGCATTTTGCACTTCTAGTCACGTAGATTGCATGATTGTGATGCTTAAATTGCTTTTACCTGTCTATATAACTGTGTTCATTCTTCAGGCGCGGGTGCTGCACGGCAGATACGTATTTTTAGGTCTGTGAGTTGCTTGTTGCTTTGGGGAAAGGGAAAAACCCCTTTGCCAGAAGTAGGCGCCGTGCTTGGTATGGAAGGAGAGGCTGAAAAAGCGCCCCAGAAGAGCAGGTGCAAGCGTCTCCTGGCTGTTCCGTGACCCCTCAGAAAAGTTCAGGCTGGTTCTTACCTTTTTGGGTCCCGTTCATCCATCCCTAATTGCCATCTGTGTCTGCCATCTGCTGGGTCCCGTTAGGCGGAGGAGTAAAGGGATGGTGAAGAGCGCAGAGCGAATTCCCATCCTCCTGAAGCAGTTTTCCAGAGCTCGACATTTCCCCTTTCCCACCAATTCTGTTTCTGTTTCATCTCTAAGAGAAACATCCAGTGAAATCCGTTGCTTACAGAAGTAATCCTTAGGTATTAGCATTTCTTCGCTCAGTGAGGCTGTTATCCATATGGATCCTCTGCCTTCCTTGCATTTAGACTGCTGTGTGGTGTTTTGTTTTTCTTTCTGTTGTTGCAGTAATTTCATTTGGCCATGAATCCAAGAGAACTAGAACCAGACATTTTAATGCTATTCTCTTATCATCCAGCAATGAGCATCTGCTTCCTAAAATTTAGTGAAGCATTTCTTTTGATGAAGACATGAAATAAATTAAATAAGAAGCCTTGGTTTTCCCTATAAATTGATGGAAACAAACTAAATTAGCAGAATGGAGCCCGCTTTTCCCCAAAGGACTGTGTCTGGAGCAGGTTCCCAGACCAGCAGTCTCCTTTTTGGGGGGTAGTGGGCAGCAGTGTTCTTGGGCTCCAGGGCAAGGCAACAGCTTCTTTCCCCCTGGATTTGGTGAGAACTTCTTTATTCATCATGAACGTAAATATAAAATGTGAAAGTAAACCCCTTATTTTCCTCCTCAAGAGCATCTTCTTTGTTTTCTTTTTCTTTTATCCCTCTGTGAAATAGTATTTGTGATATATTAGAAAAAGTTTCCTAACAACATTCACTGGAAACAGAGAGCACTGCAGCCTTAACCCAAAATACGTGATGCTGCTGCTCTCTTCTCACGCTTCAGGGAAAAATGTTGGGCTGATAAGCCAGGAGATGTTAAATTGCAGTGAAGATTAATGTGCCTGCATGTTCATGTGCGTATGGTACTTTTTGGATTATCAGATATTTTTGTGTCCGTAAAGCTATTGGTCATGTAAGTCATATACTGAAACAGTCATTGTATAGAAAAATTAATTCTTCTCCCCCAGCCGTGGCTCTTCAATTCAAAATGCGGACGGGCAATGCAGGTGTGTTGGTGTGTTTACACCAATCTACATATCTACCATTTGAGGTTCCTGGTTTTGGTATCAGTGGGACTATCCCAGCAGCCTCCGACTCCAGAGAGAATCTAAAGCGCTCGTTTTCGTGTAGAATCGGGCCCCGCATACGCAGTTATTTGTCTTGATACTTGATGTCACTCTTGGGACAAAATTTTCTTTGCCATAGTCCCACGGGGTGATTTAGGAAATCATTACATGAACTGAATTCATTCATCTTAAGTCAGTCTTAATATAGCCCGATTGTGTTTGATGTAATTATGCTGAAAGGATAAAGTTGCATCTTATTTGCATAATTGCAGTAGACAGTGAGCCAGAGGAAGTGCACACTTAAATAGTAATCACTTCATGAAAAGTTGTGTTTGGAACAAGCTCTGAAGCCAACTTAACCAAGTGTCAACTAAGTTGAAAGGCTTCGCGAGGTTTTCAGGAGATAAAAAGCAGGATGGGTTTATTTTTAGAAGAACCATGGCAGCAGAATATTGTATTCTGGTTATTGTTCCTTCGAACTCTTCCAAAACAAGGTTGTGAAGGTGTGTCCTCAGGCTCACGGAACATCACTCAAACATCAGCTCAGTCCCGAAACTCAACTAAGAGTGTGTTGCACTGCAGAGTGCAGGTACCTGTGCTTATGGGTGTGAGAGTTTGCGGCCATGGGCCTTATTTTGAATAGTCTTTTACTCAGAATATCCGTGTAACATCTTAGTGAGGAGGTGTAATATAACCACAGAGAGAGCGTTAGTGCTGGAAGATGAAAAAAATCAAACAGTTTAAACAACAGACAAAAGATGTATTTTCTAATTAAAGTTTGAATGGGATGTAGTAGTAGTAGTATTATTACTATTATATTCATTTTACAATAGTATAGAAATTATGAACATCTGTGGCTCTGCAAGCATTTGACATTCATTAAAACAACAACACAACAGAAAAAAAATCCGCAAAAAGTCTTTATTCTCCAAAATGCTTTCAGTGGGATCTCACCTACTGCTGCTTTGTGCCTCAGAAACCCTTCCTCTTCTTCATTCACCCAAGTAGAAAGATAAATGTTGCACCTGGGGGAGATTCCTGTCTCGGTTTGGGGCTGAGGGACAGGGAGAGTGCTCTGCTGATCAAGGGAAGGGTGAGATGCCACCAAGAGGAGCAAGTGTGAGCTACAGGAGGATTTTGGGTAAGGAAAAGCAGGCGATTACGGGGTAAAGATGCCATGAGCTTCATGGTAAAAATGGGAGATGCTGAGGCAAGTACAGCAAGTTCTCAAAATTTCAAATCAGAGGGAAAATGGTAGAAGAAAGGTTGAGACTTTGAAAAACAAGTGTTTTGTTCCTGCAGTTCAGCTGAGGCGCTTGCCTTCAGAGCAGCAGGTTACTGCACGGGGTTGTGTTCTCCTCAGGCAGGGACAGTCTAAGAGAAAGTTGTTCATTTGTCACATTTTTCTTTTGAAGTCCCAGAAGCTTTGTAGACCATCCAAACCAGAAAGAAACAAAATGGGGAAATGCTCCCTGGATTCTCATGGGCTGGACCATCATTCCAGCCACGGACTTCCACAAATGATGGCTGGGATGAACTGCAACTTTATTTCTTTGTCAGATGGAAATGAACTTCTTCCACACTAATCCTTTTAATCACAAACTGACCTTTAAGTATTCCGCTGCCACTTTACCTCTTCATGTTTCAGTAGATTTAATAAACTTCAGAGCATTTCCTCCTCTTGTTATCACTACTGTACCCAAATCTAATTATACCTTTTAACTGCCTGGGGTAGCTCTCTTTATTACACCATCTAGATGTATGTAAGAGCTACCTGGATGACCCTCTGATTAAAGACGATAATACTACTGGTCCAGACATCAATTAAAGTTCTCCCCAGCAGGCAGATTCACAGTCAGGAGTTCCTGAATTCTTTCCCTGGAGGAAGAACATATCTTTCTGCCAGTGATAAGAGATACCTGTGTGTGAGAGATGGAAAAGCCTGATCTTTTTGGAGCAGGTTTGTGCTGTACTTGCTGAATTCAGTATGGAAAGCTGTCAGACAGCCCATGTTCAGAAGATATTCAAGTCAGAGGAATGGAGTCAGGCAGATGGTCTTGGGTTTAAGAATGAGTGTCTTTCCCCTTTTTGTGCTTTCTTATTTTTTTCTTCTAGTCTAAGCAATATCTACACTTCAGATTTTAAATTTGATTATAGCAGTTTGTAGTATCCATTCAGATTAAAAATGGCTCATTAGACTCCTTCAGGAGTGTGGCAGTAGAGAAGCATGTGTGATGGGTAGAACAATAACATTCAGGATGTTGGTTGAACCTTCAAAGGGTGGCTACAACTCGCTGCATGGCAGGTCAGCAATATCTTTTTGTCAGAGCTGAAATGAGGAAATAAATGGCTGTATTCCTGCACAGATATTCCTATTGTGCACTGCTGGTCCTGTGCAGACTCTGGGCGAGGTGCTCGGTAAGAGCTTGCCTAGGCATCACAGCCAAGGTGGCATCTCTGGGCTTGCCCTCCAACCTCTTGCTCAAGGCTCGGCACAGGAAGAACTAACACTGGGTAAGCCCTTGGTAATACCTGTTAGTATCTTGTAAAGGCTCTTGTTAATGCATCTGAAAGTAGTGAACACTAGTATTTTCAGGACACAGTAGTAATTTTGGATGCTCTTTTGTAATCCGGGCACTCTGTTGAGGTTCACAGGATCCATAGAAAATATTGAGCGTTTTCTTTTTAGGAAATGTGGATCATAAAGTCCCAGAGATAGAACTGGAACAGAGAGAAGTAATTTCTGAAAATCACAGCCATATTTTTAAGGGGTCCAAATGCCTCCAGTAGCTCTTAGAAAGTTTCAAAAATAAATATGTATCATTTCCATGAATTGAAAATGTTTCATTATTGAAGGGTATCTTAGAAATTGTTTTCCTCTTAACCTCAACTGTAAAGAAGATAAACAACTGTCTACTTACCTCTTGCTTTCTGGTGTTCCTGTGCCTCTCTTCTGTGCAAAAATTTTCAAATTGGGCTGTTAACTTGTGGTTTGTGTTGTCAGCATCCAGTACTGACTCAGTGCTTTCAGGTATCTGCTTCTTCCTCTAGCTTTTTTTTCTTTTAAAATAATCTTCCTTATCTTTCTTACTTATATGTGACCGGTTTTCATGGACACCAGCTCAGAGTGAAATGAAACCAAGGAGAGGGAACAGCTGTAAGAGAAATACAGGGGCTAATGTATACCTATATATGATGTTAGTTATTTTGAAAGTCTGGCAAAATGCTTGGCCCAGGATGAAAAAAAAATATTCTTTATGGCCTGAGTTCAGGATTTGAGGCAACTAAGCAAGAGATTCAGATAGTTTTCAGATTAATGGTTCAATTCCAGCAGACTATGGATGTGGCTGAGGTTTGCAATCCCGTGCAGGTCTCAGCGACGAGGGTTAAGAATGGCTCGAATTCAGCACAAGGAAGCGCACAGCTACTTAAAAAAATAGTAGTGTTGCAAGTGCTTAAACTCAATGTAACTGTCCTTGAATTTTTCAGTTTTTTGTCTTCCAAAGAGACAGTGAATCACATCTTTAATGTCTTGCGTTTATTTTCAACAAGAGCTGATTTGCTTCTTTTTTGTTTGGGCGGGTTTAAAGCCAGAAAATGGAAGAGTAATCATTTAAGGAAAAAAATAGTATGAAATTATATCTCACTATTTAGTGTCTCTCAAATATTTTACCTTCACATCCCCACTCTGGCAAAACAAAGGAGCTCAGGGTTCATTTTCCTTTTTGTTAGAGAGAAAGTATTGAATCTTATCCAACAGTAATAAATATGGGTGTGCTGTCCTGCATCTTTCTGTGGCTGCGTTTACCCCAGGATGTGTCTCTGGGAAAAGACGTGCTTTGTGCAGCCCTTACCTTGAAAAGAACAGAAGGCTGTCGTATATCTCACAAGAATATTTGTAAAATAGTCTGGTTTGGATGTTTTTTACTGGGTTTTTTTTGGTTTTTCCACCTGGTTCAGAGTCCTTTACAGTTCTCTGTTCTCAAGCTTTTTCTCCGTGAACCTGGGGCGCCCCCCAGGCTGTGGGGCTGCCGTGATGGTCCTGCTGGGGACACCCATCCTAAGGGAGAAGCCGCACGAGGAGTAGCATGGACCATCCCTCCCAGGACTTACTCCTTCTTCCCATTCCCTTCCCAAACCTGTCCTGGTTTGAGCGACACAGGACTCACTTCTAATGCTTGGGAAAACTGCACTTTTAGAAGAATCTAGTGTCTCAATTTGTGACAATATTTACTTTACAGCCACCTCTGGGGCGTGGGTTTCAAGGTCTCACTGTTTTTGAGCTCCCCAGGTGCAGGGATGAGGAGTGAGACCTGGGCACTTGCCCCAAGCTGCCAGCAGGGTTATTTCATACCATGAACATCACACTCAATCTAAATCAGAAGGTTTGCTGAGGAGTTCTCTCTCCCTCCCTTGATGGCTGCCATTCTGAGAACTCCTTGCCCCGGTGCCGGACCCCGAGCCCTTCCCTTATCTTTCCCAGTGCTGATGAAGCCATTAATTGAATTCAAATTAATACCACGGTATTAATATTTAAATTATTGTTGTTATTAATAATAATATTTAAATTAATACCACGGGAAGCTCCGTGATGACAAGCGTGATGCAGTGAAATGTTGGCTTACGCACGGCTGCGGGGGGCTGCCCAGTCTCCCCCGGGGGCGATGGACGTGGAGATGCTGGAGATTGGGGTGCGGGGGTCTGTGTGGGCAGAGTTTGCCTGTTTGTGGTGCTGTGGCAGCGATGCAGTGCTTGGCTTTAAAAGTGGAATCGAAGGCTTTGGGGAGAGGTTTAGTAAGTTCAAAGAGACAGTAGCTTAAGGGTAGCATTATTTTTTAATATGCAGATACAGAGAAGTTAAGAAACACATTTTTTATCAAGTTTCAAATTAATGTTATTTTGACGTTTTCTTTTAAATGAAGGCATTGAAGCTTTCAGGGTGGGTTTTTTTTTCTTTTGTTTAAGATTCCCCTGAAGTCTGAGCTGTAATCTCTGCTGCCGCAGCCTCAAAGGAGATGCCCCACAGGGCTCCAAGCCTGAGCTCCCGCGAGGGGACGCGTTCCAACGAAACACAGACTCTTGCAACTCAGAAATGTAAATGTCTACATCATTTCAGTGTGGTATTTTGCTCAACTTACGCATCTGGCTGTTCTGTGGTGTTCAGTTCTCGGGGTTCTTTGGGGTTTCCTAGACAGTTTGAAGGTGTGATCTTTTCAGAGCGTTACAGAGAGTTTGCTGCTGCTGCTCAGGGTGAGACACAGCTCATAACCACAACAGCATCAGCAAGAAATTTTGTCTCAGGTGGGGTTTGAACCAGTATGTTTCAAATGGCCTTGCTGCTTCATAGCAAAGAAGTCAGGTAGAAAGCTCTAATTGGGCCATAAAGAACGTTGTAAAATCAAGATTTAGGGAGCTTTCTCTTTGGGCCCCTTGAAACAAAACAAACTGCTCGCCCAACCTAGAGCAGACCTGGCTTCTCCAAATCAAGGTACTTCTCTGATCGGAGCCAGCTGTTACTCGTTCCGTGGGTATATGTGTGTGTCTCTGCATTTCTGTATTTTGTGTGCTGCTCACAGGGCTTCTGTTGGCATTTTCTCTTTGATGTTCATATTTAACTGTTATTTCAGGACACTGGAGATTGTGTGGGTGGTTGTTTTGAGAGGGAGAGAGATGTGTACACACACACACACACACAAACTAGAACGGTTGATGCTGGAAGGAGAGATAATTCACAGAATAATATTTAGCCATTGATCACTGTTCAGATGTATCATTGGTGGTCTTTGTTTTGAAATACCCTGAGTTGCATCTTCTGAAGAACTGTTTTCCTCTTGATGATCTAACAGTGGGGCTGTCTGAGCTATCTTTTGGGCAGAGTATTTCCATCCAGAAAAGAAGAATTTTATTTTTGGAAAGCCTGTTATCTTTGTGTGCCAGTGTGGGACCTGGGAGGAACCTCTGAGCCTTCCTCTGCGGGTCTGCTCTGCGCAGGAGGCATCAGTGGGTGTCCGTGGTGGGAGAGGCTCCATGGGGGGCAAGCAGTTTTTCTCCCATGCAGCAGATGGGGGAAATATGCTGCTCTCCAGAATTTTTCCAAGGCAGCAGAGCCAAGGGCAACTTGGGAGACTTTATAGTCCGTTCAAGTACCTAAAGGGCACCTAGAGGAGAGATGGGGAGCGACTTTTTATGAGGGAGTGGGGTTGTAGGACAAGGGGGAAGGGTTTGACACTGAAAGAGGGGAGATGGAGATGAGATCTCAGGCAGAACTTCTTTGCTGTGAGGGTGGTGAGAGCCTGGCCCAGGTTGCCCAGAGAAGCTGTGGCTGCCCCATCCCTGGAG
>JAOXJK010000003.1:15036681-15049168 GCA_025774025.1 Xenus cinereus
CACCGTGGGCTGGTGGGCGGGCCGGGGCTGGGGGTGGCACTGGGGGGGCTTTAAGGTCCCTTCAACCCAGATTCTATGATTGTATGAACTTGGGCTGGCAACCAAACTTTCCATCTTCACGAGGGGTGTTCAGCAGCATGTGGAGAGCACAGAAAAACTACATGAAGGCGGAAAAGGGTGGTTTTCTATCCACCCCCCTCCCCAAATTAAGAAATCCCAGTGTTTTCAGGTGCTATTAGTCCTTGCTTTGGTGCAGAGTTTCAAGCCTCGTTTGTTGATAGGAATTTATTTTATGTTTTTTAGTAAAATTGGCAGGATTTCCAGGATCTGGGGAGTGATGAAGCTCAGGAGACCCCACCGGACCCCACATGAGCGAGTCCCTTCTGGGCAGCCAAAGCAGAGGTGGAGAATTTAGAAACTAAAACATTACTTTTGGTTTTTTCATTACGTTTAGGCACAGAAAGAGAAGTCAAGAAAAGATTTTACCACCTTCTCCCACTCCTTTGGAGCAGCACTGGGGCTGTGTTTGCCCCCTTGCCCCAGGCCAGGCGGTGCGGGGTGTTACGGCATCGAGCTGAGAGCTCAAGGGGTTTCATCGCCGAAAGGAAGGGGCAGGAGAAGGGAATTAGGGAGGGTGGGTGGTAAAGTGTTTCCACAGTCCGTCTGAGCGTTACACCCAACACCTTCCAGCATGGAAGCAGGGTCCCTGAGGACAGGGAGGGAGAGGGAAGAGCTCCCCTCCCTTCTTCACAGGAGAGTTGCATCTCTCCTGATGTTTGTTACACCATAATTTAAGAGGTTAACGTGCTTTTCTACTTCACAGGAGGTATATTGGCAGAGTATTTGTTTTACCATTTATACATCGTGCTTTTCATGTAAAAAAGAAATTGAAAGCAAAAGTTCCAAAATTTTCACAAAATATTATTTCTTAAGGTATTTCCGACTCTCTCGCTACAACCTGAAAAGATTCTCTCCCTAGGCCACTCAAAATTAGCCTCTGAAATCCTCTGTGACTTACTTAATCTTTCTCTTTATTATCAAGCCAGGAAAGAAATACTGCTTCACAATCCCTCAAGCAAAGCAAAAATAAAAAAGTTTGAGGCTTTTGTTGGAGTGAAACGCAAGTATGGCGTCCCTGTTTGGGAGCAGCAGGTCAATACAATAATGTCATTAGACATTGAAAATGTGTTCACTGCCAGTGTCATGTGCCTCTTGGCGCCGTGTTTTCCCGCATGAGTGGCTACTGAGCAGCGCCCTGGCTCTCGCCCTGGGGATCTGGCGCACCCCGGGAAGGGTCTCTGGGGGCTCCACGCACCCCGACACCCCTCAACGGTGTGCTTCTGGCACAGGCTGGGCTCCCCTGGGTGGGACAGGTTCAGGGACAAAAATAAATGTGCTAATTTTAGGAAGCGAACAGCAATTTGAAAGGGTTTTTGTGTTTGCTTGATTTGGGTTTGGTTTTTTTTCCTTTTAGTTTGTGTTGTTAATGCTTGAATGATTATAGGCTTTTGAAAGTAATAGTTTAGGAAATAATACACATAATAATACACATAATTTCCTTAAGGATGATACAATGAATGCTAAAGTGCCCTCTCACTCATGCTGGGTTTGCAGATCTCCTTTGGGAATGTGTTTTCATTTTCTTGACTGACTGCGTGACAACCCTCTAATGACCAAAGGAAATGGAAAATAATTCAGGAAAAAAAAATCCTCAGTGTAATCACATATGGTAGCTCTTTAGTAGAGGGAAGCGGGAGTCAATAGATTGATGATCTTCATCTGGTTGGGGTAGATAAACGCAAATCTTTTGTCTCATAGTTAAAATATAATTGTCGGATGGTGAAGAACTACGTGTTTGCAAGTCAAAATATCCCTCTGTGCAGTTTGAGGTAATGTATCTTGACAGTGTCATTCAGTCTTTGTTTCAGTTACATGCCATGGTCCATCTGGAAGTTAACTCGCTTATTCACATGAACGCAGCCGTAACGCAACCAACACACCCAGCTTCTGAGAGGTGAGGAAGGATGTGGTGGTGGGAAACACATGATGTTTTTGGGGTGGTAGAAGATGGAGAGCTTCTGGTGATGTTGTCACACACCTCTGCTGTACTGGAAGGTGGGCAGTGCGCTTTGGAGCATCTGCCCTCGGGGAGGAAGGTTTGCCAGGGACTGAGCACCGTCTGTGCTGGGAGATGGGGCAAGTTACTGGACATTTTCTCTGCTACAAAACTTCCATTTCCCGCTGGGTGAGGGGGTTTGAGGGACACCCAAGCCCTGGTGCTGTGTGTCCACTCCTGCTGCTGGCCGAGCCACCTCTGCGCTGCTTTTTGAAGAGTCAAAAGCCATTATTCTCTATTTATAATTAATGCATACGCACAGATAAACAGGCCAAGAGCTCCATATACACCCGACATCAAGCTGAAGTCAACCAAAGCTTTTTACACCTGGAGCCTTTCCTCCCTCTTAACTAAGTTAGGACACAATTAATGATGTGATTGATTAATCATATCATTAATTTATTTAGTAAAGGGCCAGGGAAACTAAAGTTTTCTACTAAGCCAATATATAAAAATGTAGGAAAAAACATAAAAGAGGAAAAAACCCAACAACTTCCCCCTCTCCTCTGCTCTCGGCACTGCTGGTGGCTCAGCAACAGCCCCTTGTGCGTGGTGCTAATGTGTCTCACCTTCCAAAAAGTATTTGTGTTAGATTTTGTAAGAACGGAGTATGAAGCAAGCGAGTGGCCTCGAATTAACTATTGCTACTGAAAAGAGAATGGTGTAATTGCTTGTGGTTAACGATTAAGCCTGATTAGAGTCAGTGCTTTGCTATTGCACTGATAGGAGCCACCTGCAGAGCCTGGGCTTCAATATGTTCTCCCGGCATAGGGATGGTACCAGCAGCTTTGCTTCTCAACACCGGGCAAAGCGGATGAGGTTCTTGGCTTTCCTCCAGCCAGGTATGTACAGGAGCCCTGCGATGCAGTGTGCTCCTACTGATATTGCTGAACTGAAATTAAAATTTTATTTCTCTCTCTCTAATTGCTTTCCTGGAGTACTTGTAGAGGCTGACCTATTCAAAGTAGCCGTCAGTTACCCTTGTAATGAGGAAATACTTTTAATCTTTCCTTTCAAGTTCAGGCTGTGTTTCTCAGTTTAATTACCACTTCACATAGCATAAATTTCCAAAGAAAAATATTTTAGGATCTAATGGAAGGAGTTGCTAACAACATCTGGAAGTTACTGACGTCCCTTCTGTTCTTTGATGTCGGTGTGCGGAGGCTGCTGCGCGGGCTTTGGTGCTAAAGATATTTGCCTGGAAAGAGCCTGTTTGTTCTCTGGCTTCATCCCCTGGTTTGTGATGTTTATGGTTCTGTGACGGTTACAGCCTGACGCTGTGTAAAGCCTTCAAGGAAAATGATTGGGGTACGGGGGAAAGAAAGGTGTTGAAGATATTTTTGCGTGTTTGTGTTGGTAGTAATGGACAGCTGAGGCGTTGGAGTAAAGGGAACTGAGATCCATGGGGTGGCTGCTTCTGAGCAGGAGGTTTGAGGGACTGCTGGTCCCTTCCCACTCAGGGGTGGTGATGGGTGCCCATAATATACATTGTTTGTGGCCTCCTGACACTTTTCAGCTGCCATAAGCTATTACTTAAGTCAGAAACTGAATGAAGTAGCCTCTTTGCAAAGTGTTGTGGGGTTTTCTTTCTTTTTCCCTGGAGATCTAGTGGATTTATTGGACAAAAGCTAGAAAGAAACGAAGCCAGGTTACCTGGGAGTGTGTCTCTGTGCCTGGCTGGTGGTGTGGGGCTCCTGCCTGTGAGATGGCATCTGCTGGCAGGGGCTGTGGACCTGAGTACGTGAACCAGAGCCCTTCAGAGACCCAGCTCTGTCTGCCAGTTGTTTTCAGTAACATAAAGCTACCTCAGATATTTGTTTCTCGTATTCCATTAAAGTTTGCATTAAGCACTTCACTTACATGGGGCCAATGGAAAGTTTAATACAATACTGCAGCAACTTTAATTTGTAGAATTAAATTGGTATGATTTTTTTTTTTAATCTACATCACACCTGAACTCTTTCTTTAATGTCTCCTTAGAATTTAAATCACGTTTTTAGCTTTGGCAATTATTTAAAACGCTGATGTGTCAATCCCCAAAGAGAGAATACTTGTCTCAAGTATTGCCACTTGAAATTTTGGGAAGCCACACAGATGTTCATCTCCTCATTATGGAAATAATGTATTTGGTTAATGTGTTGGTGTGAAGAGAGGGGAATACAAATTATCTTGCAACTTGAGAGCCATTTAAAAGTTTCCTTATGTTTAGACTCTTATTCATCTCTGCGAAGGCGTCTCTGGTGAGAGAGGTCCCCCGAACCTGCTGGGTGTGGAAGTGTCCCTGGCCATGGCCCCGCTGCCCCGTCCCTGCTGCTGGGTCTTGGGCAGCAGCCAAGGAGGAACTCCTGGATGTTTGTCTTCTCGGGAGATCTGCGTGGTGTTCCTCGGGGCTGGGGCTTGGGTTTATCTGTCGAGTGCCATGGCTGCAGCCTGCTGGCTCCCTGGGTGCACGTTGGGAAGGCAGGAAGATGGGGAGAGGATCCGAGTTGGGAGCTGGCAGAGGGCACTTGCCTGGTGGTCCTTAGGGCTGGCCAGGGTCCCCAGGGGGATGCTGAGCCAGGGGTGGGGTAGTCCTGGGAAATGGGGAGGAAAAAAAAACAGAGGTGATGAGAGGATGAGGAACGGGTGCCAGCAGGATATTCTGCTCCTGAAGTATTTAAATCAAATTGGAAAACTTTTTTTTTTTTTTTTCCCCTGAAGCCGTAGGGCATTGCCATGAGAAGCTCTTGGGGTGATGTGGGAGTCCCTGTGCGGGATGTCATGGCATCGAGGCCGGCCCGAGCGACCGCGCCGCATCCCCCCAGCCTCAGAAACCATCCCCGTTGTCTCTGCCTCTCCACGTGCAGGTCGGAGCGCTCGGGTTGGGGAGTACCGTGTGGTTTGGTGTGATTAATGCGCACGGTCGGAGCGGGAGCTCAAGCTTTGTCTTATCGGCCTCAGCGGAGGGGACTGTAGAGAGGGAGGGAGAGAACAGTAATTATATCTCTCTGTCTCACGTCCTGGCGTGCTCTGGCTGGATGGCCTTATTAAAGCCGCCTTATAATCAGGAAGTCAGTTGTCAAAAATCTGGGAAGGAAAGGGGGCGGGATGGCGGGTGCCTGCCCTGCGTGTGAGTTAAACGATGGCAGCGCAGAACAGAGGCATCGCCTCAAATCGCATTTTGAAAGAGGATTATTGCTTTCATCGAGCCAGTGTTACCGTGTCAACAGCAAAAAACGTGGCACCTCCTGATATCTGCTTGGGTGGGGGGGCTATGTGTGTATAAGTGTGGGTCTGTGAGCCTGCAGATGAATTTTAGGATACACAAATATATTTACGCACACTTGTAATTATTCCCGTTGACATGGTAACACTTCAGGGAGGAACAGGCAAATATATACAGAGCGAGAAAGAAAACTAACTCTGTGCATTGAAGGAACTGAGTGCAGTATGAGGCAATAATATGAGAAACCGGGGGGAAGGAGCAGCCCCCGTGCTCCCCGCGCGGCAGGAGCCAGGTACGTCTCAGCCTCCGTTGTGCGTCTCTGCGCCTTCTCCCACGGCCACCGCGGGCAGGAGGAGGACGGGCTCTGGTTTCCTTTCGGGTTCTGTTTGCCGGGAAGGGACCACAATGCCACCGAGCGCTGATCTGGGCTTTGCCAGTTGATTTTTCAGTCCCTGTGCCGGAACGGCACGGCCGGGGGGTGCCTTGGGCACCGCCGGTGGCGTGTCACGGGGTGATGGAAAACTGCCCCTCCTGTCGCATCCCCTGGGTCCTGTTCGTGGTGTTTCTGCTGACGTGGGGCACGTGGAGGGCGTTGGGGGGTGCCATGGTCCCAGCCGGGGGGATGCTCCGGGGGATGCGGTGCCGAACCTCCCCATCCTCCACGGGCGGCGCTGACCTGCTCTTTGGCACGTTTTGGGGTGTCCGCTGTGTGTGCTGCTGGATTTTTATTTTTCATTAGCATTAATTACAACCTGTTGAGCATATTGAAGGGTCACTCCGGGTTCTGCATTACAGTGCAGAGGGATTTCTGTATTTTTATCCTCATTTTAAATTATGCAAGCCGATGACTTGAGTTTAAATGCTTTTAAGGGTACGCAATGTGCATTTTGTCTGCTGCTGCTATCAAAGGGAGGAAAAGCACTCTCATGTTCTGCATTTAGACCTTCTGTATCTTTCTGGTTTTACCGCTCTGCATTATTAAAATGAAACAGGCCATCTGTGGAACAGCTTCTCCTGTTCAGTCAAAAAGGGTGGGAAGGAAGAACTGGGAAAAACAGTGGGAAAAAGACATCAAGGCATACAAAGGGATTTAGTTAAATAGTTAATTGCAAAGGAAAAACTGAAATAACAGCTCAGAATTTAGGGGTAAGTGTTATTAATAGGAAAGAGTGATCATCACCCTGACCCACGGGCCTGACTTGCCACCGCTTTGCTCCCTGTCCCCGGGTGACACCGTTTAACTCCACTGGAGTTTTCCTGCTGCCGGACGAGATTAACACAGAAGCTGATCTGTTTTTCAGTAAAGCAGAAACCAACAGGTGATTTCAAGAAGACTTGAGTATGCAAGTGAGAGGGAAAGCAAGCTATTAACTGAGTTGCCTTGTGATATTTATTTTAAAATATATTTAAAAAAGCTTTTACTCATCTTCAGGTATGAGGTGGGAAAAAGAATGTACTTCATGGGAAAGGTCCTGGCAAGACAAATAGCCCTTTTTCAGTAACTGGGCAGTGGGAAAGGATGAATTATGGGGAGAGAAGTTGCTTCTGGATGTATTTTTAAATCTGTTCTGTTTGACCTGATTCTGGTGATAATCTTTACAGCAGATACAGATTCTCACTCGCAAGAGTAGGCTTATCCGAGCCGTGTTTCTCCCCCGGCTGGGACTCTGCATATTGCAATTCATAAAAAAATATTCATTCCGGCGGCAGGAGTGGCCTGAATAAGTGGAATATTCAGCTGAAAGGAGAGCCCCATATGCATTAAGCAGCCCGCGTGACTTATATGGGTGTCAGCCTAGAAAGTCCCTCTGTGGCTGAAAATGCAAAAATCTTATGCATTGTGAAGTCTGCAGTTGTTCCGGGGAAGAGGAGCACAAGCCTTTGGTGTCTTCTGCCCCGTAACAACGCGCTCGATGCTCCGAGGTGTGGATTTGGGGGTTTTGTTGTACACAAAGGAAACAGTGGGTCCCTCTGGGGAGGAGGATGATCATGGTGCCATCTAGAAGACCATGGCAGCAAGAGAAAGCGGGGATGGGCTCCTTCTTGTGCCTGTCCAGTGCCTGCAGCTCCAGGATAATTTCATCCTTGGCTGAGGCCTCAAGCTGCTACAGCAATAAACATAACAAGTAGGAGAAATACATTTTAGGCTTTTCTGCTGTTTATATTGATACAAATGGGAGCTCTGTGAAAGTAAGAAGTGCCCGAGGGCAATAAAATGTAGAATAATGAATAATAATATACTTCTGTATTAACCTTTCTCTTACAGCGCTGGCTAGACACCGCCTAGGTCATGATCTCCCTGCTGTGGCAGCTGTATAATTTTATAAAAAGTGATAACGAGGATACTCAGCCAATAGATATCTATTTCCATAACAGAAGCTTTATAGCTTAAAATCCCGGTATGGCAAGCTGGCCTTTCCTTGGATGTGCTTTGTCATGTATATAGAAAGTCAAATGTGACATCAACTGAAATACCTCTTTTCACTGTTATAATCGGCAACCCCGGTAAAAAAGAAAATAACTGCAAAGCATTTTTATGGCATGAAGGGAGTTAATAAAAATCACTTGGTGTTATGGCTTTTTTTATTGAGTAAGAAGGTCAAGAAAATATCCGGAGCCCATCTTAATGGCTCCATGATACCACGTAGTGTGTGGCTTGGGCAACGTAATACAATCTGACAAAAACCTAACTGTCTTTAAAATTGATCTTACCATTCCACACCTGATGCTTTTATCCCAGATTTAATGTCAATACATTAAACTATTTTTGTGTGAATGCTAGGAAAATCACCAAATTATTTGATTAGCTGCTTCCAACTCACTTGGCATCAATAATCACAGTAAGTGTTGATTTACTAGCTGGGTAAATAAAATGTATATAACTAGCAATCATTAATGTGGACATACTTTGGACAAAATAGAGAAGCATAAAGATATCATGAACTGGTAAAATCACTACTTGTATGAAATTGGGTCAATATGTTGTATTTGCTCACGAGCCACATGGGCTGAGAATGAAAACACTTCAGGCGCATGAGAAATGCAGTAGGTCAACAATTTGGTGTTTTAATTAGGCTTAATTATTTCCTTATTAAATAACCCCAGAGCCCTCGAAGTCACTGCTGACACATGAAATAGATGCTTCACAGCGTGTGCGAGTGGTTTGGTAAACAAAAAGTGACAGCAGTCTCTGTCAAAAAAATACCTGGTTCATTCATGCCAACAGCACGTTGTGGATCTTCACGAGTCACCCGCCCGCAGGTCACCTCCTGAGGTACTGGGAATGTCACCTGGCTGCTGCTGGTTTCACTGGAGCCAGCTCAGCATTGGGTCCCCTATTTTAACCTCTTTCTTTTCCTCGGGGTTCGCCCTTTTTTGGATACCTCGCTTCTTGTCTGCAGCCCGGCCTCTCCCCATCGATGTGTGCCTGATGCCTTCCCTGTGATAAATGCCTCCTCTTCCAACCTGCCTGGTTCTTTTCCCCCCTCTGTGACGCTGCTGACCATGGCAAACCGCATCGTTAGTCTCGGAGCCTGGTTTCTCCTCCAAAGCACGTAGAATTCCCTCGGCCGTCTCTGCTGGGGAAGCTGAGCATTGCGCTCTCAGGCAGAAAATGGGCAACGTCAACTGGAAGGAGAGATGCGAGATTAATGTTAGAAATAAATCGTTTGGGGGGTGGTTTTGGGTGTAAAAAGCAGCCACAGGTCGGCGAGCCTCATTTTCTGGTTGAGAACTGAGCTGCTCTTCTAAATGTTCCTGGCTGCCTGGTGCTGGGGCAGCCTCCTTCCGTAGGGATGCTCTGGTCCAGGGGGAGCAGAGGGGGGTTCCCGAGGGGGCAGGGCTGGGTGCTGCGCTGGCACTCTTGGATGGATGGCAGACCCTAAACAGTGCAAAATAAAATTCCCTGATAAAATTGGCCATGCATAGCCTGACTCCAGCCAGCTGGGGGTGAGACACTCCCATCCTCCACCATTGGTATCTAATTCTGGTCACTTCAGTTGCTGCTTGTAACCCCCATCCTGATGGAGGGGTGTTCAGGCTGGCGCCGTGAGCATCCCACTGAGCTACGCAGGGTCTTGGTGGCATCACAGCCAAGTGACAGTCGTCCCTCACCTCGCCTGGGCTTCACCAGCCCTCCCTAGTCCCCAGCATCAGGTCCCTTTCCCCTATTCACCCCCCCCTTCTTTTTTAAAGTCTGTTTCATCGCTGTGTCGTTAAATTATATATTAATCCTGGGGTGGAAAATAAATGAACCCATTAGGTAATATCATCTCTCTATGTGTAAGAATAATGATTTAATCAAATCACAGTGATTTAATGTAATAAGAGATTTATTTTAATTTGTAAAATCTCATAAAATAACTATCTATATCTCTTAGAGGTATTTGCTGAAAAAAGTAATTTTCTTAAGTATGATCTATGGGGAACATTGGGAAATCACTAAATCTTGTCACACAAGTGTAGTACTTGGCCATGTACAAAAGTAAGAAGCGATTATTCCTATTTTTACATTTAAGCATCAAGCTTTTTTGGTTGGGTCATCTAATTCCCTGAGCCCGAAACTCTTCTGTTTAGCACTATGCATATAAGTTGTCTTAATGTCTTCAGTTCAAAGAGATTAAGCTTAAGCACGGGCTTAAGTCTGTCGTTATTATAGAGAACACGTTTGCCTGTATTTCAACTTCAATGGGTTTGAATCATGAAAATGTGGAGCAACAGAGGATCCTTTCCACTTACTTGGTCCTGGCTACAGGGGACTCTTCTTGGCCCTAAGTGAGTAGTGAAGGAGGACAATTTGCAAAGCGGTGGCTTCTGGAGGTCTTCTCCGGGGATCTGGCTGTGTGGGAGCAGTCGTGCTGTGATCCACGATGCAGCCAGTGGGGGTTTGGTACTTCCACCCCGTAGGGAATTAATAGAAATTTGGTCTCTACTTAACTCCGTCCCTCTGTCCGTCAGTCGCTTGCCCACTTGTCCTGATCAATAGAAAATAATGATAAAAAATGTACGCTCTTTAATAGGGATCTATACTCCTTCTTGAGAATGCAGAGGGATCATTAAAAAAAATCAATGAGAATGTTATTATTTGTTATTAAATCTGTAAAGGTTTAGAGTAATTCTTATGGAATTATATTATGGTTTTATCAAGACTTATTGATTTTTATTTTATTAAGTTATAGAGCACTTTTTCCCAGAGGTCAGTTACTCTAGCACGTTGGTAAGGTATAGTTTCTCTTTCTGAGCCGAATATATATTGCAGATCTCAGGACTGGATATCCCTTTTGAAATGCTCTTTTAATTACAAGTAAAACTAATACACATAGGTTTACAGGAAAACAGATTTAGCTTGTATCTACCTAAAATGTAGTTTCTAAATTTTCTTCTGGCCCGTCTACATGAATGTTTTCCTCCAGAAATTTTAGCTCAGAAGTGCAGAAATTGTGCTGCCCTTTTCTAGACACCATGCACAGAAACATTCTTAAGTCACTAATTTATCATTAATTAAGTAGAATGGCTGTGGCAGGACGGTTTTACTAAATGATTTCCCTCAAATGTGGGAAAAATAGGTTAATTCCCTGCCTTAGCATAACTCCAGCAGGAGAGGATCGAGGGTCTCCTGATGTATTTGTTGCATCTCCTGATGTGTTTGTTGGAGGAGAGACCTACACGTATTTTCTAGTGAGGCTGCAGGTAAAACTTTAACTAGGTTTTATGCTGTTTCTGGAAGACCCCAATATGTATTTCTCTAGGTTGATTTTTGGAGGTGCTGTATATTGTGTGTTATGAGCTTTGGATATGAGTCATGAACAGTAAACTTGGAATTAGGAAAAGACATATTATAGTAGGGTCAGTAGCACATAAAGCTAATACAAGGAGACAGATTGACCCCGCTCCTAATCTCCTTTCTTATTTGTAAACATCTGTTTGCACGCTGTCTATTTTTATCCCAGAGTGGATGGATTGCTATGCTAATTTAACGATGCCATATGTTTTTCCTCTGACTCAATTTCATTGTGTGGAGTGCCAGATTGAGTCAATTTACCCAC
The DNA here is from genome assembly GCA_025774025.1 of Xenus cinereus. Lineage (NCBI taxonomy): Eukaryota > Metazoa > Chordata > Aves > Charadriiformes > Scolopacidae > Xenus > Xenus cinereus. Next base: position 15,048,047 of record JAOXJK010000003.1, read on the forward strand.
CTATTTCAGGGAGAGGAATTGTGGGCTGTGGTGCAGGGAACTTTCTTCTCTTTTCTAATGGAATATGTATTTACTGTCATTTCTAACTGCAAAATCAAAAGGAACCACGTGATCATGCATTATAGGGAGACGATTTAGTATCTGTAAGAGCTTGCTGCTTTTGTGTTTCCACCCTCTTCTACGATGCTGGTACAAGCCATAAAGCCGAGTAAAAGGACAAAATAGATTCAAATTCTGAGATTTGCGTCTTCAATGGATTTGCACTTTTCAGATGCCAGATAATTTTCCTCTGAGCCTCTCAGCGTGCGACCAGCATTTTCAGGTTTCTTTATGATTGGTCTGCTTTATCCAGGTTTCAGATTTGCATAGTTTGAATATCTCAACAACCTTCTTAGTAAAAGGAAAAACTCTTTTGAGACCTGAACTTGGGCTGGGACTGTGGTTCTGGAAGGTTATGTGAGAAATACTGAATCTGAACTGCCTCTGTAAGCAAAAGCTCTGCTGTTGCTCGTTTCAGGCTAAAGACGGACAACTGGAAAGACTTGGGGAAACTCCTGGGAACTAGTAATGGTGGTGAACATCCTGCTGGTCAAATGTGCTTGTTGTAAGGCTGGTATCACGCTCTGAAGAGAATGGGCACAGCCCCCTTGCTGCACAGATTTGTCAGATCGTGCTGACACCTGGGATATCTGTCTATTGATTTGCCATCTTTCGTGCCCAAAGTTTCTTTGGGCTCTAAGGAGTGATGTCAACTTTGAAAGAGAATAAGGAGAGGAGAGTGCTTACATATGGCAAAGTGCCCGGGGTAGTTAGTGCTGTGATGTTCTTTTCGGTCTAAAGTTACCATTGCTTATTGGGAAAGTAAGTATTTTTCAGAGTTCTGTACTGTATTGTGAGAAAAATCCATTAACAGAAGAGAAGTGTTTCTTCTCTCAAGATCTCATGATCTTTGAAGGGGGATTGTCTGAGCTGTTAAAGGAAATTTGTCTGGGTTTAAAGCTATAGAATTTGAAAACTTGATAGAAAAAAAATCCCTGTGCTGTGGCAGGACTAATTTGTTATCAGAATTTAATTAACTGCATAACTTTGTAGCAGAGTTTTCATTCTTTTTATTTGCCCCCC
>JAOXJK010000003.1:15049685-15085160 GCA_025774025.1 Xenus cinereus
TTTTTTTATTTTTTTTTATTGGCCCCCCCCCCCCCCCCCGGTTTGTAAGCCTTTGGATATTGTGTGCATCTATGCAGTGATATACATTTCTAAAAAAAAAAAAAAAAAAGGCAAATAAAGCCAAAGCAAAGTATGTTTCTCTTCTGGCAAGTTAGAAGACTCAAGGGCTTCAGAATCTTTACTGCCCTTCAGCTCAGCTGTTAGAAATTGTAATTTTTTTTTCCCCATTATTTTAATACTGGAGTTGTATGTGATTTTTACGCTGGCAGTGCTGCTGTGGCTGTTTGTGGCCTCGTGGCTTCGGTGACAAACTGACGCTCTGGTCTGAGGAAGGAAATCTGTTCTTTTCCCTCCACTTCAGGGCGTCTAATCCAAGCCTCTGGTAAATGGCGGTGATTCAGTTCCCTCTTAGGAGTTTTGCTCTCTGAGTTTATCTGTTCCTTTGTGAAAGGAAATGAAGGGAAAAATACGCTCTATGCAAACAATGAGGGGTGCTGATAACGGCCAGTTTAGTCGGCTGAAACTGCCTCCTCTGGAGGTCTGCAGAGGTTAATTACAAAATTAGTTGTATTGAGCTCAGCCTAATATCAGCTGCACCATATCGTTTATTTTCATTCCTTATAGGTACATATCTAACGCATGCCTTTTTGCTTGGAACTCTTTTTATTATATAAATCTCTCTTTTACATATATCTTACCGAGCTTTATACCTCGCAGTTAGTAGCGGAGTAATTTACTTGCAAGATGCAGCTGATTAGATAAAACGTGCAATGGATTTCCTTTCTTCCCGGGGTCATCTCCTGTGGCTAGAGCTGCGAGCGTGTGCTGGGTGCTGAAGGAGATAGAAATAGAGTATTTGTTTCTCAGGCTGCAGTACTTCCCGCACAGCACGAACCAGACTTCAGCTTTCTGCCTCGTTCTTTCTTTCCCCAGGGTTCGATGCCTATTTTACCTCCCGCACCCTGGAGAACAACAGAAGGAACGTGTGGTTTGCTGAGTACTGGGAGGAGAACTTCAACTGCAAGTTGACCATCAGCGGCTCAAAGAAGGAGGACACGGACCGTAAATGCACAGGTAACTTCATTGACTTTGCCCTCCTCCTGCTGCCGTGCGGGGCCGCAGTGGAATGACTGCGCAGCTGATGTAAGGAAGCTTGGCTGGGGACAGATTGGAAAAATAAATTGAATTTTTGTAGGTTGTACAGAAAATGGAACAGCTGCATCAGCCTTGCAGGACAAGAGAAATAGATGGAAAGAGTGAAAAAAAATCCATTCTTCTATTTCTTCCTTTTTTCTGGCTGTCCATCCAGCAGGAAAATCAATATTTTCCATAGGACGCAGAAGTACTTTTGTTTGCGTGCAGGGTGCCTTGGGGTTCTTCTGTTAGTTTGTTCCAGAGGGAGAATATTTGCACAACGTGTGCCTTGTCACCCATCTGCACATCACAAATTGGCCACCTACTGTGTCAAAGCACCATCTGCTCCCGGCCATACACTAACGAACGTGCGCGTTTGAATTGAACTTCTGAGGGAAATGCACCTGTAGGAAAGCGTTAGCGCAGAGTGAAATGTTTTCATTGTAAATAGCACAAAATTGTTGGTCGGATTTTTGTTCGCACTAAAGTTATTTAAGAAATTGGGGGTAAATAAATATTTGCAGCCTCAGCTCGGTCCTATTTCTGACCAACCTTTAGCTGCATCTTGTTTTAACATCTCTGTTATTTTCCAGTGGCCAACAAATCCACTCTTCTTTTCCTTTTATGAGGTACCGCCCACCATTTGAAAAACCCTTTTTTTCCTGGAATTTCTCTTTCTGATCACACGGAGATTCAAGGAGTTATTTTTAGTTACAGAGGTGCTCAGGTAATGATGGGGGTGATTTTGTTTTTAACTGAGCTGTGTGCTTCTCGGCACAAACACCGTCACGATGTGGGGTGGTACAGCTCATTAAACTTAAAGAGTTTATTTTGAAAGGCAATTATGGGTGAGATGCTGTTCTTGGAGTCATTCAGATGTGGGCCTGACCAAGTGCTACCAGATGATCCACAGGGACATTGCAGTTTAATGATCTTCTGCTGATTGAAGGGCTTAGATTGAGGGTACCTGTCTAGAAAAAAAATATTTCTAAAACTCAAAAAATGTAGGGAGTCTGCCCTCAAACTGCCAGGTCCCTGGTGTGGCTGTTTGTGGTGTGAATGTCCGTACTGTGGGGTTGGGGCATTTGCTCAGGGCCTAAAACGCAGTGGGCAAACTTCATCCCGAACGTGTCTCCTGGGATGGAGACGGCAAAGCCAATAACGCCGCCTGACGCCCCCTTCGCCCCCGCCTCCCTTCTCCTGTCCTTCCCTCGCCTTTTAATTTTTCACAGCAGCAGTTTAAATGTGTTATGTTGAATAATCGCCTTGAATTTTGATCAAAGGAAATTAGTTCATAGGAGGATATGTTTTACTTCATTGGAAAATTGATGAAAACCTTCCATATTTCATGTCATCTGCTTTTGGTTTCAGTTGATGGTTGGGAGTAGGAGTGCTGCGCGTAGAAACAGTGCAGTTACTGCCGGGAATACACGGCTGTTAAATTTGGCGTTTGGAATCTCCCCTGAAGGCTGGAATTTGACTAAAAATTGCTGAAGGATCTTTAGGATAATTTCCAAAAGTGCCTTGTCACCCTTATTGTTTGTGCCATTATTTTATTACACTTGCTCCCAGCCTGTGCTTTCTGATGTGAAGGTAAAAATGGTGTTCTGCCTTCCCTTGGCATAGATTCAGCAGGAAGAGCTGGGTTTGGTGGGTAAGTGACCCTATCGAACTGAAATACCTCATTATAACTCAATATCCTACCAAATGACAATGCCCTGACATCTTCCTTCCCTTTTCTGCAAACTGAAGTAAATTGTGCATCAGAAAAAGCATTAGCTTTGAGTTATATTGTGAGCATGAGAGTCTTAATGTCCCACTGATGGAATAATATTATGAATGATCGTCGTCGTTACTTTAAAATTTGACGGGTGATTTGTAACGCAGGCGAGGTGCCAGGCTACAGGCCGTGGCTTTCTGACAGCCCCAGTGCCAGCTCCCACCCCAAATGGAGATGCCCCTCGCGGGGACCAGCTTCGCTCGTGGCCATGGGCTGCCATTGAGAAGAAAACCTTCTCCAGGAAGGCACCCTCTGGGCAGCTTACCTTTTTGTATCACAGCTCTCTGAGATATTTTTATATGCAGAACTTCTACGTTAACATCATCTATATTTATTTAAGCATGAAAAAACTTTGTCTGGTTTGGACGGATAGGATGTAGAACAAGAAAATGAAAATACATTTAGCCCACTCCGCTTTATTTCTAAATAAGATTAAATACAACACATCACTGTAACTAATAACGCTGTTTCTAGCAACTGACTTATTTTGGTGTGGTTCAGGGCACGATCCAGTGCTGCTGGGTTGTTCGGCTGCCAGGGACACCTATATTGCTAATGACAATCATCCCAGCAGATGATTTCTGGTGGGATGCAGGCCACTTCAAACTGGTACGTGTGGGTACGGCAGGAACAGCCCAGTCCCTTGCTCTTCCCCAGGGACAAGAGGTTTTGGTTCCTTCTGCAAAAGGGATGGAATTTCAGGCAGATGCTGCCTTCTGGGCTTCGCCCAGGCCCTGGAGCGGCTGCCGCTGCCCTTGAGAGATGCTGTGATTTGCTTCTGAGGACACTTCATCAAACTATATGGGGAATCCAATGTAATCTCTGAAACAGCATAATAGTAACAAGTCATGGGTTTAGGCAGTTTATTGTTTTATTTCTTGCTGCTTATATTTAAGAATATTAGAGATACTCACTTCAGTCATAACAGTCACATCAGGTTAATGTAGGAATAATTTGGAAAAAGTAGTTTGTAGAACCGTGCGCTATGGTAAAAATGTGCTTTTTTAGAAAAGGATTAAGCAGAAGAAAACAACTGTCTTTGCAGAAGAGAATAGTGCTGTAGTGCATAGCTGTGATACTGCCAGGGGAGCCATGGCCAGTGCCCACCCCCTGTTACATGCAAAGGTGGGGTCTGGGCTTTGATTGTGAGCTCAACTGAAGATATTTTCCTGTAAAAAAAACAAACAAACAAAAAAACAAAACCAAAAAACCCATTGTGCTAATATTGCCAGTCCCATGAGATTTAGGGAGTTAGAATTAACAGAGGATAAACAAGGGTTTTTTGTGCCTATATCGTCATGAAGCAGGCTGGTTGTAAGTTTCAAAGTGATTATGGAAATCAAATATTCAGTGCTGAATATTTAACCGGATTGCACCAGAGCATCTCCCTGCCTGCAGGTTGCTCTGCTAAGGGCAGGTGTGGTCGCCCCATGGATGCTCCCCGGTCCAGCAGCAGCAGCATCCCAGCTCCCTGGTCCAGCAGCAGCATCCCAGCCAGGGCTCACCTGTGGCAGGAGAGGTGTTCAGCACAGGGATGCGAGAACTTGGAGTACTCGGAGGCACCCGCTCCACCCGGAGCATCTGCATCGTTCCCAACCTGCCTCTGCGGTTGGGAAGGGAATGGCAACTCTTCACTGTGCTCACTTATTAAACATAGCTTTTAATTCGGATAGCTTTACGCTCAAGGAGACTTAATGAAGTGATATAAGGGTGATGTCACCTTGGATGTCATTTATCAGGATGTAGATTACGCAGAGAGCTTTTCTAATTATCTGTGAGTGTAATCAGTCTTGAAGGTACAGCCCAGATGATGGCTCAGACAATGACTTGCTCAGGAGAAGGTGCTGGGAGAAAGGTCCCTGCAAGATGAAGTGATACAAATTAAGCAAAAGGGTTTGTAAAAGAGGGACAGTTGTGTATAGAATTTAAATTGGAACAAGAGAAAGTGCCTCAAAGGGACCCAGATTCACCTTCCTGGGCAGCGTGTGGGCAGGACTGGTCTCGGGACTCCGAATCCTCTCAGTTATAAGGAATCTCAAAGCAAAATCCTGCCTTTTTTCCACCAGCAGTCAAGATGCCTTGTACTATGAAGCCATATGTTTGGGAAAGAAAACTAATGAGAAACAAAAGATGTACAAATAGCAGAGCCTGAGGATATCAGAATATTATTTATAATTTGACTACAGAAAGTGATCTAGTGCATTCATAGATTAACAAAGTGCAATTTTCTATGGGAAGAAAAATAGTTTTCCAAATGCTATCAATGTTCCTCATCTCAGGAAAAAAATAAATTGTCTGAGATGTTTCAAGCGACTTAATGGCAGATGGCCAATATCTAAAGCATTTTTTTAAACAAATGCCAGGAGCTGTGGTGTGTGTGATTCACTTTTTATGAGAGCAGCTCTATGGTATTCACTAGGATGAATATCTATTGGACTTGAGAGTGTCAGAAGACCTTAACTGTCCGCAGTGCCGTATAAATCATGTCAGGAAGAGGGGCTAAACTTAGTCGGATTCCCACGGACAGTGTTGAGGGCTGTGAAGGTGCTCCATCTTCAGCACCGCTCAAGGTTTGGGTTGGCAGGGTTGTAGAAACAATGCAGGGGTGAAAGTGGGGCTTGAGGGTACCACTTCCTCTGGGTCCTACAGCAATTATCAATAGTTCCTCAGAATTTCAGAAAAAACAGGTTTAGGAGGATCCAAACCATCCACAGGACATTTATCTTCTGTCCAAGAATCTACAGCTTGAGAACCCTCCTGTCTCTTGTTGCAGGTGTTCTCAACATGAGTGTTCCTTGAAACGCCTTTCCAAGGCTGCACGGGGGCTGAGCAGCTCAGGCAGCTCCCTTTAGTTAGCAGCCAATTTTCTCTGCGTCAATATAATTATTTTTTTTTCTGCAGCTGTGCTTCATAGAGGTGGGGGAACGGTATTACCTCTGTGCCTAACACGAAGACAAGTTGAGTGCCTTGTAAGCTCTGTGCTCGAGCAGCTGGGACTGTGGAGGTCCAGGCTTTGGTGCTATCCTTCTTACTATTTTTTTTAACAGAACAACAAAGAAAAAGGCATTTTTTTTTGTTTGGGTTGTGGTTTTTTTTTTTTTTTTCCAAATCTTGGCCAATTATATTAGATCTTTCTACCCAACCAAGTCCTTTTGTTAATGCCCGCTGTCATCTTCTCTAAGAAGACCTGCCTAGGCAGTAGGCTGTAACTGTAGACTAGTCCTAAGCAGCAGTTAGTCGAGGTGCTGGAATGCAGAAATACTTAACCTAAGGTTGGTTGTCATGAATCCTGTATATAAATTGTAAAATAATTTGCTTTAGGGAAAATACTTGTCTTGATGCCCTTTCCCAGCTGCCAGTGGCCACAGCAGGATTTACATGCCTGTGACTCAGCGTGGATTTTCCGCCCAGGATTTTGTGGTGGGTGATTGATGACACAAGGCGCGAGCGAAAAAGCTTTTGGTTTGCTCTTGTTACAGAGAGTGCTCGGTGCATTTTCTCCTCCAGGCTCCGGGGTATGGAATGTGTGTTAATGCATGTGTGTGAAGGTATATAATACTTCAGTGCAGAAAGGATAAAGACTAAAATTTATCTTCTCTTGCTTGCCCTGCGAGCTACGAATGAGGTTAAAGGGCAGACCAGAATGGGAAATTTATCTTCTCAATTACATCCCGAGCTCTGATGCAGGTCTATAAGTGGTCTAGGTAGTTGTTTTCCTGCTTTGCTGGCATGGTCTGCATCTTCCTTCCCTCCTTCTCAGAACATCTACTTAATGTTTCCTTGCTACCGAGTGGCTGAGCTGTATTTTTGTAACGTGTTTCCATTGACAACTTCTGCTTTTTCTTTTCTTTCTGCTGGGGATTGTCTTTCTGATGGTGATTGTTATAGGCTCCCTCTCAAGGGGGGAACAAAAAATAAATCCAAGACATATCTCCAATAAACTGCTTCTTCTCAAGCCCAGCTCATCTCTGGGTGACTCCTTGGGGCCAACAGAGCTCTAGCTGTAGCTCGGAGACTCCAACACTTGGGTGAGGATCCATGGTTAGCCAATGTTTGACTTGAATTTGAAACCCGGGATTTCAGTTCCCTCAGTTCCCTGTTCTTTTCCTAGGTTGCAATGCATCTTATTTTGTGACTACTTCAGTGATCTTCAGACTGCCTAAACGCACCAGTGCTAACACTCATAACAAAGTCAACTTTTTTTTTTTTTTAAAAATGTGATGTGCACAAGTCTAAGAGCAAACGAAGCACATCACGCACTAGCTTGCAAGTCGACTGGCTGTGTGCCACTCTTTCTAAACAAAATATTTTTCATATAATATCAAATTGTTCAAGTATGCATTATGGCTTAATGACCTCTATGCTTTCATTTCAAAAAGTTAATCTCATTTAGCATGGTAGTACTTCAAAATATATATACCTGAAATTCCTAAAAGAGCCCTGCAATGGCTGGTTCAACCAACATTAAACCAATCTTAAAGAGTTTATTCTTAAGGTAAAGCAGTTTTATGGATTTCTAAACTCTATTATCTTTCAGAAATGCTTTTCTTAGAATCATTTATATTTCTAGATTGCCAAGGTGATTTGCCAACCAAGCCCCATGATTCAAATCCCTGTCAGCTTGCTATTTACATACATATTCCTCTGTTTGCAAATTGCATTTTTAACCAAGTGCTCAAATATGAAGATAGCTCCAGTTTAGGCCTTCTAATCTTTAAAAAGTGCTGCTTCTATACATTTGCGTGATCACCGGCTTTCCCGGCAATTATTGCTCCAGGAAGCTTTCTTCATTTGCACGTTCGCAATATCAAGCTGTGAAGTGTCAGTGATTTACATCAGTTCAAACAGCCCAGTGCTGGTGTTTTTCTGACTCCAGTACTTCAGTATTGGAATAGGAATGAGACCTGTTGCATATGTTTCAACAGGAATGTTGAATGCACGGAAAACCTCTACGGTAAGAAAATTAGGTCAGTTTTCTAATCTAAAAATATATTCTCTCAGATACACATACACACCTGAGAACAGAAACAGTACGGTTGGTTGAATCAGTGTAATTGAGAAAAAAAATCAATTTCTGACAGATGGAAGTGGATGGAGCTTCATAAAACTCATTGCATCAAGGCTGTCTGTAAACTGTTCAATTATTATTATTTAATATTGTTTTCTCTGGTATTAGGATAACAATATTTCAGTAGGACTTTCTGCTGCATTATGCTCCCTTTGGTTTTGACTTTAATATTAATGAGTGAAGACCAGTTACAGTACAGGAATATTTAATTATTTTCTTTTTGTCCTAAATGAGGAAGACGTTGTAAGGCATCGTGAGAGCCTGGTTTCCAAAGTCTGCTAGAGAGCGTTAGCTGATCAGGCATCGATAAAGCTGACTACACCTGCTTTCTGTTGGTTTTGGTGGTGTCGCTCGAGTCAGTTCAGCTGTAGCTCAGTCTATCTCTGTATATCTACTGATGCAGATGTCTGCTGTGGGTCAAGTCTACACAGCTTAAGAAAAAAAGTGTTTCTAGTTAAAAAAGTTTTCCTTGCTTTCTATTGGCACAGGACACGTGGGGTCTGATTTCTGAATTTGTTGGGCATTATGAAGTTCTCTCTCTGCGTCAGAGTGGCAGGAGGCTGTGGAGCTGTACTGGTCCTGGTGGATGCAGAGGAGATCAGGGAGAGGATTTTTAGCTGTTAGAAATAAAGCAGAAATGGCACATTCCAGCGTTAGGGAGGTGGGTGATTTCCCCTCCTGGGCTGAGCTGGCTCCCGAGGGCCTGGAGGGGCTGATGGTCAGGCTGAAATCTTATCCCAGCACAGAAGGATGTTCGTGTGTGGTGAGAAGTAGAAACTTGAAAGTTCATCTGCTTTCCCCAAGGAAATCCATGGGGATTGGATTGATGGTCTTGAGATAAAGGCTTTTGTCTATAATGAGATCTTCAGAATTATGATGGGCTGGATACACCCTGTAACTACATAGCGGTATTATTGGATCTCGTATTTCTTTGTAAAATGACAATACATGGATTATATTGCAAAGAGGCCTGATTGTCGTACTCTGCTTGTTTAAATTACAATATTTACTCTGGCACATTGTTAGTTTTTCCTCAATCTCTAGTACTCAGCTACTTTCAAATAAAGAGCTTAGTTGGAGAAGCTTTCAGACTTTACACTTCCTGGTGTGCGGCAGTGTCTATACCATGAGTTAACCCTATTTCGGGTGCCCCGGAGACGCGTCTACTGGTCTGTTAAAGGTGGATCCATTTCTTCTCGAGCTATTGTGGGTGTTTCTGGGGCGCCGGGAGAGCCGGGCTCTCGCACGGCGAGGGGCTGGGGGAGCGTCGGTGCCGCCGTGGAATAACGTCTCTGGGCGCTCCCCGCCAGGGACGGGCGGCTGTCGCGGTTGCACCGTGGACGTGTCTCTGCCCACGGGCTCCAGGTTCCTCGTGATGCTCAATGGGCTGGAGTACGGATGAAGAGTACGTGTATTTTTTTTTCTGTCAGCACTTAACCAGCTGCTGAATTCTAACTTGTAGGAATAATAGCTCCTTGTTTGATACCGTGAGCGTTCTGCAATCTTTAAATTAAATCTCTTGTTAATGATGACTATCACCGGGTTCTCAGCAGCGCTATTATGTAAGTTCCTTTTGAAAAGGTGTTTAATCCTTCAGAAACTGAACCGATGTCTGAATTCATCTAATGTGAGCGCCGATGAAGTGGGATTTTGATGTCTGTCTGAATTATGTGCCATAAAAATTGTCCTTGCCACACTATTTATACATCGCAACGTATCTCCTCCATTATGTGACGATCAACACCAAGTCCAGAAAAAGCAACTGAAGGAGAGAGACTGAGAAAACATAATGTGAAAAACGATGCTGTTGAGCTCCTCTTCCATACAAGGAGGTGTTAAGCAGGAGTCCTTAAACTTGCATTTCATTTTGATGTCATCCGAAGGAGACTGTACAAGAGGACTTCTTTGCCTCTGTATTTCCAATACTCTGGGTTTGGGCCTTTTTTTCTTCTCTTCGTTGCGGTATTTTTCTCTTGTGAAGATTTGCCTGAAGCAAGAGACCCGGCTGCTCAGTCTCTTAGGAATCATGATGATGAGCACTTGAGACTCTAGTAGGAAGTGAGGTTAAATTATTTGTCATCACCTTCAAATAGATCTTTTGGAAGCAAAAAATGCTCATGTCAATAAATTGCTTTTGTGTTTCATCCTTCCCCTGACATCCCAAGGTACTCCATTTCAAATCCGTGCTACAAAAGTGCATTCTCTTGAAATCACTTCGTGCGTGTGTGTCTCGGGCGTCAGCTACTTCAGGGCTGAAGAGAATAATGTTATTGCACGGCTCCTGAAGATCACCAAGGTAAAAAAAAAAAAAAAAAAAAAAAAGAAAATAAGCAACCTTTAAAGAGCAGAAGCGTGTGAGAACGCCAGAAGATTTGCACATCATGGTGCAAATGGTGTTTATTTTTACCTTCTGTCCTTTTTGGTGTCTTCTGGCAGCACAGAGGGTCCATGGTTTCTTGCTGGACCCAACACCTGAGAAGAACGTTGGTTCTTTCTCTTGTACCACGCTTCGCTCCCCTGAGGCCCCCGCGATGTCCTGGCGTGGCTGGGCTGGGGGTCCAGGGCTGCCCCCTGCCAGGGGGCACATGCAGCAGCGGCATTGCCGCTTCTGTCTGCAAGGAGTTAATGACTTCTCTTCCAGGAATAATTAATCACTGAATTTCTATACACCCATATATAAAGGAGCTTTTCCCCAAGCATGTGGTAAAACTCCCTGGATGGCTTCTTCAGCTGAATTTCAGAGGGGGAAGTGTTTGCCAGACTAATGTTGAGGTTTAAAGTAAAATTGTGCCCATCGCTTAGGTTTGCCCCTGTCTGAAAATGGATTTTGGGCCTGATTTGCTGCTCACTGGGTTACTGTGATGGTAGTTTGATGTAAACAAGAGGGAACACTGTTCAGTCAGGCCCATTAATTTGGATACTTTTAATTTTCTTTTTAGCGTTGAAGTCTGAAGACTTTTTGAGAAATGTAAAGTATGGCCATTGCTTTGCAGGTGTCTTTGCTAGTTCAGATTTGGGCTAAAATTTAATTGCAATAGTCTCTTTAAAAGGTAACTCGAGCTATGCTTGCATGAAGGATAGCACACGCTTGTTCTAATGGTATAAATTTATGAATGTTTTCTGGGTGGGCACTTACATTTGACTCCACACCCGGACTTTGCACAAATTTTTGATGTTCAATACTCAACTAAATGGCTGTTTCCAGTAGAGGAGAGTGTTCTTGTCACTGGAAATTCTATTCAGTTTTTCAAATCTTTATTATTTTCATGGTTGGACACCGTTGACATTGTTCTTGGTTTTTTTTAAGTGGATTTTCTCAGGTTCCATTCACAGATATCTTCATTGCTAATGGTTTTCTTTCTGCTGTGCATTTGACCAACTGTGCTTCTGGAACTTAATATGCCTAATCAGTATTGTTTGTGTGCAGCATTTCAGTCCCAGATTCACTTCCCTTGGCACGCGTTCTCTTGCATTGCTAATTTGGTTATGTAGCTGAGCTGAAACCACTTAAAAGCATTTTCCTTGTCAGGGCCTGGAAATGTAATAAGGTCTGTAATCAATGAGAGGGGAGTGAAGTAATGAAAAGGACAGGAGGTGGATCTTTGCAGGCTGGGAGCTCTCTCACCCTCCTGAAGTATTTGCAGGATTTCAGTTTTTCCAGAGTGGTTGAGATTTAAAATTGAGGGGCTTTTGTAGATGGTATCTCAAACCTAATTCATAGCTTGAGTGGATCAGATGCCAATGGCTGCAGTTTGGTATTTAGGGAGAGAAACACAAAAAGAGGGAAAAGTGTAGATAATGGAATGTGCTCGTATAGAGGGATTATATCTTTGCAAATCACCTGTGGACATTTTTAGTTGTTCTTTGTGCTTGTGGGGGATTTCTGTCAGAAGGTGGTGATCTCTCTGTGCTTATTCATAATTCTGGTCCACCACCTCTCCGGTCAAAGAAGAAAAAGGATTATTTGAGGCTAAGGGGTATTTGGAGGTCAGTTCTTTGGGTGTCTAATCTTTCAGTGGATCGAATATAGAAAATATGCTGCTATAGTGCAGAAATCGTAGAACGGGATTTTTCCTAGCCCTTGTTGACTTGTAATAAGTTTATTGAAGTCATTGGGTGTCAACTGTCCCCTCACTGTGGAATTGGGAGCCATATAGTTGGACTGTATATAGTGTGTGTGTATACATACTCTGTTGACGTACACAACAGTGTGTATATATTCTGTGTATATTTATCAACAAATCATATATTTATATAAACATATTAATTATAATACATTTAATAATTATACTTTAAATATACGTTTAATAATTAAATATTTGTATGTAATATATATGTGTATTGAGAGAGAGAGAATGATATATATGTATTTATAGAAAGAGCTGCCAGCACCAGAACTGTGTAAACTTTCTAGATGAAGCCACCTTAGGGGTAGGAGAAGGGGTGAGACGTATGAGCAGAATTTATAGCAAACTGTCTGGATCTCTTTGCTGAGTGTGACTCGAAGGGGGGGGGGACTGCAGCTCCTCTGGGCCTTTCTTTCACAAGCGAAAAAAAGCCTTGAAATACTTTGCTCATAGGCTGGCTAATGGATGATAGACAGTGTCCCAAGGGAAGTCAGTTGGAGGAGACCTTGGCTGCTCCCTGGGGATGGATTTTTTTGGAGTGAGGAGGCTCAGGCTGGCCCTGGACAGCAGGAGCTGGTGTGGGCAAAGCTGCCATTAGTGCAGGAGGGAGAGACACAGATGCTTTAACTGAGCAGCAACAGGAAAATGGGCTTCTGGCCTCTGCTAAAAATCATCAGTTCTCACAGTCATTAAGAACTTGATTTCCTTTCCTTATTGGTATCAACCAGCTAATTTAAATTCACTCATCCCTATATCTAATTAAGGATGTTAACAAAGGAATTTTCCCCACTTGTGTCCTCCAACCAAGCACTTACTTTGATTGAAGGTCTCTAAAATATTTGCAAGAGATGACTCCAAGGGCTGGTTTCTTGGAGCTCCTGGCAGTGCCCAGACCTGCAGATGCTGCAGGAAGGTGATCGAGACCGATGTGAGGTTAGAAAGAAGTGTGATGCTGCAGGTGGAACAGGCGGGATGTGGTGTTGCCACCCTTGGAAAATAATAGATTGCACTTCTGCTGCTTTCATCGATGCAGCTCAGAAGACTTCTCAAGCAGTAATTACGTTTCACGAAGCCCTGGTGGCATAGGTAAGTATAATCACACATTTTGCAGTTGGACAGATTGAATCATGCGGGTGTTACTTGGCCACAGTGAAACAAGAAGTTAGCGGATAACTTCAGAAAAAAAAATAAATCAAAGATTCCTGATTCTTAACCTGTTGTGCTTTGCTTTAAGCTCTGAAAATCCTGTTTGGTTTGCTGCTTAATTGCAGAGGCACCCGGTTGTCAGTTCACACAACCATAAAAGCAAGAAGGCCACCGTGTTGCCTGGGTTTACGGTCACGTCACCAGGTTACATATTCTCAAGTGTGAGAGGGTGGTTAAGGCACCAGCCCACTACACAAAATACTTAGGTTCACCTTCTTTGTTGCTGCTGTTGAGTTCTTTTGTCTCTTTGTGCTTGAATTTCTGTGTTCCGATTTTCCATCTGCGAAGTGCCTCCCTTCTCTCAGATGTTTATTCCTTGGCCCATTGAACGAGAGGGTCTCTGAGCAGAGGGCTGTCGTTCCTGACGCGCTGTGGCCATCAAGGGATGGCTCTCAAAGCACTGCTTTCCCCCTGTTGCCATTGGGATGACATTACGTGTTCTCGCCTGCTGAAATATTTTAAAGGCAATCAGTGGATTCTGAGGGCGTTTTGGCCTCTGCAGGTTGGGGAGAAGGGAGGGGGTTGCATTAAGGCAAACACTCTGAGCTTCCCGAGGTGGCGTTAATAGCAGGCACGTTCACTCCGTTCCCTGGAGCTTCCCTTCGCTGGCATCTGAAGGGATTCTTTCTTCCCTCAGTCTTTCAATTAGAGACTGGGATTTGCAACAGAACAAAACGTCAGACTTTAAAATACCAGCTGTGCTTTATTTTAAATGCTTTCTTCTTTCAAAGACGCACTTTGGGAGCGTACGGAGTCTGGTGGTGTCTCTCTCTGAGGTGGTCCCTGTAGGTTGGAGCTTCAAGTTTGTGATGTGGTAGGATTTGTTTCTCTGTGTAGAATAACTTGCTAGAAGAAGTGTTGATGGTTGCACTATCAAGAAAGAAGGTTTGTTGTAATTAACAAAACCATAATTCAAAATGTTTTATTGTAGTGACTAAAACATGCAGCTCTCTAAATGTGCTCCAAGGGGATTAATTTGAATTTGATATCGGGAAGATACTGTTCCTTACTGTCCCTCTGTCTGTGTGTGTGTGTGTGTGTTTGTTTTTAACATGCAGGACAGGAGCGAATTGGCAAAGACTCGCACTACGAGCAGGAGGGGAAGGTGCAGTTCGTGATCGATGCTGTCTACGCCATGGCCCACGCGCTCCACCACATGAACAAGGACCTCTGTGCCGACTACCCCGGCGTCTGCCCCGAGATGGAGCACGCGGGGGGCAAAAAGCTGCTCAAGTACATTCGCAGCGTTAACTTCAATGGTGAGCTGGCCGTATTCACCCCTGGGACTCTTCCACTCCATTTCACTTTATATATTTTTTTCATCCAATGCAGAT
The DNA here is from genome assembly GCA_025774025.1 of Xenus cinereus. Lineage (NCBI taxonomy): Eukaryota > Metazoa > Chordata > Aves > Charadriiformes > Scolopacidae > Xenus > Xenus cinereus. The sequence goes on from JAOXJK010000003.1 coordinate 15,064,335, forward strand.
CAGGACTTTTTTTTTTAATGGTTTCGCTTGAGTTTGTGGCAGAAGACCATGTTTATTTAGCATCTATTTGAAACCATCGTGTTTTAACCAAGGCAAATAGGCTGCTACTGTCCAGGGACAGAAATCGCTGCTGTTATTTTAGGATACCTTCCAAAACACTGATTTCCTGTGGGAGAAATAGCTGGGTAAAAGCCTAAGCCGGTCTCAGACTGTGCCTGTTGAAGCCCCAGAAATTTGTTAGCATAACACATCATATCTCCTACTTATTTACGTTGTTTCCTTTGCTTGGAAAACATGAACTGGATGAAATTCTGGTACCCGGAACGCAGTTGAGCTGCATGAGGAGAAGGGAGAGGACAGCTAAAGGGCTGGGTCCACTTGAGGAGCCAGAACTATGTGATTTAGAGTAGCTACTCCAACCTTCATTCCTCTAGTAAGACTTCAGAGGTGACAAAACATCCTGAGAACGTGGATGGGAAAATTTTCTCTCTCTGGTTACCTTTTACCCATCTGTGCTTCCCAGGTGTGGCAGTGATGGTTGCAATACCAACCCTCTGGTTCCCACAGTACTACAGGCCTTTGTGTATTTTTCTGTTCGTTGCAGTGTGTGAATATCAGCAAAATTTCCTCGCCCCGTATGTTTTACTGTAATTTTATTAGTTTCATTAACAAACATTCACCTGCAACCAGCCCAGAGGCGCCAGAGCGGATTGCTTACAGCAGCTAACATCACAGCAGCCTAATGTTATTTCCCCTTCATAAACCTTGCTAATGTGCTTACCAGGAGATCTTACTGCTCTGCCCTAGCTCTGTACGAGAGGGAGATCTGGGATTCAACCAGAAGCCAAAAAGCTAGACCTCCAAATCCATATTTTGAACAGATTTAGGGAATTACCGAGAAAACACAGCCAGGGCTGCCGCTGCCTGGGAAGGGGAGTTTGCACAAGCTTCACGTCCTCGTTGGACAACGCGGTGAGGTGCTGCGATCTACTAATAAACACTTTATTAATAAAACTTAACAAAACCCACACATAGCCAATAGGACCCAAGAGATTTAAAGGTAGGAACACAGATGGTATTTCATTGTCAAGCTTGGTCATTTGCGCCAGGGATATTTTTCCTTCCTGAATAAATCATCTTATAAACAACAAGGTGAATATGAGGAGACTTTAATTTCTTTCCTTGAAGTAAATGGTGTTAACTGCATCCAGGAGCAAATTTTGAGATGAATGATCTGAGGAGGTCTGGAGAGTTCTGCTTTCCTCATTCTTGAAGGTTAATTGCAAAGGACAAAGCTCCTGTAGAAGTAGTACAGCATTCAGGTAGTGCATTGCACTTGGGCCATTTTGGTACCAAAAAGCAGCTCATACGTGGTCATCTTTAGACAGTTCTTACGTATAAAGTCACTGAATGGTCATCTAATCATCTTAATAGAGCTGAGAAATAATTTACGAGAAGTTGGGTGTCCAGCTAACGTTGTCTACTGTCCAGCTCCAAGAATTGGTTTGTACCAACTTTGGCTTCCTTATTTGTGTTTCCTTGGTCAGGCTTTTAAAATATGTCTTTTTTTTCCTCCATTTGTGATAGATTTACATGGCCATATGGTGTTTTTCTTTGCTTGTACACATGGAGCTCATGTCCAGCACAGGGACTGAAACACTAGTTTGCTTTTTAGCATGGGAAGGAGAATGGTGGCAAAACCGGGATAGCTTTAAACCTTTTTAATTTCTCTTGACTATCTGGCTGTAGGCATTTTCCTTGGGAAAAGAACCAATTTCTTTTAAGGTTCATTATCCAGGGGCAGAGGTTAGCTTTTTCCTGTCATATTTGTAGTGCATAACTGCACAGGTGTTTGTGTGCCCAGGCTCCATGCGACCCTCCTGGGGTTTGTTCCTCAGGCTATGGAAAGATGCTCTGGAGCCAGTTTCTCAGATTGCTGTGGATTGATTGAGTCCTCCCAGTGGTGCAGGATAAACAACCCAAACAGATGAGGCCAGCCTGGAAAACGCAGAGGGATAAGGGAGTGGAAGAAAAAATGAGGGAGGCTTTGGCTGGTCTGGGGGGTGTGCTCCTGGTGATAAAACCTGGGAGCTCCTGGGACATGGGTGCTGGTGCCCTTGTGATCCTCAGCCGTCACGTTGTGGAGGGCAGGGACAGAGGAACGAGCTGCTGGGCTTGTGTCAGGTGTCTTGGTTTTAGCTTTGATCTCAACCTGCCCTTCCCTGAGTCACGGGTGTAGCCGTGCATCTCCATCTCATGAAGATCAGGGCTTGGAATGCAATATTCAGTCTTTGCTTAAAATCCTGGTCTCCCAGTCTTCTACCTCAATTTGTTGTAAGAGCAGAAAGTAGCGCAGTGGGAGTGCTTTGTCCAAGCTGTGTGCCAGAGAGCAAAAACACAGCCCGCTTTCGAGCATCCTGAGCCCCCGAGCTTGAGATCCTCTTTGTGTGTAATAGATCTCCTTGTCACCGTGCAGCTGAAATCATCCTGCCTGTACCTGCTTTTGGAGTCTTTTCTTCCTTGCAAAGGCAATGACATTCATGCAGAAAGAGCTCAAGCAACGCTTTAATGAAGAGAGACTGGATTTGTAGTGGAAGCTCAGTATGAATTTTGATACCGTCACACCACCTTGAGAACAAAAAGCCCCAAAACGTGGAAAACTTAAAACATCAAGTGCTCATGCAGTGAGATGCTGAAAAATCTCAAAGTGCAGAGTGGTTGTATTTTTGCCAGTGAAAAAGCTAAAGATTCTGTTCATATAAGCCCTCCAGGTACTCAAACTGCAGTAAATGTGGACTGAATAATAAAGAAACACCTTAAATAGTTACACCAGTCTGACACCCTGTCCTTCTCTTATAAATTCATTTCTCATCTTCTGGTGATTAAGAGATTGAAATCCTACAAATTCAGTCAGATCGTGTCCTTTTTTGAAAGCATCCTGCAGACAAAAGGGGGCCGTGTACTCCCTGTGTCTGTGCAGGGAGAAGGCAGCTTATTTGTTGGGAACTGAAAATGAATTGAATTGTCGTAGCGTCTGAATGAGCAAGAAGCTGCAGTCTAGAGGCTGATACTCGGTTTCTGAAGTGCTTGCTGAGGCTGAGAAAAATTCTTGTAAATCTTCATAGAAGAAAAATAAACCTGAAATCATCAAAAAACCCAACTAAATGATGATATGTTTTAATAATTAGAAGATCAAGAAGTCAAATAACAAATAAGATTGTTCTTTGCAAATACTGTTTCTTCTCTGTAATGACATTTTCATACATCACTTTTAAATATTTTCATAAGTGCACAAAGGAACTCGAATTGCAAGCGGAGACCGAAATGCTGTAGCAATTTGGAACAGGGCTGACGGGTCCCTACAGACTGATGGTACAAAAAGAGCACCAAGGCATGCACCAGAGCCCTCACAAAGGTCAGAGAAGGCTCACACTTACTAAGCAGATCCTTGGCCAGGAGTCCAGTTATTCCAACTTCAAAGTCAGGAAAGGTGATGCATCTGCTTGACTTATGACCCAAAGTTATCAGTTCTTTGCCTTTTGATAGATAGTTGTCTCCCCTAAAAATCCCTGACTTCTCATAGCATTTTTTTCTGTATAGTTTTAATGCATAAATGCTGATATATCAGAAAATAGCAACGGGTGTGTTTACTCCTGACTATTGAGTATCCATATCCATGCATGAGGTCGGTGTCCCAAGGGACGGTGCCTTTGGGGGCCTCTGGAGGTGACCCAGGAAGTGCTGTGTCGCTGTGGAGTCTGCAGCCCTGTAGCATCCAGCTGCATCCACTGAATTTACAGATTATTCTAAATGTCAGTGATTAAATGCTGTCTGCATGCAGCTACGCAAAGCAACGATTAGCAGTAACCTGCAAAAAGTGTTCTTGCTCCTGCGAAACACAGAAACGGTGCATTTTGGAGTGACAGTTCCTGACACGTTCTCACTTTAGGACCTCTTAGGTCCATATCAGCATCTGTCCTTCATGTTGGCCTTCTGCTTGTCAACCTTGTTGGCCACTGCTGCCCCAGTGCCTTGGGTCCTGCTAGCTCTGTCTGCAGGCAGGTGGGCAACCTGCTCTTGGTGCCCAGCCAGGGATGGAGAGACTTGGCTTTACCCCATGCACCATGGTGGGGTGGCCAGGCCTTAGCCAGGAAGGTTTCGGGCAACGTTCCCGGTGGCCCATGAAGGTGATCGTAGACTTGCTCTTGTCTAACCCCCTCAGCCTACAGAAGACTTTGAGGCAGCAGAGTTTGTTGACTCTCTGTTGACGTTGGCATGGCTGTGACGATGGCATCTGCTCCCCATCTGTCTCCTGACCTGCAGACAATGGTACTTCATTGTGTCCGTGCTGGGATTTTGTCAAGATATGGGGAATCCACAAATGCCTATGTTGCATTTTGGAAGCCTCAGTTGAGCTCCTACCCTTTGAATTGTACTTTTTTTGTCTGCTCTGACAAAACCAAGTTTAACTAATAATATACAGCCTTTAAGAGTCTTGATTAGCTAAATCCCATTTACCATTTGTGCTGACTTTCCAAAGGAGCCTAGGAATTACAGCCATTTCTTCTTATTCACTTTAAGTGTTTTCACTGTAAATGTATTCCAGCTACATTAATCTGTAATGACAATTAAATATCTGCCTTGTGCTCATAAGGAATCAGTGAGGGGAGATTTCGGTGAAAGATTTTCCGCACCAGCCTTTGAACTGAATCTGTATCTGATCTCTGAGGATTGTAGGATAGACAGGAAACAATTTACCAGGGCTCGAATGGAGACTATGCTAATTCACTCCTTCAAACCTTTTTTCACTCGCTGGAATTCAATGAAGAATGGGAATCATGAAGAAAACCATAATCTTAAAGTTCAATGCTACAACAGGAGAGATTTTTCATTGCTTTAGGGAAAAAAAAAGTTACGCAGGAGGAGGAAGCTTTGAATATAGATATGCTGGAGTATTGTCATAATCTTCAATCTTGACACAATATTACTCTACCCTACTGAAACCTATTTTAATATGTCTTGAAAGAAATGTCACCCTTGAAGGTTTTGCCTAGAGATCTGAGGAAATGCAAGGCTGCTTTGAATTCTCATCTAAGAACGGGTTCGCGTCTCATGCCTTGGTAGTTAAAATGCAGATGTTCTGGTGAGAACTCGCCTGAGGATCCAGAATCGTCTGTCCATCCTCAGCGATGGGGGCAGCTCCGGGATGCCAGCTGCCTTTGCCCAGCACCAGGCACAAAGGAGGGGCTGTGGGGGTACCCCTGCCTTGTCTGCCCTCGGTTCTTTACCTGTGTCAGTCACCTTAGTATATGGCAAATACAGTCAATTCAGGATCCTGATCCTGAACTGTTCCTGACCGAGATACTTTTCAGCCTGTGTCAGTGTCATAGAATCTAAATAAAGGAGTACACAAGGAACAGTCTTCCCATAGCTTAGTCTGTTCTTTTCCATCCCAACAGCATGCTGATTACGGGAATAAGAACATATTGTGGAGGAGGAAGCTATTTCTGGATGCTAGTCAAGATTCAGTAGACCTGGGCTGACTTCTGACAGCGGTATCTCTCAGAAGCAGATGGAACACTTTCTGGGGGAAAAAAAAAATCATTTAGAAGCTCCATTCACAGGAGTGATTTTCACTAAAGAACTCCCTGAGGAAAGAGAGATGGGAGGGAGGCTGGAGGGCAGAAGAAAAGCCTTCTGATATTTCTTGCTTTGTGCAAGTCAGTTTGTGCAGTCAGTGGGTTTGGGCAGTGATAATTAATCACTGGAAGAGGGCTGGGATTGTACCACTGCGTCCCGAAGTATCTGGTTTATACGGCTGCGGTGACAGATGACCTTTGCCTGAAACGCGTTGCCAGTCCAAAAGCTCTCAACCGTGACTAAATAAAATAGATGCTTTTAAAGCGATTTGGCTTTTTTTGGTTGTTGGGTTGGATTTTGTCTTGTTTTCTTCCCCCAGGCAGTGCTGGCACTCCAGTGATGTTCAACAAAAACGGTGACGCGCCGGGACGCTACGACATCTTCCAGTACCACACCACCAACACCAGCACGCCCGGCTACCGGCTCATCGGCCAGTGGACAGATGACCTCCAGCTCAACGTGAGTCTGTTTTATTCTCTGCACTTTTTTTGTCATGTTTTTTTTTCTAATTTTTTTTCATCCTGCAAAAATTAATAGGGGTCTTTACTATTTCTTGCAGCTACATAACACTTTTTTTTTGCGTGTTACCTTCTCCTACTCTGTCCTGCAACCTTCTCTCTGTTCCCTGAGTACCAAAGTTCCTCAGACTAATAGAGGCATTAGGTGATCATGCAAATTTTATTACTTTTGTGTGTCTGAAGTCTCTTGTTGCCAACTTGGAAAATGAAGCAGTAATGTGTTGTGGTTTGAAACCAATGGGCATTCATTTGCAGATGTTCTTCAGTTTTCTAGTTATATTCTTTAGGTTTTCTAGTTTTAGGAAAGCAGAAACTAAATGGGTTTTTGAGTGACTCACTTTTTCGTTATTACTTTTAAGCACGTAGCGAAGATATCCATATGAATGAGATTGCCTCTTGCAATGACTCCTAAAGAAAAACAAGCATGTAAGAGCAGGTGATCAAAGATCCCCAAGATACTTTGATGTTTCCTAGATGAAAAAAACCATGACGGGTGGCTGAGAAAGCTGGAGCCTCTTGTGTCGGCTTCATCTGTATGAGGATGGTCCATGATATCTCTCTGGAGATCTGGGTTCAGGCTTCCTGCTTGACTTTGTGCAAGTTGCTTGAGCCTCAAATACATGGAGAAATAGGGCTGGTTTAACCTTATAGTTATTTGAGTCCTTTTAGATCATTATTAAAGCCCAGTGTTATCAGTTCAGTTTGACTGCTCTTCAGCAGCAGAGCCTGAGTAAAAGCAAGGGACTCCTGAAGTGAAATGCCAGTTGCTACGAAAGGCTTTTCTTCTCTTGGTCAAAGTTCCCAGCTGAGGTTCTACCAATTCCCTGTCCTCATGTTGTCCATCCTCGGTGTGGTATGGCTCCATCCTCGGCATGGTACAGCTCCTTTGCTGCCACATTTTCTTTGAAAATAGTGTGCAGGGTGAAGGGGACAGCTGTGAGAGCGTGGTCCAGCCCTGCCACACGCTCAAGAGGTGGCCAGGACATGCCTGGCACTCAGCGTGTGGTCACATCAGCCGTGGCTTGTGCTTTGGGTCTCTGCGCTTGGGGGATGAGACCCGGTAACTGCAGGGACATCCGGGCCACCGTTCCACCTCTGCAGCCGGGCTGCGAGCCCTGGGCTACCGAGGGATCATCCATCATCCAAAAGCACCATCATTGAGAGTGTAACCCAATGCAGGACCCTTTCTCTTTCTTTTTTTTAATGTTTTCACGTCTTTTGTTCAATTAAATAATTAATGTGGATTACCAGTGGTCCAGTCATTGAGACTGATCACAATATTTTGCTGCTCTTGAATTTTGGGGGCTCATTTTTATTTGCTTTATGCTCTTACAGTGTTTTTTTTTTTTCAACTTTTGATGTTCTATTTAAGGAAAACTATATTAACTTGCAATTTACAGCTCTTTTAGCAAAAATATTAATATTTTATTAAGTAAATCCTTCTTTATATAAGCTACACATCCTGATTCATTAAAATTTAAAGCTAAATTAATGGAGCTTGATTTCTATTCCTGTTGTTGTGTTAAATGTTTCCATAAAAAGCACACTTTCCTCACCCCCGTATCCTCATGGCTACAGGGTTATATCAAGAGTTGAGATTTGCTCAGTAACTTCCCTTCTACTCACTTATGGGTCCTGGTTTCTCTCACAGGGTTAGCATTGCTGTGATAGTTCCTGTCTGTATTTTTTTACAATAATAAAGAAAATTGTGGAGTTTAGAGAAGTCAAGGATACTGTAAAATAACCAATCAAAATAGTAGCGACTATTAAATCCATCCCAGGAAAAACGGCCAAAGGCTACAATTTGTCTTCAGTAATTATTGCGGAGATAACACTTCAGTGCATATTTCCCAAATTCTTATTTCTTTAATACCAACACGAGAGAGGAAACAAAAGAAAGGATGTTCGGTGAGAGTGCTACTTTTAATTTAGAAAATGCTGAAGTGATGCTTTGTTTTCCGAGAGACGGGTCATCTTGGGCAGCCCGGTTTAGTTCCCTGTGTCTGAATTTCCTCAGCTACAAAAGAGAAAGGTGGTTCTGCCCCATTGTACAGGCCTTAATGGTAAGGACACTCCAGATCTCAAAGGCGGTAGGTAAATAAGTGCCGGAGACCATCATAGGTGAGTAAATATTTTTCCTTCTTTATCGTTGTCTTCATTCAAAGAAGCAGCTGAATACTTTGCCATTTTATTTCCCTGGAAGGAGTGCTTCTGTCCGGTCTATAGTCTCGTCTACGATGGTGTCTGTCACCTCCCCGTCCTCACGGTGTTTTGCGTGAGAGGAGGAAGTGGGGATGCTCAGGGCTGATTAATCTCGATAGCTGATTATGATCTGATACCATATATTTTCATGTAAAATTAGAGAATAACTTCCTTTTACCTTTTTCTTTCTATTGCATAAGGCAACAGAACAACGTATTTGCGAGTCTTAAATACGCTACATCCGTTTGTTTTCTTTTTGTTGTCAGTTTATAAACCTGTTTTTACAAAATGCCTGCGACCATCTGTGTATTTCGTTCAGTCCTGAGAGCTTCTCCTCATCCGTGTATCACCTTTGCTTTCTTACGTCTGGCGGAATCGCTCAGTGAAGGCCGACGTCGGCTCCCCACGCGCGCCGGGGCCCGGCTCCGCTCTCCCTGTAGCAAGTTTGGGGGTGAAGTCGTCTCCTCTGGGCGCAGTTGACTCACCCTGGATTTACGTTCCTGTATCTGAGGTCAGAATCTGGTCGGTAACCAGGAAAATATTTTATGGCTCTTCACTGCAGCAAACTGGGGATGTAGTGTAGTTTTTACGTAAGGACAGGACAGTCACTAAATTTTCTTCTGCTGATTTGATGTCAGGCGCCCTGGCGCAGCTCTGCCTGGTGCTCCGTGCCTGCTTTAGCAACAATTTTGGCTGCGTTTCCCGGATATCTACGCAAGGATGAAACGAGCAGATGTCTAATTTTAAATGTCTTGGCCAGTATTCCGTGAAAAAACTGTTGCAGTCCTTTGTTCTCCCCGCAGGGAAGTTGTGATTACAAGATGCCCACCCACCTCCCCCCAGAGGTCATGGAAGAGCACCTCCTGCCTCTCGCTCTTCTGTGAAGGCCCTGTCAGGCTCTGTCAGCCCCTTTTCACCCCCCCTGCACGCAGATTTAGTGTGCACTATTTATAGTTTGTGTCCTCCCGCAGTTTGAAATGCTTTGCCCTGGATTTTCAGATCAGAAATTTGGCCGGCTGCATCCCCATTGAAATCCAGAATGGCCACCCCCACGGCCTGTGGAATAGCAAAGATACAGCTAATGCAATTGGGCAATAAATCTGTGGGCCACAGAAATATGAGCATCTGAAACCAGGGTTGTGCTTCACTGTTGGTGTTGAGGGTACGCTCATGTATTACGAGGTAGTTACATCATTACAAAGAGCACTATTTTGACTGCATTTAGCTTTAATGATGTGTTTCAAAAGCAAAAAGTGCTAGTGGGGAAAAGGAGGAGACTTACTGTGGGGAAAGGGAGGTGTGTGACGTACCAGATGGGTTTTGGTTGTTTTGCCTTTCAAATTGGTAATTTATTTTTTTTTAACTTGAGCAATAACTAGCTCGCTCATGCTTGTGCTGCTCAGGCAATACTCTCCTATTGCTAGTGAGGATGAGGGTGGGTTAAGCGCGAAGGCAGAGTGGCCAGGAGACACAGGTTCTGCCCTCGTGCCTTACGTTTCGCTTTGCATTTTGGAAAGATAATTAACTCTCCGTGCTCTGTTTTACCCCACGTACACCGTAGATCCAATAACACTAGATGTCTTCTTGACACGCGTGCCTTTGTTCGTTAGTCTCTGCACAGCACGTTGGGGTCGCTCAACAGGAGGCGCTACAGGAAGGCAAGGCACTGGCCGACCGGCTCCTGTGGGCGGCTGCCTTCTGTGAGTGCAACTTCCAGTGCTCTGAAGTGCCTGAAAAAAACCCAGAAATCTCTCTGCATCTCTCCTGGAGGAACTGGTGTGCCTGAAGGAGAGAGAGATGGATCACTCCTAGAGGAACTGCAGGTTCCCCTGGGAAATTTGGTGATATTGCTTCCCTTTCTCTATATAGACTTAACTCAGCAGGTCCCAGGTTTATTATGTGTTCGCATCCCAACCTCTGCAAGCATCCCTAGACTGTCAAAGCCCTATAATAAAGCAAACAATCCCTGTGAAATTGCTGAATCTTATTTTTTCCAGGGATTTGTCTTCTGCACACCCTGTCACAGCAGCATTCTTCATCGTGTTCCCTGTGACTCCTTCCCATAGCTGTCTCCACAATTTCCCTGCGGTGCCCAGACTCCCTCCCATACCCCTCCAGCAATTGCTGGGCAAGAGACAGGCTGGATTGTGTCCGCCTTGGAATTACAGGGATTCCCACCAATTGGTTGGCCGAGGAAAAAGAGTGAGAGAGATGCTTGGTGCTGCTGGATCTTTCTCCAAACTATCCACTGTGTTTAACCAATCCTGCAGTCACAGCCTTCAGAAATCTCTCCTTGTAGCAAATGTGCTTCAAATCTGCCAGCAAGTTCAAAAGTTATTAGGAAGGAAGTTGGTACAGACAGACGGATGAGCAGACAGGACGTGCATATGTTCCACTTCCTTCAAATTTTCTTCTAAAATGATTGCAAAATTTAGAAATTTCCAGTGGTTGGGCAGAATGAAAAGTAAAGCTGGACTTGCTGTGAATAATTTTTGTTACAAATGGGATTTACGCAAAAGCGTTGCGCAGTAAGTAGACTGCTATTGGGTTTGGACAAGTAGGGATACCAGTTCGGTCTCTTGTACCACTGAAGTGAGCAGCAGGCTTGCGTTTCACCGAAAAGGCAAAGTTTTGGCCTTTTTTTCCACCTTTATCCTGTTTTCCTATTTTATACCGACAAGCTTTTGAGGCTCATTTAATGTCCCCTCTTGCGTGGGGACACTGGCTGCTTTCTGTCATCTAGTGACAAATGAGCTGTTGGGGTATTGAGATGCCGCGTGAGGGGCTGGAGGTCTGACCTGAATTCCGAGGAGGAAACTCTCCATGGGGGAAGTGCTCCCACCTCCGTTGGGTGGTGGAGCGTCCAGATGGGCTGTTCATCCCATGCCATCCCTCTGCAGCTCACAATGTGGTGGTGGACACGAATGCCCTGTTTCACCTTCACCTTGGTGAGCAGTGAAATGGTCACAGGAGACCTGTTTATTTGCCAGTAGAGAGGGTTGTCTTCCTAAAACAAGCTGATGGTTTTGGGTTGGGGTTTTTTTTTCAGTTTGATCATCTAATTAATGCTGTACTTCCAGCCTATTAGTGTCCTCATAGGGTGCATCATGTTGTGTTAATTGCATCGGCGTCTCCAGCTTGTCAAGTGCTCTCTTCCAGCTTGGTGTCACGGCTCGTAAAGGTGCCCCCGGGCGCTGCTCAGACGCTGCAGCACATGTTCAGGATGGCTGGAGAAGGTGCGTCCTCAACTGGTAAAGGGCGATGGTGGAACACACCACATCCTGTCCCCTCTTACACCGTGAGATTTCAAGCAGCTCTCCCTCAAAACATGTTCCGCTCCCAGAGCGTCAGGTGGGGTTAACTCTGAGCTCCCGATAAAATTAAAACATTTCTCTAAGTAATTTGTTTACCAACAGAAAGAGTTACATATTAAAGACGCCCGAACACGCTGTGTGGGGAGATAAAAAAAAAAAATAAATGTGTCTTGTTTTATAGATGTGCCCTTGAATTGTAAATTGTGGAGTCGGAGGAAGCCGGGTAGAGCTTGAAACACGAGTGTGGGTTAAGGGGAGCACCGGGAAGGCTGGCTGCTCAGCAATCCCACCCTGCTGTTAATTTCCTCCAGCCAGAAGGGATATACTGCTGCAATCTTTCTAAACAAGCGCTTAGAAGATTAATAGTATTGATAATTATCAATAAGGGTCCATAAACACGTACGTTACATAGATCTGACTCCCCTTATAAATCCTGGCTCGTGTTACACGGTGCGAAGGAAATCGCTGTGTACTTATTAATAACTCCCTCCTCCTTGGGGAAGGAGCTGTATTATGTTGTTTTCTTCACTGTGGGTTTGGGCCAGTATTTTAGAGGAGTGTGAAAAATGGAAAAAAAAAAGGAAAAAAGTCTTTCTTTAAAGAAAGTAATATTCCTGTACTTCCGAGTCTCCGGTCTCGGAGCAAACAGAGAGTGTGTGTGACTGGATGGTGAGCTCCCACCCCCCGAGGATGGGACCCATCGTGATTTCAAAGCAAGGCGGTGACAGAGAATGATGCAATTTCCACGTTGCACCTCTTTTTTCCCCCCCACAAATAGAAATATACTGAGTACCTTTGTGATCGTTCTGCGCAATTTATGCAGATCCTGCACACTTCAACTCTATCGAATCTGTTTGGGCTCAGACTAATCCATTTAAATGCCATAAATGTCTCTGTTATAGAACTTGGAAATAAATGTTCTGAATAGCAAGCTAATGAAAACAGTGATTAAATGTCTAACCTTCTGGCAAGAGACCTGTATGTACCTGACTTTTTTTGGTAAAATATTCAGCGTGGCAATTAGATCCAGGCAACTGTTCAGTGAAGTTTGATGCTCAGGAATATTCTGCCAACAGATGGTATTTTTCCTAAAAAAAACATGTTCAAATTTATTTCTGTTCATTGTTTTTTTGAGGTTTTTTTCTTGTTGGGTTTTTTTTTGGTTTTTTTCTTGGGAGTAGACTGTGTTTGGAGCAGTGGCTTTTTTTCAGAATATTTTGCAGCAAAAGATAGAGCTTTCGGGAGCGTTGGAAAATTTCAGTTTATTGGAAGCCTGGGGTTTCCCCAGTTTCTAGTAGAAGGAGAGCAAGAAGGCACCTGTCTGGCCGGTTGGCATTTCTCATGTTAAATAGCAAGGGGTGAGAGAATTTCACCAAAATGATCTTAGGGTTGTTTTGAGGGTTTTTTAGATGCTTTTAAAAGAATGTATTTGGAAGTATTTTCAGAAATTTAAAAGCAGAAATTTGGCATCTCCCAACCAAGAAAATTGCAGCTTAAAGAATTTCACCCCCGTGAAGTTGTGTGTAACGTCACATTGCTGTGCTAATGTAACAGCGTTACCAGCTCTAGCTCCTATATGCATGTAGCGTGTAATCACAAAACCCCTATTTGCAAATATACATTTAAAAATGTGTGCATTTACATGGCTTTCATGTGTGTTTATTGATGGGTGGATGTAGATACACGCACAGACCTTTGCAGTATATAATCCTTAAGATTTCAGTTGTTCTGCGACATCCGAGTTCGCTTAAAATCACGGTTCAAAGATTACATCAAGATAGATAAAAATTGGTATCAATTTCCTTTCTCATTTCAGTTATTGTGACATAAATTGGCCCTTGTAGTGTCATTTCCTATTCCTGTTACGGGCTGTAATGAGTAGCTGGTACAGAGATAATACATCTCTATTACAGGCTGGAGCCGGCGCTGCCAGGAGGTATGCATTATTCAGGTGTTAGACAGCCTCATTAAACAAATTCTGCAAATGAGGTCAGGGTGTTATTTAAAATTAAGATTTTAAGTATTAAGCGTGATTAGTATGTTTTGTTTTCGTGTGTCAGTGCCGAACCTTGAGCTTTCAGCTGATGCAGCCACTTGTTGAAAATTACCACCGTTTACATTTTTAATGAAATTGGCTAAACCCTTAGATTTAATTAGCTATACCTTCCAGCAGATTGGCATACCTGGAGGTGTAGCTGTACCCAGGAGTAACTGGCTTTCTGATAGCTGAAAAATTATGAACTATTTTAGCCACTGTTGCCTCATTGACATTTTTGGAAAGTAGCTGAATCCAGGCTCTTTCTTTCCCATGGAAATACAGCTCAGCCTGTGCTGCTCCCGGGGAACTGCAACGGCTGCTGCCCCCGGTCCTCAGCTGGGGCCGTGTCCAAGGGTGATGGAATTCCTTATCTTCTCATGGCACTCTTTGGAAATGTTATTCTGCCACAAAATAACTAATTTTATGGTATATAAGAAAGTTCTGGACTGCTTCTTCAGGCATTTATGCCCCCTGAGATGAATTAGACCTCCCTGAAGCCCCTCTCCCCCGTGGCACTGTTACTGATGCTCTGCATCTTCAGCTCCCCTCACCCTGCTCCTGTCCCTCCACCCACTTTTCCGTCACCGGGTGACACTCGTGGGGTGGCAGGGGCTCTTTGGGAATTATCTCACAGAACAAACCTCTCTAAGTGCAAAGTCCTTCCAGAAAGGTCTATGCGGCCGGGTTGCAAAGCTCTAGGCTGTAGCTCAGTGCCCATCACGCCGTCAGCCAAATTGCATCCAGGCCCGTTAGAAATTGAAAGGTGAATAGTTACATCAGTGTGTTACTAAAATACATCCCAACTCCGTGTTTTGGCTACCAAGTCACCCTGCCTGACGTGTCAATAGTGATAATGTACACTCTCATAGCAGACATTGTTTATTTTGTTTTGTCCTTAGGATCCATAATCTTTCATTGCTCATGTCAGCCATGACCGGCATGAACACCTTTAATTACTTTAACTTGCAGAATTAACTTTCAGCCGACTGGAAGGGAATTTTTCAGCCCACTGCCCCGCTGAATGGCCGTGTGCTAATTCCTCAGTCCTCCAGCCCGTCCCCAAAATCCAGGTTCTCGGGCAGCGGGACTGAAATCACACAGGTCCTGCTCACAAGCTGGGATTGCGGCCAGACTTGGTAAGTGCTCTTGGGATAAAAACCAACGTGGTTTTGAGGAATTAGCTTTAGAAATGGCCGCTGTTAAAAATTTTTATTCCAATAAGGGCACAACCTCAAAAGACTTGATAGTAACCGTGTGAATCAAGCAGCATTTCTTCTGTACCACAGAAGAGAGTTAAACAAGTCATTGCAAATCATCAATCGATGCAGATGATCCCATTTTCACCTGTGCTTTCTTTAAAAAAGTCTCGGGCAGTGCATGGTGTAATCCAGAGAATCTCAGAGCGTGCCTCAAGGTGTCCTTCAGCACACTTGTGCCGAACGTTTAGCACGTCATCCCAGATTTTCTGGCTTAATTTGGTGAGCAGCGTGATGTTGGCTGCATTAACATCCACCTATGCGCAGTGGAAAGCTGAGGGTTTGTAGCACGGGCAGCCAGTGCTCAGGTCATTGTCCTGCGCAATCGTCCCGCAGCAAGGTCTTGCACGAAGTGAAGCAGAGATCCTGCCAGGGTGGCATTTTCTGGTATGGGGAAAGTAACTTGGAGGATTTTCGCTATATAAAAAGAGGAAGGCAACAGTTAAATGTTACACCTCACTCTGAAAACTAGCTCAGACTTGGAATTAGAGACGTGAAATGTCATTTCCTCTTTGTTATTGACCCATTTTGCCCAGGCGACAACGTACACCGCATGAGCTGGGCTACCTTAGGCAAAGCAAGGTGAATTAAGCTATATCAGCTTTTGGCAACTCTGAGCATCAGTATAATTTTCCTCCAGGTCTGAGAATGTCACAAGGTAAAATGCTTGTAGGGATATAAATGCTAAGAGAAACTGGGCAGAGAGAATGTCTAAGATGTATTACATATCTTTTCAAAGACAGGAAAAAAAACAGAAAGGTAAGGAGCTCATAAAAGCTATAATGGAAAAAATTATGTATCAGAAGAGTTGGTGATTTCAGAATTTGCTTCATCTTGTGTTGTTCTCTCTAATGCCCGGGAGCCGGTAGCAGGAAACTTATGTTCTGAGAATAAGTAACGTAAGAAATGGGTGGTCAAAAAATAAATCACTGTGTTTTTAACATACATGATATTTTTTCTCCTAGACATCGCTTCTTTAATCCTTCTTTGCAAGTCTAATGTACGTTTCTCAGCAAATATATTCAAGAGCAAATACTTTGCTGGGATATTTTATGGATAATTAACAGGTTTGGTTGCTTTTGGCAGGAGTAATAATGTCAGTGTGTGTATTATTGAGGGTGCAATATTCTTTTTTTTTTCTCACCCTTGAGAACAGAAAGATGCTTTTCAATGACAGATGTGTTTCGGTTGCGCTTGGAGAGGTTCACCCAGCTATGGAGAGAAAAACACTGCGTGTGTGCAACAAAAAGCTGTTCCCTGCTCACCACGAGGCTTATCCCACCGCCCCGGGAGCAGGAAGCAACAGGACCTCGTCCAACAGCACGTGGACGGTTTGGCAAATACCTGTCAGGGGAACCGGTAGAAAACTCAGGTTTTTAATTAGATCTGCTGTGGTGTTTAGCTGTGGTTTTGCCACACTTTTCCATCCTTCTGCCCCCCTGTTTCAGCCCAGCAGGACCCCCGGAGCTCCTGGGGTGAAGCTGGAGCATCGCGCGGCTCTGCCCAGGCCTCGGGGGTGCAGGGGAAGGAGGGCTGCTTTCTGCTGTGGGTACTCTCCAGGGATGCTGTGCCAGCTTTTGTGTTTCCATCTCATCCTTGCCCTGGCAAAGGAAGGGTGACAGAAAATACTATCTCTCTAGAAGTCTTTGAAGTGCAGGCTGGAGGTAGCACAGCAGGCAACAGCAAGCCAAGGCTGGGACTGGAAAAGAGGAAGTATCAGCAAAATAGGGATTGAGTTTCTGCTTCTGGATCCACGTGCATTTAAGTTTTGTCCTTTCCGTTGCAAAATAAGTGTGATCTCTTGTCCCGGAGGTGGTGGCTGGCGGCGTGGGGGTTGATGTCTGGCGAGCTCAGCAGGGCAGCCCCCGAGACCCTGGTGACGCTTCTTCCATTGACATCTCCTTCCTTACCCCCTTCGTGTTTCCTCTTGCAGGTTGTTGGGTGTGGTAGAGGGTTTTTGTTTAATATCCCTGTGTCTGTGAGTGGGGAGAACCTGGGGTTTTCCTCCTGGAGGTCGGGATGGAGCTGGGCACCTGCAAAACCCACCAGGGAGGTGCAAATGAGTGATGCATCCTGAGACAAGGGGCAAAAACCATTTTATTATTATGCATGTCTGCAGAGGACGAAGGAAATACACTGCGGTTGCTGTTGAGATGTTCATGTTTTGAGA
Organism: Xenus cinereus; assembly: GCA_025774025.1. NCBI lineage: Eukaryota > Metazoa > Chordata > Aves > Charadriiformes > Scolopacidae > Xenus > Xenus cinereus. The sequence continues at coordinate 15,081,473 of JAOXJK010000003.1, forward strand.
ACTGAGGCGTGCTTTCCATGTGCAAAACTGGGAATTCTGAGGAGCGAGCAGGATTTCAGGCTTTTGGACTTCACCTGCCTGGGATTTTGTTTTGGCAGATCCTCAGTAGGCTTGGGCGAGCATCCTCCAGTCACACCAGTAGTCCTGTGACTATTAACAGCAGCCAAAGGCTTGCTCATTTGTCTCCATTTTTGTTTATTGAATTTGCACATAAATTTGTTTTTTAATGTATTGTATAAACAGACACAGGAACTACTGGCTTAAAGCTATTTTTGTAGGTCCAAACCATAATCCAGCTGTGTTTTGCAAAATGAAATTTTGCTGCCATACAAATGCCAGTGCCAAGGATAGTAGATTAGAAATTACGATGATTGCATCATCTTGTGCCTGTTTGCTTTAGAAGGGAAGAAGAAATCCCTTAAAGAGTATTTTAAAAGCCCCGCACACATCAGGACCATGCAAAATATCCTTCGAGTTTCCAACATTTAAGCAAAGCATAAAGGTTCCTGACAGAGAACGTGGACTGAGTGGGTCAAAAGTAATCACTTTTTAAATGTCCCTGAATACTGATTTCTGTAGAAAATTGACATGGTTTGCAGCAAGTCTATAATATCAGATATATAGCGTGCATTTTAATGTGTCTCCAGCTAATCGTTCACATGATGGGCAATAATAGCCCCAAATAAACAGCTGCACAGGGTCTTTAGCCCGCTATTAAAACTTTAGGGGGAGCTTTTATTTGCTTTATTTTCCTTTTTTATTTGTTTCTTCTTCCACTAATCTGAAAACGTACATTTTATATGAAAATGCGGTGTTAAACGTTTCCCACGAAACAACCTTGTTTACTTGTTAATCGTACCTCTTAATGGCCCGGAGGATACGTATTTGACCATTAAAAGTAGCATCGGAGCATCTGGCTCCCAATGGTAACTCTAATTAGATATTTTATTCTGTTCTCAAAATGCCTGTCCTTTGGACTGGCTGGTGCAGGGTAGCACGGACTTAACCTCCCTTTGGAAAAGCAGATCTTGGGCCCCTTTTCCTCTCAAAAATACAACTGGAGAAGGTGGGACAGGCTTTTCTCCTCAGTCACCATCACCCAAGGTTTGAGTTCATTCAGGAGCTCTACACATGATCCTGGGGGTGAATCCCCCCTCCCCAGTGTTGTCCAGGCCTTTGGAGAGGGCAGAGCACCAGGATGCTGGCCGTGATTTTAATGAAAACATTAATTACCCTGTTCTTGGGAGAGAGTGGGGAGGAAAATTCCCTGCACTGGAAGGGAAGTGCACAACTGGGAGCATGTTTTATAGTTAAATATTTCGGGCGCTGGCCTGGAGGGAGGAAGTTATCAGTTCCAGGCCTTCTTTCACTTTTCAAAGAGATGGGAGGGGAAAAGGGTGAGAAGGGCAGAGTGTTGTGTTATTGTTGCTTTAGTAGTCACAAACGGGATGAGGCACAACGTTTCTTAGCTTTGCAAGGTTAATTTACAACCAGAAAAAAAACAACCAAAACCAACCAACCAAACCCCCAAACCAACCAACCAAATCCAATAAAAGCCCTCTAATTTTTTCTTTTGTAGAATTTTAGTGGAATTTCAACTAGGCCAATGCCATCAGCATTTAAGGCAGGGTGTGACTGGAGGGCCGGTATTATTACCCTGATTGATTTAGATATTAAATGCATGGAATGATCTTCATTTTCGACCTACGTTGCTGGGTTTTTCCATGCCGTGTTGGTCTGCCTGCTGTGATGTCCCTGTTCCGTGCAGACCCACACCGGTGTCCCGCGCAGATCTGGGAGCAGAAGCATCAGCCCTCGGCCACCTTCCCTTCATCACCCTCCTCTTCCTCGCCCGGTTTGGTTTCAGCAAGTCACGGCTGCGGCATTGATGGAAGAGCAGCCCCAAGTGCAGTGTAATTAAAGTCCCATCAGCCAACCCTAATTTTCTGTGTACCATCTACAGTTCTTTTAGGGGCCGATTGACTGAGTATAACCTGAGCAAGATAATTTAATAGCATTAATAACGCTGCAGCAATCCAATTATGGCCTAAATGAGTTAGGTACTGAGTTTCACTCAGAATTTTGTATTTCTTTCATCTTGCTTCCCCGGCCTGTGTGTCATTATGCCGTGCACGCTAGACATGATGAGAAAATTACTGTACCATTGATGCTGATTCTTTAAAAAGGGAAAAACGGGACCAAATAATTTGACTAGCAAATACTGGTCTTTGAATCAGCTTGGGAATTAGTAGGATAAATAAACTAAAGCATTCTGAGTTGGCAGGCACTTCAAGATAAATGCTATCCAAATTACACACATGCCATTTGGTACATCTCTAGTTATTACCCTTTCCGTTTTGAAAGTAGTATATCAGATCTGGCAGATGTATTCCTTTTTCACAATCATAAGTAACAGAAAAAAAAAAGTTATTAGCTCATAAGCAGAGATAAACAAACAGAAGGGGCTAGTCCTTTTCTCAAAACTTGGGTAGGGTCAACTCATGGCTATACCATGAAAAACAACACAGAAAAGGAGTTTTCAGGAGAAAAATCAGAATTCCTGGGTTTGCTTCTAGATTTGCCATTGTCGTCCAGGCTTGTTATTTAGGACTTAAACTTGCCAGTTGCTGAGCATTATGAACGTGTTAGAAACAGGTATTTGAACATTTGATTTCAGCTGCTTAAATGGTAAGCAATTGCTTTGTCCTGGTGTTGAGCTGTATTTTATGTGGTTTGGTATTTTGGATTGTGGGTTTCTTGTCCATCTCCACAACGGAACCCTTCAGGGCACTGAGCAAGTGCAGAACCACAGATACGTGGGTTGTTCTGGTAGAGTCAGTGGGCACAGGCTAAAAACTGTGTGCGGGTGGCTTTGACTTCACTACCCCTGATTGTGTCCTTCTTCCTATTTATCCCGTACTGCCACATTCATGCACTGCTCTGAGATCTGGGGATGGGAAACAGCGTGGGAGCCAGCTGGACCATATTAGCCTTCTCTATTAGGAAGACTGGGTTACAAAAAGGTAACCTTGTCTAATTATTTACTCTATACCTCATGACATTTAAGTTCCTTATTTGTATTCTAACTGCAACGTGAGGATATTTGAAATGCAAACATGTCCAACCATCCTAAAAAGCAGAAGAAACTAAAGATCTGAAATACCTTTGGTTGACAGGAACTTTGTTAAGGCCACTTCTGCCAGAATAGTAAAATATCGAACAGGGGTTTTTTTCTTACATGAGTATGTAACTGGGCCACCTCGCTTTGAAATGAGATCTTTCATCTTTTCCCTTTTTGTTTTGCGTGACGGTGTGTATGAACCCTGTTGCGATCAGACCACCCCTGTTGAGATCCTGGTGTTTGATGGTTGGGGACACAATGCAGGCTGGTGCTTCATCTCTAATAACAGATGCCAAGCACTGGGCAGGCCCCAAGGAGGGTTAAACCTGGAGAAGAGAAGAGAAGACTCTGGGGAAACCTTGTAGAAGTCTTCCAGTATCTGACGAGTACCTAAAAGAAATGTGGAGAGGTGCTTTCTACAAGGGCATGGAGTGATAGGATGAGGGGTGATGGCTTCAGACTGGGAAAGGGTAGATTTAGATGATAAATATTTCACTCTGAGGGTGGTGAGAGCCTGGCCCAGGTTGCCCAGAGAAGCTGTGGCTGCCCCATCCCTGGAGGGGTTCA
>JAOXJK010000003.1:15085260-15096124 GCA_025774025.1 Xenus cinereus
TCCCTGCCCAGGGCAGGGGGTGGCACTGGGGGGGCTTTAAGGTCCCTTCCAACCCAAACCATTCTATGATTCTATGAAGTGGCAGTGCCATGGTCATTTGGGCTTGGTGACCTGTTGCTGGTGTGAAGGAGCATGTTCCTCCCTGCGGACTGTTCTTGTTCAGCAGCAGCTTTGTTTTCAGCTGTGTTTCACTGAAGATTGTGACACTAAGGGACACCACAGCTTATGCCAAAAAGCATTAAGTGCTTAAGAGCGGGGTGTCCAGGCTACGGTTTCCATAGCTCTGCTTCCATTGCCCCAGATAGTAGCCAGACAAGCTGTAAATTGCTCCTTTAATTAAGCAAAATTTTCTCTTCATGTATATGACAAGAGAAACATCAGGAGTGGGCAAAAGGTTATGAGCAGTGAGACGAGTGGAGGGTTTTTCAGTCTTGTGAGTTCTTCCAGTGAGACCTCCTCCAAGCTCTGCCGAGTGGCACCACCCTCCTGCTCCTGGCCCCGGCTGCTGAACACATGCAGCTTTTTAAAAGGGCTTGATGTTGTTTAGAGGAGTGCTTTGCATAAATATGAATATATGTAGGCATGTCTGCTCTAAATACCTCTGAGTCAAAATCCTAATTCCTGCTCGGGGTTGGAGCAGTTGGAGCCAGGAGACACGTACCCACTTCAGGAGTGTAATCTGTGTCAAGACTTTGTTATTTTTGACCCACGTCCCACGATCAGTTTTTCTAAGAAATCTGTAGCTGGCAGTTTGATTGTTTTAAAGAAATAAAATGAGCTCTTGCCGTTAGCGTGCACCCCCTCCGCCCTGTAAGTGCTGTACGGGAGGAGCGCACAGCCAACGGGGAAGAAGGTCAGCGCAGCTCTCTAACGAGGCTAATGGTAACGAAGTTCAGACCAGTTCAGTGATTTACTGAGCTCAGTTCAGCCACTGGGACTGGATTCATAGCCAGGAATGTGACAATCCCCGAGTCTCCCTTTGTGGAAGTTTGGATGAGTCTCAGCCTTTTGTGGTGTTTTGCCCTTTTCTAGAGTGGAAGAAATGGATTGGGTTTCCTTGGAGCATGGTGTTCAGCGAGGGGTATAAGGTGGGAGCTGGGCACCCATGGCACGTTCCTCTGGTGATTTTTCTGAAGACGCAGATGCTAAGGGTCGGAGTGACACTGGGTGTGCCACCAAGGGGCATTCTTTGGGTAAAATACCACGTAAAAGGGGAACGGCAGGAGCTTGACATTGCAGGTTTCTGTGTCCTCCTGAGTGAAGCACGTACGTTGTGCTCTCTGCACAACACGGTTAACATTTTGGTTTTGTTTGGGGATTCCCGTTTGGCCCATTAGTTAAATGATATATTTACATCAATATAGATTTCAAAGGATGAAGGAAGGTGATCCTTTCCTGGAATATTTAGCTCCGTAGACTGAATCGGGGAAAGAGTCGCAGCGTAGCAAATGTGTTTGTAAAGGTGAACCAAAGAGCGGGTGTTTCTGCCCAGCTCCTGGTGTCCTTTATGTCTTGGGGCTGCTGAGACACGGTGCTGGTCATCCTGCTTCTATAATCAGCTTTCAGACGCTGCCGTGAACAAAGGCTGTTGTATCCCTTATTAGTAAAAAATGTCTGATGCTTTCACTTCTGTCTGTCACTACCAGTCTTAAATCATTGAACTCTCCTCTCTACAGAGATCTCCGAGAAGAATATTTTTTTGGACACGTTTGCAAAAAATGCCAAAAATACTTACCTGTTTCTGAGGTTCAATCTGGAAAAAAAATCACAGTTTTTCTGAGTAATGCTGAAGTGCTGGTCTGAATCAAGGATGGGTGCAGACCTTGGTGGCCTTTGGTCGTGGCCATTAAAATCCATCTCAAGCTGGAGGACTTCGGAAAAATCTCACTTTCCGTGGACTCAGCAAAGAGTGCCTTTGGCAAGTGTCAGGGAGCATCCTGGTGAGCCTGGTCCTGGCTCAGGGAGATGCCAGAAATGTGGAAATTGAGCTGGGAAAGAGGTGAAGGCTCCTGGGAGGAGGGTAAGGCACCTGATAAACAGGATTTGCAGGACTTCTGACACTGGGAAAGTTAAACATCGGCAGAGTACTGGTCTCTGGTCCACACAGTATGAACCAGTAGCTGAACTAAACGAGGTTATTATTTTTCGTAATCCCTGCACCACACTAGATAGATCTTCCCCCCCCCCCAAAAAAAAGTTTTAAGAGTGTTAGCACTTTTTCGAGTAATTTCTCCCTTGTAGCTGTGTCTCTTGAGTAACCTGCTGGTGATTTCAAGGTGATCTATAGTATAATTAAACACTGACGGGAAGCTCCGATTGAAATCAGTTGGAGTGTCACTTGATTAAGGCATTCCGGGCTGGTCCCACCGTGAGCTGTCATTTTCCCTGTATGAAGCTGAAATCTGACGTGTAAATATCCCCTTAATTCTGTGCAATAGGGTTTCCTCCTCCCCTCTCACCCCCCGCACAGATGCCTTTAGAGCACCCTTCAAAAAAAAGCACAAAACCAGATAATTTATGCCGCACAGGTTTGCACGGTGCTGGGTTGCAGCAGGAATTGAAGAGAAGCACTTGGAGACCAAACTTTCCCCTAAAAATTTCTTTTGTTGCTTGAGGAGGAAAAAAAAATAAAAATGACTGCAGCAGAATGAGCAGCGATTCACAGCGAGGGCTGGTTTTATTAATTTTCAAATGAATACATGATATGCTGAAATGAAGCCCAGCGTGTAAGAATGGCGGCGCTGCTCCCCGCACGGGAGATGTTATTCTCTGCGTGTGAAATATGAAGGGCACCGCAAGCTTAGCCTGTTTTTGTGAAATAGGGAAGGTGGCTCTCAGACTGGGCTCTCTTCTTTTGCCAGTTTGACAGCGAGACGTGCTGGGCACGACGCGCTGGGCACAAGCCGGGGGGCAGCAGCGTGAGCCACCCCCCCAGTGCCCCGTCGTTCACGCCTTGGCTCGGAGCCGATTCCAGGAACTCGGACTCTAAGCCACTTACTTAAGGATGAAAAATTGTCTTGGGTTGCCTCTGCTTCCAGAAGATAGATTTGCTCTAACCTATCAACTTAAATAGATAAGAACTGTGCATTATAAATGCACATTTGGAAGTACATGCTCTTTTTTAATTAAAAGAAATTATGCAGGGGAGGCAGGATGAATACTGAAGATGCATGGTCCATCCCCTTCCATTAGTGAGAAGACAACACAAAGCTGTAGCCAGATATAAAAGCATTAAAATAATTAATTCTCGGTTTTATTGTGTGTCAACAGAAATGTACGATAATAAGCATTTTTTGCAAAAATTGTAGATTAAGCATTTTTCTCTACTTTGGTGTTGTGCTAAAAATGTCCTTGGTTTAATGTAGAACAAATAGCCTTTGGATCTCATTAAAGATGTTATTACAAGTGCTGAGTGTAACCTGCTTCTGGTGTCCTTAAAGCAGGTAAGATTGGTAGAAAATGATGACAAATATTAAATGAAAGAAGAAGTAAAATCAGGAACGGAAAGAGAAAAATAAATGAGGTTTATATGTAGGTTAAGAACTGCTTATGATGAGATCACCAAAAAGGAGTGGGAACAAAACTGATGTGTTCTAGTTGAAGTTTAAATCGTAATTAGTTTAATGTATTAAATAAAATGTGATGCAAACACTATGCAGATTTTTATACCTGTACCCAAATACCAACTGTCCTTTACTCTAGGTGGGAAGAACCGATGCCAGGGGAATTTTTACCTGTGATAGGTAACGTAAAGCTGAGTGTGAGAAGAGCGGAGTGGGAGGGAGCCTCTCCCCGACGCACCTACAGGTATTAAAGCTGTTAAAATGAAATTAGAGCTTTCTTGCTGGAGAAGAACACAGATAGAGGACTGACCTCCAGTATTTCAGTTTGAGCCTCCACCAGTCACCCACTGAAACGCTGGTGTCCAGCCCCGGAGGGGGCATCCCCCTCTCCCTGTCCTCGCCCTCCGAGCGCCCCCGTCCTCCTCCCCGGGGGAACGGAGCCAGCCCGTCCCGCCTCCTCCAAAAGCTTGAAGGAAAGTTATTTTCTGCACATATTGCTACAGCGCGGTGGGATCCCTGCCCACGCCGGGGCTCCCCGGGAGCTGGCACAGCGTTAGGGAGAGGAGGAAATCGGAGCCTGGGTGAGACTGATCCTGGGGGCATTTCACCCGTTAATGGGTGTCTGAGTCACCAGGTGTGAAGATGAGGGTCTGGGATTATGGGAATGTTGTCACGATTTGTTGACAACGGTTCTGATTTGTGCTGACTGTGAAAAGTTGCGAGTTTTTTGCCTGGTGGACTTTGAGAAGTGATGAGTTTCCATCACCTTCAGTGAGAAAGCTGTGATTTGCTTGTCTTGTTTGTGTCTATGGACAGGACGCTGCCCGTTCCCGCAGCAGCCGCTGGTACGGCACGGCAAAACCAGAAAGAGCAGCAGTAGGAGCACCTGGAGCAAAAAATATATAAGGACATTTAACTTCTGTTTATAAGGAAGATAGATTGGAGAGATTTAAGATCATTAATACAGCGGAGCGGGAATAGTTAGGAGATTTTGCTCTTTCTCTGAAGTCCGTTCCTTCTGAACTGTCCCAAGATACCAGAAAACACTCTCTAGCACAAACCGCGTGGTCTCCGGTGCCGGGAGCGAGGCAGCGCCGGGCTGATGCTCTGTCTCGCTGGTGCGGGGTTCCTGTGGGGCAGCACCAAAAGTAGGGGGAAAAAATAGCTTTTGCAAGGCAGGGGTGAGCTGCAGAGCTCAGGACCAGGTCTGGGGCGATCAGCACCCCCGTCCCAGCAGAGATGCTCTTACGGCAGCTGGGGCTCGGGTTCAGACCCCCTTGTCTCTGGGTGCTGGGGCTGCCGGTTGACGCGTCCTGCTCCTGCCCTGCACGGGTTTTTAAAGCAGCTGGATTTTGGCTTTGATTTAGAACAGGAAAACGGAAAGGAAATGAAGAGGGAGGAGTGAGCTCAGTTTTCACCTCGTTTCGGGGTGCTGGGACGTAACTGGGCTCAAACCTGTGCTGTGGGCACCCAGGTGAAGAGGATGACTCCTGAGCCCGGGGGGATGAGGGCTGGAGGAGAGGGGCTGGGGTGGGACCGCAGCTTCCTAGAGCTGCTATGCTGCCACTGTGAAAAATGATCATTTTGTTTAAATTGGAGGCTTTTTTTGGTTTCTGGTGATCTCTTGCGCTACCCTGAAAATGCCTTAAGCCCGCATTGCTCAAAATGAAGTGATTTGTTCCTCATAAGTGAAAAAAAGCATGGGGATTTTTGCCTCCATCACCTTGCAGCGTCTGTGCTGGGCTTAAGGCTTTTCTGCCGATCCCCTGCAGGTGGTGACATTAAAATAAGTCACAGTATGAGGTGATACACCTCATTTGCAGTGTCTGGACAACCCATTGGAGTAGCTTCGTATCCCAGTCTGGTAGTTTGGCTTATTGTTGCTGTGATCTATTTAAGGGATTTTAGTTGATATTTTGCAGAAGGCTCTGTTGACTATGTGTTATTGACATATTCTTAGCTTAAAACCATTATCATGTGAAAGCCCTGGATTTAGAAACTAATTACAAGACATTAATAGCTAAGCCCGAAGAGCTAAGTCATGCAAATATTGCTATCTGTAAAGTTGAATATACAAAAACTGTTTGAACTGCTGACTTAGTAACTGGAGTCCAAAAGCAATCTGTAAGGTGGCAATAAATCTGAGCACAATCCTCCGCAATTGTTTTCTAATGTGTCCGTGAAATTAATGGCACAGTTATGAAAGTCGTATCAGGGAATATGGCTATTTTTTTCCCCAAGTAGGTTAATTACCACTAATGTAATTATTTTTGTACTGATTTTTATTTTAATCAAACATTGCATGAAACAATTTAGTTCAGAACAAATAGCTTATTACAGAAATGTTTGTGGTGGTGAGAAAAAAAAGCAGCGATGTTTAAATTATACACATATATTGAGTTACTTTATTCATTAAAATGAACAATTATCTTGGGCCTTGTGAGACAGACTAAGCATTTCCTGTTAATGTTTGTTCTGTAGTGAAGATAATGAGAATTTATATTGGAAACGGATCCCATCCCGCTGGCTCAAGGCACTTACGAACTGGGTGATGTGCAGGAGTTGGGGGAGCTTAGGGAAAAGGAGTCAACCTCCAGGCGAGACGGATGCTGCGTTCCCTGTGTTTGTGGGGAAGGCACTGGATGTGGGAGGGACCTTTTTCTTTTCTGGGTTTTTTGGGGTTTTTTGGTTGGTTTTAGTTTTGGGGTTTGGGGTGTTTTCCCCTCTGTGCTGTGGTGACGGGGCAAAACATAGTGTCCTGCTCTAACGTAGTGGCTCTATTGGATCCAAATACCATGGAGCGGGGCCAGCTCTGAGGTTCTCAGCTCTTTTGAATTTCCTACAGTGAACCAGTTGTAGGGTTCGGTGGGGTTTTTTTGCCATTTATCAGATCAATTCATCAGTGGATGAACTGTAGTAGCACCAGTCTGCACATTATGCTGTTGAAGCTGTGCCACTTACGGTGATGGTAAGTGGATGATGGGCAGGTACGGGATTTTTCAAGACATTAGACACATCTGCCTGCAGCATCTCGGGCAGTCTGGGGCGTGCGTCCTTCCCAAATCTGGCAGAATTGTAATGGAGGAGTTTGTTGTGTCTCTCGGTGCTGACTTGGTCAAGTGCTAAGTTCAAGATGCAAAATTGTGTAGAGAGTGTCTGGCTACAGCTGTAAGTGGTGTTGGTTTGGGAAAAATAAATTCCCTAATCCTGCGTGTGCTATTTCTATATATGACTGAAACAAAACGTTCTATGTAAAAAAGCAACATTTGTGTTAATTGCAAGAGTACTTTCTTATGATTTATGGAATTGTTTACTTACTGCTTTCTGGATTATGTTTAGCATTTTCAGATAATAAATTTTTGATTATGGGATAAGAGTTTATTATATTTGCTTATAGAAATGTAGAATTTGTAACTATATAGCACTCTTCCTCCACGGATCTCAAAGATTTCTGTAGGTCTTCATTATAACTATAATTGACAGCAATTCCAGCTTACAGGCTGGGAAATAGAGGAGAATGAAATGCTCTGCTGTTTAGTTTTTGTTGAAGGTCCTCTTACAGTAGTGGTGGACAAAAGTTATCCTTGCTGTTTTATAAGGATTTTATGATCCTGATCCTGAAACTCTGAACTCAAAATCTTTAAGTTTCCAGCTCATAGAGGCTAAAAGCATTGGGAAAAATTCATTGAATATAAGCAGGTTTAGATTTAAGTCAATGCAAGAAGTGGCTGAATATAACAATTACTTGCCACAATAGAAGTCTTTTTTAGAACCAGGTTTTCAAAAGCTAAGTTATTTCAAGGAAACTGCTGTAAAAGATGGAAGAAAGAAGGAGGGGAAAGGGGGGACAGAAAAGAAGTGCATCGGGCACAATCATTTGATCCTGAAGCAGCCAAATACACAAATGAATGTTTTATTGCTTTTGTTTGCATTTCTGAAAGGAGTTATAAAAGAATTTATTTCGAAGACAAAAAAATTTTCACAAATATTTTCTTCTGAGTGTGGAAAGTGTCTTCAGCAGCTTGACTCCAATCTCATCTCTCCACGCCAGGCTCTGGTGCCTGGTGGTTTATCTGACAGGCTGTTTTCATTGTTAATTTTCTAGCCAGAAGCAGCAGAACGCTGCAAATCTCTCTGAGGCCAGTGGTACAGAGTTATCATGGTGTCATCTCAGAAGACCAGAAAAAGGACTTTCCATAATTTTGCCTGATCTTCTGTTTATCTCTTTACACACAGTATCTGCACAGAATAAAGCACCGTTGGGCTGCCCTAAGTACCCAGCAGTGCCATGGGATGTGTTTGAGAACATGGAAATTCATCCTTTTATAGTCATGAGGGGGGTGTGGGGGTACAATAACACATTAATAATTCTGTGGTTCTGCGGGATATTAACATCAAGAAGATGGTGAAAATCTTTTCATTGCTGGGTCAAGCCCCATGCAGGTAGGATGCCTTTCTCATTTCACATCAGTGCGTGCTGTAAAAAGGGTGTCGAGTAACTTCTGGATTTAATAGTTCTGATGGAAAATGGAGGCTCCAGACTGGATGGATGTGTCTTACTTTCTAGCTGTAGAAACCCGGGTAAGTTATAGGTAGCCTGCCTCATTCTACTTTTTGAAAGGGCAAGATACAAATCAGCGATTGAGAAGAGTGAAGGAAGACACAAACTAAGTTCCTTAGTTTCTTAAGGAATTTCCATGAAATTTTCACACCTGCTGTATGGGTCAGAAATCTTGGCCCCGGTTCTCTTTGCTCACCGTCTCTTTGGTTCTCTTCCCTACTATTGTCATCCTTCGAGCCCCTGTGGCGAGTAGGGAACACGGGGATGTGCCAGCTCACTCCAGCTCTCTTGCCAGGCAAACACACAACTTGGGAAGGTAAATCCAGGTTTGTAAAGGGCCTGCCAGGCTTTACCAGTTGGAGCAGTGACGGAGTTGGGTGCAGAAATGGATTTCCTGGTCCTTGTGCATGCTCTTCCAGTTCAATTAAATAAGTCTTGTATTCTCCTTTACCATCAGTATTCCTTCTGTAAGCAAACACACCTTCAGCTCAGCGCAGTATGAAAGAAGAGTTCATGGATATTATTATTTTTTTTCATAATTAGTTGTGAATATTGAAGGTTAATGATGTTTCTCAAGCAGTGGCAGACCTCTAGAATAGCAGTTATTGAGGGATTATTTTTATATTCACAGCAGACTATCGCTAGTATAGTGTTAGAGCAGTGTGTGACTTCAGATATTTTTTTTTCAAATAAATGAAATGAAGATGACACGGGATCTATTTTGAATTAAATTAGAAAAATGCAATTTAATCCTTCCATTTAAGACTTGCAAACCCCAGTCTTCTGTATACATAAATAATCAAGGCAACTGATTCAAGAAACTCATCTTAGAATTGTTTACTTGTAGGGAAAACACTGGAGCTTGTAAGCATTTAAGTAACCTAAAAGAAAAACTGAAATTTTGTTTTTAATAACACTTATTCACGTCTGTCCCAGGTCATCAGGTTTTATATTTGGAAAAGCTATACGTTCACACCCAGTGAAGGAGGTGGAGCCACTGAAATTTTACTGGGCAGATGAGCTGGTGATTGCTGCAATGAATTGGCACTGGGAATGTCAGAGCCTTCCCAGTGGTTCTGGTCTGGACTATTTCAGGGGGACTCCGATGCTAAATCTCCCTTGTTCTTGGAAACTGCTTCGTGGCTTTAGTCTGCAGTATTTTGAAATGATTTGTGAGTCTAATTTTCTGCAGTACTTGGGAGCCTTTTTGCACATACTTTGGAGCTTAGGTTTCTTAAGACTGCAGGACAAGTGAGACTTTCCATTTACTTAATATAATCATTAATAATTTACATTCCAAGAAGCATGTATGGTATTTCAAAAGTGGAATGTGACTTTGAAATGAAATACTACCTAATTATTACATTTTTCATTGATGACTATTTTCTTTGTCCTTCATATTTCTCACACGGCTCATACTGCAGCACTTGCCACCTTCTCACCGATTCCCTGCCTTATGTAGGACACATTTTCACCTCATTTAAAATATTAACCTGGTCAGTAGTAGTTCCAAGAAGGGAGCTCTCTTGTTCTGGTCTCGGTAAGAAGCCCGAAGCTCTAGGTGCGTGAAAAGCAGTTTTGTGAATGTCACCACTGCCTTCCCTCAAGCCATTGCCGTGTTTTTACTAATTTTCGTGAAAAAGAGGAGAGGTTTACCCTCTACTGTTCTATCTGATGTTGTGTGTAATTCCACCAGAATTAACTACTAATAACAATGATAAATGAAGGCAGTAAATACAGTCATGCATCAGAGTCCCGTGTGAAGACACTAACGTGTGTGGTTCCTGGTGCTTTCCCAGGAGCCTACCACATAGGAAGTTTCTCCATTTGGTTTTTCTCTGTTGTAGGTTCCCCCTTGGTCTTTCCCTCTTCCATTCCCACCCTGGGTGTCTGACAGTAGCATCTCAATAACCAGCCTCTTTCTGCTTCACCTGTCTTGTAGATCGATGAAATGCAGTGGGGCAAAGGAGTGCGTGAAGTCCCGTCCTCGGTCTGCAGCCTGCCTTGCAAGCCGGGGGAGAGGAAGAAGATGGTGAAGGGGATGCCGTGCTGCTGGCACTGCGAGCTCTGCGACGGCTACCAGTACCAGGCCGACGAGGTGACCTGTCTGCTCTGCTCATACAACGAGCGGCCCAACGAGAACCGAACGGGATGCCGTTCCATACCCATCGTCAAGCTGGAGTGGCACTCGCCCTGGGCTGTGATACCCGTCTTCTTGGCCATGCTGGGGATTATCGCCACCATTTTTGTCATGGCAACGTTCATCAGATACAACGACACTCCCATTGTCCGGGCTTCGGGGAGGGAGCTCAGCTACGTCCTGTTAACAGGGATATTTCTCTGCTACATCATCACGTTTCTGATGATCGCCAAACCAAACGTCGCCGTGTGCTCCTTCCGGCGTATCTTCTTGGGCCTGGGGATGTGCATCAGCTATGCAGCCCTCTTAACTAAAACAAACCGCATCTACCGCATATTTGAACAGGGCAAAAAGTCAGTGACAGCACCCAGGCTTATAAGCCCCACGTCGCAGCTGGCGATCACCTCCAGTTTGATATCTGTTCAGCTTCTAGGTGTCTTTATTTGGTTCGCCGTTGACCCACCCAACATCATCATAGATTATGATGAGCAGAAAACTATGAACCCCGATCAAGCCAGAGGAGTTCTCAAATGTGACATTACGGATCTACAAATCATTTGTTCCTTGGGTTATAGCATTCTTCTAATGGTTACGTGTACT
>JAOXJK010000003.1:15099868-15153495 GCA_025774025.1 Xenus cinereus
CCCCCTTCACCCTGCTGCCCACGCAGCTGGGGATGCAGCCCAGGGTGCGAGGGGCTTTCTGGGCCGCCAGCGCACGTTGCCAGGTCGTGTGGAGCTTCTCAAGCCCTTCTCCTCAGGGCTGCTCTCCAGCCATTCTCAATCCATCACAGCTGAGCAGCGGCTGTACCTGTGACGTGCATGGATGCACTGACGTAGCGTCCCTTTAGATGGTCCCTCTGGCTCCCCCAGCCTGTAGGCGCTGGCCCACGTTGGCCGTGGCACGTTGGGCCACCACGCTGTGCCAAGGCTGAGTGCTGGACACGTGGCTTTGCGTTTGGGGCTTTCTTCCCCCCTTCTGCTCTACACCCAGATGGAGCTGCAGGAGCTTTGCTGCTTTGCTTTCTTTTCCGTCTCTCTTTTCTTTCTGAGTGGGGGTGAGGGGGTTGTACTTTTTTGTGATTGCTACTGATTTCCTGTCAGATATTTTCTCCGGGAAATATTGTGTTTAAGCTTAGCCATGCAGGGCTCTGCTGAAATGGAAATTGTACCTGCTGAAAATCTCATGCAACACAATCTTTTAAACTGGGAAATGGCGTTATATATAATGTTGTGATTTTCATTGTATGGATTTATTTTATTTTATCAATAAGTACAAGCATAATGTTGTTTGCTAGGAAGCATATCGAAAATACCTGCCTTGTTCTGTGTAGAAAATAACAACCACCACCACAACAAGCAGGACGAGAAGCATGCTGCAAGTACTGCATAAAAGGCAAATGACTCGAGCCGTAGCATTTGCAGCAGACGGGGGGAGGCAGTGTGGTTTGGGGAAGGCCAGGTACCGGCGTCTGCGCTACAGGGTGGAGATAAAACATCCAGCGTATGGGAGGTGGCACGTGGAAAAAGCAAATTCCTGACCTTTTCACAGCTTGCGTTTGCTCGGCCAGTTTCTTTGTCCGCTATCTGAAAATTCAGAAAACACACGGTCGGTTCTAATCTATAGGCTTAGTCTGGTGATGCTGTTTCCAGGGGGCGTGGAATATGGTTGTCCTTACCTTGTTTCACCATTCTTTGTGTTTCTTTGGCTTTGGTGCAACAGTCACGTAGCCGTTGCTCCTTACCTGCGCGTCGCTGCTGCTGTCTAGGTTTTGGGGGTTGTGTTTCAGAGTGGAGTGTTTTTTTCTTTTCATATAACTATTCATTTATATTCTAAAATGCTGATATACCCTTTGAGGCCTGGGACACAGTTCCAGGGGCTGGAATCGTGCCACGTCTTTGTGCAGAAAGATCCTTCCTTTAGTATGTGTTTGGTAGAGAGCCACTAAATATAGAGAGGAGTCTCTACAGAGAAGAGAGTCACTTATTGTCCAACTCTGAGCAGCTCCTAGTGATCAAAACCATCATCAGCTGAAAGGTCAGTGGGTTAGGGGGGTCGAGGATGAGGGACCACGTCCATCCCCACCTGCTGCCCAGCTCTTGCCTTGGTTTTGCTCAGCTTGTTAACCCGAAGGTTTGGAGATGGGCTGTAGGGATGAAACGCTGCCTTCACGCTCCCAGTGTAATTGTTTTTGACAACAAAACTATTTTAAATTCTCCGCGGATCTGTGGGTATCTTATCAGCAACAAAGTGGCCTCAAAGAGCTGTTAAACCAATTATAGGAGTCACAGCTCCACGGCAGAGTCAATACAAAGTGGCACTTGAAAAGAGCAGAGATTGCTCAGTAAGGTCAGGCAAGGCACGGCGAAATCAATAACCCAAATTGAGTCAAAATTTTAGAATACGGGAGGGAAGGGCTGGGAGGGGAATGCGGGGGGTGTTGGAACGCGTCCTGCAGGAACCTGCGCCTCGCACCCTGTGCCCCAGATTAATTAGTCCCTGCAGCCTCTTGGTGGGTTCTGCATCCACTTCTACTTTGATAATCTGTTTCTTCCAGCGGCAGGGATTGCGGGGACTGATGGGGACCCAGTCCCCGAGCTCTGTCCCTGCAGTGCCTGGGGACGCCGCGGCGGGGACACCCACCTGCTCCTTCCATGGGAAGGGTGGTCCCTGGCTTCAGGAGGTGGGTTTGAAATTAAGCCGCTTTCACAAAGTCATGTGTTTTCTTGTCCTTGGGTTCTTTTTATTTTTATTGTTTTCCATTTACAGATACCGTAAAAACAAGAGCATGGCAGGGCATGTGAGACATCCTGGAAACATCACTTCATAGGTGGCAGTAATAGTTTATTTTTTTATTGTTAGTCTCACTCGTAATGTAAATATTTTTAAAACTTCCACTGTTGTGGATTTCCACAGGCGATACTTTCATGGTAAAAGCAAAGTGAAGGGGGAAAAGCAGCTGTGGTTTTATCAATCTGGTATGTAGAGTTCTTACAATACTGGTTGGCTTTTTCTGTATATAAAAGTCAATTTGTTCTTAGGGAAGACAATACTTTTCAACGGTTCTTGTTACCATTTTTTTTAACCTTTGTCATGCGATATAGTTGTATTTATGATCAAGTGAATATTAAAAGGTGGCTGAGGCAGGTGGGTAGAAGCACAGCGCCCAGCCCCGTGCGGGGCATCCTCAGGCGGTGCCTTTGGGAGCAGCAGGGACAGTGTTAGCGTCCTTCCCAGGGGCTTCAGCCCTCTCCTCCTCCTCGGCTGCAGGAGAATCTCACAAGAAGGCAGCTGAGATAAAAAGCACATCCCAAATTTAAAGTAAGCGTTTGGAAAGAATCTCTTTTTTTAAACAATATTTGCTCAGGAAAGATGCAACAGGAGATGTTGACTGGGTCTGTTGGTGGTGGTACGGAGATGGTATTGGTGTGAAGATAAACAGTGCGGAAGGAATTGCCTGTGGCCTCGGTTAGGGTGTGGTTGTTTCTTGCCGCTGTGTTCTCCCTTCCTTCTAACAAAGTTCAGCTATAATTATGAAGGACTATGAGCTCACAGGCTATTTTCTTCTCCTATGGCTCTTTAGTATTACCATATATATTTAAATATTTATATTTTCCGTTGCTTAAATTAAATTTCCTGAGTCCCTAGAATGTAACACTGAAAAACTAGACCCCCTTTAATGGCAGACCTGAATATCAGTCTGCTTTATGTACCCAGGAGTCCAGGCGGGCACTTGGCGTGCCCTAAACCCGGGGCTGCTCTGCGTTACCGTCGGTGCCTTTGGCCGTTACTCGGGCTGACGCCGTCCCTCATTCGTGCCGGGAGACGAAGGGCTTCCTGCCAGCCCGCTCCTCGCGTCCCGCAGGAGGAACGCAATTCGGAAACTTGCCAGAGCTGTGACCCTTAGATTACAGGAAATCATTGTCTCCGCAGGTTTGAAGTCTGTGTCTGTACTCTTTTAACTATGTACAGATGTAGCTGTGTATGTTGAATATTCCCCTAAGATCTTATTTTCTCAAATTATGTCATTGAACTAATATAGAGGGATATGTCATCATTATATTTTTATGTTTCACAGATATTTTATTGCCTTGTAGCTGTGATTACTTTTATTTAGTAATTGCTAAGATTAAAATAATACATTTCTGGATATGTCTACGAGCTGGTGATAACTGTCAACGTGCGCCTGAATATATTCTCCAAATGGGATTTTCTTCTTGAAGCATTTTCAGGACTTTATTTCTAGTTAAAAAAGTTATAATCCTGACTCTGAACAAGTGAGGTGCTTTCTCGGCCAGTGTGGTCTTCCTGCCTGGGAGCTTTATTCATCCCAGAATGAAGAGAAGTGGGGAACACTTGACCTTGCAGTCATTGTTTCCCATCAGCTTATTTTTGCATCCAGACTGCACGAACCCTGGGTCGTAAAGGGTATTTTTATTGTAATACAACCACTGTGAAACGTGAAGTCCTTAATCCCTTCTGCTTTTCCACCTTCCTTCTTGTTTCTCGATTTTTACAATGCCCATTTTATTCAAATCAATAAGCAAGGCAAGTCAGGTATATTTGGCAGCAACATTTTTACTTATTGTGTTGAATGTTGCATAAATACTATAATTTGAAGTCACATGCAAAGTGGATTCTTATTCAGATTAAATAATGTCACATTAACATGGTAGCACTTCAGTATATGTTCTATTTTTTGGTGAAACGAAGTTACCCTTCAATTCTCTGTAACATAAATACCGATTAACCAGGTAGGACACACATTTATTTTCTCCCCTGGGAAGGCTTGAGATGACAGTTGCTATAGCAACTCTATATAGGTGGATTTGGGAGTTATGAGGATTTTAATGCAGCATTTGTTGGAGTTTTATACTGTTGGATGGTGGAGAAAATCAGGCTTTGAGGCTCACGGGGAATGTGACTTCGAATCTACCAGAATTTGGGGCTTACACAAGGAAAGTTGTGAATTGTAGCTTTTGTTTAAAGAAGTGTTCTAGTAATAGCACCTGTGTAAAACTCATTAACCACATATATTAATTTCTCTCAGTGATATGCTTTCAGTTCGCCCATCGCTTTGTTGTATCAGGGATCTGCATGTTCAGATGCTCAAGTTCTCAGTTTTATCCAGCCTCAAGATTGTATCTCTGGGAAAACCAAAGAATATAATGATCTGACATTAGAGTTGTCCTGAGACAAGCCTGAACTGAAAAGCAGCTTCACTTAATTTCAGTTAAGGGCCTCCAGGCTGGAGCACTGAGATCTGGAGATCCTCCAAGAAAAGGAGTGTGCAATAAAGTCCATTTTTGTGGAATATTGGGCTATTGACAGTGAGTACATAGTATTTCATTTTAATTGAGAGAAAATGAAATATTCTTTGAAATCTAGAAATTAAATAATCAGGGGATTTTTTTGTGTGTGTGATAACCTGTATTACAAAAATGATCCTGGTGGCCTGCATTTTTATCAGGTTATGCAAGAGCA
This sequence comes from Xenus cinereus, assembly GCA_025774025.1. Lineage (NCBI taxonomy): Eukaryota > Metazoa > Chordata > Aves > Charadriiformes > Scolopacidae > Xenus > Xenus cinereus. The sequence continues at coordinate 15,104,709 of JAOXJK010000003.1, forward strand.
CTGCTGTAAAAGTATGTAAGAAACCTCATGAATACCATTAAGTGCCAATAGAATTTCAAAGTTAATTTCTATAGAACTAATCAAAAATCTTAAACGTAATTTCTCAGTAATGTTCTCAATGAGATTTATTATATTATCTTCTGCGTTCATTTTGTCTTCCAAGTGGAAAGGGTTGCTGTTGGTAGTGAAAAAAATAGCACGAAAGGCTTATAACACGTCACTGCTACTAGTGATTTAACCTTCAAAATAAAAATAAGCAGTATTTACACATAGATCATTGAAGCGGTGAGGGCTACAGGAATTTTGAGTTCTGGAGTCATTGGCCTTTTGCCACTTGCTTGTTTCTCTGTCCCTGGTCTTTTGTGGGTGGTTTCATCCCTAAACAAACAGACACTCATAGACCCAGTGCTTTCTGAATATTGTTGGCTTATGGCCTTTAGCCGCCGCTTTTAAGAACTCCCACAGGAAAGTACAGCTCAGTAATAGTGCTGACTGGGCTTCTTCCCAGTGCTTACTGGTGGCTTGGGGAATTAGATGGCCTCGTCAGGAATACCTGCCCCATCTCCCTCTGCTTAGTAGGCTGCTGCAAGGAGAACGAGGAAAAGGAAATGAGGAAAAGGAAAGAAAGAAAAGGAAAGGAAAAATATAAAAAGTGAAGCAAAATTCGGTGGTTCAATATCCAGCACTTGGGATTTCTGGGTATACCATACCCTAACACTTCGGTGTAGCAGAGAGAAGTGTGGTTATTTGTCACATTTATTTGACGTGATGGGAAATGGCTTAGGGGTCACAAAGAGAAAGCCAAATGAAAGCTTAGATAGAAAAAGTTGTTGGACTGGTTGTTGCCAGAAAGGAGGGGCGGTTGGTACTGCGGGCGCCCCGCTCCCCCTCCACGGTGGCGGCTGGGGATGATGGAGTGCCCCCTGCTCGGGGGGGTGACCCGGGGGCTGCCCCGACACAAGGTCATACCCCTCCCGTGGAGGACGAGTGTGACTCTCGGTAGAGGGGATGGACTGGGGGGAGGCTGTTGGTGCCAAGATTCCGGAGGAGATGCACAAGGGAAGATAGATGTACTTCTGGGTGGTGGCTGTATTTTTTAAGAAAACTTGAATCTATTTTGCTTTGTGGCTCTGCAGCGTGTGCCTGAGGCAACACCTCTAGAAAAGATGGGCTGGTTTATAATTTCATTGCCCCGTCTCAAGCTTAAAATGTGAGGAGGGAGCTCCAAGAGGTGGGAGCATCTAAAGCTCTCCCTTTGGCAATGACACAGTCGCTCCTTCCCCTTAGACATGAGCTCTGTGGGGCCCGCAAGGCATCGCTCCCGCGAGGCTGGGTACCCGGGGTACCAGCTTTTCTGCAGAAAGCATCGCTCACAAAAAAAGGAGCAATTGTAGAAGAAACAGGACCTGGCTCTGGAACATCCGAGTGCAATCTCATTTACGCCGATGCAGCTGCATTTTCCTACACCAGATTTGTGACCCAGTACTTCAAAAGCACTTTGAGTCACTTTTGTAAAGTATTAAATATTTCCTGAAGTTTTGCTACTCTCTGAAGTGAGACCAAAATGGTATGTTAATATGTGTTGCCATGAAATTTCTTGTAATTGCATTTCTATGCTGGGTAGAAAACAACGAGTGGTGGGAAAATATCTCTGTATATTTAAATGTATTTTAAAAGCTTATTTTCCACTTATTTCTGGAGCTATATGATGATTCTGGATTTTTATCCACCACTAATTTGTATAATGTTCAGCCAGGCAAAGATTGGAGTTTTCCAGAAGCGAATACAATAATGACAGTAATAAGAGTTCCTTGCATGCAGAAGAAACCTAAAGTGTCCTACAGGTGGATTTAAACAGTACAAGTTAGAAGCGTTGAACCAGCTGGTACGTAGCAATTTTATAGTTTAAGGCAGGCAGGTGTGTGTAGCTCTATATATGTTCTCAGGCTGTGCTCATCACTGGAGTGTGCTGAGATCCCTCCGGGATCACAATAACCGCATTAATAACAGCATCGTCAAGTGGGGAACAGTTCAAACTGGGCAGGAGCTAATCAGCCAGGGTTTGGGCAGGATGTGGGTGTTGACACCTGTGCTCTTCACAGAGGCATCTCCAATGACTGGAAGAATGAAGACGTTTTGGTGCTAAACACACCTCCCACAGAGCTGCATCGTATTCCCAAGTCAGGGCTCTTCTGGAAGAGGGATTTCTCCCGGGGCTTGGTCCTGCCCGGGAGATCTCCCATCCAAGCATCAGGCTCTGTTCAGCACCTTCCAGGTTCAGCCAAGACAGTAAAAGGCTGTAGGACCCGCTAAAATTGCAGATCTGCGTTGCCTCTATTGTCAAGGCAGGTATTTAAAGCAAGGTAACAGGAAAAAGTGCATGCTCAGGGTGAAATACGGGATGATTAGAGTAATTAGATCCTCCTCAGAAGACCATAAATTAATGGTGATTATGCTTCTTGAAACAACAGAAGCATAAGGTACATCTAACATTGATCTGTTTTATCACATTTGCTGCATTGTAATGCTCCTTTAATGTTAATATGTGCTTTTGTAGTAAAATCTAATTGAAAACACAGAGCAGGCAGAGCCCAAGGCCACAATCGTGTTCCACATAATTACCTAAGGAGGAGGGTGTACGTTTCCAGTGAAGGGATGCCACCAACCGTTAGCCAGGTAGGAGCCCCGCAGTCATTGTGTGCCTGCTCCTCCAGTAATAGCCTTACAGGAGTATATAGGTGAAAGCTAAGAGATAATTAACAATCAATTCATTTCGTGAAATTTTCAATTATTGAAGCAGGTATCTTCATAATGGAGTAATAATACTACATTTACATTTGTATGTGGCTGTCTCATAACGGAGATGTATTCATTTAAGCAGAAATTACTTTAAGTTAGCAACCCTGCGGTAGTTCTGCGGTCTCTGAGGGACTCTTTGAAGCCTGCGAGCACGCTGCTTTGATGTCTGATGTAGAAAGTGAGGGGTCTCTTCGCTGTGATAATTCTAGCTTTTTCCATTCCCTTCTGTGCTGAGGAGAGACGAAAAACATCTGATTCGGAAGATGGAAAAATAAATGGGGCCCAGGAAGGAGCAGGCAGTATAGAGGGGAAAATACTCCCCACCCAAAGGTGGGCAGAGCCAGCAGTTCTGTGACCAGGGGCATGACGTGACAAAGCTGACAAATTCCCTGCTGTGTCCTGTGGGTCCTCCGTCTCTGGACCACTTGAAGAGACCAAAAACCCGTCACTGAAAATACCCTCCCCTTGGAGAGAAACTGCAGGTCTCCGAGAACCTGTCACGGCAGGGCGTGCTGCCGCAGGCACCGTCCTGGGGGGAGGAAGGGGATGTTCTGGGGTAAACCCATAAATTAATAGCTTTTCCCTGGCATTTGAGGAGAACCAGACCGTTTTTCCACGCCGCTGGCGCAGCCCCGAGCAGCCCGTCCTTGCAGCGGGGAGGCAACACCGGCTCCTCCTCCCCAGCCCAGCCTTCTGCGTTTGGATTTTGCCCTGGCAACCAAGAGCCACAAGGTATGAACGATCTCCAGCTGCCTGGGATTTGGGAATATTTTTTAATGCCTTTTTCCTTTCCTTGTTCTGAGCCCCAGGAGTGGCAGAATTTGTCCCTCACTCTCCGGGCACGTGTGTGACGCACAAATGCCACTGTCCCGTGTCCTTACTCTAAAAAGATGCCAAGGGAAAATCTGGAAGGAGGGCATCTTTGCTCTGTGCATCCCATCTTTGCTCTGTGATTTCTAGGGCGTACTTTGCTGCCTCCGGCTAAAAAAGACATAATTTCTAAAGGGAAAAAATGTGTGGGTGTTTAATGCACAGTGTTGACATGTACTTTTTTGGTTCTTTATTTTTTTTTTGAGAAAACGTAGAACTGCCAGGAGAGTTTTACATATGAAAAGCAATCTCTGCATAGGCCCCTGTCAGTGTTACCCAACAGTTTTTATCTGCAGCATAAACTGACAACACCTCAACATGAAATAATTGTGGTTCCATTGAGTCCAGAAGAGTAATTACGTTGTTGATGAAACTTTTCTCTTTGCTTGCCTTTTGATATCTCTGCGATGTCAAACCCACTTGAGCTGACAACATAATTTCTCCCGCAGCGCTGTTGCATCGACCATGCAACTGCTCTTGGGTGTTACTGGGGGATTTTTTTCGAGCTCGCTGTGTTTCAGCGCTGGCAACAGTAAAAATTCAGCCTTGAAAAGCCCTGCTTTGCACTTCTGAATAGTGCGAGCAGTCACACATAACTCAAGGTGGCTTCGTATATGAATAAGGGGTAACTGAATCATTATAAAATAGCTCTTCAAAGTTAGTTTACGAGGAAGTAATCATTGCATTACTTCATTTGCTCAGAGCAAGGAAGGGTAAGTTTATTAGAAACACAGAGTTTCAATTTGTGGTAATGTATTGTAATGGTTACTTTGAATTTCCTGTGTATTTGAGGCTTGAGATAAGTACATTACACAGACGATGTGGCTTCCCAGAGGTATTGATATATTCCTGCAGCCCTGATTCTCTTCTAGCGTGCGTTTCTGGGGGGAGTCCTGTTTCAGGGGTTCAGGTGAGATGAGTTTGGGCTGTATTGAGAGGTCATTCCCTGTGCTAAACTCTGCAGGATTTTTCCACAAGGGGTGGCCAGAGGATGGTGTGCTCTGCTGGGTCCGTGCGATGTGCAGTGCAGCTTGATTTTTGCTGCAGAAAACCTCAGTTCCCATTAATGCTCCTTTGTTTGAACAAGACTTAATCATCTTTTCAGAAAAATCCTGTAGATCATGGCTAACATTGTAAGCCAAACGCTAGGAACTGAAGTAGCATTTTGTGAGAGCAGATCATAACCAGTTTCTGAACCCCATGGGTATTGTAGAAACATAATAATGTTATTTTGAGTAAGAAATAATGGCTGCTGATTCTAAGCTCATCCAGGAACAAAAAGAAAACCATGAAGAGCTTATTCAATACAATGTAAGTTATGCAGATGTTTCTCAATTTTCTTGCTGAACTTCTGTGCTGGTGTCAGGGTTTCATTTGATCAACCCATTTCAGCAGAAAGAATGGGTCCTTAAGCACTTTTGTCGTTGCCCAGGAATGGCTGATGGGAGCAGCCTGCGGAAGGGCACGGAATCAAGGACCCTTGTCAGGCTCCCAGGGAAGGAGCATCCTTTATTGCCCGTACTCGGGTCACACCTTCAGAGCTAATTTGTTCTTCTGTTCATTTTGGAATAAACAGAAACAAAACAGAAGCAGAGCTGCTGGGAGAGAGTCAGCCAGCTGAAGTTTTGCCATTGATTTGTGAGCTGAGATCGCGGGACGGGCATCACAGAGCAGGGACTTCAACGCACAGTACAGTTGTCTTCCCCTGCACCACACCGATGAGGAAAGAACGGAGAATGCACAAGTCTGGAGGCAGCAGTTCAGCTGCTGTTTTACCCAAGAAAGGCCAAAATGGCCTTTCTACAAAATCAGTCAAAAATCCGAAGTTGCAGGGACTGGAAAGGAGATCTTCCCATCGCAAAGCAAAACCTCTCCCTTGATCATAGAGATGGTTGCAGTTTGCATTGAATAAGATCCTGTAACACAAAAATGTCAGGTCCTCTGTGCATACCAGTGAGCTAAATATAGCTGGATTTGCAGAGGAAGAAAACAGCTATTCTTGAAAGTGCATTTTCAGTCTAGCAAGGCCAATTTAATGCAAAGCAAAAAAATAGGTTTCACTATACGTAAGTGATGAACGCAAAAATATTGACCTGAAGGATTTATTTGTTGTTTTAAATGGTTTAAGCAGGCATGTAATAATAATAAAAGTAGAAACCATCATACTCAGTCAAAGAAATTGCCTTGTATTTTGTCTTTGAGGCATAGGCTTAGCAGAAGGTTAAAGAAAACAACAATGAATTCTCGTAGAATGAAGCAAAAATGTAGTGTCCCAAGTGTACCCCGTCAAAAGTGATTTGGGGCATGTTTATACTTTTGCATTTTGAATAATGGCTTTTTTTTTCTAATGTCTGTGTACGTATTCATCAAAAACAATTCAGCAAAAGACTCTGGCGAGGATCCTTCCTTGCCGCGCAGCAGAGCTGGGGGGCTCCCCCAGAGCCGGTTGTGTTGTGCCAGTGCAGAACGTGCCTGTCATTCCATGGGTTGTGGGGGTGTTCGGCACCGGGGAAGGACCACAGCCACCAGCAGGACACGTCCCGTGGTCCCTGGTGACCTCACCCTGCGGTGGCTGAGCTGCCCTGACACGGTTTAACCCGGTTGTGGAGGGATGGAGGAGTCCCCGCTGACAGCGAGCACAAGCAGAGCCCTCTGCGGTGCCTGGTACAGAGATGTCACCGGTTCCCACCCTGATCTCACTTCCCAGGCAGCTTTAGAAACCCGTGCTGTTGTTTACACGGCAGAAAGCAGCTGAGAACTATTGTCAGAGGATCGATACCTTATGACAAATGAAAAGCCGCTCAAAGAGAAAAAGGTTAGTCTGCGACTGCCAAAACAAAGATGCCTACAAGCATATACACGAGGAGCTGCTCTGATGCATGGGCGAGGAGACAAATTGGAAGAGAAAGAGGAACCTAAGGGAGGAGATCAGAGAGAGATTATTTTGTTACTGTTTTTCCCTCCTGTTAAAGAAGGGGTCTCGCTGGGGAAGTGCTCCGCTCAACGCGCCTGAGCGAAGCTTTGGGAGGTGGGAGGCACAGCCACAAAGCTGAAGCTCTCCTGAATCCCGCATCCCTAAGGCCACCACGGAGGGCTCCTGGGTGCAGGAGCCGGGTCTTGCCTTTGCCCGTAGCTGTGGCATAGTCACCCCCGCGGTCAGGAGTGATGCCAGGCGAGTGTGATGCCCTGTGCAGACAAGGGACAAGAAAAACAAGGAAGAACTTTTCCTTCTGCAGTTTGGTGGTGTCATGGTTGCAGCTGGGATGGAGTTGGCTTTCTCGCTGAGCAGCTGGTGCCGTGCTGTGCTTTGGGATGGGAATAGTGTCAATAGCGAATGGGGTTGGTTGTTGCTGGGCTTTCAAGGCCTTTTCTGCCCCTCACCCCCCGCCAGCGGGTAGGCTGGAGGGGCACGAGCAATTGTGAGGGAGCCCTGCTTTCCTGGGGATGGCTGAACACCCACCTGATGATGAGAAGCAGAGAATTAATTCCTTTCTTTTCTTTGCTTGTGTGTGTGGCTTTTGCTCTACCTATTAAACTGTCTTTATCTCAGCTCCCAAGTTTTCTCACCTTTACTCTACCAGTTCTCTCCCCCATCCCAACCTGGGCAGCAAGAGAGTGGCTGTGTGGTCCTGTATGCCAACTGGGGTTAAACCACGCTGGGGTTCCATCGATGACATCGTTTCCATCATCCATGCAGAAAATAACATCGTTTCCATCTTAAACTCTATCTTTTGTATTGGTAACATGCCCACCTCTGTATTCAGTCAGCAGCAGAGACTGAAGATCCGTGTTTTCTTTCCCAAACTGAGTAGTGGGGGGTGGGAAAAGGGTAGGCAGCGGCTGGGAATGTACCCAACGAGCTCTAGTGGTGCAGAAGACTATTTTGCAAGACCAGATCCCTTATCTGGGAAATATTTCCCAGGCAAGTCTCTGTGGATGGGGTCAGCTGCAGCGGGCAGAAGAGCCTTGTTGACCTCTTTAATCGTCAAGGCTTTATGAAGGGTTTCTCGGGTTTAGCACTCTTCAGCTAATGATGTCAGGCGCTTCACCGAGAGATTATTCAATCTGTGTTGGCATTTGGCCTTTAAATGGCTGAAATATCTGTGGTGACAAAACCCAGAGTGGGGGGAATGAGGTGAAACTCCTATTTACAAAGAACAGGTTACTCGCTCAGCAATAACCGCTTTCCTTATGCTGCTAATTGCCCATTAAACGCCAGCCAGCCATTAACTGCCTCTGCCAGAGTGGGGAAACCTGAGGTTTAACCTTGCCCGTGCCCCCGAGTCATATGGTTTTGCCGATTAGGTAATGTTCATGTTGTGTTTATAACAACTAAAAAATAATGTCTGTATTTTAAACTGAGTGTCTCGGCGTTCACAGGATCTTCATTGGACTCACAGTTAAAGGAGAGACATTTATTTAAAAGAATGCAGAGGGAGTAGGAGGACAAAATACGTGCTGAACAATATGCTATCATCTTCCTCTTGTTGCCTGTGATTTACATTTTCAACATCAGAGCAACCTGTAATGTTTAATGGAGATAATTAAATATAATTTGAAGACAAGATAGCTCTTTTTAGTAGTGGAACAGATCCTGCTAACAAACTTAACCAGCAACAATAACTCACTAGGAAGCTGAAGACTAAAATGCGTGTAAAAGCTTAGCCCCAGATTGTGTGAGGTGAGGCTAGAAGAAAGGAATGAAAATCAATTAGTTTAGCCAAGGTGCTTAAAACATGATTACTGCTGGAGAGAAAATCTTGTGAAAACTGATATTAGGTAGCAGTTAAGATTTGTTCTGGTACCTTAATTGGAGGACGGGGGAAGTTTAAGCAGAAAGATCAAGTGATTTGATTCTCCAGAACTTCAAAATCAATGCAGTTTTAGCGTATTTTATTGACTGGAAGATGAAATCTGTTAATGACTGAAGATAGGAAAGAAAGGTCAGGGCCTCTAAACATCCCCGTTGCTAATTGCTGTGTGTGCTGAGCGCTGCCGGGCCCCCGCTCCAGCCCAGCACGGCCTTCAGCCCAACCCGCGCCTGAGCAAGGGCTGGTTTGGGCAAAAACAACCCGGTTTTTGGGCTGCGTGCCCAGGCGGCGTCTGCGGGACACGGGGGGCCGCTCGGTGCCCGGTGCTGTGTCGCTGCGCTGTGGAAGGTAATGCGTAAAACAACTTTTATTACAGCAAGCTTCCCTGTGGGAGCGGGACTGGCTTGATTTGATTGCAATCACACACAGAAAAATTCCTCCTCTGGATGCTTTTTCTCCCCCGAGGCCCAGGGCTTGCGTTAGCTGACAGAAGGTATAGCTTTTCACAAATTCAGCCTTGTTTTTACAAGCTTCCTTGTGGCTTCCTCATGCAGAGACAAGGGAACTACTAGGTACTCAGCATTCATTTCTTGATACGTAATAAGGGGTAGAAGACAGTAAATAAATCTCAGTTAAGTATAAAAGCAGGTATCCTGTGCAACTATGAAGACAGCAATAAACACGGGTTTTTTATCCTGTCAGATATATATTTAATAAGCTGTAGATGCAGAATAGGGTCTGTGGGCTTTCGCCAGGCCATGGATTAGTTAAACATGAGCTGATTTGGTTTAAAACTCACGTTTTCCTCATCCGGTAATATTCCGTATTGCTTTCTGTCTAAGTACCCCAAATGAAACTGCTGATAAGGAACTGTAAATAATTCATAGCGACTTGTAATGTTATCTCTGAGCTCTGGCTCATAGGAGGTGATTTCTGAGTTAACTTGGAGCTGGTAAGGAGGAATTGTGAGCTGTCGCACAGTGATACAGGACGCGCTATCACCTCCTTAGACCCCCTTCGAAAATGGTTTGGGTATTGCTGCAAATTGTAATTGCAGCATCAAACTTGAGACAGAGATTCAGTTTCTTCTTACAATAAAATAAATGCAGTGTTTGATAATTAAGAGAGGAAGCTCTTTCCTGATGCTCTGGATTAGCGTTGAAATGCATCCATACCCTCTGTAGGTAAGGGGGATTGTGGAATGACTGGAATTTGGCAGGATCCTGAAATGCTAGACTTATTGTAATTAAATCTCATTTAAATGAGCACCTAAATCATCTTGTATTCTGGGATTACCCGTTCCCAATTTAGCATAACAATAAACGCCCGTCTGCGCGTCATGGCGTTGCGTAAAGCACGAGGCAAACTGGCTCCAGTTTATGAATTATGATAGATTGAGCAGTTGCCATGGCAACAGTTTGTTCTAATTGTGATACATCAGTAGCAACAAGAATTGGACGGCTCGAGTCATTTAGTTAATTAAATGCAAACTTGGACAGCTCTGAAGGAATAATAGGGAAAATTAACACCTACTAGTGCACACCTGTAAAAAATGCAAACTATTTGTCTGAAAAAAAATACCACAAAGCGTTTCTGTATTCTTGACGAGTCTTCCCTGGCCTTTTCCTGGCGGGTTTTCCCGTGGGATGCGGTATGATTTGTCCTGAAGTGTTTGCCGAGGCGGGGTGCGAGGGGTCTGGGAAGCCCATTGGGATCAGGGCAGCGCTGGACGATGGGACGGGTCTGGGATGGGAAGGGCTGGACTGAACCTCTCTGTGTTCACACCGGTACCTTCGAGCATCAGAGAAAGCCCCGTCTTGTTTTCAGAGGGAAGATGCTGGGGTTTGCTGGCAGGGTTCAAGGGCTGGACCGGGTGGGGGGGGAGGTATTACAGCCCATGCGTAAAATCCTGATTTTTTTGATTACAGGCTTTTTTTTTTTTGGAGGGGGGGAAGATGGGTTTAGGTTTGTTTGGGTTTTTTTGAGGATGAGAAGGTTTCTGTGCAGGGCTGGCAATGTTAACTCACTTTACCCATTCTGCAGCAACTTTCTGCACCTTGAGGGGGGCATTACGGGGCAGGATGGGGGCTTACGTCCTCGGGAACAGCAGAAACTTTTCTTTTTCATGCTAGTAAATAGATCAGAAGCCAGTAAAAGCAACTGATTGGCTACATTTGCAGACTGATCTTTAGACTTGAATTCATCAAATCACATCCAAGCTGCGTGGTCACACACGCTCTCCATGCAGCGCTGTGACAGCGTTGTTAAATAGAAAGGACACTTCCAGCCGTAACAAGTTTGTTTCTAAGTAGCATAAGCAATATGTAAATGCTCTGTTTTAAATTATAATTACATTATAATTTAAAAAGTCTGTGAAAAAGCTTGCTTGCTTTATAGATATATTCATCAGTGCTTTTTAATAACCGGTGTTCTACGTTAAAGTTCTTTAAAGAGAAGCAATATGTGTAGGATTAGCCTTTTTCTTCCCCATTCCTCCGCTGACACCAGCTTGCACTTTGAATTCCCCTGAAGGTCTCCAAGCAGAATTAGATCTTACTTTGTATGCAAATATGTGCAATATAATTCTCAATATAGGCCTGGGTCAAACTTCACTGACATTGAAAAACTCCCATTGACTTTTCTGGGGTTTCTAGCAGGGCCACGGGGTGAAGGAAACGAGGTGCCCGTAATTAGCGTGGGATGGTGCGGGGCTGTTGGCGTAGTGCGGTTCGTTGATGTGTTGGATGGACGAGGTGATTTTCTCTGGGGTTGGTGTGAGGTTGTGCTCAGGTAGAGGAATACTTGGTTGCTTCAACAACCCGTGTGAAAGCCTTGGGTGGAGACCTCCCTCCCCGTCAGACAGATAAAAGGTAAAGCAGGGACAGAATGAGTGTGTGTGTGTTAAATAGGAGTTCCCAGAGACGAATGCCTTGGCAGAGGAGTTAATAATCAAGAGGCAGATAGAATTATGAGGAAATCAAATAATTTCTCCAGAAAACATCAGCAGACCTGGTGATGCAGGTGAAATAACTATCCAGTGGTTGTGTAGCACAGCACCACGTTATTTTAATCTTATTTGGGTGCAACCTCATAGAAACCTCTTTGAGAAGTCAAAAGAGAGTATCACCAATGTGTACATTCACAATGATGTAGTTATTGAAGATATTGCATCCAGCTGCCGAGGAAAATAAGTCCTGCTCTTCTGGGAGGGCCAGAGGATGTTTGTTTGGAGGGAGGATGGTTTGGGGTGGGGTTTTTTTTTGTAAGCCTGGTGTGTTGGTAGATTAAGGAGGTTCAGTTGGTGAAGAGAGTGGATGTGAAGGGAATCTATTAACTGGGCTCTCTCAGAAAAAGAGGAAATTCATTTCAGAGAATGCCTACCAACTGGGTGAAAGATACTGGATATAAATAAAACATTCACATGGCTGGATAAAGGGAGACAAAATTGAAGGTGAAAGGACAGAAAGAAATTTTGAAGCTTGCTCTGTAAAGTGAATCTTCTGCATGGAGCCCTGCTTTTCATTAGGAGCAGAGCATGGACTGAAATATCTTCTTTTTTGTTCCTTGTTAAGACTCAGAAATGACAGCTCAGGAAAACCCAGCCTCCACAGAGCAGGATGGGCACGGGCACTGTCTGCACATTGTCCTTTCTCCTCCATCTGAACCCCCCAAATAACCTGGAGAAACACCCTCACGGGGAGCTGCTCCGCAGGGCGGGCAGGGACTGGCCCCTCTTGTAAGGGTGGGTTTGGGGCTTGACTTTTTCCTTTTGCCTCGTTTTTTTTTAGTTTTTTTCAGTATTAGCTTACTAGGCTACTGTGTGTTATTATAAATCTATAAAAATGCTTATATTTATTTTGGATTATAAATTTAATTTTGCAAGACCCAAATGCATTAAAGGAAAGGGCTGTTTGCCGTCGTAATATAAGGCTGACTGATTTACTGGGCAATAAAAATAAAGAAAATTGCAAAACCCAAAATGGTTAACAGCGTATAGTGGGGAGAAAGCCATTAGGGCATTTGCGCCTCTCTTATTTCCAGGCTATGAATAATTTTGGCAATATTTTCCAGCACTGTCAAGGCAAGGCAGCAGTTCGGATCAGCTGCATCCGCAGACGTTTCATTGCCATGACAACCTCGTGCAGAGACACGAGCTGCTGCCGATTGTCAGGCCCGTCGTCGGTTGTGACCTGCGGCTTGACAAAGGAGCCTGCCTGCATAATGCACCCCGTGTTATCTCATTTGCCCACACCGATAAAAGTATACTAAGTGTAAAGAGCCAACCTGGGAACTAGAGGCAGTTTCAGAAGCTCCTGCTGCCTCTGGATTTCCATCCTGTTTTTCCTCAGAGGACCGTTCTTCGCGTTTTGAGGTGCTTCATCCTTTGACTTTCTCACGCAGCTTCCAAAAGGCTCCACGCAAAGGACGCGAGAGAAGCGTTTGATCCTTCTGGCACGTGTGTCCCGATGAGTTATTGGGGCGAGGTTGGAATGTGTTTACCTCGGCAGGTCCGGTTTCATCCTAAGCACACAAGGTCCGTGGGATCTGTGCTGTACCTGGAGCTTTTCGGCCCCCCCTTGCTGCTGAGTGCCCCACACGCAGCCCTGCTGAAGGGCCGTGACTTTCCCAAAGCCCTGAGGCTGTGTCTGGAAGTCAGGCGGCCTGTGGGGACGGGAGGTTTAGCTGTACACCCCAAAATACAGGATCGCTGACCACTTCTCCGATGCTGTAAGTTGTGTATTTGAATTGGCTGAAGAGAAGGTCAGTAGAAGTTTTGCTGAAGAAGTGCATCCTTCAGGGCTGATAGAAGGTCTGAGATCTGCTTCTAGAGAAAGAGAAAGGTCCTTCAGTTACTATTCCACATTTATTTGTGCTTTCTGCAGAGAGAAAGGAACGGTGCAGGAAGATGTTCTAAGGAGGCAAATGAAGTTATCTCCTCTGCCCTGGGGGGGAGAAATTGGGCACGTCCATGCTCTGATTGCTGTCTTCTCTGGCTGTGGGCAGGAGACACCTGAGGACCTGCATCTCTGTTCCGATCACACGTAACCAACAGTTTGTGTGTTGTTCCTAAGGGCTGTACTGTTACAGCAACACTAAACCAGGCATGTTTTGTTTATATACAGGTGTTGCTCTGCTGATATGGCATCTGTCTAACCTTAACCCTGGCCAGTGTTGTACAGACGTAAACGGTTTTGCTTCAGCAGAGAAAAGTAATGTTTAAAACGAAATGAAAATGAGATTTACTTGCTAATTTTTATTCTGCGGCCTCAGTTTTTAGAATTGGAGAATTAGCATGTGCTATTAGCGTGCTTCAGTGGTTATTGCAGGTAGTTTCTCTCGTTTCAGTCGGTTTGTGTTCCCCGTGGATCCAGCCCCACACGAGAGCGGTACCCGAGGGCCCTGCCGTCGGTACAAAGGATGCTCTGGGTGTGATGCGCTCTTTCGGCAGGATGTCGCGTAGCCTGAGGCAACGGATGCTTTGCACATCTGTATTTCTGTTTGGGGGAAGTCTTTGCACTTAGTACCTCGTGTGGTACGCGCGCACCAGTTTGTGGTACAACTTTCTTAAGAGGTTTTTCTCAGCGTGTTTGAGTGTTCCAGCTACAGTGATGAACGTTGCCAGTGTGGGACTGTCTCCACCGTGACCGTGCTTGGATCCTTTCTCTTCATTTTCCCCAAACTTGTGCGTTTTTTTCACTCCAGGGAAAGGCATGTCTTGTGTGGGAAGACAGATAAACCTAAACGTTACTTCAGGTTTTCCTGTCACGAGGAATAACTGCCAGCACCTCTTTTGGTCCGGCAGAGACCTCTTCTAAGAATGTTCAATTTCTCAGACTGGTGGTCAGAGAGGTTTGGCTTAATACTACCAGCATAAGATTAAGCATCTAAAGTTTTTGCATTGTGTTTTGTGGGTTTTTTTTAAAAGCATCTTTTAACACCTTTTTTCTTTTTCTTGAACTATTAATTAGCACCATTTATCTTGAATGATGCAGAGTGAAATTCTAGAAAGCTGGACAGCTTCCTGAGCGAAAGTTTCTTTAATATTGTTTTATTCTGCATGACTGTATATGAGGGCCACAGTATTTTTAGTTCCCTATCTACTTGCCCATCTATATGTTTATTTATACACACATTAGCTTGCGGTTTGTTTGTCTTTTTATAATCAATACCTTTCCTGGATATTCACTCTTGCTTATTTCTCCATCCAATGTAAAAGGAATTGTCTTTGTTTGACCTAAGCTTATTTTCTATTCTAGAATACGTTAATAATTGAAGAAAATTAGTGTGATAGCTTTGCCTCATGCTCACTCAGCAACTGTTTGGTGAGGAAAGGTTGTAAGTGTGGTGAGGCTGTCTGGTCTCTGCCATTATGAGAAATATTTGATCCCCAGGAGATTTTTGGGAAGTTCCAGGCCTCGCCACGGCCATTTCTATGATTCTGTGATTCTGCTGCACTGGTTTCCCAACGGACTTACCGGCATTTCTCCAACTATGTGCTTTTGAACACTTCCACAAGTGTTCTTTTGAAAACTGAGGAGAGAAGATAGCAATTTCAGTAATCGCAAGTGTTGTATTGCCTGAAAAGAGTCAGTTCGTGATCACACCTTCCCAAAATTCGGGGTGAGGGTCCGAGCGTGCCTGGCGCTGGATGCACCCCAGGCTGCAGAGACACAGTCATGGCAGCCAGAGCATCCTCCCTTTATTTTGCTCAAAATCTCAAACTGAGTATTGCGGGCGGGTTGTTTTTTTTCTCCTTTTACATTGAATTATTCAGTAGTTGAAGTGAGTAAAATTAAAGATTTCTAGACTAGTGACGTTTGGAATATAAGAAGGATAGCGAATTCTATTTCATTTGAACTCTAATCTCTGGTCATGTATAAAATGAATAAAATGCAATAAGTGTGGAGAAATATGATTTATAACAGCAGCTGAAGTCTGGCACTGAATACCCTAAAATGCCGAGATTGTGTGTCAGTCAATTTAGCAGTGCAGCGGTGAAGGTGAAGAATGAAATGAAGGCTTTCTCCAATGATGTAATCTTTGGAAAAAGTGACAGATGAAGAATTATTTCTAGCTCAAAAAAGCTAAGTGCTCAGCCAGTGAGAGAGGGAAAAGCCATTATTTTAATAATAGAAGTTGGGGATGTACATTACTTCTGTTGCACTTTGTGTTTGTCTCTTTTAGTGATGTGTAACTTATTTTATAGCTATTATAACAAACACGAATGTCAAGCAAGAGATATTAGACAGTTCTGAGGATTGATAATGGGATTTCTTGAGCTGTTCGCCTCTGTCTGTGCTTGAAATACAGCCAAACGCAGCTGGCACTGAAATTTATTATCACCTGAAGGCCCTCTAGTGACCCAGGTGAAATGACTTGGTGGGTCTCGGGGCACTCCTCCTGCGGACAGGTGTCCACACTGGGTAACAGCACGTTAGCTGAGGTCCCCAGGGGAAAACATCATCCTTTTCATCAATTCTTCCATCAGCTTACAGACGTGTAATTAGTAAAGAAGAAAAAAATACAAGGAGAGGTATGTGCAGCTGATCCCCGGCTCTCCATCGCTGGTTCCTCTGGTGACAGGTACGGGACTGGGAGGGCTCGTCCTCGTTGTCACCTGGAGGTGGGTCACAGCCTGCCCCACGTCTCTGGCTGCCTACTCACCACCCTCATCACCACCCCGGGGACACCAAAGGCCAAGAGAAGATGAATCCAAAAGGACATTTCAGTGGTGGAGATGCAAGGACCTCACTTCCAGTGCTGCTCTCCTTGCAGGAAGCGTGTTTTGCTGGCACATCCTTCTGCGCCAAGTTTCTGCTTCAAAGAGAAATCCTCGTGAAGTCAGAGGACGCAGGCAGTGCCAGGGAGTCACAAATTCGAAATTACTTTAATCTTTAGTTGACTTAAGCCAGGGCCATCGCTGTTCATTTCTTGGCTGAGCAACTCCCAAATGACTGTAAGTAGTTCATGGGCATCTTTATTGTCCCTGTACCTGATACAGAAAGTAGAGACGGCTCTTTTCTCCAGCGGATGTGGAGTCTCTGCCGAATGTACTCTGTATAAACCATTTGACTTGCGGGATTGTCTTTGATAGCGCTTCAATTTCTCTTTTAGCCATTTGATGCCCTTTGAAAGCAGCAACATGCTTTTCCATCGCTGCTCTGTCCAATTATCTGAATAATTTAATTTCCTTCTCGATAAGCTGCTAGAGTTTCTCTCAAAGGCTGAAGAGACAAAATTCCTCCTCCTCCTCCTGCATCTGCATCGTAGCCCCCAGAGCAAATGCCTTAACATTTGGTATTTTGAATTATCATACAAGTTATGGATATAATCCATAAATATTTATTTTTTATGATGTATGCAAATATCTTGCATAAGGAAGTTCCTATTATAAGGAAACAAGCTGTATAAAATATTTCGCTCAAATAACTAAAATATATTCAAAATACATATATTTGCTTCATCTTCACTCCGCATGTTTGCCTGCGAAAGGCAAGCTGAAAAACTAGATGTGTCAGGTGCACTTAAGACATGAAAATTTAAGTTGGCTTTGGCAGCGTGACATTAGAAGGAGCAGTTTTACAGTGCCAGGCAGAGGGAATTGGAAATTAGTCCTTTTAGACCTGTTTACTGCCGTGCTGTCTGCCTTTGCATTTGGCCTCTGCAGGTGGTAATCTTTCAGAATATGACCCCAATTTTCCCTTTGGTGTGCTGAGCCTCCTGCTGCTAGAAACATATTGGAACATAATTCATCACACCCATTGCCTGCATAACTCCAGTGCATAATGTTGTCCTCGCCGAGCCAGTAACCACCAGGAGCAGCCAACGTGACGGCGCTTGTGAGCACGTCCCAGGGTTTATCAGCATTATCACACTCTGGCGCTCTTCCCCCAGCGTGATACCTGTGCCACGGTGTCTGTCGCGTTTCGCCCTGTCGTCAGGAGGGAACAAGATCCCATTTGACACGTTTGTGACAAGGGGAATTTCACGGCTCTGGGCACGTTCTTCTCCCAGACCTTCTACTTCGTGACATGACTTAGAGCGACTTTTCAGAACAACACGGGCTGTCGTCGGGCAGCCAGAAATACCAGATCCAACATCAAAGCTTGCTTTGGCGTTTGCCAACCATCCATGGTTCCCTTGGGCAGGAGAGAACCCCTGTTTCTAAAGCAGCCGTGGTTACTCTGTGGGTCATCTCTGCTGTTGGCAGCAGTGGTGGTACTTCTTGAGGGCACCCAAGGAGCATCTGTCCTTGTCACCATGAGCTGGGGCAAGAGCCATCCCTCCTCTGCAGCCATGTGTGCTGGAGAGGAGACGGAGGTGGGGACAGGGGCAAGGACCCTGGGAGCACAGGCGTGCAGGGTGCTGGATGTGAACTTGGACCTTCCACAGCGGAGTAAGTAAGGTAACGGCGGGGTGGGTTACACTTCTGTTTAGAAATGCTGTTCGTAGCAAGGTGATGCTGGGTCCTGAGGTGGGGTGGGCTTGCAGCTACATTGGTGAAATCTCCAGGAGCATCCAGCTCCTTGGCTTGACTTTGATTTTGCCCTCAGCAAGTCGGTCTTTTTGATGCTTCTATTTGAGGCATTCTCATTTTGTTGGTATAAATACTGCAGCTTCAGCCAATTGCTGTCACCGAGCATCATGGCTACGGGGATGATGCGAGGGAAGCACCCGTCAAAGTCTCCAGGAGAGCTGAAGAAGCAATGTCCCATGCAAGGACTGCTGCATTTCGGGACGTCCTGCTCCATTGGGATCGTTTCTAAGGGCTCTCCAGGGAAGGCAGAAGGATCTTTGCCGCTCTGCAGGTATTTTTTGAAGCTGATGCGTGTCGGAGAGGAGACCATATCAGTAAAGTAGGTTGCGTTGCACCGTTGAGGTTAAAGGGGCAGGGACACCTCTGATCCTCTGCCCATCCCAAGCACCACGCCGTGTGCTCCATTTACTGTGGCAGCTGTGGCAGCAGGCAAACACTGAATTTTAATCCCTCCCAGAACTAGAGCAGCACTGGGCACCAGTGAATGGTTATTTATACTCCTCAAAGCTGACATTTACAGAAGTAATTCTTAGAGTGGGTCCCCTGTGTGTTCACTTGTCCAGGACAACAGAATATTGTCATTAAATGCAATACTTCCTGCTAACAGCCACTTTGCTTTCGGTCACCTTTGGAGATGACATTGTGGAAGCTTGGCTGATGAGTCGATGTTGCATTGTATGTAACATGCAAGGCTTGGCTGCTTTCCTGAGGAGATTAATGACATTTTGGTTTCTGCTTCAATGGTGGCGATTCTTCAAATCTGACTCTTTTCTCAGTTCCCCCCTCGTTCTCTCAGTAGGAACAACAATTGTCTCTGGTTAAACACATGAGAGAAACTCATCACCATGTTGTTGTGATGATCTATTAGTTATTACTTCGGTAGTTTATTTGGAACTCTAAGTTCTGTTTAGTAAGGATAAATACAGAGATTGCATCTAAAAAAAGCACAGAACGGTCTGTGATATTTAGTCATTTTATTGTTAGCAAAGAAAAGAGAAAAAAGAAAACCTTCAAAGGCTTATGAACCTTTGGGAAGACAGAGTTGTCTTAAACTGCCCAAAATGTTTCTCCCCACCTGTGTGAGGAGGTTTTTTCCTTCTGGGCTACGAATTCTCCACCGTCCCGTTCCTGGTGCAGTGAGTGGTGGCGGGGGTTGGGGTCCTGCCCCCCCTCCTGTTACTGCGGAGCTGCCACCACAGGATAAATATTTATTGCTCCTGTGGCTCCATTTCAGTGCTGTGCTGGTATCAGCTCTTGGTTAGTGAGGGCCAGCAGAGAGCTGATGAAAGAGTGAGATGTGATTGTTATTAGTGGGTGTAAAAGAAAAGTAATTTGGGGAGCTACTTTCCAAACTTTAATCTTCTTTACTTTCATATCTCTGAGGGAACTGTGATGTTACTCTGTGGGTACTTGCTGTTCCCGTGGAACTATTTTTGTTTTTCCATTACACTGAAATATATCCACAAATTTAACCTGCAGTTTTGTCTGCTCTATTGTGAGAATTTCCAAAGGACACTAATTTAATAGACCAACTCTTTTCACTGATGAAAGCCATCCAGCCTCAGCTCTGCTGCAACCAGCCAGCACAATGATCCCTGCCGGGCACACCGAGCTCCTTGTTGAGCTGTAGAACAAACAGGGGCTTTAGCTTGAAAACCAGCTTGGAAAAGTAAAAGAAAAGAAAATGTCATGGGGCTGCACACGTGCCCCAAAGCCTCCGTGCCCCCTGTGCCGGGGCTGCGTGGCTCAGACAGGGGTGGCCACGAGCAGAGCGTGTTTGATAGCCCGCCCCGGCGCTGCCAGCCCGCAAAACAACCAGCCACCGATGGGAAATTTCCTGAAACTAAAATCCCGTCATTTTCTTCAGTGTCACCTTTCCTATAATTGCTAAGCACAGGATTTATAATTAAACGGTATGACTGATGCTGTGACATTCCCATAGACACTTCACAAAGGCTATTTGCGTGCCTTGCTATTTCGTACAGTAATAACTGCAATCAGCATAACTACTATGATTTGTTTATCAAACGTCCCTCGGGTAGCATCCGTTGTCATTTGTGAAACTTGGTGAGCGCCGTGATTTACGTACCGCTGCCGAGTTGTGCTCCTGGAGCTCCGCCGATGCTCAGCTCTGCAAGGCGGCTGTCTTCCACGTGCTGTTGAAGGGTACACACCCAGCAGTACAACAGGCAAAAAGCAGGCAAAATTCGGTAGAAATCTTACAAAGAAAGTAGGCCTTAGATCTTCACAAGAGGGATCTAAGGGTATGCTTATTGTGCAATGGAATTAACAGGCTGAAAAGTGAGGAGAAAGGAGCGTATTCAATAGCCATCCCTTCCGACCCCCGAATAACGACAGGCCCGAGGAACAAGCGCGTGAGATCACGGAGCCGATGGCTGTGTGGCAGTGCCCTGCCATGACTGATAGACATCGTTTGTCGTGACTGTGGAGTGCGTGTTGGCATGAGCGTGTGTTTTTTGCTTATAAAATATTCAAAAGCTGTAAAACTACGATAAACTCCCAGTATAGCGTGGATTATATTAACGCCGTTAGGAGCGGTAGGTTAGTGCAGAGGAGGAGCGGTGTGATCACTGTCTCTCATCTGTGAAGTGACCTCCTGCCACTGGAAATCCCTGTCTTCTGGATCCTTTGCCAGATGATTGCCCCTTTTGTCCAAAATGCTGGAGCCTGGTGCCCACAGAGGTTTTTTGTGATGTTTTTATTTTTTTCCCGGATAACATTAGCTTAAAAGAAAAGGGAGGGAAAACACTTGCCCTAAGCGCTGCTAAACCTTCTGATCTAGGAAAAGAGTTTTGTGGGTTTTTTTTTTTCCCAAACTGCTCTGTTTTCCAAAGGGCCCGGCTAAATGACAGCTTGAGCAGATTATGATGCTTAAAGGGACGGGGATGGAGGCAGGGGTCCTGGAGTCGTCAGCAGAGAAGCGGTGTGGTGTTATCTGCACTTGAGCTGGAACCACCCAAGTGAAGAAAGCCAGTGTGTGTCCGTATCCGCGGGAGCCGGCGGCAGGAACCCGGGATGTTCACGGGCTGCTGGAAAGCCTCGGTGGGGCATGAACAGAGGATCACTGAGCCAGGTCGGTAAAGAGAGCTGACAGGACTGCTTCACACGTAATATTTTATATTTCTCAGACAACAGAAGTGTACGATCCTTGTGGAAAGACATGGTTGCCTGGGTAAACTTGCCGTCGCCTGAAACTTCCATAAATCAAGCTGTCTAAGGAAATGAGAACGGCGTTTGCTTTTACAGCTGGGTTGGGGTGGTTTTTTTCAGTTGGGTGCTTTTTTTTTTCCGGTTAGGGGTGCTTTGCGACTGGAGATTTTTGTTCAGCAACATCTGCCCTGGCTCCTGGCCGTAGCTCACCGTAACGATACCTGGTGTCGCTCTATGAGAAACTCGATGTAGCCCCTTGCAGTGATTTGGGTAACAAAAGGCACATGACCTTCTTGGAGGGAGGGCAGTGGTTCTTCCTAAGCAAAGGCAAAATACCAGAAGCACAGGTTTGACTAGAAAACAGGTATTTTCCTTTTTTTATTCACCTTTAAAATGATGCGGTAACTTTGGTGGGGAGGGGCATTAGACACTAAAATGTCTGAGAAGCCGTTTGCATTCAAGCCTTTTTACTTTCCATATTTTTGCAAACATATAGTGTAGTGGGAGCTAATTTTAATTTTTACTTAAAAAAAAAAGTTTCTCATTCTTATATTTGCACAACATAATGTGGAGAATGAGATGAAAGCTTCAGATGACCTGGAAGCCTTCTGGGAGATTTATAAACTGTCTACTTCATATGTAAGAACATTTGTTTTAATTCCCATATAAAAGTGAGATAAATTGGTTTGTGATAACACAAGTCCAAAAATATCTCAAGTTACCACTTTATTTCCATATTACAAAATAACACAATTCACTGCATAATTACAAAGCTGAATTAGATAAAAGGAGCAGTTGCTCCTGATTAGACTGTGAATGTGAAGCATTAGCCTACAAAAAAAAGTATTTCTGACTCCTAAACAGACTTTTCTAAGATCAGCAGTTCCCTTCTAAGTTCCCTTATTATGGCCCAGCAGTTGGAAATCCATCCACTGGGTTAGCAAAGACCAAAAGGCTTGATCCTGCAGTGCTTTACTTCTGAGAGTAATCCCAGCTCATGCAAAATCCTCCATTGATATCATTTGTTCTAGAAAAATTGCTGGGTATTAGATGTGTGTATTCAAGACCAGTCTAATTTTCTCTCAAGGTTTTTGAAGGTAATTTTCATCATTTGCATGAATAAAGCAGGAATCTGGAAAATGTAGAAATCTAAAATTCAAATGGGAACCCTTTATGTAAAATAAATGATAAAATCTAGGTGCCTTTGCATGTGAATGATATCCTTAGGGTTGAGTTTTCTCCAGTGCACTGCTTCAAAGTCTGACGCATTTGTAACAGCGGTGTGTTAAGTTTCATATCAAGTTAAAATTTGCCAAAATTCAGAGTCTACTTGAGAGCGAGAAGGAGGGAGGTGTGAGGGAGGATGACCCTCCAGAATGACTTTGTCCTCGCGTCCTAGCAATCGTGGCTCCCAGCCCTCCACGGGGGAGGGCTTGCAGAGACCAGCACGCCATTGCTTTTAGAAAGCTTTGATTTCCACTGGCAACACTCAGCTCAATCCCAGTTCTCATTCATGTCGGGTTCGAGCATCTGTCACTAAATCTGCATCTTAATTTCTTAATTTGATCGCAGGTTTGGAAACTACCAGGTTTCACCAGCCAGCTGTAAAAGGCAGGCATGAGTTATTAGACTCTCGTTGTCGGTTAAATCTTATCCTTTGTATTTTAAGTCACCCATTTGCATTCATCTAAAATGCTTTCAGAGAGTTTATCAGAAGAAGTGAAATAAGAAATGAAATAGTTTCATGTAAACTGCAATTTTATGTTTGACTGGTAAAACCACAAAGCAGAGATAAAATACATAAAACTAAGGCTCTGCATAATAAGCATATCTATTAGTTTCCCTTATCTTTATAAAGCTCCCATTTGTCATGAGAAGCATTGTGTGTCACTCATCTTGCCTTGTTCTACAAAAGCTCTTTTCTCCCTTTCCTTTTATCTCCCATCGGCATTTGAAGGTAGGAAACTTTGCTGGCTGGTGCTGCAAGAGACCCCGCTCGTGCAATAATCGTTTAACCTTCAACCCCTTAATGGCAGAAGGAAATAAAAATGAACACCTGTGTGCACCCAGATGAAAATGTTGCCGGTTGTGGCTTTGGCAATGGCCGGAGCCCAGGATTAAGGGGAAAATGTTGGGTCAAACCATTCCCAGGGTGAGTCACCTCCAAGTCAGGCCAGTTCCCCACTGGTGGAGGCCATGGAAGACCCTGTAGGGAAGCCATGAGGCAGCGAATGGCTCCGGGGGGGGATTTTTGCCAGTAGCTGGTCGTTCCTGCAAGTCCATAAGCCCATCAAATGTAGTTATGGGGCTCCTGCCTGGGAGGAGGTGGCCTCGGTGTGGGTTGTGTCTCCTGTTCCAGAGGAGCTCACAAAGCAGGTCCCCTTCTTCTCTTGGTGTCTATGGTCTTCACTTGTTCTTACAGTCTCTTGCTAAAGAGGAACAATGCGTACCCAACCCAGCGGCTGCTCTAAAATTCAGACAATGCCACACGTAGGTAACAAACACGTCTACTGAGGCTCCATCTGAAAACTTCTTACTACGTAGGGCTTTTGAAAGTAGCTCTGACCAAAATGCATCTTTCTTTCTGCTTTTCTAGGGTTTTTTGTTGCTGTCACACACAGTGTGTCTGACATAGGTGTCTATAGAAAGTTATTTTGCTTAACTGACACAGTTAATCAAAATTCCTGCAGGGAGCTGTTGTTTTCCAAGACTTTTTGACTTTGGCAAAATTTCTGACAACATCAGTGTCATTTCCTTCTGATAATGAGTAAATAGAAACCGAGAAAGCACTTTAGTTTCTGCTGGTGTGCATCTGCACGGAGACACATCCGTGCACAGCACGTTTTTAATTTCTTCTGTAAGGTGTTTTAGTGCTTCCAGTGGTGGCCTTAATCGCTCTAGTAACAACTGTTACGCAGATATAACTAGCAAGGCTGGAGACATTCATATTTTTCTAAATACGGGAATTTGGAAATACCTGAGCAGTCAGCATTTTACTCTGCCATTGTACGTATTCATGGAGTTTTTCCATCAGAAATTCAGACTGATTAGCACTGAATAGGGGGAGAAGAGGAAATAGCGTTCTGGAGAAATCACCCTCAATGTGTAATGATTTTCCCTTCTATATGGATTTACTGTATGTTTAATTTTTGAAGAGGATCCGCAGAGAATTTGCTCCCTCCCTCTTCAGCTCCGTCACACCTGTATTGTGCTTTCAACTCTGCCTAATCCTCTAAAGCCACGAGAATTGTTCTAGTTTATCTATTAAGCGTGTCCTCTGAAAAGATAGTTTTTCTTAAAAAAGGCTTTTCTACCCTGTATATTTGCAGAGCACATTTTTGAATCCTTGTGGTTTCTCTGAATACTCGTCTCTCGGCAGTACCTGGTCTCTGACTTACATATATACTATTTTTTTTGTAACAAGCATAGCTGCATGTGACAAGCACACAAAACATTGTGTATTCTCTGCAAACTTATTTCAATGAATTGTAGAGAATTATAGTAAAAACAAAAAAAAAATCCCACCTTCCTCAATTTTTTTTTAAAGTAAGATTATTTTTTTTTTTACTAACCTGAATTATTATAGTTCCTCTTCTATAACTTACAGTAAATCTGTAGACAGATACCAGCATTATTTCAATCCAAATCTGATCTTCACTCTTTAAATAACCAAACGGAAGCTATACCATAAGGGTACAATGGAAATTGTATCGTTAAGGAAAGTTTCTAGCATTGAGCCTCCAAAGAGGCTGTAGATGTAGGAGGTAGCTGGTGTGGGTTGGACCTCACGGTGGTTTGCAGCACAAAGGTCCCAGCTCACGCATCTTCGGTTGCAAAGCCGTGAAAAAATTACTTTTAAATGGTTACTTAATGTTTGAAATACAACAGCCTTCTTCCCAGTCATCTTATTTGTAATAGTGTCTCATGTGTTGTGTCTCCTAGCTCTACATACAAACTACCACACTTACAATATCCATGAACTTAAGTGCTTCAGTGGCCCTGGGGATGCTTTACATGCCGAAGGTGTACATCATCATCTTCCACCCCGAGCTCAACGTCCAGAAACGGAAACGCAGCTTCAAGGCGGTGGTGACAGCAGCGACCATGTCCTCACGGCTCTCGCACAAACCCAGCGACCGGCCCAACGGCGAAGCCAAAACGGAGCTGTGTGAGAACGTAGACCCCAACAGTGAGTACTGCCCACCTTCTGCTCCATGGCTGCCTAGGGGGGTTGGAGGCTTTGGCCAATATTTGAATTCTAGGGTCTTTGTATTATTTGGTCATCTCAGTTAAAGATATTTTTGACGCTTCTTGGTTTTCTTAAATTCTCTATTTCCTCCTGGCTTTTTTGAGTTGTGCCAGTTGGCAGCAGCTCCTCACAAGACGTTTGGTAGCTGTGAGTGACTCCTCCTCCTTTCCCTCCTCCGAGAGGGAGAGATCAGCAGCATCCCTGAGTGCCGGACCCTTCAGCCCGTGTCCAACTCCAGCCTTCCTAACCCGGGCAGGTTGAAAGGAGGGACAAGGACCAAACTCACTGGTAACTCTGCAAACCTCAGTTACAATTTTGTTTCCCGCAAAGTTTCTTTGCAAAAATCTCCCAATCCTTGAAGATTCCCATTTAAGGATTTTATCCGGTCCCGTAAAAGTGAATGCAAATCTTGCTACTGATTTAAAAGGAAAAGAGATCAAAAAGATGCTTCCAGTTTCCTTAATGTGCACAGCATGGTATATTGTAGCACGAAATTACATACTGAGGCCATCAAATTTGATTTGCATTTGAATCTGGAAGGAGTTGAGGAAGGAGACAGCTGCACAACTTTGTAGCACATTGGAAAGGTTTAGACATGTCTGCAGTTTTTATGAAAAACAGATCTGAATGTGGAGAAATGCCCTTTCCTTGCCCATGATCCGTTCATCCATTTGCTGCTGAAATCCCTGCCACTTCTTGTCTATTAACTGCCGCCTGAATATCTGCCTCAAAGCAGAAACTCTGCTGTCAAAGCAAAGTGGCAGCAGCCAGCAAATTATTGACACAGCACTTTTCCTCCCTTTATTCACCTCTGGAGTATTTTTCTCTGATGTGTTATCATGCAGGTATACAAAATATATTCTAACTGGAAAAACAAAATTTGTCTTCAGAAACAGAACTGTCTGAGCTGTGATTCTGACATAAGGCACTAAGGAAATGCTTCTCATGAACTGAGGACCCTGTCATGCCTCCTCCCATCATAGCGAATAGGGCCCTCACTGCAAGAGGAAATGCATTTCTTTCCCGCGTTAGGGTATTACCCAGCAAGAGTGAGAGTTGCAGAGTCCTCTGCCAAGTCGAATTTCTGGTGAAGGAACCCCTTCCACTGGCTCCAGTCCCCACATGTCCTCACTCTGCAGCTCCTGCTAGTGATGTCCAAGCCCCCGACCGCTCCTCGAGGTGTTGGGGCATCGCTGTCCCTGAGACGGCCGGGTCGGGAAAGGGCTCTGAGGGTGGAGGGAGAGAAAGGAGGAGGAGGAGGAGGAGGGAAGGGGGTTTAGAAAGTGTGTGTTGCTGAACTGCGTTTCACTAATTGCTCTTCTGGTCAAATGGGCTGGAATTAGTTTCTCCTCCAGAAAAATCAAAACCTAAAAATTTCCACGCTAAGGCTTGAACAACAAGGAAAAACAGGAGAGTTCTGGTGATGAAATGTCCAGTGTAGAAGCAGAGGTAGACCCCCCGTGGGAACTGCAGCTTGGGGCTTTCTGACTCTGGGCTTCCCCTCCTGGTCTCATTCTCCTGTGCTGCATCTTATTGCTGTTTTCAGACTTCTGAGAATATTCCACCCCAAGAACAGCCAGATTTTTCCCTGGGAAGGAGATATGTTTATTAAAAAGAAATCTTGCTCACTTAACCCACCATATTCCTGGTAAAATATGACATATTTTTCATCCAGGACTGTATACTATAATATGTTTTTAAGAGGCAGAAGTAAGGGACATAATCCCCTGCTTGCTGAGATCTACCAGTTTCTGCCTTAAGCATCCAGTCCTCAGTCCCAGTTAAGTTAACACTGATTTAAAACTGGGGCAAAGTCCACTGGGAGAGAAACCTTCGCAACTTTGAAATTAGTGTGTGTGAAGGAATAATGCTTTCCGTGACCTCATTTGCTTACATGCAGGATTTTAAAGCATATAAATTTGTTTGTTCAGCCTAGCCAGTCAGGAAATGCGCAATAGTATTAATTTATATTCCTTTCTCCAACTACTGGGCTTTTACATTTTTTATGGTTTGGAAAATAAATTTTCTTTTAAATCTTTTAATTATTTTAATATACAGTACCATCTGTTTATATTATCAGCTGCACCTACTAGAAGTATTTTATTCCCTGGATAAGCATGTCAATAAAAATTATTAGGAAATGAAATAAACTACCGCTGTACTTAAAAGTATTTGGGTACATTTAGTCCCAGCGTAGGCTACTGCTACAGTGAATGGGAGCTCTCCTACAGTGTTCAACAGGTTGTCAATCAACCCCTAATCAGGCAACATTCAGCGTGTGTGTCTAGACAAGTAATTCCTTGAATACCTGAATTGAGTCTCTTTTTAAAATATCTGAGTATTTCGTTTAAAAAAATGTTTACAGTTCCATTTTTAGGTGGAAAAATTGAAAAGAATAGTAATGAGCTCAAAAAAAAGCAGTGTCATCCAAGCAAAACTCTCCACATTTTGAATGAAAAAGTGGTCTCTGTAAATAAATAAGGTTTTGATGTTTTCGCAGCAATTTAACCGAGGAGCACAGGGGTGGGAAGTCCTGGTTGTTAGTTCTGCTCCAGGCTCCTCTGACACTCACTAAGTTTGGCTGGAAGTTAATTAATTGAAGGGGATTAAAGAGACTCATCAGCACCATGCAAAGCTGAGATGTGGATCTGGCTTCGCTACCAAGTCTTTCCCTGTAACTGCAAAAGCACAGCTGAGTTTTCCAGTTCGAGTTTCTGTTGCATTTCCTGGTGATGCTGCTGTTGGTGACTTGCTCGGGTACTGGAGACTGGAGTTGCCATTTCTATCAAAAATACACAAATATTTCCTATCTCCTAAGAGGCGATCCACAGCGAGCCACCCGCGTGGGATTCATGTACCTCCAAACATTGGGGAGTTTGGTGACTCTGCCCAAATTTATGGTCAGTCCTATGTATATGCCAGAGTCACAACCAAAAGCAAAATATGGATGTTTTTACAGAAAAATAGCCTTGAAAAAAACCTCCATGATTTAGTAAATGTTAAAAGAACAAATGCCTAATGAACTGAAGGTGGGCATGTAAAGCTGGAAGGCTTATAAATGACCTGAGTGGATTCCAAGAGCAGGTGGTCCTCAGCAGTGGCGTGGGAACGCTGCACATAATTCTGGGGCGATCTGCAGGAATTTGAGCTCGGAAAAAATGTGCAGAGCACTTAGGAGGGCTGGGCTCAAGGGCTGAGGTTTGAGCGTGAGCATAAAAAAAGAAACTGCACTAACGTGGGAGGGAAATCACTTGAAATGCAGTGACCTTCTATCCCACCCACCAGGAGGAGTAAGGACTCACTGTGCTGCAGCTTTTTATTTAGGATATATGGGAAGCAAGAAATTTCACAAGTTGAGCTCCCCAGCCATGTCCTGGGAGGGCTTTTGTGCTGAATGGGGAACATTAAGGCCAAGCTTTTCAGTCTAAAGCTGCGTTATTTATGAAAATTCTCAATCATTGCCATTTGCCATCTGGCATGTGCATGCTTTTACTCATTCAACAGCTTTTTCCTGCTAAGCCCTGTTTGCGGCAGATTCAAATGAGCAGGATTTGGTGCGGAGCAGCTTCCATCCGTGTAACGAGTTCATTCTGCTCTCATGTGCCTTTGGTCGAATTTCACACTCCTTGAGAAGCCACTTCTCATCAAGCCCAAAGTTGAAGAGATAGTGAGGGCTTCTGCCCGGTTTCCTGCTCGTGTTTCTGCTGCCAGAGCTGAGTGTTAGACTATGAGAAAAACATCTGAACCTCCAACCCATACTTAACTTATATTGAGATTTGCATGTAATTACTCCTTTTCCCTAGCAACCTGTTTTAATTCATGGCTTTACCAAAACAGAGCGACAGGGAAATCAGCCTCTCGGTTGTTTGGGATGAGGAGGTCGTGCTCCTGGCAGACGGGATGAGGAGGCCTTGCTGGAAGGGGGTTTGTTTTCCTGCATTTCCCCCTGGAACAGCCATGGGAAGGGAGCCGAGGGCCTCCTGGGGGGCAGATCTTCTGGGAAGATGCTTTCTGGCAGGAAACAGGACTTTCTGGGACTTGGCAGCACAGGGAGTGTTGATCTTCCAGTGTCCACCTTCCCAGTCTCATGGGGAAGATCTCACAGTCTATGAGAATGGCTGTGCTCAAGTTTATGCCCCTTTTTTTCCCTGCTATAAACCCAATACAGCTGTGAGATCAAGACAAGTATTTCAGAGTACCCACTAGCAGGCAGCATTGAAGAGGAGACATGGAGCATCTCTGGGGCACTGACTGAGGGCATCAAAGTGACAAACAACTGCTGGAGAGACAGAGCAGCTGCTGGGAGGAGACCGCTTTCCCCACAGAGTTTAGTCGAGATTTGTTGAGAGAGAAGTGGCAAAGGAAAGGTGTCACCATGGACCTGCCAGAAAAATTTACAGTTTAAAAACTTACAATTTTCAGTCTAATTTTCAGTAGGGTTATAGGTTTGTGGACCGGTAAGTTGTCAGGTGCTGCGAGGGCTCAGTGCCTGCGCAGACGTGTTCAAGACAATATTTATTTAGCGTTAAGTAGAACTTAGTTGGCAGCTGATTCGGTTTCCAGGGCGAGTTGTCCCCAGACAGACCGGGCGCCGTTTGTGTGTTTCCATGTTGAGTCCCTCTCTCTTGCAGCCGCAGGGGGGGCACCGCAGGGCCGTCCTGGCTTTCCTCCAGGCGGTGAGAAGGGCCCCTGGCTGCGTGGGCTCCCCACAGAGTACGTGGAGCACGACCATCTCCTGTCTCGGACGCCGCTGTGCAAACGCTCCCTGCTGTGCCCTGGTGCCTTTCCGTGTTCGTTCCTGTTCACCCTTACCATCACTGCCATGGCGTTCCACATCCCATCTTGCTGAAGGAAAACCCTAAAATGGTTGTGCATGATGCCAAGGAAGCTAAGAGTGACTCCATCAGTGAGGAAGGACTGGGGAGCCTTACATTAAAGCCAAACATTCCAGAGTTTGTTCAGGGGGGAGGAAAAAAAAATAAAAAATCAAGTAGACCTGCTCTTTTCCGAGCAGCTGCTCCCATGTTCAGAGGTACCTGAACTTCCACGAACTGGTTCATTTATTTCTAGCCCGGAGTTAATTTCATGAAGTGGCGCCTCTCGGCCTTCCCACTATCACTGCTCTAATCTGAGCTCTTCACTTGGATTAATGTCGCGGCCTCCATGACAGGGCAAAATTTGAAGAGTTTATTGTGAACAGACGTATTATACATACCAATGTATTTACTTTTCCTGTAGACTGCATACCACCAGTAAGAAAGAGTGTTCAAAAATCTGTTACTTGGTACACTCTTCCACCTACTGTATAGCTTTTGCCTGCTTTCCAAAAAGGTAAGGAAAAATCCAGCTTCTTATTACTTTATTCTCAAATCATTTTTATTATTATATACATGAGTAAACGAGGAATGTGCATTACTGCAGCTGTGTTAAAACAAGTATCTAACTTAAAAATTGTTCACACATCCGTTGCCTAAAGCTCCCATGTGAAGGGTTTGCTGTGAAAAGGGGAGACCCAGGACCTGGGTGGTTTTAATCCCTGTGCTGTGCCCCGGAGAGACAAGGGACTGCTGGTCTTCTACTGCCCACCAGTGGAGGTGGGGCCCAGTAAAGCCTTTGGAGATGGGGATATTTGATAACAATTTTTAAAAGGAACAAACAAATCATCAAAAGCTAATTATGGCAATCAGATCTAACCACTAACAAAATACTTTCTGAGTCATTTCTAGCAGCTTTACCAGCAGGGTTGCTTGGCAGCATAGAAATAAAGTTTGCTAACGTGTGAGCAATCTCCTTTACTCTAAAATTACAAATGACTCAAAAAAAAGTTTGCAAAATATTTTGTGTTTCACTGTGGGTGATCCCAGTGACCACTCCTGAATAACCACGAGTGAACAATTTTTGAGGGCTGGCTTTTCCTGAGTGTTGTGATTGCTTCCGTGGTGATCTCGTGAGCTAAGTCTGTATTTGTGACTTCACCGGCCAGGAATTGCTGCTTTTCTGGTGAAATCAGGGGAGTGAGGAAGCATTTGGTATTGGAGACAATTAACTAATAACCATTAATAATTGTTTCTCATGTCTTCAATTCGGTGTGTGTGCTCGGACGGCTTTGCCCGCTCCTTTGGGGTTTTGCCCAGGGATGGAAGGTCCTGGCCAGGTTTCTGCCATAGCGTGTGCTTGGTGCCGGAAGAAATTGCTGTATGCAGCCCTCACAATGTTTAGCTGAGCTCTAATAGGTGAGAACTTATACCAGCAAAGGTAGGAATGCTGCTTGAATTGAGTCTCTGAGTCACAGGGAAAAAAATACTAATATCTTTAGCTGGTGTAAATTGCCACAGCTCCAGTTTCAATTCAACTCGAGTTCTTGCAAAGTGTTCAAATTGCTTTTTATTGTATTTGAATCGTGCCCATTATTCTAACTTACCCAGCTCAGGCAGAAAGCCTTATTTAAGGTGTGAAGCTCTTTACGAACATCAGAATGACCTGCCTCACCAGAGGGCCCGAGTCAGAAAGGTTGATGGTGGCTGGTGTCGAGGGAAATAGAACAAAGTAGTCGGAGAGGAGAAGGGGCCACTCAAAGCATTATTGCAAATCAAATGTGAAAGAGTAAAGGGCGACTATGTGACGATGAAATTGCTCAAGGAAGGGGATGAGAAGAATAGGAGAGAGATGGAAGGCACCCTAAGTCTAAGGAGAAATCACTTTTTATATAAAATTTAAAAACCATTTAAAATCTAAAGAATTAGGAGCTCACACAGATTTCTAAAAATTATTTTTTCCGTGTACCATTATTGTGCAATGTAAGGAATTGCTCGCTGCAAAGGCACACAATTTTGCCATCCAATTTCTATCAAAAGCAAATGGTCATTCAGATTCTTTAGGCAGATTTTAAAATTTGGCCCACACCAAGCTGTGAAAAATGCCACAGTCGAGGACAGTTTGGGTTTGTGATGTTCTTGCCCACACCAGAGCTCTTCTGCATCAGGTCCTGTGCTCCCTTTCTCTCCCAGGAGCGTTTCTGTTCCCTCCGGGCTGGTTGCTGTCGCTCTGGTTGCGGTGTTTTGATCTGTTCCTCCAGGAATACAAAACAAAAAGCAGCAAGAGACAATACACTGTTTTAAAAGCAAAGCAATTATATCAGGCAAACATCAACTTAGTTGTAAATTGACACTTGTTTTGCCAGTAAGGAATTGGTGTGTCGGAATGAACACAGTGCTTGAGCCATCACTTGGCTGTGTCAGGTTCTGCTGTGACGCACGGAGAGATGCATTTATGATGCTTTTAAATTGTTTCCTGTGAGTGACAAATAGAACTTCTTTAGTGCTGAGACTGATGGAAATACAAGGCTTGAAAAACTCTACATGGTATCTGGGTCAGGGGGAAGAAAAATTCCATCACCTGAACAAGGCAAAGAAACACTAAATGCTGTTTTAGAGTCACATTTGGTCCTGTAGAAATATCTGCAGCAATTTTCTTCTGACCCATCGCCAAGCAACACGCTTACAGGTCAGGAGGAGAAGACAGGCCAGTACTTGTGATACCTTAAGGACCTGGATCCTTGGGCTTTCAGAGCCTCCCGGTGCCAGGCTCGCGGGCTCCCAAGGATGAGGATGGTGAGATGCCCGCGCGTCGCAGATGGGATCATGTAAGTCCCAGAAGGACGTCTCCTCTTTTCTGCTGCCTCCTGGACCCCAGGGACAAGGACCATGAGGTTTTGAGGGTGGTGTGAGTCTGACGCTTCATGCGTCAGTGAATTCTTCTTCTAAGCTGGTGCAGAGGATGTGGCTTTCCTCGGCGTGTCCCTTTGGCACACCGGAGTTACTGGGCGTTGTGCCGTGTATGTGATACACGCTCTTTAACAGAGATTGGCTTCCGTGTAAGAAGGACAAAGAAAACCGTGGCAATGGGTTGCTTTTTTGCTCTGGAAGGGACCGAGTGATGCCCATGAGCTTGCTGTGCTCTGAAGTCTGCCGTAGTATTTGTAAAAGCACTCAAGGAGACTAAATGGAAAGACTAAAAATTCATAATTCCCCCTGCTTTTTCGGTTGGATTATTATTACTGGAAATAGTTATTTGGGTTGGTTTTTGCAACAAGATGGTACTGGGAGTCCTTCGGCACTTAAACCTGTTTTAGCAGGGATGAGGGTGAAACACCACAACTCATCAGCAACCTTTTATCATTTGTCTGTCTTTTCTGCTGAACTTTGGCCCCAACTGGGCCAGAGGCTGAGCGTGTCTAAACCACAGCAGTCCCATTGCTTTGAAGAAGAAACGTCAGTTGGTCTGAGCTGAGGCTCCTGCTCAGATTCTCGAGCAGCAGCTAACCTTTCCACCTTGGCTACGTGCCGCAGCGCTCGGCTGCCAGGGGTTAAGGACACAAAGAGGAGCAGGTACCTGCTCAGCAGAAATGTTTTCTGACCTTTGGGCGGCAGCTGGCACAGCCTTGAACTTCATGTTCCTCTGGAATTCACGTTGGGTTTCCCCCAAGCTGGTCCTGCGTGTGGCTGTGGGCAACGAGTAGATCTCCAGCGCTGACTGTATTAATTTGAAAATGCCAATCATCGTACCTCTCTGCAAGGGGAGAGCTGGGAGGGCTGGATTTTGCACAGAGCAGGCCATTAGCACCACCGAGGCTGTTAAACAATTATAATCCAATTAGGAGCGCGGGTAGCTCAGCCCCAGTCTGGGGCAGGGGCTCTCCTCCCAGGGCTCGGGCACGGTGTGCCGCTTCCCAAAGGTTTGCACTTGCTTTACAAGTCTTTTTTTTTTTTTTTTTTTTTGCTTGCTCTGTATGCAGAGGAATTTCCATGGTGATTGCAAAGTGCTGAGATCATTTGGAAGGCATGTGCAGCACCATGTTGTGTGAAGTCATTACGTTTCTTGGTCATATCTCTCCTAGAATATATATGCAATTACTTCAATTATGCTATAATGAAGGTGTTGTGATACGAGTCATGACTTGGGTTCAAAACTATTTTGGGTTTGTGGTGAAAGAGGTAAATAGTTCCAGTTCCCCTCTAGTGCCAAGGTTTTTCTGTGTCTCTCCTCCTCCTGCGCGTGGTCCCAGGGACCCCAGGGCCACCAACACCATCCAGCAGCAGCTCTGGGGACTGGGCAGCTCTCTGAAGGCTTTGGGTCTGAACTGTGGGATGTCCTGTAGCTTGTCACGCCTTAGAGGATGTGGTACAGAATAATTATTTTCTGGATTGCAGCGACATTTTCATTTTAGATCTGGCTGGTTTCATCCTCAGAAAGCGCTCTGTGTTTAACCTCACTTGAAGGATTTTCTATTCAGTGGAGACTGCTAAGAAATGAGAATTTGCAGTCAAAATTCATAAGCAAAAGCCTTTGACGGCTCTTCACTGCATCTATTTCTATTCTAGAATGGCTTACTGAAAAACTAAGCATTTATCATAAATTTCTCCTAACGATGATATGCTTATTTGGAAAGCATTGCACGGACGTACACCCAAATAAGCCCCTGTGACACCCCGAATTAGTCCCTAATACTGTTTCCCAAGTCGTAAATGATTTTATGGACAGGGTAGATTCCACCTGATTTGGCTGATCGCGGGACGAGCGACGCTGGGGGAGCCCTGGCTCTGCACAAGAGGGGGCGCAGGGGCGATGGCATCGCCGCCCACCGAGTGCGGCCCCCGCGGTGGCACCCGCCGCGCCGAGCCCTGCAGAACCTCATCTGCAGAACAGACTGCGGGGACGGCGGAGGCACTCCAGCATAGAGTGGATGAGCAAATTCACTTCCCTCTTTAGCAAGTTTTCCGGCTGGAATTGGTTTTCTCTTGCCCTGCCGGAGGAGGGCTCCGCTCTGGAGGAGCACGGGCTCCCCCCGGGTTTCCTCTGGGTTGGGAAACAGGAGTGCTCTGAGCTAGCCAAATGGGCTGTTGGGGTCTGGGGCTGGCTGGTCCCCTTCCTCTGCAGGAGTTGGCCTTGCGTTTTGTTTCCAGCTGCTTTTTACCGCAGAACCTGAGCAGTTTTCAGTTCAGTTCTCAACTGATGCTTCAGCTGCTCTTTACAGCTGTTTTGGACGTGGTGTGAAGGACCATGCCCTGCCCATGGCAGGGCCTTGCACTAGATGACCTCTAAGGGTCCCTTCCAACCCAAACCGCTCCATGCCCAGGGAATAAATTGGAAATCAAAGGAATACCTATTTTATTGCAGTGAGGTGCCCTTCCCTGTGCTGTTGGCGTGGTGTTGCCCTGATGCTGCTGTCTGGGTGTCCCTCACCCTCTTGCCCAAAGGGGAGGAGCGGGGCAGGACTCGCTCTGCTTCCTTGGGGAGAGAAGGTGTTGCAGAAGTACTTACTAAAGCTTTAGCAGAAATGTGTTTGCAACAGACTGTATTGCAGTGGCTGCCCCTCAGGAGCATTAGCTCTCATTTTTATGTGGCTTTGCACAGCAGAGTTTGATAAAGCAGATAAAGCACAATGTGCTCTTGTGCCACACTATGAACCATAGGTGCATTATTTATTTTTTTATTTTCCATTTTCTACAGTTCAGAGGTGATTTTTTTTCTTCCCCTCCCTCTTCTTGTAATCACCACGTACTTTTTCTCCTGAGGTGCCTTCCCAGTGGTCACTACCTGTTGGGGACACATCTCTAACACACACACACACACACGCGCTGGTGGGGAGATGCACACAGGTCCCTTCTCCGCGCCGTCAGGCCCCTTGCACTCCAGTGCTTTTCCAAATTCAAGCTGGAAACCGGCATGTAAGTATTTATTCCCAAAATTACTTATTCATTAGCACATATTTTCCAAGCCACAGCCCGGCTACATTTGATGAGGTTGAACAGTTGAACAACCTTTAATTTTGTACACGCCGAGGGGTATCTGTAACGAGGCCTGTTTTCCACGGGTACAATTTTGCAGGTTTGATATTGTCTTATTTACATTTTAAGCTGGAAGATTTATACAGACACAGCCTCTAAAGAGATGGAGACGTGCAGGACTAACGTGCCTCAAGACCAATGTGCTGGAGAGAAAATCCAGCTCGGTGTGCTCTGAAGGGGGTCGAGTGAAACTCAAACGTGCTGCTTGATGTTTTTGAGACATTCGTTGGTTTGGGTGAGTTCCCTTTCCCGGACTGTCCCTGGAGCAGCTGCTCTCTCCAGGTTTCTCCTTTAAATAAAGGAAAAAGCAGGACTTTTGTTCCAAGAACTTAATTCCTCCTCCCCCCTCCATTTGCATTTGCACATTCAATTTGCATTTTAATTTTTACCAGTTTCTCAAGGTCTCAATATCCATTTGAATCAATGTTTTCCTTCAGGTTTTATATATCCATGACAGCATCCTGTTGCCCGGCAGCCAAACTACTGCCAGAAATGATTCTCTCCCTGACTATCTCGTGGGGTTTGCAATTACCTTTCTTGGCAAGTGAAGGGTTAGACTCTTCTCATGACATCTCAAACTGTGAAGGGCATCCCTCACAATGGATATATATTTTTTTATACCATGACAGCACTTTGTATGGCTGAGAGCAGTATGTGCTGTTTAAATGCTTCATTTAAGACCTCTCAGAAATAAGATTTTGCAACTATTGCTGGAATGAGACCTATAGGTCAGGGGAAGCCAAGTCTTTATCCTTCTGACTTTGTTAAGCGTAGCTGGACTCCAGCTACTTATGAGATTATTTCTTTAATTAATATTATTACGTGGCCAGGAAATTTTGCTGGAAAAACTCTGTGTGTGGTAGTAACAAGGCAGTGGATGCCGTGAGAGCCTGGGGAGCAGCGCGGCTCCTCCGGGAGCCTGTGCCGGTTCCCTCCCCTCTGAACATCGGGGGGTTGGTTACTTTCTGTTTACATCTCAAAATAATTAGATTTGATGATGCAGTTTAATACATTCGCATAATTGCATGCTCCCATATTAATTATTTGGCAGGCTGTCTCACACCTTTCATGACTTACACGGTACAAGAACTGTAAATATACAGGAAGGTGTCAGACTGTTTTAAAAACCGAAATTCTTTATGCGCTTAAATGATCACTTTATAGTTTGAGTTCTGAACAAGGCTGGTTAAAACACCTTATTCATGGCTGTAAGTGCTTTGGATATGAAAAGCTAGGTAGCTAGATATGCATCTTGGAGACACAAATGAGTATTAATTAGTGTATTAGTATTAGTATTCCTCTTTTGTTCCATTGTTTCTCTTTGTCATTTTATGTGATCTTTTTTCCGAGGCAATTTGGAAGAAGAGTGAGCTGTAAATTTTGCATATATTGTTATACCTCATGGACCAGTCCCTCTCTTGCTTTTTTGCCTAATAAACTCAGTAGCGCTGAGTTATCCCTTTGACTAATTTATCAGCCCTTACACCCTCTCAGGGAGAATTTGTCAAATTCATAAATTGTAATATCAGGGAAAAGACAAAGACTTTTGGCTCTCTTGTCTCCCAGATATTTATAATGACTCCCTTTCTCCCGAGCAGGGGAAATGTCACCCAGACAGGACTCACCTGATGCTGTTCTCACGTGGTAACTTGCTGTAGCCCCTTACGTGCGCTCACATCCTCAGCTGTGGTAATGAGGTGACTCAGACACAGAGTTGTAGGATTATGAAATCAGACTTGACATTCTCAGCTCAATTTCACCAAAATCACTGGAATTTCCCCGGGCTAGGGCATTGCAATATTTGGAGTCGTATTTCTACCCAAGCAACAGGAAAAATTACGATTGCATTTTGCAGCTTTCGGGATGTGTGCTCTTTTGATTGTTATTGCTATTTTAATTATAACAAAACTGTCCCCAAGAGCAGCCATGATCCGTAACCTCCGGTGTAAAACCTGACTCAATATAATCAGGAATCTTCCAGGCCCAAGAAAAGTTTACAAACTCAGACCCACAATGTTTTCTGGCCACTGAGGATGAAAGTGTGGACGGTTTGACTGGAAGTAGCTAGAAAAGAGACTTTTAGGAGGGTATGTACAGGGTACCTACAAGAAAGCTGGAGAGGAATGGTTTATAAGGGCCTGTAGCAATAGCGCTAGGGGTAGTGGCTTTACCCTGCAAGAGGGGAGATGGAGCTGAGACCTGGGGAAGAACTTCTTTGGTGTGAGGGTGGTGAGAGCCTGGCCCAGGCTGCCCAGAGAAGCTGTGGCTGCCCCATCCCTGGAGGGGTTCAAGGCCAGGTTGGAGGGGGCTTGGAGCAACCTGGGCTGGTGGGAGGTGTCCCTGCCCAGGGACTGGATGGTCTTCAAGGTCCCTTCCAACCCAAACCTTTGGTTCTCTGATTTTAACAGCTAACGACCGTGAAGTCAAAGACTGAAGGAAGCCTATGCTACACTTTGCACTGTGTTTTGGCCTCTGAGGTAGTAGGGAACCTGAGTTTGAGGTTTTGCAATTTAGAGCATTTGCAGATTTTCTCAATCTTGTTCCCAGCTGGTGATTTTTGACTGCTAGAAAATTGTGTTGCCGCCATTTTAGTTTGCCTGTGGATATTACGATCAGTTAATGGAATTCATTCAATTATTATTATTAACAGTTAGGTAAACAGCCGAGGCTGCAGATGGCTTTCCAGGGCAGCGCGGGTGCTACGAGGCCGTGCGCTCCCCGTCTCGCGGGATGAGGTCCAGGGAAAAGCCCCGCTGCTGTTAGACACTGAGCCCTGCTGTGCAGACGGGGCTGACGAGAAGGGCCTTCAGTGCATGCTTGAGATGCAGTATTCTGGGAAAGAAGATATTTCTGATGGACTATGAAGTGCAAGGGTTGTGCTGAGATTTGCTGCCGGTAGCCAGTCACTCTGTAATCCAGTTACCTCCAGCTCGGTCGTAGTGGGGAGGGATTTCTTCGCTTACACACACTTGCCTGGAGGTATACGCTTTATATTCCTGTTTGTCAAAGCAGGGTATAATTTTTCCTTGGTTTTTTTTTTTTCCACTAAAAAAACCAAACCCACTTCTTTAAAAATTGTGTGCTGAATTAAAAGATCTGGGAAGAAGCTCTGCCTCGGTTCCCGCGCAATGGTTTTACGGCCATGGGCACCGCGGCAGCTGTCACGTCCCGCAGGGGGCAAAGGACAGCCAAAGGAATTATTCCAAGGACATCTAACACCTGGTTGAGAAGCGAGTAGCTTACATTTGCGATGAAATCTGTATAGACGATAAGGCTAGGTGCAAAACCTGTATTAAATGAGTGACTTAGTTTTATTTTTTTTCCCCTCGGGGATAGAGGAGTTCTGCTCGGAGCTGCCACGGAGGTAACAGGGTTGAACATACGCGGCAGGAAAGTTGTCAACACCCCCCCCACCAGCAGATCTGATGGGCAAAGGCTCCCGCTCTCCTTTTCCCTGCAGGAAAGGGAAGCGTGGCTCGCTGGGAACGAGCGGAGCCCATTCCCCGTTCCTCTGGGATTTGTCTGTTGGGATTGCAGTCATGTCTTAGACCTGGGGACTTTGCTGCTGCGGTTTTACTCAGAACAAAACGTCTTTTATTTTTATTTTTCTTTTTTCCTGTTCTGTATTTTTCTGAGATTAATGGTCCTTGCAGCCTTTGGAGTCCGGTCTTTAGCAGAACAGCTCACAGGAGAGAAGGGACAAAGGGTTTCCACCAAGAGGCAGTGGCAATGGGTTAGCTGAAAGAGAATTTGTTCACAAACCTATTGAAAATTTGGTAAGCGAGTTCAAAAAACCTAATCATAGTAATAATGGAGGAAAAGGGCCAGGAAAACTGAAAATAAGTGGTATTACAGGTAAATGAAGTTCTCAGAGTAAAGGTGTGCATGTTCTGTGGGCGTGATTGCAAGCATGAGGAGAACTGTTCAAAGATAAGAATAGAAAAAAACCCCTCGGTGGCACCAAACCAGGGTGTGCTGAGGGGTGGTGGAGCCGACAGGGTTAGGGGAGAGCAGCGGCTGACACACAATCAAACGTGCCCCAGCACCACCGTGGGTTCCAGCCGCCTTCGCAGTGTCTGTCCCGTTCTGGCTGCGTCTGGGATGCACGGACACGGGGGACATAACGGGACACCAGCCCGTTCCTGCCTGCGGTTGTGTATTTTCAGTAATTTTACCCAAGCCCTGATAGGTTTTGTCACCTTGTGGGGAAAAAAAAAAAGGAAAGAAAAAAAAAAGGTAGAAAATTTTGGCGCAGCGCTGGGAAATGACGGCGCTGATGAACTGGAGGAGCGTGTGAGTAGAAGGAGGGTGAGACACAGCTGGGCCTTCATTTGTCACTGACACAAAATAATACTGGAAAATGAGGTGGATATTATTTTATGTTGACACAGAGAGCAAACAGAGAATATATTTGTGCAGCAGGGGCCTGGTTTGGTTTGGTGTTTTGGGGGCCAGCAAAGCAGCAGCAAATCAAAGAAATGGCACACAAGAATTTACTCTTTCTCCGGATCTCTCTCGTGTTGCAAACAGGCACCACTTTCACACCCAGCGTCTTTGGAAAACATCACAGGGGTGGTTTTTTAATCTTTATTGGCTTCAGGACAGGAAACGTGCATCTCTTTCAGTGTCGTATGGTGATACATTAAAGAGGAGAGCATCCCTTTGGTCATGAAAATAGGTGTTTTGACTTTGGGGTGAGCTTGATGGTTTTAAACTCCATCCGGCAGCAAGGAAAAAAGGCATGACTTTATTTTCTAGCCGTAGGGCCAAAAAAAAAAAAAAAGGAGGGGAATTAGGTTAATGGCTAAATACATGTAAGTGCCTATGAAACACGATGGACACACATTAGAGGAGAGAAAGGCATTCCAGCCCCGGGATCTGGTGTCTGGCTGAGTTACTCTGTAGCTCAGAGCACTGAGATTTACTTGGGAGAAGAGCCTGGGACTGCATCCAGTGAGATGTCTCTTCTTGCTGCTCAGAGGAAAAAGAAAAAAAAATATAGTTGCCATAGTTACACCTCTTGTCATGATGCTTATCATGTCCGTGGAATAAAGAGCCTTACATTAAATCTGTACCCTTATTAATATCAGCTGTTTAACATTTCCAGGATATTTGAAATCAAGACTTTCTGCAAAAAAAATTAAATGTTGATTGCAGCAAAATTGTGCTGTTTAACCATGCAGCTCTGAATGTAATTTTGTTAGACGCTGTATTACAGAGTTATATACCATGAATACATTTTCCAGTGAATTTAGCCTCTTTGCACCTCGTGAACATTCTTGATTTTTTCTGTTAAGATGTTTGTTACTTGCAACTCTTTGCCAACGAGCTCAGGGAGAAGAGGAGGGGAGGCTCCTCCGTTCAGGTGAGGAGCTGCATGGTGCGGGGCTGTTTGCTCCCTACAGAAGTACGTTCAGATTTCCCAGCTGAGAGGGGCGATTGCTGGGCACATGCGTGTCTCCTCGTTTGCTTTCCAGGGCAAACATCCCCCAAATATCCGTGTAGGCCAACAAACACACACACACACGTTCTCTGTGGAAGAATCTGGAGCCTGCACATCGTTTCCATGCCAAGAGACCCGCAGTTCAGTGTGGTATCGTTCTTCTGGCTTAAGCTGATGTGCCAAATCATAAAGCATTAGAGGAATACAGTTTAAAATGGTTTTTTTTCACGTGTGCAGCAGAGTCTAATGTTGAAATGGTATCTTTACTGAGCTCTGATGACCCTTGGGCAGCAACCCCTGCCTTGGGGACTTCTCATACAAGATTCTTCTCCTTTGGGGCAGTAAGAGTGTCATCCTCCCAGTGATGGGTCTCACCAGACACGGCCCGTAGCCAAACATCCCTCTGCTGCACACATGCCCACTTATACGGTGTTAATCTTGCCAGTAGCATCATAGGGCTGGAGCTCTGTAGACCCCCTCTCTGAGGTAAAGCAGAGCAAAGCCACCCCAGGCTGGCTCCAGGTCTCCTGCAGCCAGTGGGGCATCCCCAGGGGCACCGGGACACCTGGAGAGCAGAGGAGCCACCTGGAGTCCCCACCGGGCTCCGCGTGTGTCGCTGCAGGACCAGATGGGGTTTCCTGAGGAAATGACCTGGCAAAAAGTTGGGCACCGGTTTCTTCTGGGATTGTGCTGCTGCAGAGACACGGAGACAACCCAGGAAGGAGGTTTTGGTGAGCGTAAGTACAACCTGAAGGAGTCGTATCACAGGTCGGGCTCTGGTGTACAAGGTACTTCGTGTAGGACATAGTTACTGCCCTGAGCAGTCAGGATGTGCTTGGGTATGTGAAAAGTCTCCATGAAAAAACTGTACAAAATACAGCTTTATATCCAGTGTTTATCAGGAGAAATTCATCTCTTCAGAGGAGAGGATGTACCGGGTAAGAACCGGTCACCCACGGGATGCTGAAGTGTTTGTTCAGTCTTTTCTGTCGTTATGTTTTCCTGGAAAGAACAAATGGAGCAATAAATATGACACTTATTGTTATTTAAAATAGAACTATGACCTGTTTCTCTAACACGGGCAGGTTTTATTCAGTGTAACCTTGTCGTGCACGTCCAACGATAGCTTCAGATTAACAGCCCTTGGGCGAGATGTTGTTTTTCTCCCCGTTGCCTGGTTCCCTTGACGTGCGTGTCGGAAGCAGGGCTGTGGTGTGCTCAGAAATGTGACTGATGGCGTGAGGGGGCACTTTATTGACTGGGAGAGTGACTGAGACAACAGCCAGCTTCCGCAGAAGTTTCCTCTCCAGGTGTCACCCCGGTTGCAGTTTTCTATTCAAAAACAGAACGTGTTTCCAAATCGTGAGAAATACGAACCCGGTGCTGACGCTGTGGGCGCCCGCGGGGCTCGGTGGCAATGGGCTGGAGTGGCTGAGGGTCCCAGCAGGGCGTTAGGGTTGGCACCGGGGGCTGGGAGGGTACGGGGCTAGTTTGTAGGGGGAAAAACAGAAATAAAGGGTAACGCGCTAGTTTGTAGGGGAAAAAATACGGAAATAAACAGAGTAAATAATGGAATCGCTTGTAATTAATTAGATGAGTAAACAGAAAATACCTCTGTAGTCTAACTCGGTATGAAACCCATAACTGAATACAGCTGGGGAAAAAAAACGTTGTTCAGTCGTATGTTCCTGTTGTTTGGCAACTGCAGGGAGTTTTAGTTTCCTTCATTTTTTGATTAAGTACCATGATTAATTAGAAAAACATTTTCAGTTCTTTGCTGAGTGAATGGATAAACTAGGGTGACACGTGGAGCTGTATTTACTGGGTGTGGGTGTTGGAAAATGATTCCTTGCGTGATTACTTTATAGCCACGTATTGACTTGCATATCTCTGGGGATTCGCACGGGGAAGCGTCAGCCCCTCCGCACTGCGTGGGGTCATCGGCACAATTCCTGGGAAGCCAGAAGATGAAGGGGCAGCGGCACGAGGTGGTGAGGACATTTCAGGAGCCAGTTCAGGAACAAAGTCAAAAGGTAGAGAAGAATGGTGTTCTTGTAGCTCTGACTCCAGGGCTCCTCTGGGATGTTTTAGAAGATCACTCAGGTCATAATTTTAATTATGTTTCGTGCAAACTGTTTTCACACTTGGCTTTAACAGCTCTCAGCAGAGCTTGGCTTTCCAGGTAAGATAACCAAAGTACCATTAATTGCTTTGTTTTAAGCAGGTGAAAATAATTTGCTACTATTTGTTATCTTTCCAGTTCACGGCATTCAAACGGAAACATTTTAAATGTAGTTTAAATGAGTATGTTTTCTGTACCGTCGGCTCCAGTTAAGGAGTGGGGCGAATGGGGTTTGGGCCTTCCCTGCCACAGCCTCGCAGGGGTTTGGAAGCTCATTCCCTAAGATCCTGTGTGCGTTCCTGGCCGGCTCCTGCCTGCAGTGGGTCCCGGTGAATTTGCGTGACGTGAGGGTCGGTGCGGGGACTCTGCTCTCCCGGGATGCTCCCCGTTCCCCCCCAGCTCCGACGGGGGTTCCTGCCCCCCAGCCCGATCCCCAGACCCCGGGGCGCCGGGCACCGCAGGCAGCTGCACGGCTCTTCCTCCTGCCAGGTCTTCTTCAAGCCTCTCTGCAAACTGTCGTTTGCTGGAAGCCTCGATAAGACGTCCTGCTGTTTATTCTTTGATCCCAGCGTTGTAGATGCTTTCAGACCTCACCTGACCCGGGAGCTGTTATCTGCAAAGCAGACGAGTAGGAGAGAGGAGGGAAGAGGCGGCCAGACGTGCTCGAGACTGATGTTCTTCAGCAGTACAATGCTTCCTTAATTTTGGCTTTTATTTAGGAGAGGAGAGGATTCTTTGCTATTGCAATCTTATTACCCAACTCAAAATCTCAATCTTAGAGACATTTTCCAGGCAAAAACATGATGATTTTTCAGGCCCTAAACAGTATGTGTCTGGCTCTGTTCTTTGACTCAAAGTCACATTTTCTTTTACTTGCTTGGATGGAAAATTAATATTGACAAGAGTTTGTCTCTGAAGGCTCCTACCTTAATAATACCCTGCAAAGTATTCAAAGGTGTGGCTGATAAAAATTATCTGTTAGCCCAGTCCTGAGGAGGCTGAAAGCAGTGTCTGTCACCGCAGGTAGTTGAGATCATCTTTCCAGCTTCACAAAAGGGTTTTATTGGTGCTGACAGAGTTATCAGCATAAGCAGTTCAGAGGCAGAGA
Organism: Xenus cinereus; assembly: GCA_025774025.1. Classification (NCBI taxonomy): domain Eukaryota; kingdom Metazoa; phylum Chordata; class Aves; order Charadriiformes; family Scolopacidae; genus Xenus; species Xenus cinereus. The sequence continues at coordinate 15,149,667 of JAOXJK010000003.1, forward strand.
AATAAATGACATGCTTTTTGTTTGTTTACAGAGAACTATCGCTTTCATTGGTAAATATTCATAAATGATGGATGCCATATCTCACCCTTGCGAAGGGGGAACGTGTATCACCTCTCCCATCTTTAGAGCTGGTGCAGGAGAATTCGTGCAGGAACAGATCTTTATAGTGTTCCCCAGAGGAGTGAGTTCCCTCTGACACTCCATTCTGCTTTCCATGGGCTGGGCTCCCCAGTTAAGAAGGACAGGGAAGTGCTGGAGAGGGTCCAGCAGAGGCTACAAAGATGCTGAGGGGACTAGAACACCTCTCTGCTGAGGAGAGGCTGAGGGACTTGGGGCTTTTCAGTCTGGAGAAGAGAAGGCTGAGGGGGGATCTGATCAACGCCTAGAAATACTTCAAGGGGGGGTGTCAGGAGGATGGGGCCAGGCTTTTTCCAGTGGTGCCCAGGGACAGGACAAGAGGGAACGGGCACAAACCGGAACATAAGAAGTTCCATCTCAACATGAGGAGGAACTTCTTCACTTTGAGGGTGGCAGAGCCCTGGCAGAGGCTGCCCAGAGAGGTGGTGGAGTCTCCTTCTCTGGAGACATTCAAACCCCCCTGGACACGTTCCTGTGGGTCCTGCTCTGGGTGGACCTGCTCTGGCAGGGGGTTGGACTAATGATCTCCAGAGGTCCCTTCCAACCCCTTATCATTCTGTGATTCTGTGAAAAGCAGTGACATTGATGCAATGCCTGAGCTGCTCTTTGCAGGGTGCAAACCCATGCCTCCTCCAGCCGGCCGGTGCTGTGGAGGAGGGGTTTTTAGTGCCCCAGCCCGCCCCAAAATACTTACGTAGAAAGGAGGATCCAGCCAGGCTGCCCACTTTCCGCACATCGTTATCTGAAACAACAGTTGGAGTTGTAGGATTCACAGAGGAAGGGCTCCCACCTGCCCTGCGCCTCCCAGCAGGGCCACCTCACCTCATGGCCAGCCCATTCTTCTGGCCACCAGCCCACTTAGTCCCTGCGGAAGCCGCTGAAGCGAAGGCAGGGCCGGAGGGAGCCCACAGAACCCTTACCCGAGGAGACGACAGCCATGATGGCAGGGACGCCATAGTAGGTGAATGCCCCGTTCTCAAACCGCAGCCCTTCCTTGCCAACCTCCACCTCCACTTTCCCCTGGAAGGAGAAGGAAAACTCCCTCAGGTAGGCACCCTCTGCTCCTGGCCACTGACCCACCCAGGGGGCTGCAGGGACCCACAACACCCCGTACGAGAAGACGGACATCTCCGCTGGCAGAAGCAGCCCAGAGCAAGGCGGCAAGGAGAGACGGGCCACCCCCTGCCACCCTCTGCCCACCGCTGCCCCAGGCACCTGTAGGATGAGGACGAAGTAGTCAACGGGGCGGTTGCGCTGGTAGAGGTAATGCTCTGCTGCCTTCTTGTTCTTTCGGTCGTACTTGAGCTCCTGGATGACGTTGGGGTGTTTCAGGAGCCGCAGCAGGATCTTCTCGGAGAGGTAGGGCGACTTGAAAGGCTCCACTTCTAGAGGGGAGGTAACACACTCTCACTCAGTGAGGCCGGGACTGCCGGGAGCCCCTTGTCCTCCGAGCTACACAGCCCACCCCTTCCCACAGCCTCCCCCACTGCGTGGAGGGGAGCCAAGCACAAACCCACGATGGTGGAACAGCGGGATGCCCAGAGTGGGGGTCCAGGCAGGGGGAAACTGCTTGCTGGGGGGACGCCCAGCCAAGGAAGGGCTCAGGGATGCCCTCTCTGTGGGGCTGGTGAGACGGGGCTTGCCCCAGGGCAAAGGTACCTGTTGCCATGAACCGATGGGTCGCCAGGAGGAGCTGCGGGGAGATCTTCACCTTCATCTCGCTGTCCGAGAGCCTGAAGATGGAGAAGTCCTGGGGCTTGCGTCCCCGGTGGGGCACCCGCTCCTTCTTCCGATTGTCCGCTGTGGGGCAGAGAGCAGCCCAGTTGCCGCTTGCAGTGGCCACAAAGAAGGCCCTGCAGTTGCAGGGCCCCGCTCCCCATGCACACGTACACGGAGAGGCACGTCCTGCTGCACCCTGTGCATCACAGCCTGGGGAGCAGCTCCCTGGGGAGGGAGCAGGATGCTGAAACACGCTTCTCTCTCAGGAACAAGCCCTGGGTTGCCCTGGCTAGATGCATCACCCAGAGTTGGAAAGGAGCTTGGGAACCACCCATGGGCACTTCAGGCCCGACACACGTGTCCCCGGGCCAGGCCCTGCTGGTGCTTCTCTCTCTCCAGCATTCAAGACTCCCTGACATCTGACCAGCATCTCTCCGTCATTCTTGTCTTTCCCACCATGACTGTGAATTGCTCTGGGGAAGGACCACGATTTGCTCTCCCCTGTTTCCTACCCACACGCCTGTCTGTCTGTCTGTCTGTCTGTGCGGGCTTCCACCCTGGGTCCTGCAACCGCAGGAGCTCTCTGGGACACTAACTGTACAGATCCGTCTCATCCAGGATCTCGGACTTGATGATCTCCTCAATGACATCCTCCAGGGTGACAATGCCCATCACCTCGTAGAATGGGTCTCCTTCCCCTTCGTTGTTCACCCGCTGCACGATGGCCAGGTGGGACTTTCCTGTGGGGGAAGAGCAGAGCAGCAGTGAGACCCCCACCCCTGGCGAGAGGGGTCCCCAGCACGGCATGCTGGCAAGCAGACGGGGCTTGGTGGGAGGCACAGGTCGTGGCCAAACCTCAGAGGCAGCTGCTGTCACCCAAACCCACCCCAACGGCACTGACACAAGGAGCAGGGCTGGACACACAGCCCAGCCCAAAAGGGCTGCTGCTCTCCAGGCTGATTTCGAGGTGTCACAGGACTCCTCCTGCCTTTTTTTTGGGGCCGCTTGCTTGCTCTACCCAGGCAGTCTGCTGCGAGTCTCCCCCTTTAGCTCTTTGACAGCCCCCTTCATGCTTCACTGGCATGAGACAACTCTACCAGAGCAAGGAGACAGCGTCCCTATCATCTTGCACAAACACTTCATCTTTATAATGTATCATAGGTAAGTCCTTACTTCCCACAGAATTTTATTTTATCAGTCCAAAACAAAGAAAGAAAAGAGGTTTTAAATGGGAGCATGACTCACAAAAAATAGTCACCACATATAATTGCACCTTAAAACCAAACCAACCACGACAACATCCTCCTAAGACTGCTATATCTACCAAAGGGTAGGGATAAAAGGACCTGGCTTATGGGTCATCAGAGCCAGTTGTGAGCATGGTAGAACATATAACATTATCTGCTCTTCAGTAGATACGTCATTTTTACATTTCAGCAATATACAACTTCACACTGCTACCCAAGAATAAAGATCAATTGAAATCCCTGTGAACAAAATATTTGCTGAATGAACAGATATGTTTGAATCAGACTAAAATTCTAGACTTCCAAGGCTGATAGCACCTCAAAGGAAACAGACGAGGTTCCATTTACACAATCATCTGACATGGTGTTACAACTAAACACCTGAAGTTGCCTTTGGGCCCAACAACTGTCATCTTAGGAGCAGTAACAGTGCTAGCAGAGCTTTTATTAGCATGTATGTTTAAGGTAAGAGAAGAAACTATCTTCAATGTATGGAATTTTGATTTAACACAATTAGACTAGCAGCCTCACTTGATACCAGGTGTAATTGATAAGTCTTATAATGAGGCCACAGTATAGAGGAAATCCTTTCAAAATCTCAGCACCAAAATATGAAATCCCAAACTACATTGGAGAAGGGTAGGATCCTCAGGACACCTACCTTAATGCTTTGTAACTGTTCATGTAAAATAGCATGTCATGTCATACGTGACAACAACCAGCTT
>JAOXJK010000003.1:15153595-15187684 GCA_025774025.1 Xenus cinereus
GTGGGACCTGCTCTGGGTGACCCTGCTCTGGCAGGGGGTTGGAGGAGATGATCTCCAGAGGTCCCTTCCAACCCCATGGGATTCTGTGGTTTATACTGTGCTGTAGGTTTTGATGAGCAGCCCTGGCTCTGCCCCCGGCTCCAGCCGCGCAGTCGCTACCACTCCTGTCCATAAAACCAGAGCTTAACTGCGGAGTTCACCATTGCACTGTCTTAAAAATGGAGAGTGTATGTTTTGTGCTCCATTCCGTGGGGTTTTTCCTTGCTCGTCTTTACAAAGAGAGCTTAAATTCGCTGTCTGCACAGCGGCGCCAGAGCGGTGTAACGGTTACCCCGTGCCATGAGGCACATCTTCCAGCCACATGCAGCTGTATTTCTTTCCTCTTGTGCTAGAGAAATCTGGCTTTCAAGGCAGTGTATGAGCTTGAGTTCATTATTTATCTAGTACACGATATGAAAATGTGCCCAGCTTTCAAATAAGCAATTCGTTCTTCTTTTCTTTCTCTCAGGAGGTAAGTGCCATGTGCAGTGGTGCATACTGACTTTGCGGAGTAATCTGTACATCATTTTGTGGGTTTTAGGGTGATCGGTATGATAAGCTTCCCGTCCTTTCCGGGATTCATTGTGGGAAAGCCTGCTTCACTGAAATTAATGGGTATTATTCTGCTCGAAGTGAAATCAGAATTTCCTGGCTTTGTACCGTAATGTAAGCATCTGTCTAATACAATCGCTTTCCCTACGTTGCCTGAGCTTAGAGTTTCTTCATCCCTATGGAGATAAAAGTTCAACAGTGGATTGGTCTCCATCTAATACATTTGCAGAATGACCAAGCAAACACATGCTTCATGTGCTCAAACCCTAACAAGATATCTTGGGTTATAGGAACGTCGTGGTGTTGCCACTTTGACCCGAACTGTTTTCTATCATTATGCCATTATCTAACTGCTTTTCTTATTCTTCCTATCGGATATGTTCTCTGCCCTTACCAAAAATGCAGCATAAAAAAAAAACCCTGATGAATTAAAAACATAGGCCTCTGACGGCAGCTGCTGCTTGAAAGCCTTATAAGCTAAAATGGACTTTTGTTTAAAGAAAAACCTACTTCAAATCCCAGTGTGCCCTGGGGAACTGGCAAGGTCATACTCTTGCTTCCTATTAAATCCTTCTGGGAACTTCAAAGCAATCCTCGTTAAAGGACCCCATTATACTGGATATTTGTAATTGTTACTTATGGCCCTGGCACTGCTCGGTGAGATGTTTTGCTGGTCCCCTGGGTTCCAGGCTCACTTCAAGCGCAGTTGTATCCTGCAGCTGACGAGCTCTGCAGCCTGAGCTTGCTTGGGGGCTGCATGACAGACAGGGGAAATATCCGTCTCTAAAAGGGATAATAATAAGAAAGCCCTAAGGGTAAAATGTAGCCCTGGTTAGAATATGAGGAGTTTGGAAGCGGGAGCTGTGTAGAGTGATGGACGTGTGAACGCTCTTCAGACCTGCAGCGTTTGCCCAGCCCTGCTCTGCATGATGCATTTGCATGCATATGCATAAACATAATTATTCTAATAATTTGAAGTAATCATTTCGTTATTAATTGCATTCTGAAGGCAACAGAGGTGAATGGGGTGAATCCAGGTTCTCAAGCGCATGTAGAGCAGCCGTGACGTGCGAGCTTGCTTTGGCTGGGTTTCTGGCCGTGCCCTCTTGGCATCAGCTGTTTATGGAGGTGTCGGGGGGCCGGTGTGTCCCCCCCTGTGCTCTCCCTCCGGGGCAGGAGCTCACAAACGTTACCAGCGCTTTGCAGATTGGAGGCGAAGACACCTGAGGGGTGTTTGGAGGTGGAACCGGAGAGATGGGGTGGACGTCTGGCTTCCAGCCGCCTTGTCCGCGTTGCTCGGGTCGAGCCGGTGGAGAACCTGGCCTCGTCTCCCCCGTCAGCGTGTGTGTGTCCCTGCGGGGGCTGCTCTGGTCCTCTGCTTTTGCAGCATTTGGTGCTTTTGTGACAGCTCATTAGAGCTTCTAACCTCACGCACTACGTGATGTGTCGACGTGAGGTTAAAAATTCTTCCACGTGGCCCAGCCTGCCTTGGGATGATTTCGGCCAGTTTGGGGATTTTCTTCACCACGTCCCATTCCATCAGCCGAAATCGGCAGGGTTAAACCCCCGACACGTGGCTGTTCCCAGCAGCAACAGTGAATTATAACTTTAAAAAGTCACTGCCACCAAGTTGCTTTTGCTGGGCAAGTGAAGGTGGGATTGTTCTGCCTGTTCTCCATCCATCTCAGATGCAGTCAGAGAAGTCCTGCTGGTGGCAGGGGGACCATGAGCTTGTTGTCTCTCTCGTTGCCTTGCACCGGCCTCTGCAGCAGATTGGGCTGATGTTAATGGCATTTTGTTGCAAAATTTCTAAATCAGAAAATCAGAATCAGAAAACAAGACGGCCATATTGTGAGAACTGCAAAGAAAATATATGAATATCTAAATATATATTTGTAATTTTTAAAGCCCTGAATATATATTTATTATTTTTAAAACCAGGAAAATTATTTGTTCTACATTTATGCAATGAACCTAGTTGTTTAGGGTTTTTTTCCAGTTAAAATCTGCAGGACTTTTTTATTATTCACATTCATCTACCAGCTGTCCTTAATTAGTTTGAAGAGTTTGGCTCTGGAAGCCTTGCTCCATGATTTTTTTATTTTTTTATTTTTGTGAGCTGTTTGCTTTATAGATATATATATAAAAATATATATTTGCAAGGCTTTAATCATCCTGGCTACAGAGCTGTTTTTTCTGCCTTCCTGCTGGCAGGAGTCCCCCAGCAAAGGCTTTTGGCGTTAAGTAGCAGGAACTCCTCATCCCTGCCCAGTGTCCACTGTGGAGAGTCTCCTCCCTGGAGGGGCACAGACACGGCCGGGAGGGGGACAACTTTTCAGGCTGCAGTTTGCAAGCATCTTTCAGAGCCATCCTTCGACTGCTTCAGCCAATCTGATGAATCTCAGCCAAGCCAAAACAGGTACCACGACGGGGGCACTGGAAATTCTTTGGTGCCAAACTCATCTTTCAAGGACCAGCTGAAGGAAATATTCCGATCGCCTTTGGAAGAATTTTACGGCTATTCCTAACACCTGGTGCATTTCAGTATGTCAGTGGTCAGCACCTGGCAACCCACAGCACTTCAGTCTAAAGGAATAAAACTCCAGAGGAGATTTAGCACTGAAAAAAAAAATCTCTCCGTTCTTAAATAAAGACAAACCCCCAAAGCAGAGCAGCTCCCCCGGGGGTGGTCCCTCAGAGCAGAGCGAGAGGAGAACATTGGCCTCTCCCCAGGGCTGGAGTTATGTTTCCTTCTTGCATCAGATCTTTTCTTATTTTCCATAGCAAAGGAACGCAGCTGGGAATGCTTCTCCTCCCCAAGAGAGAAGGTTTCTGCTTGAAGAGCTCCAGCGTCCAGAGCAAGACGTGCCACCTCTGAGCCATCGTGTGTGGGGACAGAGCAAGGATGGGACAGGCACAGGGTAGACATGGGGCTGCCCAACCAAAGGCCATTGCAACACAGCTACAATTAAGACGAGCATGGCCCTAATTAAACTCCAGCAGTTCCTTTAATTGAACTGAAGGCCACAATGCAGTTGTGGATCGTGTAACTTCCCTCACGCGCTGGTGCCCTGCTGCTGGAGCTGGCCCTGGGCACAGGTGGTGTCTCAGACTTGCAGAGGGCTTCTGATGGGTACCCGTGACGGGGAAGCGGCTGCAGCGTGGCAGTGGGGACACTTGGAGAATTGGTGGCACTCCAACAGGCTGGAAGATGGCTTTGGCAGCCCTGCAGACAGCTGTGGCACTTCCATCCAGGAAAGTGTCTGTTCATTAGCAAAGTAAATTAAGAAAATGTAGTCTTTGAGAATGATGAGCTTATAAATTGAACTCGTAGATGAGAACAGAGATACGCAAACCTTATCTGGTTCCTTCAGGAATGACCCTGCAAGCCCAGACTGAGGTTTTGGAAGAACCAATACTATGTGCATGGGGATTTTGGTCTGGTGTTACCTAAACCTGTTGGAGAAAGAATCCATGGTGGACAAAGAGGATGACTAAGCCTTCCCCAGCGGTCGGCTCTTCTTGTGACTTTTCTCCAGAGGGGAATAACCTGATCGTGTGAGCTAGACTCATCCTGGGAGTGCGAGTCAGAAGTCTCCACCAAGCAGTCTCAGACCTCGTGCAGTCCCAGCTCTGGAGCCGATGTGTGCTGGAGCAGGTCATCCCTGCCAGAGCCGGGATGCTGGTCACGCCAGGGCTGGTCTCCTGGTCCTCACCACCGCGGCACCTAACTGGGCTTGTCACACAGAGGCACGGAAAAGCTCCTTTACATTGCAGACAACGACTGTCAATGGTGTAAATGTGTCCAGACTCGCATAATCCACCCGAAAAGGTGGTGGTTGCTAAGGCAACGCGGCCCCGTTCCCTTTTTATGCCATTTTAGTTCCTTCTCAGCTTTACGTTCCGTGTCTGGGGCTGCTTAATTTGATCCTATTTGCAGTGACAATTTAGGGTCTTGTGCCTTGGATACCGATTCACACAAAATGTACCAATTGTCACACTTGAAAATCATGTTTGGTTTTGGAGCTGGTGATGCTGAAATGGGAACTGGGGTTTGCTTTCTGCTGCAGAGATGTCCCAGGCCCCTGATGGACCGTCCTAACGCCCCTGTCTCCCCCCGGGCCCCCTCCATCCTCCTGTAGCGCACTTTGATGGTGTTCAATGAATTAATTATGCTGTTCACAGATTCTGGCTTTTCTAGAGAATTAACCAGCCTCGGGCTTCTCGCTCTCCCTCCACGTGGTGGTGTAACATGCAGAACATCCTTGTCCAAAATCCGAACCCACATCTCCCGAGTGTTGATTAGGTGAAACTCCTGATTTGGCAGAGCGGGTGGGAGGGGTGAGGCAATTGCCGAAGCAGGGAGATGAAATCAGTAGCATTAACGATGTATGATCCCCAACTGAACTAGAGAAAAGTTATTTTTTTATAAAGACAATCATTTGCATCTCTCACAAAGAGCTTGTGACAGGGTAGGGCTTTCAGCTGCCTCGAGTTTCTCCGTCGGAGAAGATCCTTGCCATGGACCAACGTTTGTCTGGAAATAGCTATTGCCCTTATGCCTGTCAGGATTCTGTGGTGACATCACTCTCAGTACTGGACAAAAATAAGAAAGAAAAGCAATTTACAAGAGCAAAGGAGAGGCATGAAAGCTTATTAAGGAATTTGAAACGTATCTAAAAAAAAAAAAGGTAAGGAAAAGACAAACTTAAAATATAGCTGACACCACCCACTTTCATTCTGGTTTGATTTTCTAGCATTTCGTGGAGATTACAAGCAGCATATTAGTAATATGTGCCATAATACAGCATGTCACAAGAGAGATGACTGTACACATCTATACAATTCTATTACATAATTGGTTTTTCTATTAATTTCCAAAGGGTGTTCACTCAGTAAGCAGCCCTCGCCTCTCGTTACTGCATTCTCTATAATGTCCTCTGTCTGGCTCTCCCTCCACCGGGTTCTTCACTAATTGCTAACAACAATCAATCCATTTATCCCACCTGGAGAATCGAGGGGGCCGTGCCCATGGGAAGTGGTGTAGAGATGGCCAGAGAAGTTTGTTTGGGTGGTTCATTCCTCAGTCAGAGTTTCAAAACGGGTAGTGATCAATCCATTTATCCCACCTGTAGAATTGAGAGGGCCTTGCCCATCGGAATTGGTGTAGGGGTGGCCAGAGAAGTTGGCTTCGGTGGTTCATTCCTCAGTCAGAGCTTCATCGTGAGCATCGTTCATCTTGGAGGTTCAGTTGTGCTCACTGCTGTGTTTTTGTTGTCTCAGTTGTGATAAGACCACACAACCAGAAGGAAAACATTCCTGCAGCCTCTGTCACCTGGGCAGGAGGGTGTCCTCTGGCTGGTGTGTCAAATGCCGTGGGCCTGAGCGTGTGGGTGGGTGATGGATGCCCATGAGGAGCCAGAGAGCCCTGGCCACGCAGAGCCCCGTGGCACCGAGTGATGGCCCCTGCCAGGGCGGCAGGACACGACAGAGTGGCTGCTGTCCCCTCCGAACTCGTCACCAGCTCGCCATCAGGCCACTTACATTCCAGATAAATTAGTAATCGGGGAACAGAAACAATCTCTTTAGCGACTTCTCCCTCCCCGTTGTCACTCGCGATCTGCCGAGACGCCTCTGGGCGCCTGGGACACCGCTGCTATTTATGGTTGGCCTCGGCGCCGAGGCGCTAATTGTTGCTGCTTTACGGAGAGTGACAAGGAAATATGACAGCTAAAGATGATATAATTTATGAGAAGAGAAGGCTGTAAAGCAATTACGACGGAACACACTTTTTACTCGTGTTATATTTGTAATTTAATGTATTCGTCTGTTATTATTAAAAGATGAGGTTCTGTGTGCTAATCTGCATAAAAGCCGAGCAGGTCGGGCTGCAGCTCAGAGACAAGCAAGTGCCCACTGACACACGCAATAGAATGAAGTATTTTTTATACAATCGTAGGCATTTATATAGTAGATAAGTTTCCAATACACTACGGTAGGGAGCACAACAGGAGAGATGTGAGAATGTGATATAACAATCTATTTACATTTAGATGCTAAATTTAAAATTATATTATTTTCTCCAAGCTTCATTCCATTTGCCGGGTTCTGAGCAAGCGCGTAGAATCGTTTAGGACTGTTGCTTTCATCTCTCTCATATATATTCCCCAATTTAAAGGCGAGGGAGCGTGTGGATAGCCGTGTCTCGGGCGCAGAGCCGGAGGAGGAGCCGCGCGCATCCATCTCCCTTTTAGATGGGCCAGAAGCGGGGTTTAATAATCAGCCTCTGCTTTGCCTGGCGTGGATGATGCAGGTTTCTAAGCAAGAATTAAGAAAATGAGACAGAGGAGGTAAGAATAATCTGCCACAGTGACTGCGGAGGAAATCAGAGCAGAAGTTCCAGGCTCGCAGCCATCGCCATGTCAGCTCTTGCTCGGTGCTGGCAGCACGGAGATGGTGTTTCCTACGTTTGATAGCTTGGGATGCCTGTGGGCTGTAATAAAATTCATCTTCTGCACTGTGAATCCCTTCTCTTTAAGCATGGAAGAGGTTACAAATGTGCATAAAATTGAAGCGCAAGTGATTAAATCTCACTCTCAGCCAGTATTGACAGATCTGCCTTGCTGCTGGATGCTGAGGGAGCTTCTTCCTTTGTGGCCTGTGCTCAAGATAATGAAAACCAGTCAAGTGATGAAACTTATATATCCAAAGAGGATTTTTTTGCTTCTGTGTATTTGTTTTTAATATGTTGTTGGCACAGACGTGCAGTTATTTCAAATCCTGTTCCTCATTTCTGGCAGGGGGCGGGTGGAGGCTATCACTTTCCCCCCTGGCCTGTTGAGCAGGTCAGATAATAGCTAAAAAGGGAAAGGTTTTAATTGATCATTGGGCTTTAAAGAAATGTTTCTTATTTTCCATGTGCAGGTTGTCTTCATTTCCATGCCTTACAACGAGCACATCCTTCCTGCTCCCGGCTCTGTGCCCCCCCTTGAAAGGATGTGGGCAAGGGAGGAGGGTGGGAAAATGGGAAAAAGTACAGTGTGTGACAACGAGGACAATTCGTAGCTCGTGTGGAAGTGCAGGTTGTACAGTCACATCCTTAGAATTGACCCTGTGCTGTGGAATGTTGGGGTTTGTGGGGACTGAGGCACCTTCCCTCTGCCCATCAGTCCGGCTGCCGGGAACCGAACGCCCGTCCCCTCTCAGCTCTTCTTGGCAGGCATCGCTCTTGCCGCCTTGGTTTTCCAAAGTTCCTGATTACTTTTGAGACTGAGTGCGATGCTCCTAAAGCCAGCAGACTAGCAGCAGTGTCACCAGCGGGAGAGAGATGGCACCTTCCCTCTCCCCGGCACCCCGTGTTAGCAGTGACACCAGGTGACACTGCCATTGCCCTCTGCATCCCCACAGCCGATCGTCGTCACCTTCTGGAAGCGTGGCAGCCTAGGCCAGATCCCACCATAATGTGGAGAAAACAATTTTCTTTTCAAGCAAAGTGAAGGCAGAACTATAACGGGGGCTGGAGGGGCCTGTGTGGGCTCTGCCTGACGAGCGCGTGGGCTGCGGTTACCCGGGGCTGGACCCGGCCTGGAGATGGTTTCCAGGAGAGCGGCCCTGTCCGTACCTATGAGATTGTATTCCCCAGGTATTCCTCGTACTAATTTATTCTCCTATTAACGTTGTCGCTCTTCACCCCTAATTAGCAGAAAAGGGTGCCTGTCATCAGTAGCGATACGTAGCCTCTTTTTAAATAGAAAGGTCACCTTTTTTTTTTTTTTAAACAAGTTACACGATGCAAATGCCTCAAGAGCACATCTATTTGCAAATATTCAGGCAGTCAATAACTCGGATGTTTCCTTTCCAGGGGGTGTTTTGTGCTCAGCAATAGCCCCCCTTTCTCCCAGGGCTCGTCCTCTTGTTCCCCTGCCCTGGCCCCGGGAAGGGGGACGCGTTTGGTCCCTGCATCTCAGCCCAGCGTTTCAGACCCCCCGTGCCACAGCTACTGGCTCGCCTCCAACGCGTCTAAGTCAACAGCCAGCTGAGGTTGACATAATTATATGTATATTAATTAACATGTATATGTTATTTGCAAGAGGACAATCTGTTTTCACTGTCGGGAAGCCGCCATCCATTAACACGGACAGCAGCAGAGCGTGTGAGATCTCTATCTGCAGCTTAAAGAACAGGGGATGCTCATGTATCCTGGATTAAAGCAGGGTGAATTCTGGTAATGCTGATGTTTCATTAGCATTCCCCATTTTCATGTAAATTAATTTCTTTGAGGGAAATCACATCCTTACCTGGTGCTAATTGTCAATGATAATGATGAGCTGAGACTCGGTAGAGATTCATTATCGAGGAAGGCTGTCTCTCAGATCAAGGCTGGAGCGCTTCTGGAAGTTCTGTATCAGCGGAGCTCCTGGAGTTAGTGCAGGGATGGAGCTGTGGAATGCTCCAGCTGCAGAACACCAGACATGATCTCCTCTGGCCTGACAGCCTTCAAAGCCAAGGACGATTGTCTTTCCCCTCCTAAAATGGCCACGAAGCCTTTATTGATCATTTTATCTAAATTATGGATGATGCTTTTGTCAACTATATTTTTCTCGTGGCGTGGAGCGCTGCCAAAGATAACTTTCCTGTCTCGGGCTCAGACGCGTGGAGCCCGTCTTTGCACAGGGAGGTCACAGAAGTCCACGCTATCAACAATATTTCTTGGCTGAATTCATTTGGTTAATTCTCGTATTGAAAATGAGAAGTGAGCTATTGTGGTTGAATTTGTGAGAAAAACTCATCAAGCAAAATTATCAGGTTTTCTGGAAGCCAGAGCAAAACCCCTGTAAGCAATAGAGGGGTTGACGTGACATGAACCAGGGGTGGAGAGCATCAAAATCTCCTTCTCTGCCATAGGAGTTCTGCTGCTATTTGAAATTGGAGCATGTGATGGATAAAGCTGAAGTATACCACAAAATAATACATGTAATTACTTTGCAACCTGTTTCATGATAATATTTTTTTTTCCAGCTGCATTTTACCTCTCTTCAGCGTTTGATAGCACAGCACAGTTTATTGAATATTTGCAGTCTGGCCTTGGAGGATAATGAGTTTTATCCTGCCATGTGCTGAACGCCTTCGTGTCCAGGAGAAGTTAATGGGAACTGAAGATGCTCAGCGTTTTGTAGGATGGGTCCTTGACTGAGCAGGCAGCTCTGACTCCTGTATGGAACGTGGTGGAAGAGCTGAGCAGGGATTCGGGATAACACTGCAGATGCTGGAGGGTCTTCTGTGGCAGTCTTGAAAGTACCTAGGAGTAAATTGTTTCTTTGCCAGTAAAAAAAAATAGCGAACACCATGAAAAATATTTGCATTTGACTGCACTCTCATGCGTTAGACTCTCAAAATACTCTGAATTGTTGGTGTCCTTGGTTAAGCAAGTATTTCAGAAAAGCAGACCGCCTGAGCAATTAATAGCGGTCTCTGATTAATAGTGCTGTCTGGCTGTTGGCCCCCCGCCATGGGAAAGCACCGCGCTGGCTGTGGGTAGCGATAGGTTCCCCAGGAGGGGGATGCTCTGGGGGGCAGGCAGAGCCCCCCATCCCGGGCAGGGCGGAGAGCAGAAGGTCAGCAGCAATCCCAGAAAAGCAGCCTTATCCCTTCCCTTACTTATCTTGCAAATGTGTGTTTTACCGGGGAGGCGCTGAGGCTCAGCTCTGTTTGTGTATTCGGGTTCCTGTGCGGGGTTGATTACGATTCACGTCGTTGTATTTTGTTGAATCCGAGTTACTCAAAGCCCCACAGATGCTGAGTAAGAATAGTCCATAACAACAGCAATGCCTGGCAATCTTAACCTTTTGAGAATATCCATTAGCTTGAACTGGTCTCCTGATAACTCGGTTAGTTAGAATATTGGATTTTAATCTTTACTGCAAGAGCATGCATGCTTCATACAGGCTTTTTTTTTTTTTTTAAATGAATAAACGGGGAAAGGCCTTTTCTGTATTCAGTGGAACAGAGTTTAATATAAAATCGCATAAGCCCAGTACATGTAGTTACATCCTAGTTACAGAATTTGCATATAAATAGCAGGTTTTTTGTGAACATGCTTGATGGAGAACATGTTATCAGTTGGTATGTCCCTAATCTGTCAGTGCCAAAGTATTGCAGAATGTTTTGCTTTATATTCAGCTGCAAATATTTGGAATTTTTACTGACAGAAGTCTGTAGTGTTGCTCACAAAGTAGTTACTGACTGGTTTTATTTATTTCTTTTTTTGCAAAGAGATTTAATTTGAAGGTCATAATTGGGAAAGCTGATACCTTCATCCCCATATTGAAAAATTCTCAGAAGTCATAAAACTTGAATAAGAATCTCTTTATCCATGAGAAAAGCCAAGTTTAGCCCAGGAGATTTAAGAAGTGGGAGAGAATATTGCTGGTTTTTTTTTTTTTTTTTAAAAAAAAAGAAATCTTAATGGGATCTAGTTGTGGTGCCTCAGCAGTGAAGTCACACAGACTGCAAGACTATAACGAAATCAATCAGCGGTAATTTTGTTTTATCGTAATAGCCAGGGCTGCAGACACCGCCTGGGCTGATCCGACAGCCGTCTGCCTGGGGCCGTGTCGAGGGAGGATGCTCAGGGGGATGCGGGAGATGCCGGAGCATCCCTGGCCGTGCCCGCAGCCCCCGGACCAGCGGCCGTCCCTCTCCCCGGGGGGCTGGCCCGGGCTTTCTCACCCCTCTCCCGTTTTCCTTTCCAGGCCCTGCTGCAAAAAAGAAGTACGTCAGTTATAACAACCTGGTGATCTAGTCCGTTTTGCCGCGTGGGGCGGAGGACGGGTGAGGATTTTCATCCCCGGCGGGCGCATCCCTCCTCCCGAGCCCCCCCCGGGGTGTCCCCTCGGCGGGGGCGAGGGGCGGCCGGGGCAGGGCCAACGCCGCGGGAAAGGGCCAGCGGAGCCCCCGCGCTCCCACCGGCGGCTCCATGGAATACCCTTCATCGCTCTCGGCTTCGTGCGTGGCTGGCGCTGCCGCCGGCCGTGGCCCGGGACCCGCGGCACGGGAGGACGGGCTCCCCGGGGCGGGCGGCCTTCGGCTACAAGGACTCTCAAGGGGCTAATTTCTGTCTTTCTATGTACTTCCAGACTGCAAGTTTTTGAACTTTCTGTACAGTTTGTGAGGATTTTTTGCATATTGCCATCCCTGTCGTTTCGAGCTCACTGTTTCGTTTTTTGGATGCACAGTTTCATTGAGGGCTTGTTCTCTCAGACTTAGCACATTAAAAACAAAACCCACCAACAACTATGGATTTAAAAGACCTATGTACATGACTTGTATGATTACTATTGTATCACTGCGATCCATATACGTTATTTTTTTTTAACTAAACAAACAAACAAACAAAAAAAAAAGAATTTAAAGACCAAAAACTGTGCTGGCGAAGTTAGTCCCCCCCCTCCAACTTCACAACTCCAATGGGCTGCAGAGGAAGCAGAAAGGATTTTTGCTGAGTTTTAGTAGAGGTCTTGATATTTGGAATGCATGCCAGTAATGTATTTTATGGTACATGTTAATAATTTATGTTTGATATTTGTATTTGTGTTCTATTTTGTTATTTTATTTAAGGTATATGACTATTTTGCAATAATTTCAATAATTCTTATGATATTTGGAGGAAAGAATATGGCTTTTACATGTCTTGAGGTTTTTTTTCTTTGTTGATGCCCCACCATGATTGACCAGTGTGATAAGGACTTAAAAAAAGCATGTATGTTTTATACTGTTTGTAATAAGTAATTTCGTTAATCTTGCTGCTTATGTGCCAATTTAGTGAAACCAATCTTTGCCGCAAACTCCTCCCTTCCTTTCCATTCTCTCGATCCTGTGATATTATCCAAGAATGTATCAATAAAGGATTTTGGTTAACTTTTTTTTATTTACTCCAATAAATATATTTTTTCAGTTGTTCCCTCCCCCTCCCCCCTTGTGACTAAAGTTTCTTTCATGACGTGGTCAGACGTGGACATCCAAAAACCCGACGCAGAGGTACGAAGAGCAGGTCTGGGAAAGGTCCCGGGGGAGCTGGGAGGTAATTGCAGGGGAAAAAAAAAAGAGCCTTTTTAAGCACCGGGATCTACACCAACCCCCAAAACCCCAGTTACAGTCACGCTGAGGACGCCCGCGGGGGCTTTCTCCTGTCTGGGCTTGGTGGTCTCCAGAGCTGCCTTCAACTGTTGAGTCTTCTTCATGACTTTGAAGGATATTATCTTCAACAGCACACCAGGACGCAATTAAGTGAGCAACTAATCAAAGCCAATCTGCGAGGCAAGCGGTGGGTGAGCTGGGGGGGGGAAGGGAAAAGTTTAGGCAAGAGGTGAGAGGAAACTCATTGCAGTTGCAGCACGGCACCCCAGCGCTGCCTCTGGCGCGGGAAAAGGGGTTTGGCTGCGACGCGACGATTGCTTTGGAAAGTATTTAGCCTCCCATTTTCTCTAGACAACTTGATCAATTATGCTGATGAAGTTAATCAGCATCAAAAGACAATTTGACAGCTGCAGCAGGGGCCACAGCGCATAGCGATGAAGACCACGTCAGACCTCGAGTGACTCTTTGTGCCTGCGAGCGCCGGGGCTGGAGGGGTGTTTGCAGGGCCTTCTCCTGGTTGTTTCAATGGTCACAGATCTGATAACGAGTTACAGCAAAGATGAGATTCCACCCAAGCAAAGAAATGAATTTATTCATTTATTATTATTAGCAAGAAATGAATTTTCAGCCCAACAAAAGGCAGAGGCTCTGCAACATCGTCCTTTTTCTCTGCCCTGCCCATAAGCACGAGGACAGCCCCAGCACTGGGCTAAACAAGTACCTCACCATCAAACAGAGAGTCTTGCACAAAGACCCCATTTTTTTTTTCCTGAATTGACGAAAAAATGGTTTGTTGGTTTGTTTTTCACTTTTTTTGGAGAAAGGGGGAGGGAGGTGGAGGGAGAAAATGGTGCTGCTGGGAGGAGTGACGTGGGGGTTCGGGGTTTATTTTTGATTTCTTCTCCCAGCTCACATTGCATTAGATCCAACAGAGAACAAAGCCTGAGGCTTTCATTTTCCTGCTTATTTTATTTTTTCAGGGGCGTGTGGGCACTCACACGTGCACACAAAGTGTGTGTAGACACCACAAGCCTCTGGTTGATGAGCCGCGTTGTTGGTTAAAGCCGAGCTGGGTGATGTTTTATACATCTGACCACAGTCAGAGCCCAATTTCCTCTGAACGTGCACAGCCCCAACATCAAAGTTCTCTTCTCGTTTACTTCAGGTTAACACGGAGTCAGGCTTAAATGATTTATCCACCCTGAATGCCTTTCTAGTTTGATCACTGCCTGAAAAAGTAAGTAAATTGAGGAGGCATGAAAAGCCTGGATATATTTTCGTATATCAAAGTCCTACATGGACTACGCTGGCTTTCATTTGTGTCGTTCCACAGCCAGGTCCCTGGTGAGGCCGATGCAGACACAGTTGTGTGGTTACAGCTCCCTGCTGGGACAACTGGAAGTTCAACCAGTGTATGACCGGCTTCTCCGTGCACACGGTGTAGAAAACACCAGCCCTGTACTCGCACAGCTGTATTATACCTGTATGATAAAGTGTATTAATAGCTCTTGCTATGGATGTGTGTAGCTCCATATATTGATAACCACTTTATGTTACATACATAACCACCGTTTAATACACAATCGTGTTTGTTGTAGTAAGATATTTAAGCATTAATTTTGATGTTTAATAATATAAGTGCAATAGTAAAATTTTTAATCACCTCTACCTCTCTTTATCTACGTGTTAAAACTCTGAAGCGAGTCACTGAGGAGCCCAGCAAAGCACCGTTGGAGCAGCTCAGACGAGGTGAAGTTCTTCCATTGTAGGCTGTTGATCTTTTTTTTTAATTATTCCACAAGCTACACCATGCTATTACACCCACACAGCACATTTTCAAACAACAAAAACTAATAAATGAGCCCTTAGCTCCATTTAGAGTCCTTTATTTTACAATTGGCTGTGCTTAGCATCAGTGCAGCGTTACCAGTGTTTTCATAACATCTTCATCTTATTATCCCTTGACTTCACACTGGTATTACCAGTCTGATTTTGGTCCCTGTGGGTGTGCTATTATACCTGTGAATGGAACACGACTGGCCCTTTGCATAAAAGATGACAAGTTTTGTGTCATGTAAATGGTAGCTGTCAATGACAAGGCCTTTCATGAGTGAGACGGACTTTGGTTGGCCAAGGAAAGCTGGTGGGATTTCCTCCCCCCTCAAAACAAACACCCCAGGTGCTGAAAAAAACATGTAAAACTAAAGGTGGGGCTGTTTAAAGAGAGAGATCGTTGCTTGAGGTGAGGTTATGTAGATTAAGAGGTGACCGTGGGCTCTGCTGGGGACTCTGCACCTCCACGGAAAGGCCTCCTCCAGCTGGAAGAGACTGAGCCACCCAACCCATGGCAATGACCTCCCAAGGCCCCCGAGGGGCTGCCCACGCGGGGAGGCCCAGCAGCTTCTCCGTGTGCGGGGGCTCTGCCCCGCCGTCCGGAGCACACCCTCAAGAGAACAAAGTCCTCCACTTCTCATGGTGATGAACATACTGTGAAAAATGCCCGTGTGATTAGGCTGGGAAAAAATAATGAAGAATGAGAGTGATTTCTATTTTTTCGTTGCCATTTATTATTTCGTCTGAATTATACCCAAATTGTTTTGGTATGTTAATGCCAAGTTTATTGTTCATAAATATCATTGCAGAGTTAAGCTTTCCGGGCATGCTATATGATAGATAATGACAATTATTTAGGCTGAGTCAGAGCTTAGTCTTCATTTGTGACATTAATTGCCTATATATATAATTAAATGCACTATAATGCTGCCATATACAGAATCTGTGCATCCATGAAAGTGCTAATCAAACACATTTATTAATTTCTAAGAGTGCTTTTTGTAAAGGCTTTGATACAGTTGAGTGTTTTTTGGTAAACAGTCTTTTTGATAAGATGTTTAGCAAAATATTTTGATAATTGCTTTTTGTGCTACAGGCATAATTAATATTATTTATAACAAATTAATAGAAGCCGAGGGGTGAGACGCCGCTTCCCTCCAGCTGGGCAGATGCTCTGCCTTTTACTCCCACGGAGTCGGAATCACACCTCCAGCCCCCGGTGTCCCCGGCCTTTCCCAAAACAACTTCAAAAGGACAAATTTTCGAGTATGTTGAGGTTGATTGAGGGTTGCTGCATAGAGTTACAAAAGCTGGAGTCCTATAAGATCCGGGCTGTGCCCTATGGGCTTGTTTCTATCAGTTCTTCACCCTCAGCCCACGCTTCGGAGGAAACAGATTTGAACTTGCACCTCCCACATCTGGGGCTGTCAACTTCAATCCCCCATTTTATTGTGAGCTTGCCAATCATCACAGCTTTATTTAATATTTACTGAGGAATAAAGAAAGAAGGGTTCTGGGGGGCAGGTGAGAGAGGTGCTGCATTTGAAGCTGTTATTTTAGTCTCTTGAGGGCACGGTGTGTTCAGCCTCCCAGGAGGGACACGTCTTGGTTCCCTGTTATCGTCTGGCCTTGGTGAGGGTGTCTGCAGCAGCAACGCATCATAACACACATAGGAATTATTTTACCCTATAACACGGTCAGTAAATCCAAGAGCTCCAGACAGGGCAGGGGTCCTGCCTTAACCGCTGTTGTTAATATGTGCACAGGAGTACATTTATTTTCTAAGATGTCTATTTGCTGCTTGCTCTCTTGATATAGCCACTAAGCTTTGTATTTGTATCACACATTTATTTCCAGTAAATGTTTTATTTTCAGTAACTGCTTTTATTTTTTACTGCCCAAGAAAAGTACTCATCCTTTTTTCCCTTAAGAATGATCTCAACTTTATTCTTTCCTCCAGGTTTGTGGGGTTTTTTTAATGCCTGTAGTATACTTGGCTGCATATAATGTACAAAACCAAAAATAGACCCTGCACAGAAAATGGACCTACGGGGAACAGTACGAGCTTTCCCTTCCAGCTCCTGCTGGAACACAGAGGAGCGAGGCTGCATGTTGCAGTGCTGACCAGAAGAGCCGAGGAGCAGCATATCCCCGTGCCCTTAATCCACTCTTGGGCATCAGGACCAAGAGAAAAAGTCCTGATTTAAGACCTTGGTGATTTACATGAAGAGGCACAGTAACAACATGGCCAGAGGAGCATCCTGATGGTGCCAGAGCACGGGATGCCACCACGGGGAGAGAGGGGACACATTGCTGGCGTTATGCCTCTCCCTGAAAGCAGAGGGACGTGTGGTAATTTATTTTCAATTATTAATACTTTGTTGTTGATGAATACTTAGCCTACATCTCACTTTGCTTCCTCCACCCCCCTCCCCATCACTTCATTAGCAGCAGGCTCACACAGACCCTGCAATCCGTGAGACAAAAGGCCCAGTTCTGTGTCTCGGGATCCGGAGAGCGTACGTGTTCCCCACAATCATTTTCAAACCGTGTAACATGGGTGTAAAAGACCTTGACCAATGGCAGCAGGTAATTAAAAAGACATCATTTTTCAGCCTGGACACACACATAAGTGGTAGAAAAGACTAGAGTTTTGGACGTCTGGGAAAGATGGCTGAGAAGGACAATAATCTACACACGCTCCTGCCTGCATAGTTCATGTTTGGTGGGCTCTAAACATTATGAAGCAATATAACTAAATTAAAGATGAGCCATTTTCAGCAAGGAGGCAAAGAAAGGGGGATTGAAATCCCTCAGGAAATAATCACTTTAACCCCTGGAGCAGCTGTTCCCTGTAAAATCTTGATGGATTCCATAAACCTGCCAAGGGCGTGCAGGTGGAGCACGGTGGGACTGTTCTGCTCACACCGTGTGAAATCACGGTAGGACCAGCTCCTCCAGAGTCCCCCAGCCCCTTGCTTGACGTGGGTCTTACTGCTGCTCCACCACCGCTACATCAAACAGCAGCTTCACAAGGCTGGGTTTGACCCCGGGGCTCCCTAGTGCGGTAGCCGAGGGCACTGCCCCAGGCATCCTCCACAAAAACAGGGAAAAAAAACTGTGTGTGAATTACAAGGTGCATCTGAGCCCTGGTTATGTAGTTAAGAATTGTTACAGCTGCAAAAGAAAGAAGAAAAAGGAAAGTATCTCATCCCCCTTTGGCAAATGCAGGTCAGACAACACCCTCCTGGAAGGAGCTTGCCGGGGATCCCAAACCCTAGTGTGGTACTTGCAGGAGAACATCAAAACCCTGGGGCTGAGGAAGACAGCGGTTCTGCTTCTAAAAAAAAAATCTGTAAACCTGATAAATTCCTGTATTAACACCGTCCTTTCTCGGGGTCCCCATAGCAGGACCCCCTGGTAAGGATGGTTCATGAAGTCGGTGTGTCCAGCCATGTCAGTGCCACCTCCGTGAGAAGTCCTCTGCCTTCAACAGGCTTCCTCAAGGCATCTGTTGGGCAGCACCGAAGATTTGGCCTATAAAGGGGTGCAACATCTGTCTGAGAGTAATTTTCCTATCTTGGGAGCCACAGTCTTCAGCTTTAGGACTTAAAGAAGTCCACTCTTCTCTGTGTGCCAGGATGTGTCTTAATTTCTGCCAACCTCTTCTCTATACCTTCACCATTAAAAGTGTGTAACAAAAAGGATAACTGGCTCCCATACACAACCCCCTCTTCGTTTAACAGGACGCTGATATAAAAGCCTGCCTTTTCAAAATAATTCAGTAAAAATGATCCATACCCTTTTTCTGCCTGGATTATTATACTCGGTTTATTCGTTTTATAGACAGCAAAATCATCTAGTGAATATTAATGACTGTGATTTTACTCTGGCGTTATTTAAAGCTAAAAGGGTAAATGTTTTACTTACAGCCACCGGGAAGTCTTCTAAGTAGGGATCATTCGTTTCAGGCCACTGTGGGACTCTGTATGAAAGTGGCTGAGGGACTGAGGCGGTGGATGCCACCTCCCTGCACTCCAAAGCCTTGTCTCTCTCCTCCGTAGTGATGGACACAGTTTCAGCCCCAAAGTGCCAGGTTCAGTTCCCATCGACAAAAATGCATCAAGAGTGCTATTAAGCAAAGAGTTTGCTTTTCTTATGTCTTTCCTGATGCTGCTGGTGGCCTCCAAAGTGGGTATAAAACACTTTCTTGATCTCAGGTACATCCCGGATCCCAAACCTGCCTCCGAGACACTTCTCTTCCAGGAGAAAGAGATGAAACTCCAGGCAACCTGCTCTAGTGGAAAGTGTCCCTACCCATGGCAGGGGGTTGGACCTAGATGGCCTTTAAAGGACCCTTCCAACCCAAACTTCTATGATTCTACGTTACATTCTCCCAAAATTAATCAACAATAACTTAAAGATCTATCATTAAAAACTGGGGGTGTTTTTTTCAAACACAGCTGCTTTTAGGACTTTTTTACATGTTGACTCAAGCTGTTGAACGTGTGTTAGTGAAAGAGGAAAAAAATGAACCCTTTGGGGTATATGTGGGTAGTGCTTAGTGAAGGACAAATTGATGCACTGCAATAACATATGGAAAAGCATAAACACTCATTTTGTTTGATAATTGACTCAGTGTTAACTTTTATTCTGTTTATGAAATTTTAAGATGGGAGGATCTTGAGGAGGCTTACCAATTAATTCCTATTAATAGAATAAAATAGAACAGTAGAAAGTACAGAAGGCAAATGAAATAATCTTCCCTGCTCATCATGTCTCAGCTTCGGCAGGAACTAAAACTTGGATGCAAAATATAAAACTCCTCCAAAATAGCGCTTTATTGGTGTCTTGTCCAATTGTTTTCCAATCCGCTAGAATTTTTCATCTTTTATTAAAGAGGTGAGCTTTGTGTAAGGACTATTTCGTTTACAGTAGAAAATGTATTTGTCTGTTGTCTTTCATTTACAAATACATGGAAAAGAAGTAACTTCTTGAAATAACTTATCAAAACGTGACTTCTTGTCCGAATTCCTTCTCCAGCAGCAAAATTAATTTTATATGTGGTTCATCTCATAGTACTTATATAATGTGAGTACCACGTGGACTATTGTTGCTATTCAGCGAGCAAATGGGTTTTCTTGGCAGCCTAATGATCTGTGCAAAATGTATTTGAGTAGCTTTAGCTATTTTTCTGAACCCATTAGCAGCTATGAAAATCTTTAGTTAACCTAATCTTATGACTCCATCCGTCATAAAGTGTCATTTACTCTGCAGCCCCTCGTTCTTACTCGCAACCCAGACCTAAAGAAAAGTTTACAGCATTTTTAATTCCCTTTGCATTAATGCACAGACAGTGATTACGGCTGTCCCTTGCTGGCCTTTTTACAGATCACATGCAGGTATGTATGTTCCACCAAACACCCATTTTCTTCCCTAATTCTCAACTATTGGAAGTGGAAAAATCTTCCACTTCAGCTTATCTGACCGATAGGAAGTCCTGTGAAACTGATAACAGATGATTTGTTATTAATCATTTTATTTTATTAATCATAAGTATTAACAGCATGGGAAAGGGCTTAAAATCAGGCCCCAACAACGTGTCCCAAACACCCAGCTGTGACCACCCTGGCCAAGGAGAGGTGGGCAAGGACAGATCTGCTCTAAAGAGGTCTCAAAACTACAGGAAAAGCTTCCAAATTCCTCCACAGGCACCCGGGGATCCAGCCAGGAAGCCAGAGGGATATTTCATCCTGCCTGATTTTACTCTGTTTTAACACACAGATACGGACACGAAGGCAAACATCTATACCAACTTTATATATATACACTCAGAGTGTATCTATAACGTTTCTGTTTTGACAACTGCAGATCGCTCTTTTAAGCACTGGCTGATCCATTTCGGGTGGCTGGGACACGAGCAGCAGCGTGACCGACACAACCCGAGCCATCCCCTTGCACGGCTCCATCTCAGAGCCGCAGCGGGACTGAAGACAAATCCAAGCTGTTCCCGAAGAATTAATGATCTCAGTTTAACATCAACTCTTAATTCTATGTCCTAATAGTCTCAATGCAAACTGGAGATTTTTGATGGAATGTAAAAGTCTTTTTAAGAATATTATCTAACCGTGATATGCTCTATCTCAATGCTTAGATTCCAAAAACTTTAGGCTCTCTTACCTTTAAATTACATCACCTGTGAGCTTCTAGTTTATTAGACAGATAAATATCATTACAAGTTCTTGGTGTCTGTGACTAGACTGTGAGTGTTAGAGGATTAACTGGTGAGATGGTGTCTAAAGAAACCCAGTCTATACAATTTCTCTTTGAAAGAACCCACAGTTTTGCTGGGCATGGGAAGAATAAAAGAACAGGAGACTCCTTCCTTGCTCACAGCTCCAAACCTTTTTTTGGCCCATACTTTTGGCTTTTTGAGGGGCTCCGTGACTGCTGGACTCCTGGGGACCTGTGCCAGCCCAGGAGGGAGCTCCAGGAGGATGGGGATCAGCTGGCTGTGCTGGCTGGAGTCTCCATCCTTGGAGACACTCAAGCCCCAGCTGGACAAGTTCCTGGGCTCCCAGCCCGGCTCTCGGCAGACTCCAGTGGTTCTTTCCAGCCCCAGACATTCTGTGAGTCCACGATTATTGTCGGGGAAAGCCAATGCTTCTGCCTCCTCCCTGTGGATCTCAGGAAGGTTTTAGCACGCTCAGGGATACGCACGGCCCTGAACCACAATGACAGAACGTCTCTCCTTTCCGCCTGCCAAAATAACTTTTAAGCAATAGGCTTTGTCTGTTTTTATCGCAGGCTTATTGCCCCAGCCACAGATTTATTAAATCCAGCAATGACAGCAGTTCTTTCTCCTCGTCACAAGCTTTTATCTTGTTGTTAAAAGTTTTAAACAGCATCTCACACAACAATGAACATCACATACATTTCAATGGGCCCCTTCAAGGAAGAAATTCAGTCAATCTGTGACGAATGTATCTCAATCTATTGCTTTTTAACTTATAAAAAAAGAAAGACTGTCTCCTACTATATTAAATCATACGATAAGAGAGGTTGGCACTAACTTTTCAGGTGGTATAATCCTCTAGCTGCTCTTTCCCGTGTGGCTTTGGAGCAGATAAATTATACTGCATGTGCCCTTCCCAGTGCCCAGAGCAGAGGGTGAGTGAATTGGTAGAGATCATGTGCCGCTAGGAGCCAGGCAGCAGAGCATCGCAGAGGAACAGGGGAAGTATTTCTGGCCTCTCCGTGCCTTCTGGCTGGTGCTTCCATACTCTTTTTCTTTTTGGGTTCCCATTGCTACAAGGATGAGTGGCCAGAATTACCCATAGTGGGGCTAATTCTTCTTAGCCATGCATATGCTTAAGACATTATTCACCTGAGGAAACGGTAATGAGATGCAGGTAAGAGAAAAAGAAACCAAAGTGGCTATAAACAACGCAGTGAACTATTTGGGTTTCATAGAGGCCAAAGCTTCACCTTGGAACCAGAGGACTCCCTGAGCCATTGGTATTCCCCATACGTCCTTTTCATCTCTCGCTTTTTATGATGGAGATTTCTCTCGCCTGTTGAATCTCGTTGTAGCCAACAAATGACTCCGAGATACAGAAGCACGTCAAGCACAAAACACATTTCCTCACATTTGCCTTCATGTACATCTGCTTACCCGTTTATTTTGTGAAGTTGATCCCAACACTCTAATTACTACTTCAGAAGCGTTCCCTGTCCTAAAAATACTTCTCAGTTTCATCTCCTCTGTGCAGGCTGGAAGACGGTGTCTGCTGATTGAGTAAGCAAATGATGATGTGCTGTCAAGTAAATACAATTTGAAACTGCAGCAAAAAAAAGTAAGATCTACAATATTCATATGGTAAATGAAGAAAAACTGAATGACAGGGAAATGCATGTATATGGAGTTATGGCTCATACAGATCTACACCCATAAAATTCATACAGCAAATGTACTTTGGTCAGAGGATGAATAACGTCCACCACATTTGCAAAGCCTGGAGGTCTTTTACAGAGGGAATCCAAAAGAAAGATGACAAGCACTGGTCAGGATCGGCGGGCTCTTAAACTCCCAGAGGGAGGATGCAAATGCCAACAACTCACCTGGACCTTCCAGTGAATCCCTGCCTTCCCCCCTCGGATGGGCACAGTCTGGCACACGTCATGGGAGCTCCCCAGTTGGAGAAAGGATGAGACATGCAAGGAAGGGCTTGCTTGGGCTGGTACCTCTCATGCCAGAAGTCACTGGAAAACACTTCTGCTTCTCTTAGGACCTTTCATAGATGAGGAAGTAAAACCAACAGGAATCCCTGTAAAAAAACCAACCAAACCAACAAATGTACTTGGTCTATATCATTGGAGGAAAACAGGCTGATCAATCTGTTCACACAATAAATCACACTGGGCAGCTGCAAGGATTTCTTTTTTTAACTTCTAGTCTTGTTTTTCTCATTATTCTTGAGCACTCTAGGTTTCTTAACAATGTAAGCACTTGCTTAGAGAAAGCCAGATCTAAGTTGGAACAAACCCCACTTTCAATGCACACAGCTATTTATGTT
Source organism: Xenus cinereus (assembly GCA_025774025.1). Taxonomy (NCBI): domain Eukaryota; kingdom Metazoa; phylum Chordata; class Aves; order Charadriiformes; family Scolopacidae; genus Xenus; species Xenus cinereus. Next base: position 15,176,731 of record JAOXJK010000003.1, read on the forward strand.
CTCCACCTGGTTCATCTCTCTTGTTGTTTTTTATACCCTTATCTTTTACAAACATATTTACCTCTGTAGCTCAGAAGATGAAATTAAGTAGATATAGTGATAAGCCAACAAGGAGAGAAATTTTAACTCTTCCAAAGGTGATACTACAACCCTCCAAGACCTGTTTTTATCGTTCTCAGAAAAAAAGGTGTAAATCCTAGAAGCATCACAGGTCCCTGGCCACCACGTGCTGCTGGGCCCTGGCTGTCGGGGCTGAGCTCATTCCCAACAGGCACCATAAGAACTGGGGGATCACAAAGGGCCTCCAGCTTCATGCTTTGTGACCCTCCACTAGGAACTGGAGCAGAAGAACTTCAGAAAAACTTAGAAATATGTAGGAAAGGGGAGGAAAACATGATAATCAGCAACACATTGGTAATGAAAACTTCAGATTCAATAAGTTTTTTAACAAATGCAAAGGACAGCGATACACTTCATCCCGACCCTGGGTTCAGTCTGAGGAGACACCAGTCCAGCTCCTTTCCAGTGGAGGTCTGGTTTGGAAATACCTACTTTTCTTCTTTGCAGCAAAGTTCTCATGCTAGAACCATTCTGAAGCCTTTTCACGGGGTTAATTACAACCTGAAAGCTATCTTTCTTCTTCTCAAATCCAGGCCAGTATCAATGTGACAGCCACCCCCAGGACAGGGACCCATACCCCATCTGGGCTTAAATTTACAGGCACCTTTTAGATGACAAGGTCTTCCACGTCCGTGTATGACTGATGGTATTTCTAGAGGTTGGTAAGGAAAAGGACTGCAGTCTTTAAGTCTCTCAGGGTTCAGGGGTCCTCACCGCTGCCGTTCGCCTCTGAAGAGGAGCACATGAAGGACACTTCCTTGGAGAAGCTGTTCATGGAGTCAGCTATCCCGTGCTACCTGCCTGTAGTGACACCCAGAAGCCAAAAGGCAGACTATGAGAGACGAAGAAAGCAAAGTGTAATTTAGAAATAAATTTAGAAAGGAGAACTTTTCAGAAATTTTTCCATTACTTTTCATCACAGCACCTTTGTGTGGTCCTTACCTTCTTATCTGGAAATAAGACGCGCGCCGAGGAGCGCAGTAATTCAGAGCTGGTGTTTCCTTCCCCACGGGTACCCACAGAGCCGAGGGTTTCCTTGGAGGGAGCCAGGGTGACGTACAAAACGCAGACACTAGAGGGCAAGGCCGTATGCACGTTTATTGCGGCGGGCACGGGATGCCGGGCACAGCACCCGGGAGAAGGTGGAACCCCAGCCCGACACACCGATCCACCAGCCCTCGTCCCCGTGAGTGACACCGACACACTCAAAGTCGCTTCCTGAAGTCCCGCTTCAGCACTGCCAGGGCAGCTTGGTATTTCACACTCTTCATCGTTTCCTCAGTTTGGATCCGTGCCCGCACCCAGACCTATGGCTGTGAGCGTGTGTACACCCACGGGCTGCTGTACATTTAGTGTCGCACTAAACAGCAGGGATTACACAGAAACCCGCACTGAAGGACGCCAACATTGTAGAATAATGACTCTGGGCTGTGGAAGTGGCCAAAGGTGGGTTGTACAACCTTAATTTGGCCCCTTAATACAGTACCAGAAACCTTTTAATTTCAATTAAATGTTAGCATTCCATTTTTATTTCCCAAGAGACTCTAGCGGGGCAGTATTGCTTAATTAGCAACCTTCCCACATTTTATTTTAGTCACATCACTCACTGTGAGCCCCAGGCCCTTTTTATGTGACCTACACAAAACCTTCTCTGAATATAACTATCCATATAATATAATATACTACCTAATACTACTACATAACTCGTATAAAATTATTAACTTCCTCTTCAAGCATTTCAGTGTTCATTGCTCTAGTTCGAGCGTTTTACACACATCAGTAGGCTTTCTTCCAGAGATTTCCTCTGATGCAAGGTGGTATTACTGACCCTTCCCATCCTGAACGCCCTGAGTTCCGCATAATACCCATGAAAATCAGACTAAAGCAAATATATTTGCACCACGGCCCTTTGCCTGTTCAGTAGAGCTCACTCCCCAAGACCAAATTACCACGTTTTATTGTAAGAGTTTCAGAAGTCCTTGAGAAGAGCCCACCTAAAGCTCAATCCGAGGGCTCCAGCCCAAAGAGGTGTCCTCTGACACGTGGAGGGGCTTCCACTGGCTCTGGGGGTACCAGCAACTACCCCTGGAGGAGGGACAACTTTCCACCCACATTATTGTCAACAGAGGAAGAAGAATAAAGACCTCATATCTCTAAAAGCTGATGTACAGCTACAAACCCAGGGATCAGTGTCTGGGAGCCAGCCAAAGCTGGAAACAAGGGTCAAGAGGGAAGAAGAGAGGTCCATATCCCCTTGAACGCTTCTGTCCGGCGGGCGCTGGTTGCCACACAGGGCAACTGGAAGGCTTCTTTGCCTTGAAAAAGCTGCCCATCACCCCAACAGGACAAATGTAATACAGGAGTAGGCAGTTAGGACTTTTTTCCTCACGTGGACACATGTCTCAGCTGGCAGAGGAGAAGACAGCGGGGCTGGGATCCACATTGCTCCTTCTGAGGGTAAGACTTCTCCAGTCCCAAGGGAGCTCCTTCCCACTGAGCCCGTGCTGAGCCCCGGCTCCTTCATCCCCCCACAGCTCTCTCTCACGCCGCTTCTCAGGGAGCATCACAGCATCCTGAGAACGAACGCTGCTTTTCTTCTTCCTCCCGGGGAGCCCCGGTCGGAGAACCTCAGGGGTGTGAAGAGAGCTGCTGGTGAGAGGGAGGGCCGGCTGCCGGGGAGGGGGTCCTCCTCTCCTTGGCTGCCCCCGAGAACGTACCTGCCCGTCGGCATCCCCGACACGCAGCAACAGCACAGCGAAATCTCTCCTCTGCAAAGCTGAAGGTAACCATTTCCACAGCTGGTGCCTTTTCATACCTGCCCAGGAAAAGGAATCGGGAGAGATGACAGAAGCCGCAGTAGCCACAACATGACTGGAGGAGAACTATCAAGTAAATCCATTTAAAAAAAAAAAACTAAAAAAAAAAAAAGCTTCCCCTCACAAAGATAAAGTAACTGAAGCTGATGAAATGCTTCCATCTGGCCAAATAAAAAGAAAAAAAAAATACTACATACATGAGGGAAAACAAAACCTAAGGAGAATTTCTAAAAAAGTTATTTTTGGAACTAAACTGCAGAATCTAAGGTCAGAGATACAGGAGATACCCTCACAGGAGAAGCTCCTGATGCTGTATAGTTGTGTTCTGGGTTTCCAGGTGGAAAGGGGGATAGGAGGGAAAGTGGCTAAATTCCTATTTGCCCAAATAAGATCCAACACAGTAGCCACATAATGCTTATTTCGTATCTCATTTTATGATGCATTAGGGATGCTAAAAGATGTTACCCCCCCACACACGTGGGATTTATGATGCCATTCAGAACTGTGTGAGCACACTTCATTTTCTCTCAGATTTCCACCCACACATAGACCTGGCCAACAAGTGGGTTAAGAAACATAAAAGACCTTGTATTTAGCTCTAAGCGAGTCCTCTTTCTAAAAACTTAACCTAAATGTGACTGAACACATCAGGTCAAACTTAATAGAGATTTCCTCAAGTTATTTCAATTAAAGAAATAAATAACCTAGCAGGAAGTGTACCAGGAGTTCCAGAGGCAGCCAGACCTCGGAACTGGGAGAAATTCCCATTACACACCTACGGCCGCCTGCGACGCTATGAACCAGCTGCAGCCTCTCCTGAGGTGCAGAGAGAATATTTTCTTAATTTCCATTTGTTCAGTCGGCTTCTCCCCCCAGAGCCCCTTCCTCCAAGTGCAGAAACCAAGGGGGAAAGGAGAAAACAGGAAAACTGGTTTCCCACTTCCAAGCAGAATAAAACGATGCAGAAGAACCTCCCAGCAACTACCTGTAATGTCTTAAAAAGACTCAATGGCCAGCAATTCTACTCAGGAACTTTAGCTTGTGTTTCTATTACTTAGAGCAGAACAGATTTTAAAATTAAAAACATAATTTGCCAGGAACTTTTCCGATGTATTCTACATAATTGAAGTAGTTTTTCTTAAGCTGTAGAGGAGTTTTAGGATGCTGCTGATCCGCTTTTTAAATGAACTTTCATTGCCTTCCAAGAGCTGTCTGACACCAATCACGAGTAAAAACAGTTAATTAATCTGATAAATAAGAAATTTCTCTCTTCATTCTCTAGTACAATAAAAAGTGAATAATAAGAATGTGAACGCTGCTACGCAGCGTATAGGATCCTGTATAGGATCATAACTGAGGACAGAGCGCACTTTTCTCAACAGCAGAAATCAGCATCAGTCTCGGGGGAATAAATATCACCTCTGTTTAGGAAATAAAAAGACTTCCAGTGTGGGAAAGGACTAATTATAACTATCACTTAAAATCATTATAAATTAATATTATAAATATTAAAATCACCAACTTTGAAAACAAAAACACAAAAACCCCAACTTTGAACAAATGTTTTGTTAGCAAAGTTGTTAGCCAAACCGCTGGGTACTCGCTGTGTGGGGTTATGCCCCGGGTGACTACGGGGGGCGGCCGGACCCCTCCGCATCCGCGTGTGGGGCGAGTGGGATCTCGTCTGTCCCCGACACACCGCAGGGCTGCCGTGGGATTTCAGGTGACACCCGTCCTCTCCGGTGGTTTTTCTTCTCCAATTAGAGTGTCTTTAGGAAGAAGACAGCGTCCTCCCCAAACTGATTATCTCCATGGATCTCTCCGGCTGCCGGGAGGGCGACTGGGGCTTTTCTCCCCACCACCACGGAGGGAATTTGAGAGAGCGTTTCCACCGCATTTCCCTGCTCAACACAATTATCACTTCAAAGCCCAGGCACTTCCAGTTCTACAGAGGTTGTTTTTTATTTACAACGAAAAAAACCTTGAGTTTCGTTCACTTGGGAAAAAAATGTGCTGGAAGGAAGACGCGCCACGAGGAAAGCGCCTGAAGCGCAGGACTTTGAAGGCTGTCGAGGCTGATGGAGAAACGAGGCGAGATGAAAAGGCAGATCATTTCCCCCCAAGTATCCTCCTTCAAAGCGTTTGCGCTTGCCTTCGTGATCCTGCCCAGCAAAAGAAAGCGGGAATGGCTCAAGAGTAACGAATTGCTGCAGGAAGGTTTGTGTGTTTGTGTGAAGGGCTTGTGTACAGCCCATAGAGAGAGCCCTGCACATTGCCAGCCCCCTCTGCACCCCCGGGAGGAAAAGAGCTGTGAGGGCGGCACATCGCTGCGGGTCCCTCCGCTACGACTCTCCCACGGGAGCACCGACCACAGTGAAACTGGTTTGTACCTCGAATGCTAAATCCACGGCATCGGGGCAGCTCCAGCCTCCCCAGGTACACCAGGACTAGAAACTGACATTCCTGACCTGGGGAATTTTGCCAGAGACACACAGTTTTGCACCTGCTGGAGGAGGACAACACAACTACTGCTGTACTACCTACCACAGACCTGCTTAGAGATCGTATATTGACCGGAACCTGTGTCATAAATATTAGAGAAACGTAAACTCTGCAAAGAAGTATGAACATATTACTCTTTCCAGGGAAAATCACCAGTTTCAGAATCTGCTCCACACGCAAAGGAAGAAAATACAGACTGAGGCGACAGCAGAAAGTGAGGACAAAGAATCCAAACATCTGAAGAAAAAAAGTTCAATACAAAAAAAAATAAAAATCAATCACTTAACTTAGTGATTAAATTATTAACTTATAAATTTTTTGGTTATGATTTTATCACGCTCAGATTTTTAAGGCAGTTTCCTTCCGCTGTGTGGGTTCCCGGTGGTTTTATTGCTTGGCTTTCCTTAAATATTTATCCTATTATGTTTCATTTGCTTAGCTTTCCCTAAATATTTAAGCTATAGTACTTAACCCGCATAAATATTTGTTTTATTTAAAATCTACTTAACTGAAAGATAAACAACAGCCTAAGAAATCAGAAACGACGCTGGAATTTCACAGGAAGAACAGCAATTAACTCTGCAAAGGTGTTAACCTTTTTAAAGCGATGATGCCCTTTGCGCTGCGTTTGCTGAGCAGCATACCGACATCTATTAATTGTTTTAAAGACATTTTCTGGCTTTCAGTTTATTTTTTCCCTTCCCTTCCCTTTCCTTTCCCTCCTTTTCCCCTCTCCCTTCCCAGGAGACGACGTTTCCCCTCCTGAAAACCCGGTGGATGGAAAAGAGCTGCCCTTCCGCAGAGGGGGCCGGAGAGGGCTCATGCGGACGCGCTGGCACCATCCCCTCTGTATTTAAATGGTGAAAAAGTAACATTTTTATTCCCGACACCTGCCATAGAGCTTAAGCACTATAATTATTTCTCTTCTAACGCCAGGTGTTACACACATTATCTGCAATTTTGGTGGCTCGGTTTCCACTGCAGTGAGGGGGGTGTGTGTGTGCAATGTCAAAACAGAATAAAAATGCACCACATATATTTTTTCCATAGAGCTCCAGATGAATTAGCATGGAAATGACACGTATCTGAAGCGCCTCATGTGGTTTTCTCAACAGAAATGGTTACGATGAACAATAAAGCCTTCTCCCCTCACTAAGCAGATACTCGATGTTTTTATAAGGACACTGAGCTAAAACCAGTGACCTGCCAGGGTAAAGCACTGATTATCCTGGCAGTGATAAGAAAACATGAGAACGAGGGGTTTAGCAACGCAAACACATGATCTGCATCACCTCCTGGGGCAAAACCTCCACGGATCAATTGGGACCCCCCACTTATTGGGACCCCCAACTTATTGGTCCCCAAATTGGGACTCTGTGTGGGACCCCAGCCCAGCAGGCACCAACGTGGCCTCAGAAACATCCTTCCAATACGAAATTTTGTTATCATTTCCACACTGGTTTAATATATTAGGAGAGTCTCCTGCGTACATTTAATTTTTTCCCTTCAGTGGGGCTGCACGAATCCATGGGATCTCCAAAATCAGGGCTGGGACACCTCACTGTGTGCGGCGCATCACCGCCGGAGTGAAGGCAAGCGTAGTGTGAGCTGGAATTAGCCCAGAAAGTAATGAACGGGATTTCGAATCCGACTGAAGGCGGGGTGGTTTGTGCCTTTTCACCTTTGTGGCAGGTAAAATTACAGAGGAATTTGGGATTAATTGCTAACTAACCGGGGAGTCACCGGCAGACGTGCAGCCAGGGCTCCCTGCGCGGCTCCTGCTCGGCCCCCCCGGGAAAGGCGCGGGAATTCGCCGCTCACAGCTCCAACACCCAATTAGTACAAAACTTACTGGCTTTCGACAGGAGTTCTTTAAAACGCTTTTGGGCCTCAAGCCTCAAATATAAATTAGCAGGTGGGCTGTTAATGTATTTTTCCCCTTCTGCCAGGATGATGAATTTTTCACTTTAAAGATAAGGCATTGCCTGATGGAGCCAAATATTGACAGAGGAGATAAAAAGGGCTGTTATGATAATAGGCATAATGAAATGTTGTTTATAAAACTATAGCTGGGAATAGATGCCTCTCCCTACTGAGGAATATTGATCCATAAAAAAAAAAAAAAGAAAATTAGTTTTCTTCTGTCTGCTCTATCTGTACCTGTGTTTTATACCTGCAGCAGGAATTGCTAACTTTCAAAAACAAAGATCCCAAATTTTGTCGCTTGCCGATTCTTTACAAAACCAGTGCAACCAGCCCTGCACCACGCGGCTCAGAAGTGACCTCATACACCTTTGACGGGCAAATTCTGCTCCTGGGTACACTAGCACCCGGCGGGAGTAACCCCGCGGAGCCCAGCACTAAGTGAAAACAAGATCCGACAGAGCAGAAAAAATAGCGTTTCAAGGTTCCTACCTCCCTCATGGAAAGTTAGAAGTAGGAAGGAAAGAAAAAGGAAAAGACGACTTTTGATGAGAATATATTCACTATTTGAACACGTTTAACTCTCCCTTGGTCTGCCTGTCACTCTCCCTCTACATTAATATATTACATATATATAAATTACTATAATGTATGTATGAATCACTATAATAGATATATAAATTACTACTATATATATCAAAATTACTCTACTATATATATAACCAACCATTAGAAAGCAAAGCAGGAGCTCGTTGCCTTATCCCTGAGCAGCCGGGTGCTGCGGTGGCCTCAGATGTCCCCAGGCATCCCCCAGTGCCAGCGCCGGTCCCTTCTCCCCATCCCTCCCAGCAAAACGTGGGCTGCACAACCCCATTTTCACCAGGGCCCCCACTCACTGGTTTAAGACAAGGAACATGAATAATTAACCAACAAAACCCACTCTGAGAACTTTGGGAGGGGGGCACGAGGAAGGAAAGTACGAGGGCATTTGGGTCAGAGGGACTGAGTTCAGGTGGTGACCACCACTACGCCATCTTGCTGGTGGAGACCAAACGTCAGTGGCTCTCCTGGCCAGAGCAGAGTGGCTCCACCAGGATTTTCTCCAAGAGCCTGTGCCCGGCCATCCCAAGCAATGCCCAGTAAATATAAAGCGTAACCAGAACAGCCCAATAACTCCAGAGGAGTCTGCCAGCCTCGGTCAAATGAAACTCCATCATCTCCAACCTCCCTGGAGTTTTCCTCCATAATCCATCACTAAAATCAAATTATATCAGTTACCATAGAAACAGCTTGACCAATAGCCTGAAAATGTATATTTTTTATTTTTTTTTATTTACAGAAAGTAAAATACTGTTCCATTCAAGCAAAAATCTGCAAGTCCATCAGTGCTGTTGTGGATAAGCTGATGTTCTGCTCACTTACCCACTTGGCAAAAGGCAAAATTTTCAATTTTCCTTTAGTGCACTGTTAGTATCAGTTATTTCTCCTATTACCCGGGTTTGTTTGGTTTTGTTTTGTTTTATTCCTTAATAAAGAAACTGCTGAGTTAACCCTGTGCTGCACAGAGAAAAAGCAATAGGTGCCCCTTGGATGAAACCACAGACTGATACATTTGTGTAGGGTTCTCCATTTTTATTCAAGAATTGTTTGATACCGGTATTCGACTCACATTTTTAAATGAATAAATCACATGTAAGGACAAAACTAATTCTGGAGTAGCAGTAAAATAGTTACTCACATGCTGCAGTCTCCACAGAATCCCTTGGGAATGAATCCCTGGCCCCCAGCAGGACGGGGGATCTGGGCGGCACGAACCTCCATGGAAGGGAAAAGCAGGACCTGGATTTTTGGGGAAAGTCAAACTATGCCAGGAAACTTCCTTCACCTCTTTAAATAATAACATGTTCATTGGGTCTTTACATCCCTTGTCTCAGCAAACACTTAGAGAGACTCTTCCCACCCCTGGTCTGATGGGACCAGACCTTCCCGTTGGCAAACCCAGAGCTGGAACCATCAGGCTCTGTTGACTGAGTCATTTCTCATGTATGAGAAATCCAGTACGTTTTTAATCTCCATACAGTTGTTAAGATTTACAGTGTGATCGCACACATAAACTTTCTTTGTTCAACAAATCTAGAAAGCGACCATATGTTATTACACGAGGCTGAATTTTTACATAGCTGTATTTTTTTGAATTTCCAAGATAGTACAAAACTTGTGCTTTCCATCCAAACAAAGCCAGTTATGAAGCCTTTCTTGCTTACAGTCTGTATTTCAACAGCTTGTTCAAAATTAAAACCTAAAGCAGGAATCATAAAAGCCCTGATTTATTATTAATCATGGGAGAAGATAAATGTTTTCAATCACATTATGCCTACAAAGTAACACCATTCCCACTACTATCTTCAACGGTTCAGGCTGCTTCCTGGGCATTTTAATCTTCTGTACCCAGGAGTCAAAATGATGGCAATATGGGTAAGTAATGAATAGGGATTAGTATCCAAACAACTACTTTAATTAATCAGAAGGCGAATTAAGTGTTAGAATTGTTGGGGATGCTCCCGCTCTGCGCACAGGGCTGGTCTCCTCTCTATGTGTGTCATTGTTGGGCTACGAATTCAGGGTCACATCAAAAGTCCCATTGGCTTTTTTTTCCCCAATGTTTTCAATGTAGCAAAAGCCCAGAGGCCATTGAAAGGCTGTAAAAGAGCTGTTTGTAGCTTCCCGGGTTTTGGTGTAGGGTGGAGGAGATAACGCGCAGCCACTGATAAAGACCCTGATCCTTCATGCGTCTAATGCAATTTCACAGTCAAATATTTTGCCGTTGGTGAAACCACTCGCTGAGACCAGACTGTTTTGGTCACTCCAAGATTTCTAAGGGAGTAGCAAAGTTTTAGGCTGATTCACGGGAAGCAGTAATTTCTCCGGACACGGACGGAGCGAGGGGCTCGCGGCTGTGCCGAAGGAGCTCCTCCCGCACAGGAGTTACAGCTTTGGGCACAGGGGAAGATACTTCACACGCAGCTTTTAAAAGAACATGCACTGGAAACGTGCCCTTATCTGAGAGCCTTTGATGTACAGCAATGGGCTGGATAATGGTAATTATTCATAGAGTTACCTACAGCCCATGATAGCGATATAATTATTTCCTCTCTAGCTATAACTGCATATAACTCCCTGAACTGCCATTGGCAGGACACGGGGACAGTGATCCAGCAGCTTCCCCGTCAGCAAACCATCTCCAGAACCTGGTGCTCACGGGGTGACAGCGGGGACCTCCCCTCTGCCACCGATAAAGGGTACCAGATAAAGCACCTGGGCGTACGTGCCCGGGCACGGCTGTGGAGAAGACCCTTCTGATGCCTTCAGGAAGAGGTAACCACCCTGGGTGGATTTTTTTCACCACATCTCTTTACGATCAGTGGGAAGCAATTTGGGTTCATCATTTTTCTGTAAATGCATTATCCCACTGAGAGGAGGAGAAGGGAGGAGAAGGGAGGAGAAGGGAGGAGAAGGGAGGAGAAGGGAGGAGAAGGGAGGAGACGGGAGGAGAAGGGAGGAGACGGGAGGAGAAGGGAGGAGAAGGGAGGAGA
>JAOXJK010000003.1:15200296-15210550 GCA_025774025.1 Xenus cinereus
AAGGCCAGGTTGGAGGGGGCTTGGAGCAACCTGGGCTGGTGGGAGGTGTCCCTGCCCAGGGCAGGGGGGGGCACTGGTGGGGCTTTCAGGTCCCTTCCCACCCAAACCAGTCTGTGACTCTATGATTTTGTCACCCACCCTTCTGTGCTCTTCTGCCCCCCACACCCCCTCCTGCGGGGTTCAGTCCAGCATTCACAGCCTGCTCAAAGCGAACCGCTTCGCTATGGCGAGCAATTAAGATTAAGAAAACTGATTGATCTTCAGATTGAACTCTTTAATATCTTCCGAGATACAGATTACTGAGTTTTGATCAATAGCCATAATATAATTGAAAATGCGTTTCTACAGTTGAACGTGCTGAGTTCCTAATACCCGAGATACTTTGGTGGGTTTGATTGATATGGAATAAAAGTAAAGCAAATGAACCACCATCTGTATGTAGCTGTTTGATGTATGTGGTTTTATTAAGTTCTAAAACAACTCCTCAAAAATAGCATTTTGGGGGATTTTTTTTGCACATCAGTACAAGATATTTATGTGGTGATTTGCAAAAATAAAGCAAAAACCTATTTTTGAAGACCTCCATGAAAAATTATTTACAGCTTCCGCAAACTGCACATTTTAAAAATGAAGTACTAAACAATTCCTTTTGAAGTAGATAAAAAGAAATTAAAAATGAACACTTACCACTTTTCTCCGCATTAAAATAAAAGAGGTGAGGTGGACATTTTGGAAAATTGGAATAAAAATCAAGAATGGGCATCAAAAAGCTCCATTCAGCAGCTCTGAAGGCAAGAGGACCACTTCTAGTCGTGCCAGTGGGCTGCGGGAGATGCAGACCTTGTAGTCTAACATCCAAACACCGGTGGGTTTGGGGAATCGGTGGGGCTGTTTCTGCAGCTGCTATTCAGTGAGAATTTGGACACCTTGGCCATCCCCCTCCGGGTGTATTTGGCTGTTTTACAGAGGAAGGGAAGGAAAGCTGGGATTCAGAGCCTTACCCAAACTCCACCAGCATCGGTTGGGGTCCTTCCAGCAGCCTCAGGGGTTCTGCAAAGGAAGAACAAGTATTTTGGAGCCGGAGCTGCCCCGGGGCCGTGCGTCGGTCATCGGTGCACCCCAGCTCTTCCCTCTGGGTTTGTGGGGCCAAGACCAACCCACCACGTGTCCCCCCAGGACCTCACCAGCAGAAGGGAGCTCCAGCCCCGATGGCCGGGCTGTGCAGAAGACCAAGGCCTTTGCTGGCTGTCTTTGGGCATCCTGCCCCTGCTGCTCCCAGGGACACCCCTGCAATCCGTTTCCCGGGATGTCACTGTTTTCAGCCCCACGTTTTGTGTCCAAACCACCTTCTGCTCAGGCCCAGGACCCCCCCCCGGCACAGCAAAGCGGGGGAGAGATGGCTGGGGAGCACCAGCACCCAGGCAAAACTACACAGCATCCCCGTGCCCCCCAGTGTACAGAAGCAAGAGAAAAAGTCCCTGTAATCCTTTGATTCCCCCCTCAAATGCCTGTCATTAGGGTTTAGAAAATGAATGCTATTTCAGCCTTCACACTGAAAATTCCCTTTAACGGGTCACTATTATTCTTCTCCCTTTTCCAGGAGCGAGTCCTGCTCCCCCTGCGGCAGCCGAATGGAAGGGGACGGCTGGGGGGGAGTCCACAAACCCCTGGAAACCACACTGGGGTGAGAGTTACAACTATCAAATATTTTTAACCCTTAGAGCTACAAAACAGGGAAAAACCCACCAAGCCAGGTGTGTTTCTGTTTCTCCGGGAAGGCGGCTGCACCGTCCGGGCAGCGGATGCAACGTTGGCAATGCAGGGGTTGCCATGGCAACTCGGTGAGAACCTCTTAAAAATTACCCAGCAAACAGTCACAAAAACCCAAACGTATATGAGAGAAGTCCCTAAGCATGTCTAAATTAAGTACTGGCCAAATGAGTTCCTCTTTTCTTCCCTGTTCTCCCAGGAAATGCTGCCTTACCAGCCCTGTCTTTGCTGCCGCCGCTTATTTTTAATTCATACGCCACGTCTCTCTCTTCTCCGTTATTCCCCACACGACACCCGTGTAGGAGCTGCCCCTCTCCACCCTCCTCACCCCTTCCCCACGGCGGGGCATACAGCTGCCTGCAACCAGGCCTAGGTACTCCCCCTTTCCAGGTCTGCTAATTACCTGGAAAGCCAGCACCTTGCTTTCAAATACGGCAGATGCCAATACCTAGATTATATTATTCTCAAGATGTCTTGGCTTCCCTCGTGGGAGTCAACCTGGGCGGCCGTTAATCAAATGTTGTTCCTACGTATGGACCGAGTGACCCCTTGCACCGGGGTATCCATCTCCCTGGCACTTCCAACGAGCCCAGATGAGGCGGCACGTGCATCCCTTGGCCACAGTTAAATTCTGAAACGTGCGGCCCACGTGAAGTTCAAGGATAATGAAAAGTTTATCTTGCCCGTAGGACGGCTCGTCAGAAGAAAGGGCGGCTGGTGTGATTGTGATGAGATACGGATTTATTTTTTTTTTATGATGATGATTTCCAGTGTTGTTTCAGTACGGCACAAACCATCCACCCCCCCGAAAAGCGAAGGCAATTCACGGGCTAGAGGCCAAACATCCCAATTAACTGCCAGTGGAGTCCCCCGTCCAGAGCCTGTCACACACGGGAACTGGGACGAGATACGGAATCAGAAGATGGTGTATGGTAAGGGACACGGTGGGTCGCATCCGGCAGCTTACACTTTACTTACTCTATTAATTTACTGTATTAACGTCGGCCACCATCACCTTCTGCTCGGCATCCCCAACCACTGACGGCTCAGGGCATTTTAAAGACGTTGCATCCACCCCCGTGGTTTGGGGGGGACATCGGCTCAGCCCCGGCTCCTGCCTGCCCAGAGCTACAAATTATAGACAAACAAACGGCCACAAAGTGGAAAATTATCATTGGGGGGGATTAAAAAAAAGAAAAAAAAATCTGATTAATTGCTTTGTGATCACTGTATACAAAGATCATGATACAAGAATGACATTTTATTGAGCTTATTCCCTCTATATTCCTACATAAAAGTTGAGTTAATCTTTTAATTGATCTGCAGCGCATTTACATATAAATCTAGAAATTTGAGTTCGGCAAGATGGTTTTAAATGAGCGACAGAGGAGATTCCCTTTTCCTAACTGGCTGCAGAGTGTAAGTCTTAAAAAGAGTTTTAAGGCACACTTAAAGAAAAAAAACCAACAGGCTACAGCACCTCTACTGCCCAAACCCCCGTTTGGTGCAGGTTTTCAGCAGCCCTTCTCCTCTCCTCTGCCCGCCCCTTGGCACCGGGCGTGCTGCCACTTATCCTCTAATTAATCAGGCTGCTGTTTTAATTTCTGCTATTGCTTTACAATTCTAGGAGGAATCAAATTATTAGTTAAGAAATATTTACCGGTGAAAGATAATCCAGCTTGGCGGTGCCTCCTCGCTGTGCCCCTGCCGTACGGATTGCTGCTGAAATGAAAGAAAATAAAGCAAAAAGGGGATAGGAAACAGCTGCTGAGGCTTGTAAAGATGTTTCATGGCAAGATACAATATACTTTTATGGCCCAAAGTACAATAAAATTATGATTCATTAGTGGTTACTTAAGTCTGGGGAGGACATAGAGGTAATTTTAAAAATGGTACAAGTTACGTATCGACTGTAACTGCGTTAGGGGCAGACAGCTGAGATGAAGCCAGCACAGAGCGACACCAGCTCCACAACCAGAGGGGAAAAATCAGAGCCGAGGCTGTTAACGCAGCTCCTCGTGTCCCCCCGACACCCCTCTTTGTCGGGGTGGCAGCGAGGGGGTGCCGGGGCAGCGGTGGGGAGGGGAGCCCAGGGCCACCGGGACGGACCCCAGACTACGGCGGAACGACTTCACGTCACAGTGTGCACTAGTGATTTTGCCCAATAAATGACTAAAAATGATGAAAACCTTGGGATTTGTCCCACCACTTGGGGCTGGGAGGGTCTGCAGGACATCAGGGCATCTCTCCCTCCATCCCTGCATCCCTCCATCCCTGCATCCCTCCATCCCTCCCCAGGCTCCTGAGCACCCCCCGTGTCTCCCCCGGGGCTGCAGCAGAGCAGCAACTCCAGCAGCGAGTCACAAAAACACATTTAAAGACAGGGGAGGGGATGGAGGAAGACATTTTTTTTCCCCCCAAGAGCTGCCTTTGCAGCAATCAAACACACTTTCAAACCCCGTGGGCTCTGTGTTCCCGAGGATTAGCCCCAGCCCCGGCGCTCGCTCCTTCGTTTAGCGGTATCTATCGAAAGGCCCCCCAGCTGAACCCTGCCCTGCAAAGCTTCGGGGGACGCTCTTTTATTTAGCGGAGGTCACTTGTTTCATTATTGTCATTTCAGAGATGCTCAGTGAACCAACACCCAGGTACGCTTTCATTTAACACATTTAAATATTTATAACAACATTAAAATATTTGAACTGCTTCACAAGAGCACGTTTGAAAACCAGGGGCTCTGGCTGCGATTCCCCCCCGGCTTTTTTCCTATCTCCGCATCCCTGCTGCCATCCCGGGGCTGGTACCCACCTCCTGGGGGCTGGGCAGACGTCATGGTTGGGCCACAGCCCCTCGGATGCTCTCCAGAAGCTGCTGGCTTGAGGAGCAGGAGGCAGGCAGGGACGGGCAGCCTGTGGCGGGGACATGGGCAGCCCCAGCTGGGCATCCCTGCCTCTCCCCTCCACCTTCGGGCATCACAGCCACGGCCAACACAAGATTTTTCCTCAGGGGAGCCAACCCTCTCCATCAGCGATGGTGGGGTGTCCCTGGGGACAGGCGACAGACCCCCCCCAGCCCAGGGCCACCCACCCCACTTTGGGAAGAGATTAAAGCCACTTCCCACCTTTGCGCTGAGCAAAGTTGTCTAAATTACTGGGTAACGTTGCAAAAAAGATGTTTTATTCATAACTCGCTTAATGCCTGGCACTTGCTTTTCTTTTGGTACTTATTTAATACACATTTAATTTAACTTATTTGAAAGTGCTAACATCTTTTCCAATTACCTGAAGTACTTAAACTGCTTCCATGCTGCTAATACTTCCTTTTTTTCCCAGCCATTGAGGGCTGAGGTGCCGAGAGAGTAACCTGTTACCAGGGGCTGGGCATCCCTCCTGCCTGCGAGGACCTCAGCGCCGGCCGACCCTGCCGTGGTCCCCGTGGGTCCCAGGGGTTCAGGGACCCGTCCCCCTCCACAGGCATCCGAGCCACCAGGGTCACCAGCCACGGGAAGGGAGGCGCAGGACCAGGGACCTCACGCCAGCACCTTCCCCAGCTCCTGGATTTATCAGTCATCGTTTTGCGTTTTCCGGAAGGATGGCTAAATTTATTCACTGCTTTTTTTTAATAACTCCACAATTCCTGTGGCAGTTTCATTACCTCCAACATTCACTGCCACCATTTTTGCTGGGGCTTAAGAATTTAATGTGATATTAAAAACGCTAAAGGCTCCTCTGGGAGCTGGTGCCAACAGAAGCAGACACGGTACGTCGGGGCGCCCGTCATCGGCCGGGAACGTGACGGAGGCTGACCCCAGGAAAAAGTCATGCACAAAACATCTGTAACCTGCACAAATTCCTGTGGAACCGACCTTGCTGCACTGAAAGTGCACGGGGGGGTGGGGGCTGCTGCTCCTCTGCTTCCTGCCCCATCCCAGAGAGAGCCCTGCAGTCCAGGGACACGCATGGGCGGCTACGGAACGGAGATGGGGAGCACCCAGTATAAACCAACAAGCTGGCACGTCGCTTGGTTTGCTCTGAACAGGAAAAAGGGGAGAAAAAAAAAAGGAAAAAGGGGAAAAAAAAAAAGGAAAAAGGGGAAAAAAAAAAAGGAAAAAGGGGAAAAAAAAAAGGAAAAAGGGGAAAAAAAAAAGGAAAAAGGGGGAAAAAAAAAAGGAAAAAAGGCTATGGAGCGCAGAGAAAGCAAAGGCTTCACCAGCATCTCACCAGGAGCTGACCAGTTCCCCTCCTTAGCAAATCTGTGAGGATCCTCTGCACACCCAAGCCCAGAGCGACACGGGGATGTGGACACTCTTCCCGTTAGCCCCTGTGTGCAGGGCCAGCAGTATGTGACTCCGATTTTATTCTGGTGGAACTTCACTAAGGAGAATGACATGAGATAGAAATGGAGTCATCTGATAATAAATCTGGGCTGTCTCTTCTTTCCCTCACACGTCTCTTAAGCGTTTGTCCAGATCTGCTCCTGCGTTTATTTTCTGCCCTTGCTTCAAAGTACTCTTACTGCTGTACTGTGGCAAAGAGATACTTTCCAGTAGATACATTTTTAAAAAAAGTATATAAAAAAATTATTTCTGGAGAAAAGATACCTGCTAAGAAAATAATCACCTGTTACCAAACCAGCCAGAATTTTGTGGAAAAAAAAAACATATTCAGGGTGTTGGGAAATCTGACTCATATTCTCAAATATTATCCCCTCCTTGCAAATCACTGTCAAAATAGTTGTAACACTATTGTTATGGCAGTCTTTACCAGATAGAGAGGGTTTAGGTTTGGTTTTTTTTTCCCCAAGCGAGTAGATGTTCCGTCTGTGGGAGAGGAGCCCTGTGCTTGGCGTGAGGATGAGGAGGGCGGGAGGATGCTTTCAATCTCCCCCAGGGGTGACCGCATCCACCCCCGTGGCACAAGCGGCCCCAGATCCCGGCCCTCAGGCTGGTGCCACCGGTCACCGAAAGGACAGAAACCCTTTCAGGGGATATAAAACATGGACAAGGAAGAAAAAGCAGCTTTTAGTCCTGGTAAGAAGAGAGAAATGTTTATGCAAAACTTACTGCTTCCTGAAACACAAGGACTGAGTATGTCAAGGGGTTCATAAAACTTGCCTACATGAAAAGAAGAAGGCACGCACCTCTCTTGTCATCTCCCCACCATCACGCCCAGCTGGGCACACGTAGCCTGGCGAGTTCTTCTTAAAGGCAGGGACCTTTCCTTAAAGGTCTCTTAAATCCAAGAAAGTATTTTCTTTACGCTAATTTGCCACATTTCAAAGCAATGATTCTGTTACACAAATCACCCTAAGCCAGCAATTCTTTCCATTCCAGCTGGAGCCAAAGCACGGAGACACATCAATCTGTTCACCCTATTAAAAATAAAAAGTGATACATAAAAAATTTTCAAGGGCAGAGCATCTAATTTTCTAATTAATCTGCTCGCTGGCCATTTGTGTAACACGGGCTACAGAATTTGACCCTGTTATCTCTGTTTAACCCACTGACTTGAAGCCGGGCAAAACAGGTGTTGCAGAAGAGCATACGACTGTGATTAGAAAACACGGCAATTCAGGCTTTTTGCTCGGTCTTTTTCCCCAGCGACTCGTCTCCCACCCCGTGAAGCCTGCAAACGCCTGCTCAGCAGTTCTTGCAGCCCCAGCACAGGTTACATGAAAGAGCTCTTCCCACAGCATCTCTTCTTCCCACCAAACACCTTCCACAGGCAGAAGGGTGTTCCCATCGCTCCTGCCTTGACGGCTGTTGTGCTTTGAGGAACCCACAACAATTTATTGTCTTTTAGACAATTATTCTCTCACCCACTGACCCCTCCCCACCCGGGAAGGAGAATCTGGGAAAAAAACCAAGGAAACCCGAGGGCTGTAACCAGCTTTCCAGTATTAACCCAGCCAGGCAGAACCACAGCCACCGGGAATGAGGGAGATGCAAACGCCACGACTCCTGAACTGCTCTACCACATACCAGCACCCAGCACTGGGGTCACCAGTCAATGGGCCAACCCTGACCCAACGCTTGGTCTTTTGCCCGAAACACCAAGAGATCTCAAAATAACGATGACCTTTACGTACAAATTGACAGAAGTGGGAGGAAAAAAAAAGAAGAAGAAAAAAAAAAAAAAAGGCAATTCAGGCACGAATTCCCTGGCACAAGGGGGATTCCTAAATGCAGTCCAGTTACACAGTCGATTCCAAACCCAAAGAAATTCCTCACACGTAACTACGGGGCAGCAATCGATACCACAACACACAACAAATGGCCCACTTTGAAACAAAGACCTCCTTGATCTTCAGAGTTTGACTAGAAGCCCGAGGGACTGAGCCTTGCAGAGGCGTAGTGCTGGGGTGTGCGTTCCCTGAAATGATAGAACGGGTGGTTTAACGCTATTTCCCTTGCAAAATGTCCAGAGCTGGCCTAGATGGTGATGGGAACCCACACGCAGGTTTGACCTGGGACAGCAGGGAAGCTGCTCGGGGTCCTTTTTGTTTGTTTCCATCAGGAGCGAAGGTGGCTCCACCGATGGGCGATGGAGAGAGGGAAGGGATGTGATCCTGGGGTGCCGGGAAGGATGAGCCATCCTCCAAGGAAAAGGGAGAAAAAGGACTAAATATCTCCTTGTCCACACAGCCCGCTTTTATGGTTTTTCTACACAGAAAGCTCATTAGACTCTATAATGAATTACTCCACACAAGGTGTGTGCTGTTTTGCATCCCTCCTTCCAGAAACAACAGCAGTGGCTCATGCAGCCACATGGAAAGGACCACAGTCTTCTGCCCCATGCCACCACCAGCAGCACCAGTTCCCTCAAAAGCAGTGAGATGGTAACGGTGCAAAACCAGGTCTATAAAACCAGTAAGGCTAGTTAGGTTTTTCAGTTTTAAATTGGAAGAAAAGTTCCTCAAATATGCCTGAGGAACAGTTAAAGGACTGGTGTGGGTTCATCTCTTCCACCCGGAACCTGAACATCCTCTTGCCTCTGCACCTTCAGAGCCAGAGGGATCTCACAGCCGGGATTGCCCCCACGGGCTCCAGAAGTGGCACCGGGTGGTCGCACCGGGGAGGGAGGGCAGAGGTTTCCAACAGAAATTCTCGGCTCCTGGTACTGACTCACCCGACACAAATAAAACCCACAGGGAAGATTTCGGTAAGGAGCGAGGAGCCCCTGTGTCCTGAAAGGGCTGGTTCAACCAGGCGATGGCAAGTTGTGCTTCTGCCAAAGACAGAAACCTCCAGTAAGAACTGAGCCACAGGCAGATTTTTCACTCCCTAGGACGAATAAATAATAAATAAGTAATTATACAGGTAATCCATTTAACGTTTCCTTCTCCTCGCAGGCTGAGAAGAGGAGAGACGCTGCATTTTGAGCAGTGCCCTCAAAACTAGCCTCCTTTTTCTCCAAGATGAGTGAATTTTTTTAAAATAGCTGAAACTTTTCGTTATTCTACTAAAAAAGTAATATTCTCTCTGATGACTGATTGTTCAGTTCTGTCACTTGGTGTCTCCGACACGTGCGGCGAGATCCCTGCCACCGCTGAGCCCACACCTCATCCCCTCAGGAAAAGCCATTTCTGAGGAAGCAGGAACCCGGGCCCCACGCTGCCGGCCTCTGGTAGTGTTGAGTTTCCCTCCCTCCTGCCTCCAGCGGCTGGGACACCGTCCCCACGCTCGGTACTTAACGGGAGCAGAGGGGAGGTGGCACCACGGCACACGGGTCCCTCGTGTCCCACCAGCGACACTCCTCCATCAGTCACCCCAGGGGGGGAGGTGGCACCACGGCACACGGGGCCCTCGTGTCCCACCAGCGACACTCCTCCATCAGTCACCCCAGGGGGGGAGGTGGCACCACGGCACACGGGTCCCTCGTGTCCCACCAGCGACACTCCTCCATCAGTCACCCCGGGGGCGGCACAAACCCCATCACACGGTCACTGCTCTCATGGGCTCTTATGGACTGATCCAAAGGGTTAAATGCCCTCAGCTCAGCATCCTCTGCCATGCAGATAAAAGGACCATATTTTCTGTTAATATTCCTGCCTTTACGTGGCTCTGAACCCCAGGTATATGAGATGTCGTTAATGTTCAATGCCAACGGCAAATGAACTATCAGATTTTTATCAGGCTGTGACTCTTTATGGACTAATATATCTCCTCTACAGATGAAATATTTGAAGCTTTGTTTTTTTTTGCAACCACCCCTAATGCTTTGAGGCACCTGCTTGCCACAGGATTTCAGTTCAAATTTTTATTTCTTTTTTTTTTTAGAAATCACATCTCCATCCTCCCCACTTTGCCCATTCTCCCCCAACTATTTAACTCTACAACTGGTTAGGGCCCCCGTTAGCAGGCACGGGAGCCGGGGGAAGCGCACACAGAGGAAGCTGTAATATTGACAGATCACTGAATTTTCACTGAATTTCACTGAATTTTTAGAGTTGGAAGGGACCATAGAGATCATCTAGTCCAACTCCCCT
>JAOXJK010000003.1:15237969-15247988 GCA_025774025.1 Xenus cinereus
AAATGGCCTCAAGTTGTGCCAGGGGAGGTTCAGATTGGATATTAGGGAAAATTTTTACACTGAAAGGGTTATTAAGCCTTGGAATGGGCTGCCCAGGGAAGGGGTTGAGGCACCATCCCTGAAGGGATTCAAGAGCCGGGTTGACACAGTGCTTAGAGACGTGGGTTAGTGATGGGTTTTATCAGAGTTAGGTTGATGGTTGGACTCGATGATCTTAAAGGTCCCTTCCAACCCAGGCAATTCTATGATTTTGTGATTCTGTGACCTCCGTCCCTCCATCCCACAGCACACCCACATGTGCTGGGTCCAGCACCGGCACAGCCGAGCCCCAGCAAACCTCAGCCAGCAAAGCCACACTTCTCCTCCAACTGAAAAGAAGATTCCGCAAATAACCAGCCACAGGGGCGGGGGTTAAGCCTATCAAATTAATTTTAATTACAATTCAAAGAAAGAAAAGCCACTTTAACATTTCTAATCAACAGGCATCTAATGAGGCGTGCTAGTTCCTGTAGTCTGAACACAGTAGGAAATTTTCTAAGATAATTTATTTCATTAATATTCAGCCAGAAGTGGATCATCCAATACTTTCCATGGTGGCACCGAGATAAAATATGTCAAAAGGAAAATTTTATATTTGACATGGACATTAAGCTTCACAAGTTTCATTCCATCTTACAAAAAAACCCACTTCTGACTGAAATAAAACAGCCCAGATCTACCAGCGTGATTAGGGGGTCCATGTTAATCAGAAGGGTACCCACGTGTTACTACCCGCACCCAAGGTTGATTGCTTTGTTTTCAGGACCCCAGTGCTGCCGGTGTCCCGGCCCAGCAGAGCATCACCACTGACATCCCTCTGTGCCAACACCCGCCCAGCGTCGCCTTCACCCAGCCCTGGGCCCCCAGTCCCCGGGTGGGACTAGGAAAGAGTCAGAGAATGAGGACACTTGCTCTCCTGAGCACGTAGGAACACACCAGAGCCGATGAGGAAAACAGGAGGAATCACCTTTGTGGGATTTCTCAATGTTGTTGCTTTACATTAATTCTTGCTACAGGAAGCGACAACTACCCTCAAAAAGTTGTCAGCCTGTTAAAGAGTAACAGTGTTAGTGTCACAGCTCAGTTTTCGTATCTTCAAGCTGAGGAGGGTTTGGATTGCTTGATTACGATGGAAATTGAAAAAAAATCCTAAAATGAAAAGGATGAATGGAAGAGCCCCAAAGGGATCAAAGTCTGGTTTCCTGAATAACAAACGATGTGTAGGAGAGCAGGGAACGGGGATGAGACCCCACCATCTAAGGCCA
This sequence comes from Xenus cinereus, assembly GCA_025774025.1. NCBI lineage: Eukaryota > Metazoa > Chordata > Aves > Charadriiformes > Scolopacidae > Xenus > Xenus cinereus. Next base: position 15,239,274 of record JAOXJK010000003.1, read on the forward strand.
CTGAAACTCTAGTTTTGTGCTGCTTGAACTTAACTGTAGGGTTCAAAGAACAAAAATGCAAAGTTTGACTTTGTGCCATGAACTGGGAGCGGTGAGGTCCATGGCACCGATGCCCCGGGGCATGTCCCCTCCAGGAGACACCACATCCAGGGCTCTCCTCCACCTCTGCCGTCCCCACACATCCATCTGGGATCGACGACCAGGCTGGCCTGAACCCTGGCCCCGAGGCTTTGGTGCCAGCCACCAGCTCAGGGCCATCTGCCACCCACAGCCTGGCCACCGGCCCTGTCAGGACAGTGGCCACTCGGCTGCTCCCCCCGTGCCTGCCCAGCCCTGCCTTCCCCAGCCCGTTCCCTCTCTCTCCACCCCTGCACGAGCCAGTCACTGAAACGGGGACATTTGTCCTACGAATAATCAGTAACTCCTCAGCTCGGCACTGCTCCGGGTGTCTCCTGGGGGGGCTTTAAATCTCTGCCCTTTCCAAAATAAAGGCGTGAAATGCCAGAGAGCTACGCGTGGGTCCGCGTCTGGGGAAAACAAGCAGGTTTGTCACCGTCGGGACATTCAGGCGTGCGTATTTTGAAAACACGTGTAGGTTACTTAAAAGTCCAACCTGCGACAAATAAATTAGAGCCTGTGCTAGTTTTTCTTTCAGGACCTTTGTGAGCATCATTCTTCTTCCTTCTCTACCGAATTTTAAAGGTTATCCTCATAAAAGATGTTATTCCAAACAGCATCGCACCAGCAGAAGAGCAAGGGAAAAGATGAAGCCATGAATATTTGAAGAACTGTTTTGTGCAGGTGCCGGTGGGGTTGGGGAGAGGGGCTGCAAAAGGACAATCAACGGGATCTTCTCCTCGTAAAGTAACGTACCAACTCTGAGAGAAGCTCCACAGAGACATTCAGGAGACAAGCAGTAACCAGACGATTAAGGTGCCACACCGCTCTTCTGCAGTCACAGCAGGTCCAGGGGAATCTCTAGCATAGTTTGAAAATAAAACACAACTAAGCAAAATAAACTTTACGCACCAAAGGGAGTGAGGGATGACAGCAAACACCAGGAGAAAACTGCAGAAAAAAGAACTGTTTGCCACGAGGTTCTCAGCAGCCCACCCCCGGGAAAGAACAGAGAAGTTGATGGGAGCGCAGTCCCCGAGGCTCCCGGTGACGAGACCCAGAGGCGGGTGTCAGTCCCCACCACCCGAGACCCCCCCTCGGCTCCCCCCTTGCATTGGGGCGGCCACCAAACTTATTTAGCTGCAGTGTGAAAAGATTGGGGGTCTTTTGCTCACCATGACCGATAGATAAGGCATTTACGCATAAGCTTGAACGTTGATTTCTCCCGTTTCCAGCCCTGAGCTTTGTTTTCCAACCCTGCTTGGCTGAAGTGCTGCAAGATTCAATTTTCATCTCATAAGATGCTTGTTAGTGCCTGTCTCTATGTCACTCCAGGGGATAAAAGTTTGATTTTTAACAGTGGTTTTTTTTTCCTTTTCCCCAGTCAGGAAACTGAATACGCTCCCAACCATAAACCTCCCAAAACAGGCTCCAGAGCAGGGTCGATCCTGCTGTCTGCCCCGCGCTGAAGACCGTAGTCCTGAACCCGAACGGGAGTTTGGCCAAAAGGGAGATCACTGCAGAACTGGGTGTTAAGATAAAAAAGACTATACCCCTGAAAATGCACCTCTGAGCAACTAAATCTCTAATAGTAACACACCTACTCGCCACTAAACATTTCATTAATTATTTCCACTCTTGAAAATATGATGGGAAAGAGGATTCATGTTTCATATTGTTAATGGATGAAATGAAATTACATTCTCCCAATTCAAAGACACTCAGGTTAATTTAAGAATATTTATTTTACCAAAAACTGACTAAACTGCCATGTAATTTCTTGCTATTTCCTTTTCCTTCATTGCTGATTAACACGATATTTGGGAATAAACAGAAGCTATAATTAGCCTGTCTGTCCCGCTGATCAGCTCACTTTGTGGCAGGGAACTTGGAAATCCTAAATACGAAGGGAAACAGGGCTCACCTCAGCAGAACCCTGAAACTGCAGCTCCCAAACCACTGAAAAGCAGTAAAAGGGGCTGGGAAGGTCCGTTTTCTCTTTTCCCACATCAAACCCCACCGCGACTCCCTTTGGAAAGCCCAGTCCCCTCCATCTGCCCCGGGACGTGGCGGGGGCGAGGGACACCGATACCTGCTCCTTCCTTCCTCGGGTGGACGCTTTCCAGGGGGAGGAGTTGGTAAAACAGTCTGATATTCCTGAAGATGGAAGGCACTTTAACAATTAAGTGATATTATTGCCGTCAGTACCAGTAGCAGCAGCAGTCGCAATATTTCAGTGCTGTGAAATGAGCTGTTAAAATAAATTCCCTGCTTTGGGAAGTTCAAACAAATGTTGCCTTTCAAACACAAAATATTACACAGGCGTAAGAGCCCATTTATCAAACCTTTAACAGGAAAATAGAGTTAAAATCTGTTTTCATTATATAAAAACCTGAGATATCACCGCAGCTTTTCACGGGAACGATCACTCCGCAACCTGAACTAATGGCTCCTCCTAACATGCAGCCTGGGACGGCTCTGGGCTTCAGTTCCTTGTATTTCTAGGGCTGGTGGGAGACAGGGTTTTAAAAAAATATTGCCCTTTTTGAAAGGAATAGTTTTACCAACCATCATTAAGGTGAAGGTGTTATTTATGCATTTTTAGAGAGTTCTAAATAATATCAACCTACATTTTTTAAAGTTCGAGTTATTCAAATTTATTAATATAAAGGGAGAAGGCTCTTTATGGCGGTGGCATTATTTATTCTGCCCCGACAGATTAAATAACAAATTGAGGTAAAAAATGTGGAACGTCCTTGGGAAGAGATCAAAAAGCCCAGAAAATTTTTGGAAAGACATACATTGTTTTAATTGAACCTGTCCCTTAGCGAGCTCACTGGGATCACTGGGTACACTGGAATACCTTCCACTTGTCTTTCTCTGCCAAAATCTTTGTCCTTACCTCTCTGCAGTTCATGAGCGTGACGCAGTGAGAGCCCTTCTCCGAACACACGTTTACGGCACCATCGGGCTTGGACAGTCAATGAGGCATTTTTTAAATTTGAGGTTTAATTTGGCAAATGCTTTCAATACCTACTTACCAGAGAATCACAGAACGGTTGGGGTTGGAAGGGATCTTAAAGACCATCGAGTTCCAACCCCCCCTGCCCTGGGGGGACGTCCAGCAGTGAAAGGCGATGACACATGGATAATTTTTAGGAAAACGGCAAATAGTGATCCCAAACCTTAGCTGTGGGAAAACAGCCCTTCCAAACCATTAAAATCCATACCCACACTTCACACATGTCCTGCCACCGGGCACAGAGCAGGTGCCACAGAAGAATAAAGAATAAAGTATTGCGAGAGACAGCATTTCTGTGTGACATCCCGTACGCGTGTGAGAGAGCTGGAAATGTAAACCTTTATTTCTCTCAAAAGGAAAACAAAGATGTTTTCTCAGTGGAGTAAATGACTGTCACATCAAATACACCCTCTGTCCTCTCGTCATCACCAGCTGCTGGGAGCCACTCATTTTGACAAACTGGAGAGGATCCAGAGACAAGGAACAAAATGATGAAGTGACCGGGGACGTGGTCGTGTGACGGGAGATTAAAAGGAGTAAATTTGCCATGGCACAGGTGAGCCATGATTTGAAAGCGGTCACCACAAGGATATGTATCAGAGAGAATCAGGAAAAGAATAAAATATCTCCGAGAGACAAGAATTATTCAGAGGTCGGGAGACAAAATTTAAGATGGCAATGTTTTAGTGCCAGGTCTCGGCGCCACCCGCTGTCACCTGCCCCAGGCGATGCCGGGAACAAACAGCCCTCACAACGCGCCCTTAAGGTCCCCGGACTCAGGCACGGCAAAGAGTCAGAAATATAACTTAAATACCCCGGCCACATGTGGCTGCAAGAGCCCCGGGAAGGACACCAGGCAATTCTCCCCGGTGCAGAAGCGGCTGGATTATAGACCCCATCAGCCGCAAACAAGTGCCCGTGTACAGAGCTAAATAAACCGCTGCCCCTGATCTCTGTGTCAACAAATTAGACAACTGTGTTGGCAACTTGGCAGGTTTCTCCTCTTTGCATTGGTAAATTAAGTTCACAGCCTTTGCAGTTGAAGGGGGATTTTTAATTTTTTTTTTTTTTACAGGCATCATTCCTAAAGCCAGGGGAGCTCATCATTGTGAAGGAGTCAGCAGAAAAAGGTTTGTGTCTGTGGAAATGGTTCTCACGGGTGAAATAATGGGACAATTCTGACTGATGACTTTTTCTGAGGGACGTGAGATGCTGCTCTCAACCTCCGTTACCCCTCTCACCCCCACGGTGAAATTTAACAGCCAGGTTAGTAGAAGATTCTCTTTCATGTCTGACCCTTCAAACTCTGTGATTTACCTGAGATTTAAAGGGAGCAGGTTTGTTCTCATGTCTTGCCAGTGTGGAGGCCCTGGTTCTTTGCCAACGACACCAGCAAAGATGCACCGAGTTCAGTGCAGCTCCCGTGGGATAAGGACAGGACCAAAGGCAGGACCAGGTTAGGTGACTTCTTCTCACAGACGTGCTCAGTTTCCAAGCATGAATCCCAGTATGACAGACAGTTCTATTGCTCAAAGTTCAATTGACTTAACATCGATTTTCTTAACCATCACAGAAAACTACCGCTAGATATGTGGATTTCCATAACGGGGCCCGATGGCATCTTCAGAAGATAGATGCTGCCTATAAAGATACTCCCGAACCAGTCCAACCTTTCAGCCCCTACTATTGCCTTCAGATTGTATTTATTATTGAAGAAGCCACTTTCCTCTCTCCTCAAAAGCGGCTGTTCCTACCTTGGGGATGTACCTTTGTGTCAAAAATCTGGACTATAAAACTTGGGAGAGTTAATGCATCCCCCAGTCAATGTCTCCTGCTGCACCCCCCGTCGTCAAACAGACAGAGATTGGCCCATTTCCCCTCAATCTCAGGTGCCAATCGCTGGGATCGTGGTGGGGTCCTGGGAGGAAAACAGCCGCTGGTGTTAATGCATCGTCCACCATGAAGCATCCTTGCCGGAGTGCTGCCTTCTGTCAGGCCAGCCCTGGGCACAACCACTGCCCCATTTGCTCCCGGGCAGAACAATCACAGATATTTGGATTCAAGACAAAAACCCTTACGGTTTCTAGTCTTTAACTGACATCTCTTCCAAGTACTGCAGAGAACCGGTCCCTAAAATCAGCATTTCACATCCCCACTGAGCTCCACCACTGGAATTGTGCCTGAAGGTGCACCTCTACCCTCTGCGGCAAGACTGGAAGGAGCAGAGCCATTAGGACAAGGGCAGCCAAATCAGTCTTCAATCGTCGATAATCTCAAGGGCATTAGGAAGCTGAGTGTATTTTATCATGTGATGGATCATGACGATGTGTGGTTTGAAGAGCAATATCCACCTCGGAGGCACAGCAGAGCAGTAATTCTCAATTACCCCACGGCGACCTTGAAGGGATCTTTGATCATTCCCAAGGGAGCCTGAGCTGACCCGTAAATAGAGTCCCGTGATAAGGAACTTGTTATTGGCCGTAGATGACTGATGGAGAACTGCCAGTGGTTTTTAACAGCAGCTTTTACAACAGCTCGCAGAAGCCTTTGGGGCCTCACTGCGATGGTGCCTACATCTCCTGGGCAAGAGATCGGTGAAGCTCTCGGGCAGATCAATCTTCCATATAATTTACAGCTGCATCACTTTGATGAGGTCAGGTCTGGGTGAATGATGCTCTCACCCAGAGTGAGAGGCTGTCACTCCTGGAGGTATCACCTTGCCCGTCCTCCCCGAAATGACTTCCCTGACATCGTCCTCCGAGCAGCAATTCTACCAGCAGGTCCTCGCAGACAACCACCGGGAGATGGATGGCCCAAACAGTCAGCAGCAGCCGCTTGCGAATACTCATCCTCTCAAAGACTCTCTTCATAAAACTTTATGATACCTTTTTCCTTACGATAATCCAGTATAAACATAATTTAATGGTACTAGGAGGAAAACAGCCACGGCAACAAAAACAACAGGCAATGATTGTAAAGTCTCTTATCTCATAATTTTTTCTTTCTTTTCGCTCATTCTCTCTCCTTTGCTTTAAATGTGTATTACTTTGGTCACGCTGTCACTGGATTACTGCATGCTCTCAATTATACTGCTATAAAGCCAGAAGGTCTTTTGTGGTTATAATTTAAGCCTTTGAGGTGGGTTTGTTTGGGTTTTGTTTTTTTTTTCTTGTGAATTTGATTCAACTTTGCTTTGGGTTACTTTTTGGCTGCTAAACCACTCTATCCCGTTTTGAAAAAGAAACCAGAAAGGGCAGGGAACTGTTGGAGACACCCACACAAATGGTTCACCTGAGCTGTGCCCATTTTTCCCCTAATCCGAATCTGACAGTGCAGAGCAGGGGAATTTCCTGCACGCACCCCAGGGGTTATTTATCCGGCATATGATGTCCCTAATTGTGGCATCGATACCCTTGATACTTCTTAATGATTTTTATTAGCCCAAAGTGACCTCGCTGAGAAAGACTCCTCAAGCTCTCTGACTGGGGAAGATGCAACTCTACATTTGGTACCCAAAGAGGATACAGAAGGAATGAAAAGCGCTGAATTTCTATTTTGTGAACGGAGGTTTCCAGGTTCTGCTCCCTGGACCGATTCAAGGCTCTTCCCGGGCAGTACAAATCCTCGCTTCTGGGCCTCAGCCTCTGGTTCTCAGCCCCTTTGACGCCCGCCCTGGCAGGCGGCGTTGAAAGGCTGAACGAGCGACCAGCCAGCCCCGAGCCGGGAGTTTGCAACCCAGGCAGAGCCCAGGGGAACAGGCTGCGTTTCCTGATTTCTCCTTTTTTTTTTTACCCCCCCGAAGCCTCCAAAGGCAGGTTCCCATGCATAAATCCAACAAATTATTTACGGCTATTACAACCCTCAGAAACGAAACGCATCCGACGAACTGAAGGTGGCTGCAGTTTATAAACCGCCCACAGACGGGGACTGGAGATGCTGTGGCTTTGTCATTTCTCCTCCCACCGCAGCCGGTTCCTCGCACCCCCTCAGCAAACGGCGCGAGGGAATCACTCTGGAAATGCACGACGGGGTGGTATTTGCCCACCTTTCACCTGCCAAGGCAATAAAAGCGTCCTGCCGTTTGCCGGCGCCGGGTGTTCCCCACGTTGGTGGTTCCCTCTGGATGGAGACAGCGGGACCGGGGCCTCACCATCCTCCTCCTCCGCTGCCTTCAGCCTCACGGCTCCCCTGCGAGCCGGGTACCAGCCTCCTCCCTGCGCTGCAGCTGGAACAACCACATCCAGTCACGACAAAACCCAGTATTAACTTCTTTAATTAAATTTACCAGCATTACTTATTTGAATGACAGGAGCTGGTCTGAGCCACAGCCAGGGATATGTGATATTGGCAGCTGCACAAATACGGAACAAAATAAGCAAATACTTCATAACCTAACCAAACAAAGATTCCACAGCACTTGCTGGTTTTAATAAATGCAAATACATAGAAATATTTTTAAGCAAAGTGATCCTGGCAAGATTTTGTGTGAAAAACCTGGCACGGCTGGTGCACGGGCTGCTCCAGGCTGAAAAGGGAGATTTGGGGGATGAAAGAGTCCAGCAGAAACCTGACAATAACCAAATGGACGGGTTTTGTCCCATTATGAGCTAAAACATATGTGGAAAGGAAAAGCGAGACATCTGAGAGGAGGAGGAGACTCTATTTCGAATGATCCTGGGTTTCAGGGAGGGCCCCCCCTGCAGTGAATTCCGGCAGAAGATGCAGGTCGTGAGCGCAGCAGGTCGAGAGGGAGCTTCTCCTTTCTGCATAACTCACACTAAATACACAAACACATGTAAATTGCTCCATCCCTGCCCACTTGAAAAAGTGGGAGTAATCTACATCCTATCTAAGATTAAGGCACCACCACAAATCCCACTAGTTCTCTTGCCAGAGCCACACCACACGCCTGGGGGGTTCCTGGGGCTGTTCCTTTCCAAACAGTGAAACTGTTGGTCCTGGCTGGATGTAAAGAAGATGCTCAGCCTCTCTGATTCTGCCCTGGTGCCACCTGAGCTGAGGGACAACTGCTGCCCGTGGGGAGAATGGAGAGGAGAAGCCCTGGGGAGGAGACGGAGCCTGACCTGGGTACACACGGGGTCTGCCCCGGGGCTGAGGGACACCCCGACGGCCATCCCTGGAGACACACTGGTGGCTGCAAGCCCTGCATCTGTGGCTGGAGAAAAGAGAGGGACCGTGCCTTCCAAAACCAATGGCAGATGAAGAGCAGCCACCGCAGGATGCTGGTGGTGCAGGACACACTGGCAGAGCCACAGATGGGGCACGGGCAGGGCCAGGGGGTGCAGGACCCTGCACCAAGAACCTGCTCCCACCAGCCCTCACTGGTGACAGGGACACATTCACCCCGGTGATGTGGCTGTGCAGAAATAAATAGCAATAGAAATATACACAAAACCAGAAAGCACCCCGGGCTGCATCCCCAGCAGGTGGGCAGCAGGGCTGGGGGGGATTCTGCCCCTCTGGGGCTCTGGGGAGACCCCCCCAGTGCTGCCTCCAGCTCTGGGGCCACCAACAGCAGAAGGACACGGAGCTGTTGGAGCGGGGCCAGAGGAGGC
>JAOXJK010000003.1:15264735-15292866 GCA_025774025.1 Xenus cinereus
AATTAGAAAATATGGATGTTCGAGGTATGCCAGGGCTGTTTACCTCAAACTGATTAAAGACTGGAGCGAGTAACTCCTCCATCACTTGTCCCAAGGGTGCAAATACAAACACTGCCAAATGTTTGGTTTTCCTTCTACCACTAGATTGAAATAACACTGCTCATAAACAGCACTGCAGGGAATACGGGTTCACTTGCAAGGGTTTGGATCTTCCATGATATACAGACATTATTTGAAGTTTATCTTTATTGAGTTTCGAATATGATACGGTAAAAGGAAAAAAAGTGGTAAAAGTTCCATTAAGTGAGTTACAGATGAAGCTGCTTTAACGGGAGATTGCAAAATTATGCAGTTATTCCACACACTGCTTTTAAGAGTGCGCTTCACCCTCTGCTACGGCACTCCCAGGAAAAAGGAAAATGGACCAAAATTCAAGGTGAAAAAACTCACCGAATGAGACAGGCCACCATCCTGTATTGTAACGCCTCCCGAGGTGTTCTGGTCTCCTCGAGGACTCACACGTTTCAGCAGCTCTTTTGATTCCACCATACTTATTTTAAAAGTCTTCTAATCTCAGTCGTACTCGGAACAGCCAGAATAACCACTGGAATGAAGTGTAACTGTGTCTCAGCGACTGCAGCTGGAGGATCTGGCAATTATTAGATTATTTGTCTGATCCACAACCCGTGACCGGTGTGTGAGCTCTGAACTCATCCCACACCACACACAAGCGCTCTTCGGTAGAACTGATACTGGACTTTCATGTCACAGCTTCAATTTACACTTCGAGATGAGCAAGAAAGAGATGAGGGACGTCTTCTTCCCTGCCCAGCATCTCCATTTTCTGGATGATGAAACTGTTTCCATAGAACTAAGAACTCACTTATTTTTCAAGTAGAGCCGGGCATGGAAAAGATATTTTGGAATCACTGATGGTTCTGAGAAGTGTTAAGATAAAGAAAAAAAAAAGCCTTACTAAAATAAATGTTAACATATTGATGAATCAAAAAGTTCAACTATCTGGCGTGGGCTAAATATATATTTGTTTTTTTCTTTTGGCAATGTTAAATCTTACACCTATCAATGTAACACTGAATGTCTTCAGAAGAAAATGGCAATTAAAAAAAATTTCTAAACATCAACAAATCTAAGAAAAATAATACATTTTTAAAGCCTCCATCTGGTGTATAACTCGAATATATTTTTTCAAGTCGTGCTGGGATTAAATTTGTATTTATCTTGAAAAAGTTTTGTGCAAAAATGTAATCCAGTCCCAACTTGAAATATTAGAACAAATACTAACAAGAAGTTCTTCCCCCATCCTAGTTTCCAACATCCTCCTTTACGGTCATTTTTTCCTTTCTGATATCCTTAGGAATTTCACTTCCCCGCAGTGGAATGGCTGAACTGAGGCTCCCTGAATATGGTCTTGATCCAGACTGACGGTCATGCGGAGAAAACGGGGAGCAGAGGTACAGCTCCCTTCAGGAACCCTGCATTTCTGTTTCAAAACCATATTTTACTTTTCAGCCAAGGTATTTTAGGTCTGCAGTTTTGATCCTGCACTTGGTTTGCTGGCGGCATCTCTCCGGTGGGACACGAATGGGTTGGCAGGAGCTTACTCCGACAGAGGCCAGGCACCGGTGAGAGTGTTGGGAGCGTGGGCTTACTTCGGGAAAAAGGAAACCCAAATCATAGAACCATTTTGGCTGGAAGAGACCTTTAAGATCATCAAGTCCAACCGATAACCGCATGAACCTGTCCATGGACAGGACCGGACGAGTTCATAGTGATGACTCTCAAAGAGCAAAGTACCTTTCTTTTTAAGGAGAGAATAAGAATTTTAGCTGATATGCAAAATGGAGAAGAAAATAATGGCAAGGTGAGAGGAGGATGTTCCTCATTCTCCCTTCAGAAAAAGATCTCTTTGGTTACACTAATCTGTAGCCAATGGTTGAAATTGTTTAATTAAACCAAAACCTAACAGAAGAAAACATAAGCAAAAAGATCAAATGCTTTCAGACAAAGGGGTATCCTGTGAAATTAGGTGTCTTAGTACTGATATGCAGCAAAACAAAATAATCTGAAAGCAAAGAAGATACCTTAATGGATCCCTACTTTTATTATTAGTGCAGCAATTAGACTGGGGGAGGGCTGTGACAGATGGCCATTTTAATATTCAGAATCCTGTGAGGGGCCAAAGAAGAGTTTTTGCTTGCCTCAGGTTTGTTTTGGAGTTATTTACCGAAGTTGTTCAGACAGCAGCTGGGATGCAGAGAAGGAGTGGAAACGTGTCCAACGCCTGCAGGAAACACAAACCTGAGAGAAGCTCAAGGAGAACGGCTTTGGTTCGGTTCTTGCTGGAGTGAAGCGGCGAGAAGGCAGCTCCAGTGTGCCAGGAAACCCACACTCATCCTCCTTGCTCCAGCAAATCCAAATCGTTATTAAACAGCCTCTGGAATTCAGTGGGAAGGGGCTGACCTCCCTGGAAAACGAAGCCGTTACTCCACAGGAGGCCAGACTCGGGTCCAGCAGCTCCACACCGACTCCTGCGGGGAGAAGGTCCGGTGCCGAAATCCAGAGTTTTGGTCGATGAAGGTTCCCCTGGTTCAGACACCAAGCACAGACTCCGGCTGAATCCCAAATATTACCCCACCGCTTCATGGACATTAAAGAACCCGCGTTAAACCCGCTTTAGAAATGAGATTTAGCCAGGCCAGAAAGAACACGGCGACGCGTGTCTCGGCCACCGCTGAGTTAATCTCGGGTTTCGAGGCACCACTTAAAGCCGTCTGGGGGAAATAATTGAGGGGAAATCTGTTTTAAGAACTGCGCTTTGATTTTATCTAGGAATACAGATAATCAATCTCTGGCCTGAAAGCCGCGGATTACAAAATGTACCAGAGCAAATGGGGATTTTATTGGCTCAGAAATAAACATGAAGGGGCAAGCGTTCAGATGACCTTGCGGGGGATGGATGGCAGAGAGGGAGGAAAAGCAGTTGGTGCCAAACTTTAATTATCCAATGCATCTTCTCATGGAGGCATCCCGGCTTCCGAAATGCCAACCAGCCGCTCTCCTGTCCCAAGGTTGGAAGCAGACCCCTTCAGAAATTCCCAACGCTTCAGCCCGTTTCTCTCAGCTTGGTGTTGGCCGCTGCCTGGCTGAGGCCCCTGGGTGGGAGCCCTCCTCCCTTCTCCTGTGGAGCACGGGCCCAAGATCCTCCTGCTGCCTTCCTCGGATCACCCCTCCTTCCTAACACACTCTTTCTTCATAAATGTAACCGGCTCTGCCCAGGCATTTCCCATTCCAGGTTCAGACCAGCAGCTCACACAGACCAAAATAGTTCTTCCAATGAAAAGGCAATAAGACTCTAATTCTGCTCTTGGCTTTCCAACTTCCTCTTCAGATCCAGGTGACCTGGACCGAAAACTCCTTTTTTCAACCCCGTTCCATGCAGATATTTCAGCCAGGTTCGTCACCAGAGTATCTGACCTTCCACATAAAGCTTCAGAAAACATTGTACCTACGAAAGCAACGCCCAGTCAGAGCAGACCCTGTGAGAAGCCCCCGAGGAACGTGCAGAACAGGGACCTGGACACCTGGAATTTATTCTGGGCAGTTCCGATGCTGCCGCTGCCCTTCAACAACCTGTGACGAGCTCCCATCCCTGTCACCTGCACGCTGTGCTGTCTCTCCTTGACACTGGCTTTTCAAAACAGAAAATAAAGCAAAACTAAGCGTCTCTTAGAAACCAGATTGTCTCCTCACGGCATCCTCGTGTCTTCTTATCGTGAGGAGGCTGAAGTGCCAAGGCACGCAATGGAAGGGTCGGAGCTTCCACACCCTCAGCACCTTTCCCACAGCACACACTTAACTCCCACTGCACCACAAATGATGGGACAAGGATGACCAAGTGAAAGATCCTAGCGTGAAGAACGCCGTGCAAGTATATGGCACAAGTAGGACCGATGTCCCCAAACTGACACAGAGAGCACATTTTTGCCATCAACACGCAACACCCAGAGCACCTTTCTCTCGGTTGCTTTGTGAGATGTCCTTCTGAAAGCAGGGTGCAGGCTCTCGGAGGCTGTTGGAGGCCGTCCTCCACTCCAGGTGGGCTCTCTTCTTCTTCTCCAGCTTTCCCCACTCCCACCCCGGGTGGGAAGGAGGGATATCAGTGCTGTGAGACCGTACCAGGGCTCTGAGCGCTCTTCTGAACAGATTTGTACAAAGACAAGCATCATCTCATGCCAACGCTTTTGTGTCCCCTGCAGAATATGCCTGAGCACTCACAAATACGCATTCCTGATTATATATAAAGCTTTTTCCTCTCTTCCCAGCTCTCACTTTCCCTGAAGCCAGTTTCGAGGGTGCAGAGCTGCACCCAAATCTCCTTGTAACACCTGAGCCGGGGACTGTGTTTTCCAGCGATGAGCTGATGCTCGGTACCCGCTTTCCTGCCTCCTGTCCTTCTCCGGGGGCTGGTGGCCACCACCCACCGCCGCCTGCAGAGGCCACGCTCCCAGGGGCCACCGAGGGCACGCAGAGACACCACCGCCCGCTTAGAATAAATCCGGGGGATTGCATTCCACCCTGTACACACGTATTGCACTTTACACACACTGGGGCATGTGATAAACTACTTGTGAACTTTAATATTCAAATCTGTCTAACATTAAAAAGGCTTTTGAAAATCTTTCCCCTCCTCAGAAAATTTTAAGCCATGGTTGGTTTTTTTTTTCTGTGAAATAGCTTTTTCCTTCCTTTTCAGTGTAATACAATATGTTATTCAAGAGCCAAAGAGTTGTCAGTTTTTATGTTATGATAATCTTCTCAAGCATCCAATTTTATTCTGCTTTTTCCCTTCGTGCTGTCACTCACATTCTAGCCTGTCACAAAAGAAAATATCTGAATACATTAATTACAACTTGTTAGACCTCCATATAGTTAATGCTATTGAGGAAATCAAATCACTCGGAAAATAACTGAAGAGAAACAGTTGCTGGTACTGCAGAATTTTTATGCATTGTACTTCAAAGCTGGAGCTTTGCAAGACGACAAAAATGATTATTATAGAGAATGAGAAAATCAAATACAACTTGATCCTCTACCCTCGGAATGTTTTCTGAATGCATTACAATATGTATTTTCTATCCTGGAAAGAGCGGCTGAACTCTTTTCACATATTACCTTCTTTTATGGCGTAATTACAAACGCCAGTTCGGAAATGATAGTATAAAAACTTTCTGAAGCCTGGAAGAGATCCAGCTCTACGTCCCCACTCACACAAACATCGCAGGCGACAGTGATGGCTCCATTAACATGAATAAAAGATAACTCCATTGGGTCTGGGAAGAGGAAGCAGTTACCCCGGGACGGGAGGAGGGAGGTGTTGGTGTGGTTACCCTCGGGAAGGTCTGTCAGCCTGACTCCCGTGGCTCCGCAGAGCGGCACAGCTGGATTCTCAACTGCAAAAAAATCACTCTTGGGGTGAAGCACACACATAACTGTTATGCTGAAAAATGAAAAATTAATTTTTGCAATCTGAGACACTAAAATAACAGCAATAATTCGGATCGTTGTTCGGCACAAGATACCTAAAGTACCCAGCGGATTTCCATGGGAGTCAAAACTGGCGAACACCGAGTTTTCTCTGTGGTTCTCCAGGGAGGCAGCTCGGCAGAAAATCCTGCAAGGACGTTTTTGAAGACTGTGTTGCTAATGAAATGTGATTTCACTGAACAAAGGAGATGTTATTAGGATTATGCAAAAGCCTTACACACAGAAGCAGGCAAACGCTTCCCAAATCTAAGCTTTGTTATCTTTCTACCTTAAAGACATTTAATTATTCTCACATTTGAATGAATAGCCACTCTTACATGTATTAAATCCGATTACTGGAAAAGACAACAAGATCTTCCCAGCTTTGAAGAAGTTATCTGAACAAGCGAGACAAAAATAAAAGCACCTTTGGATGACACTGATCTTGTCCACTTTCTCACAGAGGTAAGATCTTGTTCGTCTGCTGAAACATCTGGAAAAATAGATACTCGTGCATTGGTATTTATTTTATCAGCACTTCCAGCTGTGCCCCATCACTGCCAGCGCCAACAAACTGCCAGTACATTCTAGCGCACATTCTGCTACCCCGTGTTAAACATTCAACTTTTCATTGAAATGCCATTTGATGTCAGAAATTTTTAAGTCAGGTATAGTCTTCACTAATTCTACAGTTCCGGTACGACCTAAGAATAAGGTTAAAATACTTGTGGCTCCATCCAGCCTGTGAAAGGTGCGAGCACCCACAGACCTCATCCCCCCCGGGGAGCAGCGGGATGATGCTCCAGCCACCCCCCGCCTGGCACTGGGGGGACTGGGGACTTGCACCTCAGGGCTCTGCCGCCCCCAGCCACGGTCAGATTTCCCCCTCGGAACTGATGTGCTAGAAAACAAACCCAGTTGTTCTGTGGTTTCCTTAAATCATGGCCTGAAACTCAGCTCTCAACATTCAAATCTCTCTTGATACTTTACTGCTCATTTTGAAAAAAACGGGCAGAAGTTGAGTTTGTGGGTTTCTGTACACACAAGGCTGAGGCCGTACTTGGTTCAGAAATAACTGCGCAAACATAAATGACTTTTCTGGAGGACTCTGTTTGAGTTTCTCTTCTGTAGTGCCCCAAGGGGAAGAGCATAGAAAGTCTAGGGAAGTGCTCCAGCTCAATTTGCTCTTTGCAGCAAAATATTTGAGAAGACTTGGGAAGAAATTCGATAAACATTCCTTGCCCTTAGAAGAGAACAACTCAAGACACGGCGGGGTCTGTTTCAATAGCAAGTAAGTGCCTTTAAAACCCACAGAACCAAGGGCTCAGGAAAGCTAAAACCTGCAGATCATCTCTTTTCACAAGTGAGATGTAACTCGGGTTCTGGATACGAGCCCGTGCTGGAGCAGGGATGATCGCTCAGGGTCCAAAGGCTCATGACCTCCAGCCAGTCGTGCCCTGGTGGCCCGAGAGGGCACAGTCCCCAGATGCTCATCCCTGTTCAAACTGGCTCATAAGGGTTTCTGACACATACAGAGCCCTCTGTCTATCCGAGGTTTATACCTCCCTCCTTCTTGCTCGAGGTACCAATACCAGCAGGGGTGGGTGAAGTGGGTCTGCTGTGCTGGTGGGACTGGTGGAGCTGTTGCTGGATGGGCTTACGGGCTGATGCTGTGCCCCAGGTGCTCCACGGGGCCAGAGGGAGCCTCCCTCAAGCAGCTTTTTGGGGTATTTCCTGCAGAAGCAGGTTCTCAGAGTGGGCCCTTGGGACTGAACGACCACAACCGTGCGGGGACAATTATGACATCCTTCCACCAACGTGCCCTTTGGGTGACAGCTTGGTGTCTCCTCAGCTCTCCCAACCACAGAAGTGCCGCGCTTAGACTCCCCACCTCCTTCCCCACTCCCCTCTCTATTCGAGCACAGCCACCCCGGGATGATGGGAAACAAAAGCAGAATGACAATGAAGTGGAGAACAAGCAGCTTCTCAGAGTCCTGCCAGATCCAGGAGGCCCTTCACACAGTTAATATTATGTAAAGAACAAAGACCCAACTGGGTTCAAGGCTGAAAGTCTTCACTGAATAACTTACAAGCCAAAAACTTCCCAAAAGCCACCCCGCAGGTCCAGGGCAACTGGGAGAAGCACTCAACCCTCCGGTAAGGGAAATTACTGAATGTAAATGGATAAAAAGATTAACTGTATCCCTGACCAGATTCATCCAAAACAGCAGCAGCAGCAAGAATTAATCAAGGAGCCGTACCCTCCGTTCCCAGTGCCCAACTCCTCTGGCATCAAGAGCCCTGTTTTTCCTGAACTGGGGGGGGAATTTACTGAGTGAATTGGCACCAAAACGTATTGCCCAATTTAACCGAACAGATGTCAAATAGCCATTAGCATTACAATGATTAGTAAACTGAAATTACGTGTTATGGCTTTAGTGCCTTAGATTAAGCATTAACCTGTCTTAATTAAATTGCATCCCAGTAATTGATTTCACGGTGCTGAACTGTAAATAACAAATTGCAGACGATCTGGTTTTTTATCAAGCACGATAATGTAAATCAGCCTTTACACGATGCACCACCTCCTCCTCTCCATCCCTTCAGACGGGGCTTGCTCACCCTGTGCCTTTTACCTTGACACAACCTTCTCTGACTTTACCAACACATTTAATCACTGCTGCCGGCTTTCTCCTCGAACTGCTGAAAGTCAGAGCTGGTTATTTGTAAGCCTGATCTTTGCATCTGAGGTCTTCTCCCCACTGCAAAGTTTCTTTCTGTGAGCTGAATCACTATTAACTGTTCCTCTGCTGAAACACGTGGCACTCACACAACCGTGGCTCACACGTCTTACGATGCCATGGACCGGGGCACTGAACCAGCCCAAGGCAAAGGCAAAATATGATGATGATGATGATGATGATTATACAGACTTCCCCTTGCTATTCCTGCACCGTGTAAGCTTGAAATTCAGTGATTCTAGAACCAATTTTAAGCAATCCAATATATTTCAGGTCAGAATTTTAAAAAGAAAAGGTGGAAAGCCATGAAGTAGCGTTTAAGTCCCTCGTACAGCTATTTTCCCGTGTCTGCTGCTGCTTTTCTAGGGTGTCTGCTCTGTCAGACTCGTGCTGCCGCGCTCACCACCGAGCTTCCAGCTGCCTCCCCTCACCGTGAGGGCCAGGCAGCTGCACTCATAATTGCTTGATCAAGCACAATTAAGACAGATTGGACTGATTTGCTCTAAAGTGACCATTACCTCTCCGTAACACATGTGTTGTGAAGTGTCACAAACACAATCATTGGACCGTGACGCAGAGGGCTCCCCAGACAGGACCCCGGCAAGCTGTACCACTGAAGAGATGATGACCCTGACAAGTACCTCCTGCCTCCAGCAGACAATACCTGCTGCACTATTAATCTTCAGCAGGGTTACAGAATCCGAACAGCAGAGCCAGCTCGACCGTTACGGTCCGGCACAGGAGCTTCTTTCATTACAGGGGCTTCCATATGTCACCCTGCATTCGCTGCAGGAACACCAGACAGCAGCCGCCAGCCCTTCAGCTCGTACCCAGAACCACCACACAGCTCCAGAGGAGGTGGGACAAAGCTGCCCGGAGCCATCTTCTGCACCAACCGGCCCTCGAGACGGTCTTCGTTACAGCGGGCGGGGAGGAGGAAGGTGAAGGTGAAGGGGTGATTCCACACCAGTCCCCGCAGACGGCTGGAGGGCAGGAGCAGCCCGGCCATGGACACTCTGCCCCGGGAACAAGGGCCTGAGCAGGAGCCCTCAGGGAGACGGGACACATCGGGAGAGGAAACGGGGAGAGATGCACCCAAGTACAGACTCAGGACACAACCTGGCCCATGCCAATTAAGGAAATATAATCAAACACAACAAGGTAATCTTCTGTGACTTCCCTTTTGGACCTTCACCATGCTTTCAGCTGTGCATCTAATTAAACTACCTATTTATTAGGGAAAGGCCAAGAAGAGAAGCCCTGTCTCTGTGGAACCCCAGCACAAACACCCCTGGATGAGGCAGATCAGACGTCTGGATGTGTCTCCAAAGTCCTCTCCCCATGACCATCCCTGGCCCTTCCCCAGACCCGTGGCCCCAGGCTGCCATCAGAACCCCCCTCCTGCCCCTCGCTCAGGCTCTGGGGCCGTTTCTGGGGCCTTTCTCACTTTCTGCTCTTTTCTCCTGAAGCTTTTCAGCTCCACTCGCTTTCCCTGACCCGTTATCCAGCAAGGCCCCCCAGGGCACTGCCTTCTGTCTTCAGAGGGGGCTGTATTTTGGCAAAGGTTCACCTGATCTTCACGTTTCTCCTGAGAAGCTGTCAGCCCTAGTGCAGCTGAATGCAATCCGTAACAGGTTGAAAAATTGGTTAAAATGCATTTTTTTTTATACTCTCTGCCTTGGTGCTGACACCTGATGTGAGCATTTGCGATACCCACTTGTGCAAACAGACCCTTCTACATCTGACCAAACCGCGCCTCAAAAGCAGCTCACACCTGAAGAGACATATGTGCTGCAGGGACAAGAAATGCAGTTTTTTGGGGAGGATTGTGGCAGTTTGAAAATATCAACCCATGCCTTACGTTTTGCAACTCATAGCACGGAGTTTTAGTTCTGAAAAAGGTGGTTCTTATCATGAGCAGCGTCAGGTCCCCTCAGGACGAGGTGGAGCTATCAGAGCTGCCGTGTGTGTCACCTCCGTGATAGCACAGACGTGCACCGACTGCATTAACCCAGAGCAGGGACTTGGAACAGCACCCTAATTATCCGCATGTTATTAGTGTGCCTTTTCCCTGCAGCATAAGACCCAAAGTAAGCCTCGGAATCTCATTTTTCTCCACTTGCAAATAATAGGAGCAGAATCTAGCAAATTATTCCAAAAAGCCCCTCTGTGGAAGAGGCAGCCCAAACAAAACTCCATTAGCAGACCTTGAACCACGTTCTCCTCATCATACAGGAACAGTGAAAAGAGCCTCCTGTCACAGACTATTACGGAAAGCAAGGCATCAGGTGCTTCTCTTTTTTCCCTTAAATGATTTACAGCCACATTATTCCAAATCTTTCCATTGTTTTTACTCTTGAGCTTGTACTGAATTCGTGTCGTATTTTCAGCAGTTGGCCATCACCCCCACACACACACAACCATTCACGCTCGGGAGGAGACAAAGCCTGGGCACAGAACCTGCCGTGAAGGTGCTGCAGGATCCCAGCACCCCCGGAGCCCAGCACCCAGTCCCGCTGCTGGATGCTCCCACGCTGCTCCTACCCGGGCTCCACGGCATTTTTTGGTGTTCATCATACGAGTTACATCCCATTAGGAGAGTTTGTGAGCAATGGTACTGAGCACGAATACTGGGAGGGCAAAAAACCCACCTAAAATACCACCAGCTTCCCTCTTTGCCCATATGCGATGGAAGCCCGACAGTTGCCCCTCTGTTACTTCAGGTTGCCTCATCCCCACCCAGGCTCCCGAGGGAGCTGGAGCTTTCCAGAGCCTGCCTGCCCTTCCAACGTTAAGCAGCAGTGAGCAGACCAAATTCATTTTTATCCACCATGAATTTTCCTGTGTCCATTACACTCTTGTCACTCCCTCTGACGACATGTTGTCTGTCCCTGTCGCTGAAGGAGAGGGGGAAGGAGCAGCTCCGAGAGGAGGGGAAGGACGGCTGAAGTGGGCAAGGAAGGACAGACTGACAGGTACTGGGCAGGGGACACCTCTACCACGGCGCTCGAACATCAGCCGCTGTAGAAAAACGAAGCTGGTGCCACAAACACACAGGAGATCTGGAAGAGAGAAGCTAAGCACGGATGTAGGAGATAACCCCCACCACCTCCGGGACCTCGCAATCCTCGCGGCTGCCGAGTTCCAGCTGCCCAGTTTGCACGGGCTGTGGTCCCACACTCTGAAAAACCCAAGCATCCTCGACTGGCTTTAGCACAATTGCTCTGGGTTTTGCAAACATAAACCCAATTATTTGTTGTATTGAATTACCTTAAAGCACAAGGCCCGTCCAGCCTAAGACAAACCAGTCCTTATTCAATGGTTCCAAGAGTGACTGCAGGAGCAGAAGCATGTACTTCCTCCAGCTTCAGAGCTACGATGAGTGCTCTCATCTCGCAAGACATGAATTGAGTAGAAAAAAAAAACTTTTAGGTAACACCAAGCGGGCCCTGTAGTCCATCCAGCATTGCAGCCTGGGGAGGAAGGTGCTGAGGGAATGAATCAGTGAAGATATGATGCAGATTCAGAAGTTGGTCTTGAGACTTGTTCCCCACGTTCTGGTGGGACACAGGCAAGACTGTCCATGTTGCTGCTCCCGAGCAGTGACTGAAGCAGTGCTTGGTCTATCATGCTCCTGGGAAATGGCAGGTTTTTCCATGCTCCCTCTAGTGCTCCCTTTTGTTTCCAGAGTATTGGCCAGAAGGTGAAGAGAGCTGTTGGACCATCTCCATGCTATAGTTGAACCTCAAACAGAATTTCCCTGCAGAAAACTAAGCAGGGCTTCCACGCTAGTTAATGACCGATTTTTTGCCCACTATTGTACCACATTTCTTCACACACCAGCTTCTTCATACCCCACGGAGTTCTTCTGTGTACAAAGACAGTTCGGGGATCACCCCCCAACCCAAGCACGCGTGGCCAGACACGGGCTGTCTCCAGGGCGGTAAGGTCAGCAGGAGGGAGGGAGTAGAAGACACTGTGATCTCTGCTCTTCCAATGAAGTACAGAGAGAGCCGAATCGTGCCTCTCCCCAAGGAGCTTCACACGACATGTCGGTGAACAACCAAAGAGGAAGCCACTAGACATGGCTTCTGAGATCATACCCTGCCATGAGCTCCTCGGCCTCGGGAGCAGAAGGGCTTATCTGTTCGCTTTCAGTTGAAGGTTTTGCCTTGTCATATGATTGTAAACACGATTAAAAACAGTAGAGAATAAGGAACTGGTAATCTACTTTGGAAGAAAACATAGATCTTTGATTCTTACTATTAGGTTGCTGGATTGTGACAGCTTCCATCCTGCATTTATTTCTAGGAGGCTTCTCCTACATCCATCCTAAATCCCTGTTATATACTCTTAGTAGAATTGTCCTCCTGCCTCTGGTCCCCAACGTGCAAAGTGAGTATGTACACTCTGCTCAGCGATGGCACATTGCTACCAAGAACAATTCCTGTTACACAATTAAGTGACGTACAAAGTGATACGAACCCCTGTTTTAATAGACTTTCATTGTCTCATGTCCATGTCCATTAAATATTTAAGCCTCCCTTGCACCGCGCTGCTGCTGCAGGAGAACAAAAGGAGATCTCCATGCCCACGTCCCGTCACTGCTGATTAAACACACCCAGCTCACCTTCCCGCACCCACATGGGGTCATTAAGTGGCCACAAATTTCTTGCTTACTTCAAAAAACGTAGCTCTTGGCCCTTGGTCTCAACGGCGAAAGTTTAGGTGCTGCTGAGGACGAACAAACACATCACACATGGGCTTCCCTGAGCACGGATGAAGGTTTTATTAGCTCTGAGACGGCAAGGCCTAGTTATTTATACTCTCTCTCAGCTCCTCTTAGCAATTAGGATTCTTCCCCAGCATAAATGTCTTTATCATTTTGCATTTCCCAGCTGAGTACATGCTCATCACACAGCTCAGCAGTGTTTATTCTGCTCCGAACTTTTGTGCCGATATATTTTGTCCCACAATAGACATTTCTTGCTGTTTCTAATGAGTAAACATGGAATACAGCTTCTTGCAGAACAAACAAGGGCTGATCCTCAGGTGACGTGAGGCTAAATTCACTGCCTACACCCATTTATATCCACTGACAACCCAGCAGATAACGCTGCAATACCTTATTCATCTTGGGTCCAATTCGGAGCCCATCGGAGTCGGCGGTGGAAGTCTCTGGGGTATGGAAGGGATGGGGATCCACTGCTCACAGCTTCAGCACAAGGCTCAGGAGAGCAGAAGAGTAATTGAGGAGCCGCCTGGGACAGCATCAAGCTTGATAAGATGTCTTGGATTAGACAACGCGAGATCCAGAGGACAGTTTAATTGAAAATAAAATTGGCGGGTAGCCCACGGGGGGGCTGGGACAGGGCGGGGGGAGTGCAGCGGGTGTGCAAACGTGCGGCCACATCTCCAGCACCTCTCCATCCCCAACCCCGGCCCAGCGCTGGGGTCAGCTAAACACACGGATGAGCCAGAGCAGGCTGGATGGGAAACTGGGAGCTGAAAATAAAATGTTAATTTTCCGAGGCGCACAGTGAGATCGGCGGGGAAGGGCAGTGAGTGGCGCTGGCGGCTGGGCCCTCCTTGCCCACGGGGCCACCAAGCAGCGGGGCAGGCGGCTGCTGGGAGGAAAGGGGCTGGAGGTACCAGCCCGGCACCCACCAACTGCCCCCCACCCCTGAAACACAGCCTGGAGAAAGGCTCAAAGGAGCTATGAGTAAGAACGCGGTCCCTGACCAAGCAGCCTGGGGACACCAGCACGGGCAGGGGACAGCAAGAGGTTGGCCGGGGCTGGGAAACCTCCGCTGATGAACAAAACACCCAAATAAACGCACTGCCATAAGCAAAAATCATCTTTTTCACACAAAGCCTAATGAAAACCTGGATTCCTTTCGTTTCAATGGAATCAGATTGAAAAGCAAGGATTGTCTCTCAGAAGAGAAAGTTCTGAAAGAAAAATGATAGAAACAAACACCCAGAAGAGAGACCTCATCCAGCCCCACGCAAACAGGACCAGACGCTGAGATGCCTCTCCTTCCTGAAGCCCCTGCACCCACCTTTTCTTCACTCAGTAACACCCACCCTCTGTCAGCCCCTCCATAAGCTCTTTCTATTAAATACTGTCTCTATTTTAAAAACAATACCAAAATAAGACCTGAGAAGCTTTATTTAACTTGACACACCATAAATAGCTACAACAAAGAGATACCAGCACGTGCATACGAAAAATTAAGCTCAGGACTATCAATTTCTCCCTGTGCTCTCCAACAAGAGCATCCAACCCCTGCCATCCATTCAGCCCTTCTCCGGACAGCACCGGGTGTCACCTGCTTTGGGTTCCAGCTCAGGGACACAAACCCAACGCAGACACCCACTGCATCTCCCAGGGAGCCTATAATAAAACTCGTCATTTCTCCAGATCCTCCCCCAGCACAGTCTGCCCCTTCCATTACCTCTCCGTCTTCTCAGAGGACTGACAAGGAGGCGGGAACAGCCCTGCCCGCGAGAGCCCCCCTCTCTGTGGAGAGCCCTAAAATCAAGTGAATGGAATAAGGGTAAACCGTCTGAAATTACTGAATTTTGTAAATAGCAACGAGAAACAATGGTGAAATCTTGTGCTCTGTCCCGGTGCCTTTGCAATGAAGGGAGGCAACTGGAAAGTCTCTTTTTAAAAATACTCGAAAGGCATTTTAAGTCATATATCAAAGTTGCTTTTGTTTATATTTTCACATCAATCACTTACAATGGGATATTTATCTGCCATTATATATGCAGACGCGGAGGATTAAGAGCATCAGAAAATTAAACCTCCACAGATTAAACACTTTTGATTGTGAGAGTTTGCACCTCTTGTTTGTTTTTAATTAGGAACCTAGATTGTTAATGCATAATATCCTGTTGATATCCCTCCACAGAATAATAACTACAGTCTCCTTGCTATGACTAAGCACGAAAAACACCGCGTAGATGTCAACTTGTGATCTGAGTGTGCTAAAACCAAATCCGGATGCTCTGACTCTCACCCGTTTCACATCATCTATTATTGAGTCCAACTCCGACTTCAATCAATAATTGGGTTCACTTAAGGAGTGAAAGAAAAGGAACAGTGCTGGTATCATTCCTTCACGTATTTTCTTTCGTCTCAGCAGATCCCACTAAATTTTAGGATCTCGCGTCAGCATCACGGCGCAGTTGCTTGTGTGAACATTAACACCTTTCCATCATCCCATAGGACAAGCAAATCCTGCCTCCAGCCCACCCTGACCCTACCACCCCCAAACTGCTCTGCCCCCCATCATAACTTAGGATATTGGGCATTTTTAATTAGCTCTTCTCTGTTTCTAAAGAGAAATTCACAAATAAAAATCTCTATAATTACTGGCGAGTCAAAGAAAGGTAAAGAATAACTCATTGTGAGGATTTTTTTTTCTAGTCATTAAATGATTGAGACGATAAAAGAATGAAGAATCTGACAGATTAAACAGGTCTTGAGGAGACATGTCAGCTTCAATAATTTTAAAGCATTAGAACTGTCAAGCTTTCAAAATAGGAAAGATTGTATCTTTAGAAAACAAGGTTCTACTAATTGGCATGCAGGAGAATCTAAATTGAGGCTAAAACCGGGTGATTAACGGCTTCCTCTGATTATGGATGTCTGAAAGCAGCTCCAGCTGTAAAGCGGGGTCTCTCGTCCCGAGCGTCCCCCTGCCCACGGGACCCTGCAGTGCCCACACCTGGAGCATTTGGGCCAGGGAGGGCTGGGGGCTCGTGTCTTTTTTACCCAACGGAATGATTCTGGTGCCTCATCATTACCCACGGGAACCCACTAGAGACGTACCGTGCGTTTTCAAGACAACAAAGACCACGTTTCAAATCAAAGCCGAAGAGATGGCGTCAGCGGCTGGTACAGTTCCCGTTAGTTCTTGGGTGGTGTCTCTTGCTTTGTACACACTTTGAAATGTAAGAGAGAAACATCATAGAATCATAGAATGCTTTGGGTTGGAAGGGACCTTAAAGCTCATCCAGTGCCACCCCCTGCCCTGGGCAGGGACACCTCCCACCAGCCCAGGTTGCTCAAAGCCCTGTTCAACCTGGCCTTATCCTATGAAATTAATCTGGAGATTTTAGCAGAGCTCTAAAAGAAGGTCCCCACGCCAGGAAAGGGCATGTAGGTGAGCTGTTCCTCCAGCCTTGGCAAGACGGCAGGTAAGCACGTCCTGGAGAGCTGCAGGAGCTCATCTGATGGTCACATCGTCATCCAAATAAACCAGCATCACTGCACAACTGGGCTCCAAGAGATGCTCAGTGTTAAATGGACACCTGCAACGTTTTCGTATCACTAACCCTGAGAAGTCATCTATAAATCAGCTTGGCATACGCCAAATGTGAGAGTGAATCTCTGAATTTCCTTAAATAAGGGGTGTCTTTGGAGGTGATACAAGCCCCTCCTGCAATCTCACCACTCAATTGAAGACAGAGCACTAACTTGGGTCCATTCAAAATCAATACCCAAATTCTTAAAAAATTAGCTGAGAAAGAAGACCAGCTGGAAATACTGTGCTTAAAAACAGCCCACGGGGGAAAACCAATGTACCAAACCCTCAGGCAAGCGTAAGGTGACACAGAACCACCAAGGACAACTTCGAGATGCTGCTACCCACCCACCAGCTGAGCACGTGTCTTAGGATTTCCCACTTTGTACCATAAGGAAAAGCTTAAGAAAATGCCAACTTAATAGCAAGTGTGTGTTTTTATTTTCATCTGCTGGATTCACCTGCGTGCCAAACACACAACCCAACAGAAGACTGAGCTGTCAACCGGGAATATCCGCATGAGCAGCTTTACCCAGACGCAGCAGGCGTGAGAAAAGGTCTTCATCTCGGGGGAGGAAGGACTTGCTAAGCACCTCATGACCATCCAGATTCTTTAAGGAGTACCTGAGCTAAGCCAGATTTCAAAGCTTTTTGACATACTGTGAATTAATTCTCCTGCATCTACAGTACCGACAAAGGCTCACTAGCACTGAGTACGGGAAACTTCACTCCTTCCTGGAGCACGTCAACAGTTCACAAAATTGAACGTGTGACAGACTGAGCCTGCACAGGGTATTCCTGGCCATTGCTCTGAAAAACTGTTATTAGATAATAGCAAATATAAGAAAAATGGGTAACCACTAGCTGTTAGCTAAAGTACTGGTGAAACTACTGGCAAAATTAATTGTTTCTAAGAGCGTTGTGAGGGAAACACCAGTTTTGATTAAAAATGCCCCTGTTCTGCTGCCTGAGATAAAAATGTAACATCTGAGCAATGTGCAAAAGATCAAATTCTGTCTGTTCACACTGTTGTAATCATTCCAGTAATTCCAGCCATGGAGTTCCCGACAGGAACTGGTGCACTTCCAGCAGGTACTGCCTTGCCTTTTCCTGAAGCAGGCTGTGAACCATCATCTCTGCTGGACGGTTTTATTCGCCAGATTTTCATTCCCATTCCATCACACCAGTTTCACACCCCTAACTCCACTGCAGTGGGGTTCAGAACCCAGAGAGTACACTGACTCTCAGAGCTGTACGTACACAGTTAAACACCGAGTGACTCAGTTGGCTCCAAAATGCAAAGAAAGACCCGAGTTAAAAACATGCCAAGTGGCTTTCTCTGAGACGCCGTTTCTCCCAGGATAACACTACTGGGTCCAGGGAGTGACAGAAGAGTAATTTCATTTGTCAGTCCTGTACTTGCCAAACCTGACCGTCCTGGAGAAGCACATCTTACAATGCACGTCAGGCGTTATTAATCTGATTTCCCTGTTCCTCTCCAAAGATATTTAATGCTTTAGTAATGATCAATACACTTGCCCTGACGACAAACAAAGATGGATGAGCCCCTGCAGCCCGGCCGGTGTGTAATTACCGCCTCCGAGGCATTCGATTCCGTCTGACGAAAGGGTGACAGGGTCGCCCCGTCCCTCTGACAGAGACGTGTCTGCAGCGGGTTCTTGGCGTGGAGCTGGCACCGGCTCAGCTCCTCCACGTCCCGCTCGCTATGGCCAGCACTCTGTACTGGATTAACTCACCCGACATCCCCCCGAACGGAATTTCTGAGGAAACAGTTCCCACGGGGCTGCCACCTTGCCTGGCCACCAGCCGGAGCTCCAGGTAGCCAGCGCAGGCTTGTGGGACCATCAATGGACTCGGTGGGCTGTGGCCAGGCAAAGCAGGGCTGGTGTTCGCTGCATCCCCGAGCCCTTCCCCTGGGCGGCCTTCAGGCAGCAAAATCCGCGAGCTCTGGGCTCTGGTGTCCTTCCTCTGCTGCGAAGGCGCCTGGACCTGGCTGGGACAGTGAAAAATGCTGCAGTCCCAGCTATTATTATTATTATTATTATTATTATTCCTCACTTCCCTGCTGCAGATCCACTGGGAGCAAAACAAGACTGGAACGGAGGAGAGGGCAGTACGCAGGAGAAAACTTCAGTTTCTCCAGGGAAAATAAGACGGAGCCTGTGTGTACTAACACTTCGGAACACAGCTCTTACCAGCAGCCCCTACCACGACTGGAACTCCCGGGGCTCACCTCACCCTGGAGAAATCCCTCACTCTTCCCCTTCCCCTGTATGGAAGTGCCCTCTTGCTTCTGTTCACCGAAGCCAACGGGATTTCACTTTCCCTTGATTTCAATTAGACCTGACTCGCACACTTGATTATTTAGATTATGTTTCCTCATTTCTGGCTGTTAGCTGGGTAACGAGTCCCCAGATATCAGCAGACCTAAATAACGCATAACCTTCTTCCATTCAACTTCTTGAACAAGTTCATTCCACTCAATGTGTTACTCGGGATTTGCCATCAGTTCAGGGAACAAATACAAGGAGCAGGTTGTCAGAAAGATTGGAGCACGAAGCGATTCCGTTAGAATTACACTTCGTATCTCCCAAAGATTCACGCTCACATCCCGTGGCTAAACTCAAAAGTCAGATAATAAGAAAATTTATTTTAAAAAATTTTAAAAATCAAACACGCCACTGAGGAAAACTGATCTGCGAAGAGTTTCAGATTGGTAAATCCCTCAAACTGTGCCCTCATAATTACCTGATTTTACACTTAGACATTAAACACACACTAATGCGTGTAATATTAATACCGTTCTGCACTTCTTAAACACTGAAGTGTTCCCATGCTCTTCTGATGCAAGTCCAAGAAGTGGTGGACTTGGGAGAAGGCTGGAATAAATAGAGGCTACCGCTTCGTTGCTGGGAAAAAATGCCTTTCTTGGTGTATTTTTCACAGTAAAAAGCCCAGAGAGCGACCCCTGTTTGTACACCGTCCTAGTCACGTTCTCAGGTATAAAACGTCATTTCCACAACGGAAACTCTGTGCCATACAAAGTGTATCACCACATGACATTAGCTAAAACACAATTCACAGTCTGCTTTCCAGTTCAATATTCTGGTTTATTGGGGCCCTTTGGAACAATTTTGATTCCATATCGCCCAAGCTCATTAAATAAACCCTGCGAGTTGTGTAAAATTGTTCCAGTGCCGGTTTATGCGTGTAAGCACAGCTTACCTTTCGCTGCTCTCAGCTGTTCGTAAAAATGCAACACGAAAAATAAACACCTGCATGTTGTTTTCTGTAGAATAATTATTCAAAAATAACTGAAAATGGGAATTTGATGTTCAGGACGGAAAGCGCACAGTTTTGCTCCAAACTTTCCCAGTCAGAAGCCACCCTGCTTTTCCACATTTGTCCTGAGCATTGCAGTAAAGCTGACTGAACATCACTGGGCAGGGCCTATAAATACCCACTTTCCTCCAGAGCGCTAAGGTTCCCCTTAAAAGGCCTGAATGTAAGTTCTGCTCGTAGTTCCCCAGCAATCCCAGTCCTACTCCGTCATTCCCAGGATGCTTCACAGCCCCATCCAAACCTCCCCATCCCGACTCCTCTCCCGTCACCTCATGGAACAGGCGGTGGCAAAGCCCATCTCCCCATCTCCCCGTCTCCGTTAGAAGCTCCATTTCATCTCCCAAGCACATCCCTGCAAAGGACTGACACGCAGCGCATACAGGCACAAGCACAGAAAAGAATATTTCCCCAGAGAAAGAGAGATTTCACAGCAACTTTGTATTTATAAAGCCACGGGATAGAGACAGAGCCTTGGACAAGGCAAGGAGCTTTTGTGAAGACATGTATTTTCTCCTCTTGAGCAGAGAGAGAGCCGCAGATTTGTTGCCTTATCTGGGGAAAACAGTAAACACAAACAGCTCAATAAACCTCAGGTTTTATATTTCTGTGCGTGTCGAGAATTGCCTGCTACCGATGGGAAAACATCAGGCCTGAGGCCCACGTTGGGCTGCCGTGGTCTGCAGCGTGATGGATGGCCGTGATCCACCTCCCCAAAACCACTGGGGTGGGATTCATCCCACCAGACGGAGGTTTCCCCAGCAGCCAGGCCAAGGACGAGCCGGACCCCTTTACGGGAGGTGGTCGCTGTGTCGGGTTCGGGTCTGGCAGAACAGAGCTGAACCGTGCTGTGTATACATCTGAAGATGTCTCCGGAGGTGTGAGAGGATCTGAAGATGATGACTACAGGGCTGTGAGATGATCCCCACGCTGGGAACAGCGGCCCGGGAGCAGCAGCTTGCTTAAAACGGCTCTGCAGGAAGACACCGTCTTCATCCCAGGAAGAGTTCAATAGAGCCAGGGAAATATTTTCAGCTCATTTTTAGAGGAGAAAATACAAAGCAAATGTTTCCCATACTAGCGCCAGTTTGTGAATGTTCTCTAACTCCACTCTCCAAACGGAATCGTTAAGCAGCTCCTATTTTGGAAAAGACACCTTTGAGCCCTTCTGCAGTCGGGGGAGGTTGCCTACAGAAAACACCCATCACTGCCACAAGGCTGGGACGCTGCTGTGCACGGCAAACTAGCGCAGGTCTCCTCTTCCCACGTGGAAAACAGCCCTTCTCCCCCTACCATGGGAATGTAGACAATGCCATTTCTAATGCGTTACCTCCTGATTTCCCTCACTTCAGGTAACGGCAGGCTCCATTTGGCTCTGGGTCCCATCGGGTCCCATACGGCACAGACCTTCCTGAACGGCCGGTTCTGCCTGATGGAGAAGGCATCCCACAGATCTGTCACTGGTGTCCCACCACGATGGAACAAGGTGATCTTGAAGGTTCCTTCCAACCCAAACCATTCCAAGACTCTGTGACTGTCAAGGGCCCCAAGCACCACGTGGGCTGCCCCGTGGAGGCCACCACGGGACCGGAGCCAGGACACGACTGCTACTGAGATTGCTGGGAGACTTCCAGAGATTTCAGTGGGTCCTGGTTTTGACTTTCCAAACCAAACGTAGTCTCTGATAACACAACCCACAACCAGGACACTGCCTTAACCGCTGTCCCACAACACAGCACTCCTTTATGCATTTATCCCCCTCCTGCCAACTTCTCCTTCTAAGCCTCAACCATAAGCTCCTCAAAGCTTCTGCGCTCCTGCCTGCACGTACTCTGCACTTTTGGAACTGCTAATTCAAAACATGCTAAAAAATCCAACACTTCCAAGTAAATTTAATGCATTTCCTGAGGAAAAAATTAAGAGATGAAATTTAGGTAATTATCCAATTAACAATTGTTATGTATACACGAGAATCTGATTTATGGGCAGCTGTTTACACAGGCAACTGCTTTAATTTGACAGCGTGCTCCTGGCTTCTCCCCAGACTTTGCCGTTTAATTAAAGTTAAACAGGTCAATATTCATTTAGCCTACCGGCACATGGAGAATTTACCCAACACTGGAGAGGGAGGAGAACTCCATTCATTTTTAATTGTATTGTAACAACATAAAGGAGGTCACCAAAGTGCAAAAGTGTGAGGTGAACTGGACTGAACACCAACAACATCCCCAAGATCTCAAAAACGTGGCAGCATCACCTCTGCTCCCACAAACGGCGTCCAACCATCTCCCTTCCTTCTACCCTCAGGCAGCAGATTGTCCTCTGTCTCCTGACAACTTATGTCTTCTTTTAGGTGACAAATACTGCCTTTTCTTGCCCTCTAGATTTAGGGTGTGTATCTGTCTTAAAGCTTTTCCTCCTTAATGTAAGAATTAGAAACTTGCTTTTCCCCTCCCTCAGACAAAAGCTGAGATTCACAGATAGTAATTTCAGCAAGAAATAATCATTTCAGTGAGAAAGTCACTGATGTTGAAAGACGGGTGACACACCACAGAGCTGGCAGTGAGACGGGGTACTGGTGTGGCTCTGGGAGTACTGGGCTAGATCCCATAAAGGAATTATTGGGATTGCTGCTTAGGGCAGAAGACCCCGGAGGCTTCTCGCTGCCACCGTGCGACACAGCAGGGAACCCTTCCCAGGGCAGGGCAAGAGATGCAGGAAGGAAATATATTAAAACAGCATTAAAGGTAGAAACATTTGTGCAAACCTTGTGAGACGAGGGTTTGCCTGGCATCACCCAAGGCAGCAACGACCCGCTCAACCACCTACTAAAAAGAGAAAGAAATTGGCGCTCCAAGTGGACTTTCCATTCTCTAGCTCATCGTCAGCAGTGCCGGAGCAAGGAACCACCGTTTCTGCCCAGCTGCCAATAAAGGATTGAACTGTGACTGCCTTTCTGCCCAGACCGACCCCAGTGTCGCAAACTGGTGTTTGGGAGACACCTGCATCGAGTGCTGGAAAGATCCAACGACGAGCAATGAAAATATTTACCAGGTGGAGGCAACTATGGCCAGAAGTGAGAGCTGTTACATTTCGCAGAAACACTCACTGGGAGTTAATTTGTTGTATGAAGCCAACTCTAAAAAAAAAAAAAAAAAGGAAGGAAAAAATATAGGGAAAAAATGTGTCTGCCCTTGTAAAGAGGATGAAGTCCCGAGGGCGGGCATGGCCAGCATCAGCACACCATGGCCACCTCCTGCAGCGCCTGGCATGGCTGCCCATGGCCTCTGCGAGCCAGGGACGACGGGGAAAAACAAACCTTCTCCCATCAAAGAGCATCTCTCCCACCCGGAGCTGACAGCAGCGACTCTGCTCCGGAGGCTCACAGCCCTTCTCAGCCGGGGGGGACACTGCAAGAGGGCTGTGACCCCCTGGGATCCCTGAAAGCCGGGGAAACTGGAGAGCAAGAGAAGCACCTCCCAGTGTCGGGATTTTCCCCCGCAATAAAGGCAGAATCACCTTCTGTGCAGAGGCTGTCAGCAACCAGCCAAACAGAAGAGTTTCTTAAAGCCCTTTCCGATCGGCCACCTCTCCCAAATACCCTCCCAAGTTGGATGTGGGAAGGTCCAACATCCAACTTGGGAAGGACCAACTTGCAGCCCCGTCCCCTGCACTGCCGGGGCTCAGCACCCGAACCACCCTGCTCCTACAGGAACCTACGGGGACGTGGAACTGTTTGAAACACCTACTTTTCACCTAATGCAAAGAACCCCAGAGCCATGGCTAGCGCTTTCCACGGCCAAGGGGATATATTCAATAGAATTAAAACAAACAAAAAGGATACACACAAGAGCTTAACTTCATGCATATGAATTTTCAGTGCACAAATCACTCATTGTTAAAATCACTAAATCTAGGTGTAAAATTGCATCTGCAGTTCTAAAGACCTAGGGCAATATGTCACCCATTCTCAGTTTTGACTTACCTACAGTAATTTCTTTTACATTTGATATATTCAGGAAAACAAGTGAGCCCTGGTTTATGTCACTCTCTTTTACTTTTAGAAAGGCCTTATTATTCTCAAAACATCCAAAGGGGACGGATCTGTCTGGCAAACAAAGAGCTGGCCGATGGACAGCCTTTCTCTCGTGGTGGTGAACGTCTATCCATCCACGATATAAACCACACTCTCTTCTTCCCCTCTTAATTTGGAACCTGGTTCTGTCACTGGAATTCACTCCCACAGAGAGACACTGTGAACTTACAATTTCCAGCAACAAGGGAAGATTAAGAGAAAAGAAAACACCACTGGGCATCGAGAAACAACAAGATCCAGCATCTTTCAGAGGCGCAGCAGAGCCCAGGATCAAACCCAGCTCTTGCCTCACACCACCCACCGCAGCAGCGCTCTCCTGCACTCCTTCCGATGAGAACAGAGGTGTTCTGAACTTATGCTGTGGAGAATAAAAATTAATTCTGGTTTGGTTTTTATGGAGTGGGGAAAGTGTAATTATCTCTGCAGCACAGACCAAGGTGCAGGGTGAAGCGCCAACGCGACTCGCTGAAGGTCAGGAGCGGCTCTGTCGTCGCTCCTCCATCTCCTCCTCGACACGCCGGGAGGCTTCTGAACCCAGCTCTTATTTGAAATTCAAAGCGCACAGGGTAGCTTTTAATAACCCCACTAAGTGCTTTGTTTCAACTGAGAACAAAGGTTTCAAAGGTACTTGCATTTGCTATGAATAAATTCTTAATGTCAAATTTCTTAAATAAATATCACCTTAACTAATATTCTTAGTAAGTGAAAATTAAACCTGACACTCAGCTCAAATACTCTGGTTTTAAATCTCCCTATCGCTAAATCGTCAAAAAAAGGGAACATTCTGTTTGAATTTGAGTGATTTGTGCCCCACATACGACTAACTACCAGGAGATTTATTTACTTTGAAATGCGTGTGACAGACACTAGACCAGCAGACTCCCTGGGTCACGCAGCTGAGATAAAAATAAAAGCAAACTTTATCCCCTGCCAACGGAGGCAGCACGTGAGGCTGCGGGGCTTCTGCAGGAAATGAAGGTATCAGTGAAAATGGGGAGGTCTGTAAGGAAAGGGCTCATTCTGGCCACGCTCTGAACTCTCTGGAGAAGGCAGCGCGGATCCCAAACCTCTCCAGCCGCGTTCCCACAGCCCCGCTGACGGGACCTGCTGAGAAATGGAGATGATCACCTGCAGAGAGGGAAGGCAGCGCCGCTCCTTCACGGAGCACGGATCCCACTGGCCCACCCAGAGTTTAGAAAAACAGTTTGCAGCTGAGTGCGATGTAGCTTAGATTCCTAAGTACAGTACAGCGGGAGCCCTGTGGTATCTTAGGTAGCAACAATATTTATCTAAAATAAATAAATAAATAAAATACTCAGTGTTTCAACTGAGTTGAAAAAAAAATTGAAAAAACAAAACGGAGTTGAAAAAATAATCAGTTTCAAATGGTTAAACTAAAGAATATCCCACATCAGAAGGGACCCATTAGGATCATGGAACCCGATCTCCAGTAAATGGTTAAACTAAAGGAGCCCAGAGATGAGCCACCCTCAGAAAAACGCTGAGATTTAGCTATTTTCAGAATCGTGCTTCCAAGTCCTTCTGCTGTGTGTCCGAACCACCCGGCTGTGCCTAAGAAGTGCACTGGCAGAAGAGTGAACCTTCACGCCTGCCGCTTTCTCACACATCACTGTTTATGAAACATTTTATTCAACACGACACAAAATTGTTTGTCTTCTCTTTCAGGGTGAAAGGATGTAAAAAGGCCTGAATTCAGCCCCATTCGAGCACCTGCTCATTTGTCCCCTTCAGCAGCCGGAGCACAAGAGCGTTCATACCCCCACACAACAGGGCACAGGCACCGAGCGTTTGGGCTGATTTATGGCACCTGCAAACAGGAGTGCCCCCTTGGTCCCAAACACGCTCCTGGTTTGGGGAAAAATCTCTTCTAATTGAGAAGAGAGGTTGATGTCAGGGACCCGCTCCAACCTTGCCCATTGTTTTTGCTGGTCCTTGGGGGCTCCAGACCCCGGAGAACTATTTTGCCTGTTTCTCATGGAAATGCAGGTGATGCCCCCTCCCCGCACACACGTGGGGCACCTCAGCTTTTCCACCCGGTCGCAGCCAACTTCTGTCCAAGACAGCAGAGGGTACGTTACTCCAGTCTGTGATTTATAGCAAACCTGCCCAAATCCAGTACCAGCCCGAATTAATGCTCCCACTGAATTAACCACCACACTCTAAGGGCTTCCTGGGAGGTGTCCCAGGGTCCGCGCAGGCAATGCCCCAAACACAGAGCAAGTCCCGTTGGGACCTCACAGCTTAAAAAATACCCCAAATCCAACCACGAGGGAAGGCAGGCGGGATTTGTCTGTCCCGCTCACACTTTGATACAGCAAAAGTGGAAAAATGACACGAGGAAAATGAAAGAGAGGTGGTTTTCCCTATGCATATAAAGTTTGTGTCACGCTTGATGGCTTCTGCGAACAACAAATGTTCATAATATTGTGAGTCTGAGAAGAAATTTCTTTTTAGCTACCTGCAAATGAGGTCAATTTCTTTCTTATGTGTTTTTTGACAGGCTAATATTCATGCTCAGTTAGGGGAGAGCTGTGGATGCATAGCTTGTCAGGAGCCCTCATTTCTCAGGTCTCTGACAGGCGCGACTGAGCCCCCCGGGAAGGCATCTTCCTCCCGGCCTGGCCCCGGCCCCCCCATCAGCACACTAATTAGTGAACGCGGGCTGTCTCCTGCCTGGCCAGCTAGAGCTGTGGCGCTGACGGGGGAAATACCCTAATTGGGGTAAAAAGCCGCTTTCTGCCCCCGCGCCGGGAAGGGATGCGAGTCAGACGCGTGTGAGCGGTGAGCTCGCCCCCCCGGCCCCTCAGCGAAACAGCCCCAGCCCCGAGTGAGAAGCACCGATTGCCCCTGCTCTGGGCACACACCAGGGGTCTTACTTCACCTCTAGATGGATCCCTCTGCCGTCAACGCCGAGGTCACCTCACTTCTAGTTTGCTTCCTCAGCCCGAGACACGAGTTTGTTGACAGCAATTCATCTTTTGCCTTTTCCAGCTCTTCCAATGCCACCAAAACTTCATTTACATTCTCTTTTCCTTATTTCCATGAAGGAAAAGACAGACACACAAACCTGCTGGTGTCAACAACTACGACTGCTGTAAACAATTCCAGTTTGTTGGTACAATATCCCCAACAAACGTTTTACAGTTTATAAATTCCCGTTCCTTGATTCCTCCAAGTTCTGTCAATACAAACAGAGAAGGCAGCCTGCGGGTGTTGCTTTGGTTGGTTTTTAAACCTTACATTTTCCCTTTTTTCAGATTATCCTTCCTCTCTTTTACCCTAATAGAAACACAATAGAACTTTATATTTGCTGAATGCTATTTGGTATTACAGATAATGGGTACAAAGCAAGTTATCCCCTGCTACGCTCTTTAATGTAATACTTAATTCTGAATACAGCAATGAGACTGTTTGGTCTGTGCACTGCGGTTGCAATTAAACTGGAAATTGATAATGAAACTCTAACAAGCTTTCTCTCAGATTCGTATTTCCAATTTCCTTGAAAAATAACACCTAAATAAGTTCTGACAATTTTTTTCTTCCTTTAGGAGGGGTAGTTGCTATCGAAGGGTCACAAAAGGTTCTCCAGCAAAGACACCCCGGCTGTAGGCACACTCTGAGTGTTACCAACAGGCACAGGACACGGCCAGAGTGTTACGGAGCCCACAGAAACCCTTCCTGACAGCGCAGCCTCCAGGGAGTACTTCTGCTGTAAAATCCTTCTTTTAATCAGGCAGTAAAAGCCCTAATGGATTCCCTGCTGCTGAGCTGAGCTCCCTCTGCCACCACCTCCCACCACCCGCACAACCGCTCCGGCTCTTCTGCTGCCGAACTCCTGCTGCTCAGAACCCCCGGACACGGCGGTGGAGGAACACTCAACCTGCCCCCCTGTACTGGTCAGAAAGCGTGCATTAGTCATAGAATTATAGAAAGGTTAGAGGTGGAAGGGACCACATAGATCACCAAGTTCCAAGCCCCTGCCCTGGGCAGGGACACCTCCCACCAGCCCAGGTTGCTCCAAGCCCCCTCCAACCTGGCCTTGAACCCCTCC
>JAOXJK010000003.1:15306163-15318947 GCA_025774025.1 Xenus cinereus
GTTGCCCAGAGAAGCTGTGGCTGCCCCATCCCTGGAGGGGTTCAAGGCCAGGTTGGATGGGGCTTGGAGCAACCTGGGCTGGTGCCCAGGGCAGGGGGTGGCACTGGGGGGCTTTAAGGTCCCTTTCCCACTCAAACTAGTCTGTGACTCTGTAACACTTCACGTCCAGTGAGGCTGTGCATCAGCAACTCCCAATGAGGTAACCCATAA
This sequence comes from Xenus cinereus, assembly GCA_025774025.1. NCBI lineage: Eukaryota > Metazoa > Chordata > Aves > Charadriiformes > Scolopacidae > Xenus > Xenus cinereus. Next base: position 15,306,374 of record JAOXJK010000003.1, read on the forward strand.
ATTCACTTAGCTAAAAAGTTACAAGATGTTTATTTTCAGATTACCAAGGTTACATTGTCAGACTTTACAACAAAAAAGGCCAAACTCTTAAGAAAATACTGTTTCTTAGTGTTTACCTACACACTAAGATAATGCTAAACTATACACACACACTAAGTAATACGCTATTTAGAGTATTCCTGCTGCTGCTCACAGAAACTCAGAGTATCTACCACCACAAGAGCAAACGACCTCCTCTATTATTTCACTGGCAACCAGTGCGTAGCACAGAAAGGTATCGATACGATTGTTTGGACGCTGAACTGCCTCTCGCCTCAAGACAGGTCTTCTTTTATCTCAAGACAATTCCCCCGTGGTGTCTGCCCAAGCACATCTACCATCACCTGCTGCACCCCCCCACCAGCGGGCAGTCACACCACGCCGTTGGGCACCTTTATTATCCTCTTTCCTCCACTGCCTCCGTGCCCCAGGATGAGCCCAGGCAGAGGAGAACTGCTTGCCTCTCTCTCTGCTTCATGGGGGAACGGACAACGGGGTCATCGCAAACAGCCAGGAGCAGGCACACGCAGGGAGGGGGGGACGACAGCCCAGGACAAACCCTACACGGGAAATCTGATTTCTTTCACATTCCTCACTTTTAGAAATCTAAGCCTAGCTCATCTTATTGTGCCCGCATGGTCCCCTTTAAAGGGTCTGCCAAGTCAAAGACAGACTCAGTTGTCCTCCCTTCAATCATAAGTCAAAAAAACCCCAAAAAAGCTAAAAAACTCTAGATAAAAATCAGGCAGAGCAAGACATCAAAAGGAGAAAAATCCCATGGCAGAACTCTGAGGAGAGCTATCAAGCGAGCAAGCAGCCGTGTGCTGATCCAGCCCAGGAAATGTCAGCTCCACCAAAGGGCACCGGCTGCCTCCGTGCCTCACCACTTCAATGTGGGCAACTCTCTCCAGCAGCTCTTCTCACAAGGGTCAGGCTGTGGAACAGTTTAGCAGAGACGGAGGGAGGGGAACAGAGAGCAAAACACGTGCTGCTTCCCCCCTTGCTGCTAATACGGACGGATAGAAATGACATCAAACCATAAACACACTCATATACGGTGGGACGAAGAGCATCATGGACTCACACTGCAATCAAACACCTTCTCTAACATACACACGTATACAGGCAGCAAAATAGGATTATCTCCATCCTGGCAGCTTTTCAGAACCAGGCTGGATGATGCCCTGAGCATCCTGGCCTGATCCCATCAATGACCCCCATCTGAGCAGGGCGTTGGACCAGAGACATCCTGGGGTCCCTTTCAACCTGAATTACCCTGTGATCCACAGAACTAAGGCACATACCATGAAGGGATGGGCATGGAAACTGCGTGCATGGCATGGGAACACGATGGGTCATGTCCTCATTTCTGCACCAGTAGCTGATAGTCTCACTAAAATATGATCTCAAATGCAATGCAAGATTTTAGAGGTTTCTTGTCTTTGAAGTTAAAGAAATTACCAGGGGAAGATTCTGAGCCATTTTAAAGTAAAACATTGTGATTTTTAAGAGATTTGCCTGGGCCAGGTACAGAATTCCCTGGGTGAATTCACGTAACTGACTAACAGGAGAAACCTGTAAAGATCACATCAGCTTCCTCTGGGCTGAGCCCAGCCCTGACACCGCACCTTTACACCTGCCAAAACCCTAATTCACAACAAACACAATTCCGAGCTGGAGAAGCCAACAGGGATCACAGTGAAGGTCAGGATGCAAAGTATCAGTGGTCTTCTACCCCATGATGGTCATCACCATCATAAAAAAACAACACTGCTATGGAAAGGTCTCTCTGTCAGTCAATACAACGTGGGTTTTCAGAGCAGGGTAAGGTTTTTCAGCCTTTATTCCGCTGCCTGACAGTTCAGGACCTGAAGTCAACCAATACAACCATGTTTGAAAACCATATGCCTTTTACCTCCCCATCAATAGCAGGCAATAAAATGGGTCCCAGTAAGTGCATTAGAAATACAGCAATAAATAGAGACCATGAAGAACCTGCTAATCTCCTCAGAGGTCAACACTATAACAGCAATTATCTGGGGACATTAAGATTTTCACAGATTAGTAGCAGTTTCAAGCTTTACAGATTAAAGAAAGCAATTCAGTGAGCTATTCTTTGTAGTTGCAATTTATTTTTTGTTCCACTTGTCTAGAAAAAGACCTACTGACAAATCTAATTACTGAGCTACATTAGCTGGGAAGACAATACACACACGTAAGCGCCTATTTTGTATTTTAGGTGCCAACTTTACAGCTTTAAATTCATCAGAGACTCCCTTATTTGGAACGGAGACTATATTCCATTGGACATGAATTATCTCAGTGCAGTTATTATGTCCCTTTGAGATTCAGAGCCTCGGTTGCACAACAACTTCCAAAAGGAGCAGCAGCTGGAATGTGCATTTCCCCAATTCAGTTACAAAAGAGAAAGTGCTCTTACTGACAAAAAAAAAAAAAGTCTGGAAACAAATGTTTTGTTTCATAATTTTTGGTAGCCTTAGCGACAAAAAAGCCCTACAGGTTCATTCATGTCTTTCTCAAGTCTTACTTTACATCCCTCTTCTAAAGCATCACTGCTGTGTAAGCAATAATTTACAAACCCAAACCCAAAGAGGACCCCATCTCCGGAGCCGGGAGCAGGTCCTTGGCAACGGCAGCGCATCTGGAGGAATAGGAAAGGAACAGGAGGAACAGGGCTCTCCGGACACCGACAGACTCCGGTTACATTGACAGCTGGAGGGACCAGAGGTAACTGGATTCTCAGCAAAGGGCATGTACCAGTGTTTGGCCTGTCCTGATTTAAGCTAGAGCGCATCAAACGTTTCCAGAATCAGTGACATAATTTAATGTCCTTAAAGCCACCCGATCAGAAATGGAATAGGATATCTATAACCCAGCAGCTGAGGAAAAGTCTCCTCAGGAGACATGCTCCTTCCGGAAAACAGGTAAGAAGGCATTCAGTAAGATCAGCTTTCTTTTTTCATCTTCTTTTAAGAATTTTTAAAACGAGAGCCGAAAAGTCTAGTTTTCTTCTTTTCTTCCCTTGCAGCTCCAGACAGGGAGGTGGGCAGAGACCGGGAGACCCGCACTCAGCGTCACAGCCCACTCCCCAGTGCACCTCTGAGGCTGGAATTCTTTAATGTATTTATTTTTGCCATTGGAAGCTGGTAGATGGGGACAGAGGATTGATTTTAAATTAAAATAGATCAGCTGAAGAGGAAAGTACTCGCTGCTCTACAGGGAGCTACGGCAGCCCTCACCAGCACCTCCTGTGCTTTAGGAACAGTTTGCTCTCTGATCATACTGCTCCCAAATAATACCTGCCATTATTCCAAATAGCCCTCGGGGCCTTGGGGCAGCAACAGAGCAAAGCCCCTCCTCAGCATCAGCTTCACTTCACTGAGAAACTTCCGTGGGGTGCCCGGGGTCCAGCAGGAGCTCCCAGTACAGCACCGGTACCAACAGAGCGAGCCGGGGAAGTTCATACGGCGCAGGAGGACTGAAAAAAAGCGATTCTTATGTGCCTGTTAAGAAAAGCTTCAAAAGCTTTGTTTTCAAGCAAAGTGTTAATATTTTTCAAAAAATATATAGAAATTGATACATTCTATTTACAAAAGAATATATGCATATTTTTACAGACAGCTTGGAAATTCTCCCTACTGGATTTAACCGAAAAAGCAAACCTCTGCTATGTTGTACTTGGCATCCTTTTGCATTATTCTGTCAGCGTGTTAGGGGTTTGGGTTTTTTTATTAAATTTTCTAGGATGATTTTAAAAAGCTTCCCAATGGTTAGAAAATTACACTAAATTTGACAGAGCTTTTTCACAACAGTGAAGAGAGGCGCATCTCTTCTTATAAACCTATTAGAAAGGGATTAATTTTATTTTCTCATAAATAAAAGTTTCATCAGGAACGTTTACAATTTTATACAGCAGGTTAAAACTGTTCAGCGAATCCCAGATACTCCGTTCCAAAAGGCAGTGCTGGCAGGAAGAACCTTGGGTCTCAACATCCAGCTTTAACGCCTAAAGGCTGCTGAAGGGAGCACAAAAGGGGGGATATTGAACCCCCAGAGCTCCCCTCCTCACCCCCACATAATAACATAATCAGAAGTCATTTCACCAAAAATATCCTTATTATTAGTGGATTAGCACCATGAAAGTATTACAGTCCCTCAATCTTTTATTCCTGGAGGCTACATATTCTCTCCAGCAAAAAAAAAAAAAGGTCTATTTCCTTTTGGAATCGTGGATTTTTCTACTAAGTAACAGAAAAGGTCAGTTTTAAAATTAAAGCAATACTTTTGCTAGGTTATTCCTGTTCAGTGAATATAGCCGTATTTCTTTGGCACATTAGTATTATTGGATTTCTAAATCACATTTCAGTAGCTGACAAAAAAAACATGCAAAAAAAAAACCCAACCCCAGTATGAGTAACAGTACAAATATTAAATGGAACCATTTAACATGAGTCAACACCACAAGAACATCTTATTTAAACCCAGCACCTGTGAAAGGAGCACTCTGGATACTTATTCATCATGTTATAGGTATTAAAAAACGGAAACATTTTGTCACTTCCCATAAAGACTTCTTATTGGGCTTATATGCATAAAATTGTCATACCACCATAGAAAAAAAAAAGTCTAAAATATTTCAGCAGTGCACCAGTGGCACAAAGCAGGAGCAGCTGGACTTAAGGCACACCAGCACTGCCTCTTCTTAACGAGAAACAAAAACCCACACCAGTAAAACCAAGCTAGAGATGGGGAGGGACAGGGATTCTATGGAATTCAGTGACTATTCCAGAATTTACCTCTCCCCCTCCTTACCACAGTTTTGTTGTTGGCTTATATACACCTCCTTCTTGCAACATATGCTTATGTTCTCTCCTGGTCCCAGGGTACACGACGAGCACTTAATCACCCTCCCTATTGCCACACAAACAGGAGACACAACGAACAGCTGATTCCCATCCTGCACGTGCAGTACGCCATGGGAGCCGTACACAGTACGGTCCTCAAGCGCAGAGGACCAGGCTGTGTCACTTTACTCACCGTATAAACTAGTCCTGCACATCGCCTTCACAAAGTGAATTACAGAAAAAACAGGGATTAATATAATATAGCCACCACCTCTGCAGCGCTGACATCTCCTCGGATGGGACCTCTCTCTAAAATCATGTTTAGTTTCGATCGCGAGCTCTACATGAAGAATTTGGCTTCAATCATTTTTAGGAGGCACTCAGCAATGAACCATCATGATCATCACAGCCGTTATGATCACTGCCAGAGTCCCACACTGCAAAAAATTCCATTCCTTGACTCAGAAACTGTTGTCTAGTTTAGTTACTAAACACATATGGCTTGTAGAAGGTAGAGAAAGATGTTCCAGCAAAGGAAATATAATTAGCACAAAGAGGATCACCAAGCTGCCAGCGTGTTACATTCAGTGTTATAAAGCTGTTTGATAAGAAGGGGAGAACAAAGTGATGGGGTTGGTGGGGTTTTTTTATTCCCCTAGAAACAAACAAACAAAAACCCACCAAAAAACCCCTCACTGAGAAGTCACCCACTAAGACCAGCGGTTGCACCAGCTAAAACATTGAGATGCATCACAAAATGCATCTCCCGGGCAGGATTTGCACACTCACTCCCATGAAAGAGGGCAGAAAACTGGCTAAATCTCTGAAGGAGCAGGGCTGGAGGGGAGGTGTAGGAGAACGTCACTCGGTCACCGCTGACTGGCCGCGGTGAAGCCCATCAAACCCCGCGCACACAATAGCACCCAGACACTCCTTACCTGCTCCCCAGCACAGCTCTAACAAACACTGTGTTCTCTGTTTAAGATCATGAGGTGGTGAAAAAAGATCTTTGCTCTCCATAAAAGTACCTTTGTGTATAAAGGACCGTTGTCACAAGGTGGATATTCCCGAGCACCTGAGAATCACTACACTCCTTTGACAAGCAGTGAGAGCTGCTGAAATATCATTAAAGCCTAACAAAACAGATTGCTCTTCAGCATTAACACACACGTTGCCCTGGTGCCCTCCCAAGCAAAGACTGATAATGAAGGGAAAGCCCACAATTAACAAAAAGCTGCATTTTAAAGCTAATAGCTGGCTTCGAAACGGTGACACGGGAAAAGTGACAAAGATGGGTCGGTGGCTGGTTTTTTTTTTTTTTAAACAAGGAATTAAAGTTAACTCGATCAAATTAATCTACCCCATTAATGCAACTAAAGTACTATTTGAATCCTGCGTGCAGCTTTAGAATAACAGTTAGTGATCACAGACAAGCCAAAAAGGGGTAACCGGTTCCGGGACACGGACCTCTCCAAACACCAACGGTTTCCTGAAACTGGTCATTCAAAACTATTCAGTCTGTAGACTCAGTAAAACCAGCAGGGGGAACGCTATCTAAACTTAAACTCAGCCATGAAACTGCAGTGTATTTCTAACCTTAGGGCTTTCTTCCATTCTCTGGACAACAATTCCAACAAGAAATGCCACTTTCACATCAGGTTGTCCTGATGCCACAACTTCAACAAGTTTCATTTAGATGACAAAAAAAAAAAAAATCCACTTTTGTTTCAGAAAACAGTTCTCTATATGGAAAATGTACAATTGGCCATAAAGGGTCGTGTTGCATCAAAGGTGTTGGTGAGAAAAAGTACCAAGAGGAGCAATAAATGAAGCAAGATAGAATAAAAGAGCTTTCTAGCAGATTCCAGAGTTATACTCTTTAAATAGCGTCCCTGCACCTGCACACACACGGCCATTCTTCAAGTCCCACCGCCAGAGAAATAATTAGAGCTGCAGCGATTACATCTCCATCTTGCAGCAAAAGAGAGGAACTTAATTTGATACAGTCCTTGTTAATAAACAGAAAAGAGATGAGATAATCTATCTCTATTTATTACAAATAAATAGAAAAAAAAGAAAACTTTGTCAAATCTGTTTGTGTCTTTAATATTGCATTGAAGTCTCTAGTAACAACTTTGCGCACTGATCCTAAGGCAAAGGAAAATTCATTCATATTTTGGCTTCAAAGAGCAGCACAAAATACTTGATTTTCCTTCTTTGTTGCTCTCTGTAGAGACCCCAGGAAGAGCACCCAACATCTTTGGCAGTCTCCTCGCAGAAGGAACCAAGTGGATGGGTGATGTCTGTGGACTCAACCTTCGGATAATTAATTTCAAACTTTTCCACCCCAAAAATGCAGAGAACAGTCCGGTTTAGAGCACACAACATCCTTTTGAGGTCTGGAACGCTCCCCATAGGTGGCAGGATTAGCTTCAGCATCTTAGTCCTACAACCTCATATAACTGTCCTAACGCTTTGGAGACATTAATTCCAAACAGTTTTCCAAGGGCAGAAAGCCCACCCAACAGGTACACAATGTTAAATTGCTCTTATGTTCTGTCAAAATAAAGCCAAAGAGTGAGAAACCTCAAAATATCCCCCGCGAGTCCACGCCTGGAGGTGTCAATCCCAGAAAGCCCACAGGTGCGTTATTTAGCCCAGTTTAGAACAACACTTACCCACACGTGTAGCTTTTAAGCCCATATGTTTAATTCTGTGATTCTTTAAGCACTTGAAGACAGGGAGATAATTTTGACTCCACATTATTCATCCTGCTTACGTGCTACATTCCTCCCACTACCCCACGTCCATCTCTGCCATTAAATTGTGCGCTTGCTCCGGAGCAAAGGACGGCTCCCGCTCCGCCTGCGGCCAGGCACCCCGAGGTCCCGCTACGAGAGGCTGCTCGGCACTAAACTAACACTACTGGCTATATGTGACAAAAGGAATAAATGAAAAAGAAACCTTTGAATCAGCATTAGAATCACAGAACCATAGAATTTCCTGGGTTGGAAGGGACCTGTTGGATCATCGAGTCCAACCATCACTAACAAGGACCATCACTAAACCAGATCTCTAAGCACCACATCTTCCCATCTTTGAAACACCTCCAGCCCTGGTGACTGCACCACTTCCCTGGGCAGCCTGCTCCAACGCTTGATAACCCTTTCAGTGTGAAAACTTTTCCCTCATATCCAGTCTAAATCTCCCCTGGCTCAACCTTTAGAAAGAGGAGTCTCCCCTGGCTCCCCTTTAAAAATGCCCGTTAGAAAACAACACTCAAATGAGAATGAGTTTGACCAATATTTGCCCAATACTTGACCAACACAGCCGCTTCCAACACAAGGAATACAAGGGGGCATTTTGCAGCCTGAGGAGGACCAAGCCACCCCACCAGCTGAGAAAGGGGCTTGTACTTTATGCACTGGATCCTGCAGAGCTGGATATGGACACCGCTGGAAGGAGACCGGGCCACCTTCTTCCCCACGTGGTGGGGAAGGATTTACTCCCCCAAAGGGACTGGGAGCCAACATTCCCCCATTCCCACCTTCCCTCGATTAGCATGGGCTCTGACAAAACAGCAAACTAGATTACAAGGATGAGAAATGAAACAAACTGCAGGCAGTAGTAAGCTCTGTGGCTTGCCTGGCTCCGAGGCACTCTCCTTGCTGTGACTGATGCCTCCCCGCTGGCTTCCGAGCGGGTGTCACCCAGGCTACTCCATCTGCATCCATAAACTGCTACGATTCAGCACGCATTCATTCTGGGGAGGATTTGGGGAAACAATGAAGTGCTAGCATCCCTCCAAAAAAAAAGAAATTATCTCACTGGGTACGACAGAATTATGATGTATTCCAGCATTAGCAAGTGTTACACAATGCATCATCTCTATAAAAACACCAAACCAAGAAAAATGGTACTTGAGTTCTTCATCAGAGCAGTTCACTTTTCAAGTCTACCACAAACACCCTTACCTTTCATTCCTATGGATTCAACATCGTGTTATAGAAACGTTACAGCTAATAAGCTTACGGGAATAGTAAAAAACCATTCCTTTTCTTGAAATTTCTGCATCTGACTCCTCCAGTCTCTCCCTCTCGGCTTCCCATTCCTTTCCACACCTCTGAGCGCTCCCCTCGTCAATCTCTCGTTTTCCCTTGGCTTCTGGGTGGTGCCTTACCTCACAATTCCCTTCAGTCACGAATCCAGTGGTTCCCTCCTCGCCCACGCTTGCCAGGAGTCATTACTCATTAACCACGCTCCACTATCAGCCGAGGAAAGAGCCCCGTCACCCACCCCCGAGGCCAGCCCTGCCTCTTGCCCCGGCTCCGGGCAGCGGCAACTCCCGCATCAGCAAAATCGGGCACTAGGTTGAACTTTCCGCCAGTTCAGCAGGGGCTGTGAAATCCACCCTTACCCCTTGAAATCTATCCGTACCCCAGGAAATCCACCCTTTTTTGCTTGGTGTTGCCAACCAAAAAAGCCAATTGCCCTCTGCTCTCGCAGAGCCCGACACAGCAGCATCACCCCGCAGACGCAGCGCGGCAGGCTGCTGGACGAGCTTCACTGCAGGAACCCTCCTCCTCCTGTTTAGACAATTAATCTACTCAGTCTTCTCTTAGGTCACAGGTTTAACATAGATGACAGAACGCAAAATTTTGAAATAGAAGGCTTTCTTTTACTTTTCTCTTTCGAAACTCAGTTTACATTTCCGACGAAAGCCAGCCTGGAAGCGCCTTGCAATACAGTGCAAACGCATTTCTGGCGTTTTTCTTAATGGTGTGAAAGCCGTCGGCTGAGAAATCGCTCCTTCAAAATTGCCTCTGCACGTGTCTTGCATTTTTTTCATTATGCTTTATAAGGAAATGGATATAACCTCATTAAACAGTGCAATTAACTGTCCTAATGACATGATTACACACATACCCTAACTACATGAAGGGCATGATAATTGTCTAAAAATTAATTTAAGTTATTCAAGAAAATTATATATAAAAATACAGATGCTTACTACGGGAAAAGGACGAGAGTCCCAAACCAAACCACAGAAGAAACAGTATTCAGATAGCAAGGACTACTCCACGCTCCCTGACGACACATTTGGAGGAGCCGGCGGTCATCCACCAGGAGTCACACAGCTGCGTATCTCCAGCGTTGCCCCCACACAACACACAGCGAGAGACCAGCCCTGGGCAGCCGCAGGGAAACACAACCCATTTCAACAGCCTGAGGAAAGTTCTGCATGAAACAGAGTGCACAGATCACATTTTAAAGCCATTACTCAACAAATCTTTCAGCATTCCTGCAAAGGCACACACCTGTACTATCCCTTCCTGCCGGGACAGTAAATAAACACCAGCTATTATTTATATGAATGTTGATCACATTTTCTCCCCTTATTTGATGGCCAAGACCTCCCAAGGAGCAGCTGCTATTTTAAAGTGAAATTATGCTCAACTAACCAGCACCTATCAGGGAATCATATTGATTTGGAAATAAAACACAAACCTTTGCTGTTCTAAGCAAACCCCTGAGAGAATCTAGAAAAAGTAAAACACTTTTCCAATTGTTCATCGGCCCAAAATTCTATGAAATAACACTGCCTCAAACGGGGCTAACCTGTCTCAGACAAGAATTCAACTTAATCTTCAGCAAAATAACAAACGTATTCCGAAAGCGGCCGCGGGAAGTGACCGTTCCTGGCTCTGCTGGAGACACAGCGCCGGGATGGCTGTTCTTGGAAGAGAGCTCTACGTTACTGCCTTCGCTCTGGTGCCTCCTGTCACTCAAGCAGAACAGACTTTTATCTCTGAATTAGCAAATTAATCTCCTCCCCAATGATTACTGATCTTTCTTAGTCATTTCATGCAAATAAACAAGGAATCCCTTTAAGTTTCCTAACAACGTAACTGCGAACAAGTGTGGCTGTTTCTCTCCTTTTCCTAAATCCTCCACTGGCATTTCTCGGTCTTACAGCTTCTTCTTGAAGATCAGAAGAAATGCGCTGCCTTTATCTTTGTTTAAACACCCAAAGCCACGCAATCCCACAGCTGAGTGAGCCCAGGAAAAGCTGTCCTGCTGCACCAGCCATTCCTCTGCACGCTTCCAGAAGAGCTTAATGCAACCAGACACAGATTTGGATTAAACAGTTCAAAAAAGACAAGGGTCAGGGGGAAGGAAGGAGCGATGCTTTTCTAGCAGCGTGGTGGCCAAGGTACAGGCAAATACAAAACCCCAAAAACCTGTATGGTGCCGTGGAAAGAAGTGATGTATTCATTATAAAATTTTTACTGTTTTTCTTATAGCTTTTGGGGCTATCCTTCAAGTTTTGAAAACGTTCACAAACTTCTTGCTTAAGTGCTGAAGTTTCTTGGACGGAAACCGATTTTCGCTTATACCACATTAAACGCTGCACAAAGCAAAGAGCGGGTCACAAAAATCTGTCCAACTGGGTAGTTTAGCCCCAAGACCATTTAATTGACAGATAGGCAAGGCTTTCTGCATCACACTAATAAAAACTTGATTTGGCTTCATGGAGGCAGCCGACACAGAGCTGTAAGTAAAACTAACAGCAGTCAATGACCGTACCTCATCCTTCACCTTCTGCAGAACGGGGAAACTCCTCCTCATTTGGGTTTAAAGTGCGATTCCTGCAGCCTCTTCCCAGCTGTGCTCATTGCCGAGAGCGGCAGAGCTCCATCTTCCCAGGGCTCCCCAGATCACTGCTACTCAGTCTTCCCATATAATGTGGGAATTAATAACCCTATAATGTTTAATACACAATGGAAAAGTTGCTTACGGAGAAAGAAGAAGAAATTCAAGGATGTTGCTCTAATAATGGATGGCATGAAAACAGGGAATCCCAAAATACTAAGTGAAATGAACCTTAAATTAACAACTCTTTAAAAGAAATCCACTTTTTCTCCAAATGGACTGTGTTACACAAATAAAAATCAGGTTGCCACTAAGAGAAATAATTTGCTTCTGAAGTGACATTTGTCAACTAAATGAATAAGTACTTTGACATTTGTAGGAGCTGTGAAGCTGCTAAAACTATACACTAATGCTTAACATTATTTTTCCTTTATATAAAGAGAGTCACAATTCAAGCATAAAAATTGCTCTTATTAGGCAGAGAATGTCAAGTCTCATTGCTAAATTTACTGTAGTGATTCAGCAGGAAAACAAGCATTGCCCTTTTGGCTTTCAGCACTTCAGCATCTTCCATTAAAGTGCCCACTCAATGCCCACATTAACTTTACTCCGATGGTGTGACTTAGGCCAACAAAGGGGTATTTATCCGAGTCACCAGGCAATGCCGAATCCCCTCCAGAGCCAAAAGTCACCAAAATATAATGCCTGTCTTGTAACCAGCCCATAAAGCCTCAGAGAAGTGGTAATTAAGTGAGCCCGGATTTGGGCATGTTTCTTGGCCACCTCTCCACCCAGAACATGACTGAAGTCACCTCTGCCTGGCTGGAGATGTCTGAACTGGGGGGACTGGGGCAGCTGGGAGGACCCCCAGACTCTGGCAGAGAATCCTACTCCAGAGCTTCCAGACCGGGAATCACGATCACACAATCACAGAATGGTTGGGGTTGGAAGGGACCTCTGGAGATCATCTCCTCCAACCCCCTGCCAGAGCAGGTCCACCCAGAGCAGGTCCCACA
>JAOXJK010000003.1:15319047-15335410 GCA_025774025.1 Xenus cinereus
TGCCTCCAGCTCTGGGGCCACCAACAGCAGAAGGACATGGAGCTGTTGGAGCGGGGCCAGAGGAGGCCCCGGAGATGATCTGACACCTGGAGATCCTCACGCAGAGCGAGCGATCGAGTGGCATTTCTTAGGCCCTGACCAGCTCGCAGGAAGTTCTCCAGAAAGATTATCTTTTCTTACGGATTTCTTCTGTTTCATATTAGGTATGATATCAGGTATGACAATGTGTGCTACGTGACGTGTGTGTGGAACAGTAATCAAACTGCAGCATGTCTGGAACACAGTACAAACACCCCACCACGTTAGTCACCATCGGTCTGACAAAATAAAAAATGATTCCATAATTTGGGGTTGGACTAGGTGGTCTCCAGAGGTCCCTCCCAACCCCATGTCATTCTGTGATTCTGCATCCCATCTAGATAACACATCGTTCTTCTCTTTACTTTTGTGAAGCCAAAAGTTGTTAAGGCAGTGAGAAATCTAAAGACTAGGAATTCTTAATTAGTAGGAAAGTCATGAAAATATTTATAGAAGAGTAGGAAGATCATATTTTGCTGGGGAAGAAGCATTTGCTTTGTAATTCATGCATAACGTGATCCTTGAAGGCAGCACTCCGAGCATGACTCAGGTCTTCCACAGAGGAACTCAGTCACGACGGTGGAGAGACGTTTCATTTTTTGTGCCACTTGGTTTTTCCCTGCCCTCCTGCATTAAGTAAATGTTAATTGGTGGCAGCTGTGACAGTGACTGCTCTAGTGCAGGAAATTGGCTTCCAGGGACTCCCCAAACCCCATCCATTCGTTATTTTGCATTGGCTGCCCAGGAGAAGAGGGGTGATGGTGCTGGGTCATCAGGGACAGAGACCAGGCTGGAAACGGGGACCTGCAGGTGAAGCGTTACAGCTTCTATCACCTATTGACTCAAATAGAGAATATGTCCTGCAGAAAGGATATTACTGTTACTGGTTCCAACGTTTATTTCAAGTACCTGCCTGCCTCCCTGTGGAATAGAATGGCCGATTATCAGGAGCAGTACATTGCAAAGCAATAAATAAATAAGTAAATCCCAAGTTGTCTGCAGCAAATTTCATCGTATTTTACAACCTGGTACCTGTGAACTTGTGGGAATGCTCTTTAACACGCTCTGTGTGAGCCCAGGACCTGCCCGGTTACTAGACTCCGGAGTTCTGTGGAAGTAACCGATCTGCATGCAAAAAGCCTCCTTTCATCAAAAAACCTTATTTTACCCTTGCAAAGTATCTGCCACCAGCTGTAATAAGCGTTGAATTGAATGTAAACTGGTTATTTCCCATCTGGTTCTGAATTACAAAGAGCAGAAATTGTGAATGAAGTAACTGGATAATTTATTGAGATAATTAAGATTAAAATTAATTTAATAATTAAAGTTTATTTTTTGTTCACACTCAGACCTCATAAGAAAAACACACCATCTGCACCATTAAGAGGAGAAAAATTCCTATTGTTTTCTAAACACACAACCTGCCGATCATGAGTATTGAAACGCCCTTAGTACAAGGGTCTTCTGGATGGTTGTGATGAAGTTTGAAATTTATTAATTCATGTCTTTGCCAGGCAAGAGTGAAACAAACACGCCATTGTTACTGAGAGCTACAGAGCTTCCCGGCATTCCGCAGAGAGCCATGAATGGTGCTGAATAATACAATGGCAGGAGCATTTGGGTATGACAGTTCACTGTTCCTGCTGGGTTAGCACATAAAGTGCGAAGGGATTAAAAATAGGTGGTTTGTTTAGAATTCCTAGCAGGATTTCCTAAACTCGGGTGTATGGGTCTTGCTTCTCTGGTAGAGGAATGTGGGTTTGTGTTGTAGGACTTCAGAAATTGTTTTGCTTTTCTATAATTGGAAAAGGTAGGATGCCTGTTCTGTGTATACCTTTTGAAATCCTGTCTGCCGGTAGAGAAACTGATGCTGCCACCCGTGTGTAGCCATATGGGGGAGCAGAAGGCATTCTGCACATCCAGAAACCAGAGGCAGGTGGAGTTCTTATCAAGAGAGAATTCTTTGTGCAGAGCTGGAGGGAGAGGCAGAGCCATTCTGTGCAGCTTCATTTTGCCTCGCTGTTAGAGAATGCGGAATAGCCCTCGGTATTTGACAGGATATAGCGGAAAACGTTCTGGGTGGCATTACCTTTTGGACAAAATTCCGGATTAGCTGCCTCTGACGGGAGGAGAGGTTTCTCACTGGTTTCAGATAAGCCAGGAGCTCGCTTGGTGCATAACGCCTTGTGACATCTTCCGTTGGCATGGTTCTTGCAGCCTGGTTACTTGTACGTGGAGTGTGTCTATGAGAGGCGTTGATAAAACAGAGCGACACAAGCGGCACGGGCAGCACCCTGGGATGATTCATGGGATGGCGAATGAGGACACGCCGGCTGGGCAGCGGCAGATAAGGACCGCGGCGCGGGGGGATGTAGCAGCATTTTTCAGGGGCTGTCGCAGCGGCTGCAGGCGGGCGAGCGGCGGGGTAGAGTCACCCGGCTCCGCTGAGCACACGCGGGAGAGGGGAACCATGAACACTGCCCTGTGCCAAGCCCCCCCTCTAGTTATGAATGCGCCTTTCATCAAATAGTCGTGCCTTCTCGTGGTTAAAACTAGTAAAATGTCAATTTTTTTTTTATATTTTTGTTTTCTGGAGGCAGAGAAACATCCAGTAGATAAAGGAACCAGTGGTGGTCTTCTCCTTTCAGAAGGGAGAAAGAAAATTCCCTGAATGAAATCCCCAGGTTTGCTGCACGGCCATCGTTAGCAGAAGCAGATTCCTGGCTGTCAGTTAGACAGTTTCACTCTGTCTAGCAGATCCCCTGCGGTACTGGAGTGGGGTTTTTGGGGTTTGATTTTTAATATCACGGTAAAAGAGCCTTAGATTTTTAAAATTAAATTTACAATTCAATGTTGCAGTTGAAGCAAACAGGAAATCTTAAGGGAAAGGGATAATGGCCTCGTGCTTGTGTATGAAGTGTCTGCATGCATCATGCATGAAGGCCGCTACTCTGCTCCAGTCTCTTGGAGGCTCATTTCTCCAGAACAAGCTTTCAGAGGTTTTTTTTCTCCTCGACATACGTGTATTTCCCAGCCATCGGGGTCACAGTCTCCACTTATAAAGTCCTTAACAGAAAAAAAAAGGAAGTTCTGTGGGAGAGGGGAGTTATATACCTGAAAATCTCTAATTAAGCTGAGCTGTGACACCAGTAATCACACCGCATGGAACAAGAGCTGAAACTATCAACGTGGCAAGGAAAATGTGGCCCAGGGGAGGGGGTAGAATTCAGAACTTCTCCCTCCCTGCATCCCTGGTTGAAACGCAGCTCAGACAAAACCAGCTAAAGGTTATTCTTATCTCAGGATTATTCGATGAATCTTTGGAAGTAAATACTTTGTCCAAATCTCACTGCGGTCAGTGAGAGCTGTTCTATTTACTTGATGTGTCTGTGAATGCAAGTGCTGGTAGTCAGGTTCACCTGCAGCTCGCTATATCCCATACCAACGACCTCATTGAGGGGCAGTTTCAGCAGAAGGGTTCCAAAGGCTGCCCAGAATTACTTGTATGACACCGCCCGCGTGGATTAAGATGTATTAAAACCTAATACGTGGACCATTTTCATACTCGTTCCATGGATAAATGCTTCAGGCTACACACAGTCTCCAAACAAAGCTACAGCCCATCCCCGTGGTCACCAAAAACCTCTTTAATTTAAAGTGCTCTGCACTTTGCGGAGTTGGAGCTCAAGCTGTGATGGGAAAGGGAACGCCTTCATACTCGAGAGTCCCGGCAGTTGGGTGAATCACAGCTGGATCTCTCTGATCTGGGCATCTCTTCACGATCTTAATCTTTAATTAAACTCATAAGAGGCGAAGGAGAACCATTGTGCTAGAGGGCGGCAGCAGAGTGGTTGTGTTTGGGCAGGGAAGAAGCGTGTGGTTTTGTTGCCGTGGATGTCCCCGCTGTGATGGCGCTTGCACGGAGAGGTGTTAGCAGTCAAACGGCATCTAACGCCCTCTCACCGGACAAGCCTGCTCATTTTATTTTATCTCATTAGCTTTTCTTCTTCCAAAAGCTGAATAAATGCAGCATATACAGATACAGAATGACTTCTTTTAATCAATTTTTGCATAAAAAGTATCTGTGCAAACGTGCAGGAACATGTGCTATGTGCACTACGTCAGTGTCAGAAAATCCCCACTCGTCAGAGTCCCGATGTTGTATTTCTGCACTTCTTGCGGTCTCCCTGCCACAAAACTTTGGGAAGAGAATTCCGGAGCAGGTTTGATGTGGACTCCTCTGGCAGTCGCTGCTTCCCCTCAGCGCTGGGACACGGCTGTGTGTTACAGTAACTCCAGATCCCAGCCTCCCTGCCAGGGCAGGTGGGGGGACCTGATCGCCAAAGCGAAGAGCCCGAATCACGTAGTTACTCTGACTTTTCCCCTCAATGAAGGGGCACCCGCCATAGTTTGGCAGGGACAGGAATGGGGGGGGCTCTCCCTGAAACAGTGCTCAAATGCCAACACCCAAATACTGCCATTTGAAAAGGTCCTGAGGTATTACCGAGTCCCAGACCTGTTTCAATAATCCGGCTCCTCTGCAGTGTACGTGCAGACTAGTGACTCACACAGAGCAGACCCATGATGTATAAAATATTAATGTGCCAATGTCTTAATGAACCAAAAGGCATAAGCCCGGCACTATCAGCCTCAGGGAAGAGGCGTGAGGCTGTATCCTACCTCAGAACCTCACTGAAAATTTAAAGCTGGTAAATACTACTTGTCTTCACAATACAACCATTAAAGTTTATAAAACCCTAATAAATTAATGCCCACATCCCAAAGCCTATGTTTGAAATCTTATACCTTTAAGCACAGATAAAATAGAACGACTCGACAGGGTAATTGCAGAGGCAAACTCTTTCCCCTTAGGAACAGTATTTTAAAAGGGAGCAAAATAACCCCATATATTTTGCCAAATGCAAAATTATTTTTCCAAACCAGTGGTTTGAAAGTCTTACTCCCTCAATGGGATGCAGCTGTTTTTCTCCAAAACAACCAGGATACACTTTTTTCTTTTTCAATCCCCTCTGCCAGAGGAGGAGATAAGTTCTTCCGGAGGGAAGGAAGAGCAGTCTTGCAATATTATTAGAATTATCTACACCCTCCATTAGTGTATTCATTTGTACTTCACAATGAAATGCTTTTTCCATATTTTATTCAACGAGGTGACTGAACACTTTGCGTAGAAGGTTTCTCATACTTTTTGTTGGCCACATGAAAGAAAGACAAAGCAGTTTGAAAAAAGCAATCACGACCCATGTCTCTACACACATGTTCCCATCCATGTCAATGTTTCCATAAAGCAGTGTGTTCTATGAGCACCAAACCAGTTATTAACTGTGAAAAAAATTCTGAGTCTTGCAGAGAACAAACTCACAAGTTGCCTATTATCAACAAGCAGCACTACAGAAATTAAGTTAATCATTTTTATTTTTTTTACAGGTCATTTTTATTTGATGTATTTTAAGCTCAGATCCCCAGAAGTAAAGCACTTTCTCAAAGGGGCTAAGTAAATTATTTATAACATGGTTATAACATGGTTGCTTACTCCTTTTCAGTTTACTTTTTTTTTTTTCACTAGGCTCCTTTCCTTTTCATCCTGTTGCTGAACTTGGCGGTGGAGCCGTTGAGGCAGCCACCCGGCACCTTTGCAGCGGCAGCAGCGTTGAGCAGAGCATCAGCCACCCGGCAGGAGGTCTGAGCAGCTGGATTTGGGGGAAAAACCTACAAAACCTGACACTATCCCTGACTGCTCCGCAGCCACCATCCAGGAGCTGACAAGGAAGCAGCGGCGGTTTCTGCCCAGCAATGTTCTTCCTTGGCCAGAAAAGCTGGGAGGGAAGAATGAAGAGCATAGGGGACAGGTCTGGTCACAGCTCCCTGCCCCCGCACTCACGCTAAAGACAACGTACAGGTGCTCCTCAGCATACACTGCCTTGTCTCCAGCTCTGCTCAAGAGTATCTCTCTCAAAAGTTAATAAAACAGTTGAGAAAACCCTGCCTGAGTATCCGCCTCCTGAACTGGTAAGATGGCAAGACCTAGCAGTAGAAAAAGAACTTTTTGATATATTTCGTCCTAACAGTTCATTGCTGCAACCTGCTATCCCTGTTGGTTAGTTTGGGTATTTCCCTCACCCTTTGCCTATTTTGGGTGAAAAAATCAGCTGCACAAATTCTTTGTCCTAGATAAAAATCAGGCAGGAAAGGACCCAGACTTACGGTGTCCTCCATGCAGCTTCAGGTGTCCCCTGCTATGACATTAAAAAGCTGTCACACGCTTTTATGGACTGCACGCTGCTGGTATTGCCTTGGATTTCTCCACTGTAGATGTTAAGTCATTCAGGTATAAATCAAATCGCATCCACTTTAATTTCTGGCTTGTTTCTGTAGGTACCTTTTCCAAAGCCAAAGGAAATAAATGGAAATCTTCTTACTGATGCTGAGAGGCTCTGGGCCAGGCCTTGAAACGTGCTCATCAATGCAGCTACTTCATTTTGGCAATGATATATCAAGAACTTAAAGTACTCCTATATATATCTTACTGTTAAAATGAACATGTTACTTCAGTCGCACTAGGCCACCCGATCCCAGAATGAAGCTCTGCTGTTTAGCGGAACAAAGATTAAAAAAGGCATTTTCAGTCCTGCTTCTGATGCAGCAACTAAGAGCGTTGTAATCTCCTGAGAGCAGGCGGGGATGGCTGGCTGAGCCCCGCGTGTTTCTGGATTGAGTTGTTTCCCCACAGCAGCCAGCTCCTCACGCTGGCAGTCGGGACATTCAACCCGTAGTGAATTACCAGGGTGCAGGATCGGTGTGACGTCCCTCCCTCCTCTGCAGCAGCAGCTACTTCTACATGAAAGCACTGGATAAGCTGAATTTCATCTGGATGACAGAATAAACCTGAATCATTTCTGCATCCAAACATGAAAAGGGTCAAGCTGCTAAAATCCTCCCCCAGCGCTGGGAGCCGTGGGAGCTAATTGCTTCCATGGAGCCGAAGAAAATCCCACACCCCCCCATCTCACCGCTCTCAGCTACAGAAAATTGCTGCTCATCCAGCTGCAAACATCTGACAGGCAGCCAGACAGCACCGCGAGGATGGGGGGGTTAAAGCAAAGCATCGCTGTGTATCACTGGCAGGTTCAGGGGAAAATTCACAACGGGCTGACAATCCAGATCGCCTCCTGGCACCACGTAGTCCCCACCACGTAAAAGCCTCAAATAAAAGGTCTATGGAAAAGTGGCTTTGGAGGAAGAGATTAAAATATTGCTGGGTACAAACCTACCGGAGTCCAGCAAACACCGCCAAATTCAGCGAGCAGTAATGGATGTGCCACTAATTCACGCCGACCCAAGAGGCTTTGTGATCCGCAAGGTCAAATGCATCGGTTTTTAAATAGAAAAAAGGAGATAAAACGTAAAGGCAAGTTCAAACTGTATTTGCGTTCAAACTGTATTTGCATTCAAACACAGACAGACCCAACAGCTACTGAATTTCAACAGGATTGAGGTGACTGCAGCCTTTAGACTCCTTTGAAAGCCTATGAATAACTAGTCCCTCAATCTGCTCAGGTACAAGTATTTTGCTGAAGTAAATATCTGTACTTGGGGTCTGTTCAGCTCTGCGTGGCACACGTCTGATGGCAGAAGGTTTCAGAGCACGTCCGAAACACATGTTTTAATTAGCAGCAGCACCACACTATCACACAGGCGTTTTCATTAAACTTTTCCAGGACGTTCCTCTGCCATATTCCTTACAGGTGCAGCAGCTCAAGGAATGGCCAGCTTATGTTCATGTGAGGTTGACAGGGAATTGACAAGATTTGAAAAAAACAAGATTAAAAATTACAGACCAAACCCAAAGGTATCTCACGATTCTCTCTCCCTTGCCTCTGAAAGCACAATTGGTATTTTGATCTAGCAGGGTCTTTGGGATGGGGCTGTCTGGTCCTGCTCTCTGCCGGAGCCGTGCCCTGTGTCTGTAGAACCACAGGTCCCTGGTCTTCACATAAAAGCTTCCTGGAAGGTTTTCCTTCAGTACATGTTTCTTCTAAATCTGGAAGCGTATTTGATAGAAATTCATGGGAAGACATTTTAAACCCTTTGAAGATACTGAGGCTGACTAATTTATCCCCAGAATGTCGTGCAAAAAGTTTCTCCTCTTTCATGAAATACCACAGAAATTCACAAAGAATTAAACTCGACCTCTGATGCGCAGCGTGATTTGAATGGCTCTGCCAGGACAAGTGTTCTATGTGCTTTGTATCAAATTAGAAATAATTTTCAGGATAATTTCATGATAGTCATTTAGTAACCACTCAGGTTTCAGCAGAGTTAAGGGAAGCGTAATCATTTAGGAATCTGGATGAGTTAATGTTTTGCTAGGGCAGCGGTCCCTCCTCTGACTGAAGCCCGACATTCCCAGGCTGGTGCTGGGGTGGTTTTCAGGCCGAGAGTGGAAACCCCTCCCTGGAGAGTCACCTACCAAACCCCCCCAAAGCAGAATGAGGCGTCTCATCATTGATGACACAGAGGCAAAGAACCTGCTGCTCTCCACATCCGTGCTGGGGAGATTCACAGGCTACGAGATGTGACAGGACACAGGGAAGATGGCTTTTATTCCGCCTTGAAATCACTGGTGGCAAAGGCAATTGCAGGAGCGCTTGCCCTCAGCAAATTCTGTGAACGGCCTCCGGCATTTTAAAAAGAAAATGGTGAAGGAAAATGTCCAGAAAAGCAAAATTCATTTGGTTTCCTGTCTGTAGGGATATAGCTTCCCTCCTTGAGGTGTTAGCGGCAATCTGAAGAATTCTGGAGGATGGGAGGGATGGCATCATGGGGGGCAGTCCCCTGTCTGCCCCACTTAGCCATCCTTTCCCCTCTCAGTTAGCCATCCTGTCCCCTCTCAGTTAGCCATCCCGTCCCTTCCCGTGCCAGGAAGCGGCGTCGGGAGGCAGAAGGGGTCACGCTGCTCTCCAGGGGACAGATTCTCGGCTACAGGTGCCACTGGAGCTGTGCACTGTCCCCCATGGTCACAGACCGGGCAGGAGGGACAGGGGGCTCTGGTGTGCATTTTAACTTTCACTTCCATGAATCACCAGAAATTAAAGTAGATTTAGACAGAAATGCTTTGCAGCTCTAATAAAGTTAGGCAGCCGATTCTTTTGTTCATTATTTTCATTTTCTGCCTGTTTTGCCTACATAATTTATATTCTATCTTCTCTTCACTACCAAGCTTCCTTTCTTCCCACGCTCATTGCTTCCTAGCCAGCTCTCTCCCCTTGTCCTCCATCTCCTTTCATACACCTGGTGACTTACGGCACAGAGTAATAGGGAAGTTTTCCTCAAAGACTTCAGAGATTTTTGTGCCTCTGACCCAATTTTGTCTTCTTCTGCCTTTGTATTATCCATAAAAGCCGTTTGCATCCTTTGACTGCAGAAGCAGGAAGGTTTGCTTTGCGCCTCTCAAGAAAACACCTAAGTGTTGTCAAATGAAGTGCCTCAGCTTTGAGCATCTCCTAGTGATGGGGAGAAAACAGTTTATATCGACATCCGTGTTTCTGCGTCCTGGGTTTCCTCTGTGGCCAAGGGGCAGTACTGAAGAATTGTGCTTTTTGTGTTCATTAACCCAATCAGCCTGGAGGGAATTGCGTGATTTTGTGAATACAGAGTCAACAGTTTGGGGGGTTATTTTCTACTGCCTCTCATAAGGCTACCAGATATATTCAGGTTTGCTCAGAAGCTCAGGTCCTTGTCAAGGCTGTGAAGCCTTGTAACACTTATCTGGAATTCCAGACGTCCCGCAGTGCCCCGATGTGGGATTTCTCATCAGGTTTATGTCATCTGGAGCCCCCGCCGCCAGTCGGCCCTCCGGGCAGGGCACGGGCAGTTACAGCTTGGGCTCTGCAAGAGGTGCCGGACCAAACTATCCTCATTCATTTCTCCTTTATTTTCAAGGGCCAGAAGAAAACAAAGGGCTTAATTCAAGTCCAGAAGGCAAAACAGTCCGTTGACTTCAGGGGGGAGCAGATCTTGGATTAAAATGGCATTTTTAAAGTGCCACGGACCAGATGTTTTGTGTTGTGGCTACAATAGCTTCTGTGGGATATTATCTGCAAAGGCCTTTTGGGACCCTGTGCAATGAGAGCTACTGTATAAACACTGATACTCATTATCCTCCTATTGTGACCGCCTATCAATGGCTTGAAATTTCAGCAGTCTCACATTAACATTATGGCTTTTAAAACATGATGTGCATTTAAAACCAAGTGGGTTTTGCTTTCAGCGCTGAGAAGTACAGAAGAAGAATAACTTAACTGGAAAGGGGACCTACGGAAGTGTCAGTCCAAGGAAACAGAGCAGCTTGGGGTGATCTTTGAACTAATCCTCACACATTCACCCCTTCCCTCGTGTCCGTGAGCATGAAAGGTTTGCATAACTCTGCCTGGAGATAATTGCTTCCACTGCTCTGAGTTTCCCAATAAACTGGTATCCCACGCTTTTCATCAAGTAATGAGGTTTTATTCATAAATACTGTAGCCACCTTGGGTTTTCTTCATGAGCTCCAAAGCTCCAGATAGTTTAAAGTTGTATGTCAGTTAGCACTAAAGGCACTTTTCAGAGTTGTATTAACAGGCAAATCCTCTAAAATATCATTTACAGCAGACTCGGTTCCATTAGAGATCAATACTCTTCCCATAAATCCAGCCTGTTTTCCTAACTCCAAAGATCCCTTAAATTTGGCGTTTAGGCTCCTGCGGCCGCCCGGGGGCTGTTTGTCAGCTGAAATTACGTGTTTTACCCGAGTGCCATCTGGTGGGGGCCTGGGAATGGCGGCGCCCTCGGGGGGGCTGGCTGGGCATCCTCTGGGCTTTGGGAGAAGACAGGAACACAAGCCCTGCCTTCCAGGCAAGCGGAAAATGGAGAAAATGAAGAGATTTTGGTTCTTCAGTACTGCCTGCAGTCTTAGCATGTGGAAAAAAGCAAACGCATTATTGCAAAGAAAGCAGTAAAATGGTAGCACAGGGAATATTGGGAAAATGTTGTACAACGATCACAGGAAAGCAAAGAGAAAGAAAGGATGAACAAGGTACATACAAACATTTGCGAGTGTTACAGCTTAACGTGTTATCTCCATTCAACAAGGGTGGACCCACAACATAACATTTATGGTGTGCTAACAGGGGCAGGGATGCAGGTTTAATGATTAATTGTGATGCACTTTTCCCACCTCAGGTTCGGCGCCAGGAGACTGTCCATAGACACAGCGCACACGGGGCTGCAAACTGCCCGGAGAATAGTTTGGATCATTCCAGTTCGGAGCTGAAACCCAAAGGCCCAGCAGAATAGGTGAGTAAAATCTCACTTTCACTCATCCTGAGGCGCCATGTCTGCAGTGGTGGTGAGGATCTCAGCTTCCAGCTCTTGGACGCTTCTCCTTTCTGACCCTGACTGGGTGCCCCAGGTTTGCATTTCCATTCGCATCAGGCCACCCCTGAGCTGAGTCTCCCCGTCATTCTCACTAAATCCCTTTTGGTTCGCATCATGGAGCGGTTTCTGACAGACAATGTTGATTATTTCCCAATGAAAGGAAGGCAGAAGTTGTGTTCCAGCAGCATCCCCCTGTGCTCCAGTGGTGTCGGTCCATAGAGCATCTGCCGGGTGGAGTCCACCCTGAAAAGCCCCAGATACGTGCAATGTGGGTGTTGCATCCTCAGCGCAGTTTGAATCCGTGTTACTTTGTCACGTAGAGACAATCTAGATAACAATGCTGCCTTTTGTACTCCCAAACTCCAGTGCTGTGTCATGACAAACAAACAGCGTTGCTTGTTCTTGTAAATCACAGCAGCCGCTCGGCTCATTACACCTCCCTTTGCGGCGTGCTGGTGCCCACTGCCTGCATCTCCTCAGCTGTGCTTTCCAGGGAAAAAAGAATGATTTTGTCACCTATTCAGTAATGGGAACTCCATGTATCTGTCCCACCTCACACAACATTATTGTTCTGCTCATCTTTGCTATGAAAAATCATCCGTCAAACAGATACATTCAGTTCTTCTCTGTGCAATACTGGGTCACACAACAACAACTGCAGAGTCCGTTCATAGAAGGTTTTCTCCCATTTCTGATTTCTGTAGAAATCATACTGGGGCGGGATTACCTAAGAATGGAAATACTAGTGTAGTATTGAGGATATTGTGCTTTACTGTGCAATCCTGTTACAGATGTCTTGTGTAACTCTGCCCAAATCTGTCAGTGTCTGCCTCAGACCAGTACGTGTAGAGCAGAAGTGTGACTTCCACACCCCTCCAGAACGGATCTGCTCGCGACTGGGGCGTTGGGAGCACGGCTGCAGCTGGCCTGGGACATCACTGCGGTCCTTCCAGAGATCCTTCAGATAAAAGGAAATGTTAATCCTCATGGTCTAGACGGTAAAGTCGTTCTGGACTTAAACCGATGCCATCTAACAAGTATCATCCCCCTGTTGATTACTCATCTGAGTATGGTGAAGCCGGCTCATAAAGTCATTAAAGGCACACTAAATTGAATTTGGCTTGGTCAAACCCACATGTTCCAGTGGGGTAATAAAAATATTCTCATTCATGCAAGCTAGTTAAAAAAAATCTGACCGTCTGTGTTCTAAAAGTATTTGCAAACTGTAAGAGGAGGTAAGTGAAAAGTATGAAAGAAAAGAACCTAATTGCATAAGCGTATATTTTTTAAAAAATCATCTGTTGTACGTCTATCGGGCGCTCTTGTGTAAGGAGAAAGGAGGACTCTAAGTAGCCCCTCTAACAGGTGAGACATCTCAGCCTTCGGCGGTAACTCGGTCTCTAATGGCTGAGGACGAAGGAGGGAGTTTATGTAGAGATTACTTTATGCTCAGTTCTCTGGGAGTTTTCCTATTGATTTTAAAAGGACTAAGGTCAAGCTCTAGCTGCCTGCTCCAGGGTTTCCTCTATGAAACATCTGTGTTTGATCATTGCTGAGTAAAGAATAAAGAATTAATTTAGATAATGCCTGAGAGAAGGCGTTGGAGCGGAGGCAAGGAATAGGAACCAACAGAGTCTGTCCTTAAGCTACCTGTTATTTAATATGTAGTGAGAATAAATAAATACCAAATAAAGCATTATAAATAAGCCCTGCCCGTAAGGGGCTGTGGTCTAATTAAGAGAGCAGCACTGAACAAAAGCTGCATGGCAGGGCTGAGTTGGAATCCCAGCGCCGACAGCTTCTTGCCACCGACCACAGACACAGACTGCGGGTCCTGCCCGGGGGGGACACACCAGCCTGCCCTGGGAGGTGCCGCAGGGCTCTGCCTCTGCCCCGACCCCTCCTTGTGAAATTATGTCTGATGTGAAAGTGGAAGAGATGTAAAGGATGGAAGGCGGGAGGTCACTGAAGTAGTAACTCATCTCAGAGCTGCCCTGGGGGTAACACCTTAATTTGATGGTGCCCTGAAGGTAGGACAAGACTGAGCAGCCGCGAGAGCTGGCTCGGAAGGCTCATCCTGGGCATTTGCCATCCCATCTCCTTTTGGAACACGCAGCGATTGATTCCTGGCTGAGCAGAGGATCGGTGCAGCGTTTCCAGAAGAGCTGGTACAGAGACCCCCTCTCCGTGACTCTTGACATCCAAGGCTGTACCCCAAGGTCTCACTGCAGGGCAGCAAGCTCCGAGTGCCACCCAAAAACTCCTCTGCTCTGCTGGTCCATCCAGCCTCTCCTCTTGCTGCTCAACTGGGGACACCCTCTGCCAGCCTTTGGTTGTGATGGGGAATGCGATAAAGAACTGAAATAGTTGTTTCAGATGTCCTGGGGTCTCATCGTGTAGCTTTGCTGTACCCTTGAGCGCGCAGCAGGATATCCGTATGGCCACGCTTCCACTGCCACAGCTGATTCCCCAAATCCAGGCTATGGTGTGCACTGGACCTGAGCAGTCACCACTGCAGGGACTGGTCCTCATTTTCCGATTCACCCCCTTAATGTACCTCACACTAGTCAGAACCTGTTCATGGAGAAAGATATCTCTTGTCAAGAGTTAATTATTAATAGATAAATTCAATAGAGAGTTTTAATAAAAGATAAGATGAAGTCAGTTCAGGTATCCCAAACACAGATACCATCTCTCCATTAGTCTGTCTGGCTCTTCAAGCACCTCTCTCCTGCCTGTTGCTGTGAATAAGCCATCGTACCCTTGTCCCTGCTTTCTCCCTCCTATTATCTGGACATTAACTTTTTTAGAAAGCCGTAGCTTTGGGGACACTAATGCTCTGCTATATTCCTGCATTTACACTTGTACACTTCCCTGAGGAACCAGAATATTCCAAGTTGCAGCACCAGAGCCCTGTAAGAAGGGGAATTTACACCAGCAGAGCTTCCACCGCTGCTTCGGGGCCGTCACGTCAGATCCTGTGAAGGGGAGCGGGGGCTGTGGGCAGCCCCAGCCAAGAGCCAGGGTTGTCCCAGGGCCTGGCACGGGGGATGCTGAAGACAGCAAAAAGCCCATCCCTCTCTCAAAAAGCCGCTCTCTGACTGGGGCGATTTGAACACAGGGAAATTTTTCTTTTTTTTTTTCCATAAGAGCTAGATTTTGGTCCAGTTTATTTACATGTGCTGACAGAGAGCTTTCAGTTTGAGTCCTTTAACCATTGCTGGTAACTATTAACAGCTTTTCAAAACCAAATCAGTAGAGTCCACTAGTCAAAGCAAAATATTAAAAACAGACTGGAAAGATTTTGCAGTCACTGCTTCACCCTTTTTTGTCTGTAGTTACTCTTTTTATGCTGGAGAGTAATGTCAGCATCTCCATTGCTACACAGAGACTGATCTTGTTTGCTGAGAGTATTATTGGCCACTTCTTTTCTTAATTTGCAAAATCACGTTTCAAGAATCCATAAATTAGTACTATTAATAAAAATAAAAGGTGACACAAAGATGTTAACAACCATGTAATTAATTTACAATGAAAGACCAAATAAGCCACAAGTCCTAGAATAGCTGATGCCATTTTACTTTCACAGGTGGCTTATAAAAATTCTAAAGAAAATGTGTTTCCTTTTCAAAGAACTATAAAAAAAAAGTTTCTAGTTTCAGTGTCATTCTCTCTTCTTCCCTTCCTTCCTTCCTTCCTTCCTTTAAATGTTTCGAGTTCTAAATTTGTTGAGCAATTAGGAAAATACTCGTAAGGCCCATTTAATATTTACAGATGTTTAGTGGCAGGAATAGCGACTTCCTTTTACATTTCCCAGCGGATGCCTCATGCTTCACATTTCCCTGTGCCTGTCAGGGCGCGTTACATCACCCTGGGAAGCTGAAACAAAGATGAATCATTTGTGAAGCTCCTGTATCTGCTCTTGGTCAGCTTTTCCGATCACATCAGAGTAAACTGATAAAGCAGCAGCAGGTTTCCCTCACGATGAACAGACAAGGTTTCGGATGGACTTCTGACGGGCCGTCGTGCTGAGAAAAAGGACTGGGAAGGGGTTTGCATCCAGAAATTCCATCCTCATCCTCTGTTTCTGCAGCAGTGGTCACTGCTCCAGTGAGCACCTCCCGCTACCGAGCACCAGCACAGCTCCTGCGGGGATGCTGGAGGGACCGGGGAAGGGGCACGTGGCTCATGGCATGTGGCAGGGCCAGCGCCAGCCCCGGATGGAAGCCCCAGCACAGGGACCTAGCTCTGCTGGCCACTGGCCTCAGGGACAGCCCAGAGCCACCTCCTTGCCCAGAAGATGCCAGCAATAGCATCATGCTTCACCGAGCAGCGGCGTCTCTCGGCTCCTGCTAAACTCCTTTTTCCCTAGTGTGGGAAAAAACCCCAAGTTTTTCCCCCAAGTGACAGTCTGCTGAGGGTGCACCTCTGCCCAGAACCGCCTGCCTCCTGGAAACCTCCAGAACCTCCTGGAGATGTGAATCCAGCTGCAGCAGAGGACACTGCCACGGACACTGCGGCGCTGGGGGGCTGGAAATGAGTAGCTGCCCACGAGCCCCCGCGGCAGAGGAGTTCCCATCCAGAACTCCCACGCTGGCTCACAGCCTTCCCCAGACAGCCCCTCTGTCTCTCCTGACACGCTGCCCAAGCTCTTTCAGGACTATCTTACATCAACAGAACTTCAAAACCCGTATGCTTTATTTCCTCCCTGTTCTCTTGAGGAACACTTAGCTCCCAAGGTCCCAGGGCTACAAAGATGATGATGAGGGGTCTGGAGCATCTCTCTTACGAGGAAAGGCTGAGGGACTTGGGTCTTTTTAGTCTGGAGAAGAGAAGACTGAGGGGGGATCTG
>JAOXJK010000003.1:15335510-15354790 GCA_025774025.1 Xenus cinereus
AGGAAAGTTACTGAAGTTAGAGCAGAGAACAAAGAAGGAGGAAGTCATCCAATCATGAACTGCTGGACTTTGAGTGAGCCAATTATATATGGACACACATTCGTAAGAAAGATATAAAAGAGTTTGTTAAAATAATAAAGAGGGATCTTTTGTTCACAACTTCATGCGTGTCGTGTCCATCTCAACAACAACACTTGTTAAATTTATCTGCCACTTTCCTTCTATTGTTTCTTTTGCATGCATCTGAAACATGGATGGTGCTTTTACTACTCGGTGGTACCGTTTAGAAAAAAAGGATGAAGAAGGAAGAAGACACAAATAAAACCTGGCCTGAAACAAAAGCTGAGCCACTGATCAGAGTGCAATTCTGCTCTGAAGACTTTTAAAACATATCCTAGGATGGATTGTGGTTTCAGATTGATACATTCCCTGATGGCTGGGATTAAAAAAAAAAACTAAACCAGAACACAGTTTTGCTGTAATCATTTAAGTTTTAATAGAGTTTCTGGTGAGTGAAGGACTTCTTTTCCCTGCCCATTGCTTTACAGAATGAAAAACAATAAGAAATGAAGGAAGGTCTCCCTACAACTCCTTGAAAGGTGGGTGTAGCCATGTGGGGGTCGGTCTCTTCTCCCAAGTAACAGGAGATAGCACAAGAGGAAACAGCCTCAAGTTGCGCCAGGGAAGGTTTTGGATGGATATTAGGAAAAAATTCTTCACCAAAAGGGTTGTCAAGAACTAGAACAGGCTGCCCAGGGAAGTGGTGGAGTCACCATCCCTGGAGGTATTTAAAAGACGGGCAGACGTGGTGCTGAGGGACATGGTTTAGTGGTGGTTTTGTCAGTGTTAGGTTGATGGTTGGACTCAATGATCTGAAAGGTCCCTTCCAACCTAGACAATTCTATGATTGTAAGATGCTGAGGTACGCTCATGATGCCACTGGATTCAGTGAGAAGGAAGGTTTCTGCGATTAGTAAGGTTATTGCTGGTCCTGGGGAAGCACTGTTTAATGGTTTGGGTCTACTGGGGCTTTGCACAAGTTTATAAAGGGACGGGAAATATGGTCTCTGGCCACCTTGACAAGCCAATCCCTCTTGTAATGTGTGGGGTTTTTTGAACAGTTCAAACAGATTTTTTAAATATCTCAGACAAAAAAGGAACCAACCTCCTGCATTCCCAAAATCACAGCTTTGCTCAGGCAATCACAGTGTGGCTTTCACCCAAATGAGTTGTTGGGGGAAAAGAGTGGGAGACGTGCCTTATTCTACACCCTACCTGCACTCACTGGGCTTGCAGAAGGAGCAAGATGTGACCCTTCCACTGTAGATCAAGCCAGTGCCACTGCACACACCAGCATCTCTCTGACATAAGGCACCTCCAAAATGTCTCCTGGCCTTTCCTTGCTCATCTTCAGAGTTCTGTCCTGAGAAAGGAATAAAAAAATGAATCAATAAAATCAGAAACAAGCAAACAACCAGAGAAGAAAACAAACCTCCAAACCACCTGGAATGGCTTCCCTGGATTATTTCTAGTTAGGCAGGACTTAATCTTCTAGCCACCCTCATCTTTGAGAGCAAAGAGGCATTTGGCACTTATCTGAAATTAAAATGGTGAGCAGTGAAAGCAGGTACAGCGATCTCATCTGCATACGTCTCTGCTTTGTTTCTGCTGTTAGCCCCTTCTGCTTGCTTGGCCATGAGCAGTGAGCTCTTGGGGAGGGCAGTGGGGGGAAGCAGTAGCTTTTGCTGTGATCCTCTACCTGCCACTGCGGCACTTTGTAATACATGTTCTTTTTTACTTATATTCCAGTTTTATCAAAGCAATGGGGCATGTGATAGGCTGGTAAATAATTAATTTGTTTCCCAAAGACACCCAGTGGAAGGGATGACAAGCCCTGCCATTTATACTTTTATGAAATGCCAGATGAAGTGAATGCGTCAGCAAGGAGGCAAGACGCTGGAAACAAAGTGAATTAGAGAATATCTTTCCTTCAGTAAGACTAATTTGTGTTGGGTAACCATGCTTTGCTGGGGAAGTCAATTTGAAAAGAGTGAGAGAGGCCCAGCTACTGAAGTTCATCAAAGTCATCTGTTTCAGGTAAGCTCATTTTTCACCAGCCAAGGAGATATTTACCTGGAGTACAACTGTAAGGCACAGCCAACAGATTGAATGGTACGGTGCTTTATTATATTTCATACCCTGATGATTCAATATGATAGGAAAGAGGGAGAGAAAAAGGAAGAGCTGCGGAAAAAAATAAAAGCCATCTCTTCTCTTTGCAGTGCATTTGTTGCAAACCATGACTGCAGTGCTTAGGTAAACCAGAGGAAAGTGAGCAATGGTTTGCAGAGAATTAAGCTCCTGTGTGAGTATTTAGCTCAAAATAACCTTTGTTTCTTCTCCTTTCCTTTTTGCAAGTGGTGTCCCAGATTTCTGCAGTGAGACAACCCTACATTATATATATCATTAAGTACCTCCCCCCAGCCTGTCTCCCTGGATGGCAGCAAGGGCTGACTCTTCTTGTTGGCTCCCCAGGGAGCTCCGTGCTCCTGATGGGAGAGCAGAGATGCCTTCAGCCGGGCAAAGAGGTGAACAAAGGGAGCACCTTCAAAATCACCTGGCTTTACAGCCAACCCTACAGCCACCTCCTATCAAAGTGTGCACCCTGCTTGCAGACCACCTCCCAAGGTCCTTCCAAAGCCACCATGTTGGAGAGTCATCAGTTTGCTGTGCTGAAGACAACCTGACCCACCAAAGTTCAAGTGAGAACCACAAGTGGCACCACTGAAAACATCTACTGAAGATGGTGCAATTGTACCAACATTTGCCCCAAAACATGTCAAGTAACTAAAAATGCAAGTTTAAATGCAAAAATGTTCAGAACTGAAGGACTCTTTCTCTAGAACCTCAGCGTCACAGAATCACAGAATGTTATGGGGTTGGAAGGGACCTCTGGAGATCATCTAGTCCAACCCCCCATCTCCAGCTTCCAGATGGATTAAAGAGCATTTGGAACTGTCTAGGGAATATCTTTCCACATTAGATACGTGCTGGTATGTTTTGTCCTTTTAAAGAGGTGGTTTCTTCTAAGGTATGCCCATTTCTGTTCCTTTTACGAAAAAGAATCCTTCAATAAATTAACACGCCTTTACAATGATAACATGGACTATAAAAAATATTGTGATTCATATCAGGCCACATAATGATTTAACTAATCAGTTATTAATTATACAGGTTTTTACCTGCAGGGGCTGCAAGAGTTTAATAATTCAAGCTGACTAAATGTTAGTACTACCCAGGCATAATTAGAGCTGTGGGGAAAGTTTCACAAATACAGCAAAGCTGGCTATATTTCATGCTATTTGCTGTGTGTAAGCAGCAGTCTGGCAGCCGAGCAGACTTTTCACATCTAAATGAGCATGTTGCCAGGAAAGAGTGACCAGGAGGGGACTGGATTAAGGATGTCAGTCAACCTAAATTATAAAGGAGGTCCCAGTCCTGCAACAGCTTAAATATGCTCTTGGTACATACGATCATCCTCGTTGCAGAAGCTGTTGCAGGATTGACCCCTTTATTAAGAGTTTACATGTTGAGCACATCCTTGCACAGGTCTTAGGACATTGGGGTGTAGTGGAGCAGTTTGTGTTAACAAAACTGTGTTGCTTGTTTTGCAAGAATGGAGACGAGCTTCAAGTGCCTGCAGGCTTCACTTCAGGACCTTGGTGGCCACACTTTGTTCCACCTCTAAGTCCCATTTTACTTGAAAGGGAGCATTTAGAGGGTGCCCCATGGAGATATTCTCAGAGCCCCAGACAGATGCAGCCACGCCTACCAGCCTACCAGCTCCTTCATAAAGGAGTAATGGGGTCAAATCCACTCCTTGGTTCAATACACAATGAAATATCTTTTTGCTTTCATGAGTTAAGGTGGTATCAAAGCTGCTGTGCTGTTGGCATCTGATTTCTGCCAGGATCACAAAAAGAAACACCATGCGTTATCACTCACTCCTCAGGTTGAAATCTGTCCCCTTTCCCTACCTCCCAGGAGTTTTAATATGAATTTTCTGCTTGGAGTGGACAGGTTTCCTGGACACTGCCACTGGCACAGATTTCACAAGCTCAGCGGCATCTCCAGGTGATTTCGGCGAGAGGGGAGACAGGCAGGCTCACTGCCAGGCTGCAACCCAGCCCCGAGTGCAGAGGTGTCAGTCTGTAATACAGTACAAAATCCAGTCCCAATAATCCTCTTAAGTCAGAACAGAAAATAACTGCTGTGATTGATAACCCAAAGACAATCAAAATGGTTAAGATTTAGGGAAGGGACCATACGTACAGAGTATTTCCAGAAAGAACTACACAGTTTAAAAGACTGTTTTGTTTGGGATTTTTTCTCTTTTTGGTATACTAAAAGAGGGGAAAAATAACAATTATAACCTGAAAACACACTGAAATCAGTGACAGTTTTACCATTGATTTGAATCGGGTTTCAATCAGGCTTTTAAGGAACACAACAGAAATATCAATTAACAACAGAATAATCATTACAAGTAAACAAAGACAATAAGGAATAAATCAAAGCGACACTGGAAACCAATATCGTTCAAAGGCAGCACATCAGTTGAGTTCAGTTTGGGGAGAAGAGATTCAGCAAAATTAATACAAAGAACTGATGGTTTGGGGTTTTCCACCACGCTCTAGGTGGTAACAGGCTGTAGAGCCATGCCCTTGATGGACATGGGTGTCCCCAGTCTGTCAGCTCTCCCATTTGTCCCCTGCAAAGTGTGACTCCCTCGTGGTGTAGTTTGCACAGCAACCTGAGAGACTGGGTATCTGGTTCCCTCTTTAATTAATGGAAATGAACATCCTGGACTCCTCTCTCAGCTGTAGAGGTGCTTTTTCAGGTGTTCACGGTGCTTCAAAGGAGAGAAGGATACAGAGGCAGATATGTCTGGCAACACTAGTGGAACTTCTTTCTTTCCTTTGTGTGGGGGTTGAAACTGGATGATCTTTAAGGTCCCTTCCAACCCAAACCATTCCATGATTCTGTAAGAATGCATATTAGGTATATAGTCAGTGGACATGGATGTAAATTCACATGCTTCTAGTATGTTATTATGTTCGTGGGGCGGGACGCTTGAACTGAGGGATTTGGGTCTTTTTAGTCTGGAGAAGAGAAGACTGAGGGGGGATCTGATCAATGCTTATAAATACTTAAAGGGTGGGTGCCAAGAAGATAGGGCCAGTCTTTTTTCAGTGGTGCCCAGTGACAGGAGAAGAGGAAATGGGCATCCTGGCTAACCCTTCTTTTACCCCTCTCCCTCGGGGACAAGAACACCCTGGTGGTTCCTGCAGCTCCATCACCGTGGTTTGCTGGGGGGGTTTAGTTCCTATGGCTGGCCAACAGCCTCTGCCTACTCCCAGGGGCTGGAAGATGCCCCAGACGGAAGAGCTTCAGCTTCCAGGAGGTGTCACCATCGCAGTAGGTGACACCACCGTCCCTCCTGGGGAAAGGCAGCCGGTGTCACAGCATAGGTGTGGTGGAAGATCCACATGATCTCTTTCTGAAGTAGCCACAGCTGCCCGTGGTCTGGGGACAATTGGTATTTTTGCCTCTTTTTCCCAGTTTCTGAAGTGTTGGCCCCAGTGGGCACTTCTGGTGGGAAGAGGGGGTATATGAGAGCTGGTCATTGGGAATATCAAAATGATCTCTGAGTGGAGGAGAACACAGGCATGAAAAGTATTATTAGAGAAACTATATAGGCAACTATTTTATATGAGGACAATAAGTTTCTTGTATGGTTATAATTTTCCTTTCCAAATAATTTATTTTTCACTGCAAAATCCAAAATTCCTTTCATTCCAAAGATAAGTCCTTTTAAAAACTCTAGAAATCTCTCTGAATCACTGTTAAAAATACACACTGTTGAAAGAAAATAGTTACATTTTTCGTTATCCATAACACAAACAGCTTCTTTTGGTGCTGTTTTGGCTTGGTTTTTTTACTTTAAAAGTAGCATGTAATTAATCATGGATAAGCATGAGTTGCTGACTTTTATCAAGGCACTTGATTTATTTTGTTGCTTCCTTGAAGGCAAACGGTCTTTATATCTAATTATAGAAAAGGCTTATGCTCTAAAATATGCAAAATAACTATATAAATCTGTAAAATTAATAATATATGTGCCTGTGTTTTGACATTGCCAACTTACGGCTCAAGCTAATTTCTGCTGAAGTTAGTGGACACTTCTCCCACTGAAATCAACAGAAGAACTAATGCATCTGCTGCTGGACGAAGTGAAAACCCAGTCCCAGAATATGTGATGAGTCCTGCACCTCAGGAACGTCCCAAACTGGTGTAAAATGGAAGCAACGACCGCCCTGGGTCCTGCCGTGGGAGGCACAGGTCACCTTCCAGCCGGGGCTCCACGCTGAGAACATTTCTCCCGCTTCTCCTCTGTCTTCTGTTTTTAAGGGACAGAGCTTGTTCTCTAAGGAGTGAACAAGAAATATGTAAAGAATCACCCGGGCTCACTTAGGGGATATTTTTTCATTACTATCTAAGGAGAGGTCTCTGCATTATGTTGTTAGATAGTCAGATTTTCCGTCTTTGGAGCCAAACCTTTCGGTACTTTCTCAATCAACATTCCAATTGATCTGTCATTACTCATTTTAACTGAGTAGATACAAGAGGATTAAGACCAAGTTTAAAACATGAATAAAAGCTCTTTGGAGGATGAGCTGTTCTGTGAGATGCCCAGGTTTTGCTGGGGAAATGTTCTTGCTGCTTGGCAAAGCTTCATTCTGAATTTCCCTGCCGTAACCACATGATGAGAACCCAGCTTGCCAAAGATGCCCAGTTCTCTGGGGCGCCCGGTTTGCCAAAGACGTGCCCCCCAGGTGTTTTACCAAGGGGGCAGAGGAGGTTTAAGGCCGCCCGGCCTCAGGCTGCCCCTTCCCCGGAGGGGACTCAGCGGGGGCTCAGCACAGCCAGGCTGCAGCCGCTGCCTTCCAGTAACACCGCCCCTTCCTTCAGTTCCCAGTTTGCTCTGGAATGAGCCTTGGCAGTTTTCTGGCCTTCTCCATATCCTTTGATTCTTTTAAAAATCAGGGCAGCACAAGCTCACACAAGTTCTCCTCCAGAAAACACCATTTGTTTTGAGACCTATGGCATAAGAGGGCAGCGCAAAGCCATAACCTCCCCACAGAGCTCTCAGTTCTCTTCCACCTGGGATTATTTCTATGCAGGTTATTTTAATATACGTACCCCAGTGCTAACAGATCTCCTGTAAACTGTTCTGCCACAAGCAGGACTCGATGGAGACATTTCCAGGCAGCAGAACCCAGGTCCCCCAGGCAGGTTACCCCTTCCCTGCCATCCCGGCTCTTCTCCTTAATCTGGCCGCTGTTTCCTGTAACTGAAATTAAAGACGTACAAGGAGTAGCCCTGGCATGAATGTTAATCACCAGCATTTCATCCTCAGGAACACGCTGCAAATCCCTCTGAGCCCTGGCTGTTTCAAAGAATAAGAGAGGATTAGTGGCAGACTTGCTCAGCTGATTTTATTTTCGCCGGAGCAGAGTTCTGCGCTGGGAAGTGCAGGTGGCGTTTACACACACGGGCTTCCACGGGGATGGATCTGGGGTGTCACAGCACCAAACCCTCGGGAGCCAGATGGTCCCTGTGGTGGGCTGCGCTGTGGCTTAAGGATTACATTGGTGTCGGGGCTGGGGTCGGCAGTGGGGTGCCCGCTCGGCCCACGAAGCCCAGGGAGGGTGATCCCACTGTGGGGTGAGCCCCACAGGCATCCTGAACCCCGGCTGAGCTCCTCCCGTGAGCCCCACCACCTCCTACACCAGGGGATGTCCAGTACCAAAGCCACGGCAGAAGCTTTCCCACTAAACCAGGAAAGGACACTAGTGTTCCACCTGAAGGCCAGTTCTGGGTTGCCTTCAAAGCCACGCAGATGCCATCAGTGACCCCTCATCGCCCAGAGCCAACTCAGACCTTCATGAGAGTTCTGCCTTTCTCTTCAGGGGACAGAGACTTCACCCGTGGTAAAGCTTATATCTTTTAAACAAGGCATTTTATTTTCCGATAGACACGGAGCTCAGAGGAACCTGGCAAAGGCTCTGATGAAAATAACCCTTTTCTCATTTCTGGCATCCCCACGGAAGCATCAAACACATCGGTTCTCAATAGAGCCATGAAAAATATTATGGTCTAACATCTCCGTGTTCTCGATCAGGGGATTATTGATTCTGATTTTGAACTAAAAAAAAAAAAAAGCCACCAAAATTCGATACAGAAGTAGAGCCACTCATTAACTCACTATTCATTTAACACTGAGAAGTCAACACCCCTGACAGAATGGCTTCAAAAGTCAATGAGGGAAGATTTTTATGAGAAAATTGTAGATAAAGATTAAAAGCATTTAAAAATGAGTCTGCTAAGAGGCAGCATGTAACCTGCAATGTTACTGGGAAAACAGAGGCAGGGAGGAGGGCTCACCAGAGGCATCAGAGACATGAGCTTGTCGGAGGGGACTCTGTGGGTCACCAGGAGCTGTCGGGCCCCAGAGCTTCACCTGCCGCAGATACCTTGAGCGTGGCATGGCCTGAGGCACCGAGGAAGAGAAGGAAACCCACAAAAAGAAATAATATTCCAGAAACCGCAATAACTTTGGTTTATGCAAAGCCCTGGAATTCTTCCACGGAGAGCTGGGGCCGGGGGGGCACTGCCAGCAGGGCCAGGGGGCAGCTGCTGTGGATGCACAGGGACCTCTCGGCCACCCTTTGGGCTCCAAACACGCGTTCCTGGGGCTTGGTGGGGAGAAAGCGACGAGAAGAATGACCCAGCCCCAGCTGGCATCTCCCACAGCCCACACACCTCTCTTCTATCCAGAGAACAGAAGAATTTCTCTCCCCCTGGTTCCCAAGGTGCCAGGACAGCCTGTTTTCTCCTCCTTGTCCCTCTGAACTTAAACCAGTAACAGAGCAAGACCACAAGAGGGAAACCAGTGCCGCAACCTCGAGCTCCTACATGTGTCATCCAGTGAACTGCGGCTGGGTTGTAATTAGGATGGAGGAATTACAATGAAAGTCGAGCAAAGACCTGAAAGCTGGCAGTGACCATGTTGGTGTTAGCGGTGCTGCTGAGACAGAAATCCACCCACCACGGGGTGTCCCCGCAGGAGAACTATCGGGGGACCCCCCAGTCCCACCAGCTTCCCTTTCCTCCTGCCAGAAACGGCTGCCCAAAATACTTGGCTACCTCATTTCATATCTGCTCAGGGGTGTTTTATATCCACTTCTCACGAATACTTAGCAATTTGCTTGGACATTTTTGTAAATCAATTTTAACCAAGTGGGGAATATTTTCATAAAACCTATTTTGCACTTGCAAATGCAAGTTCATGCTGGAAGCCTCATTAGAAGAATTACAAGTAATATGCCATTAATGTGTCCAACAAAAAGAAATTAATTCTGAAGATGAACTACAAATGAACTTTAGATCGGGAATTGTCTGCAGAAATTACTTTGTGATGAACTGAATAGCGAATACTGGCAATCTGTGACAAGAAAATGAGGCAGAATTTATTGAATAAATTACTTGTGTTTTTGCTGTAGTGGTGGCCGAGGGATCGTGGGGCTGAGTCTGCCGGTAGGGCTTGTGCTCTCGCTGCAGCAATGATCTCTTCATTTCTTGACCTGGCATTTTCAGTGATGATTAGATTATTTTTCAAGACGGTAAGAAATGGACAGAGACAGATGGGGAAAGAAAGAGCAGCATCATGTTAAAAACAACTGTCAAAAGCAAAGATTACAAACCAAAACCTGAGATCCAGCAGCGTGTGGTTATAACCTCAGAGGGGCGCCTTGCTCAGGGGGGTGGGACAGCCCCTGCGGTGCCCAGGGGCTTGGGCTGAAACCCGTCCCTCATTCGGAGACTTCAGGTGACAGAGAGTCACATCTTCACTGCTTGGCTACAGGAGTGGGTAAGGAATTTTTCACTAAAACTATTAAAAACGAAGACACTGTGTGTGCATTGCTGCATTGGAGAGTGGAGCCAGTAGCAAAGCAGGGATCTCTGGTGGCTTCCAACGTGCTACTCTCCATGGAACGTCTACTGCTGCTCGGGCATCGTCAGCGAGACGTGAGCAGACATCCTGTTCAGTAGCACTCACTTGGGCACTTCTCTTCTCTTTCACTGGTGAAACAATATTTACCCTAAAGGACAAAATTCTGTTCATTGGCTCTCTCAGCTGCCCCATTTTGGTGAGCTTTCGGTGGGAGGAAGGTTGGCATCCCTTCCTCGGTGGTGGGCCTTCAGCACAGAGCCTCATGGCAGGCGCAGGTGAAAATGAATATGAGCTGTCTACACTTAAGAGGAAAATGTTATTTACGATTTTAATCACTGAGGTGTTTCCCTGCATTTCTTGCCTGACTCCCTAGGTGGCGGGTGCTCCCTTACTTAATGGAGTTATCACTCAGTCAATACCTTCTTAATACTGGGAGGGGGAATGCTTCTTGATTCTAATTTACACTTAAAGTTTGAGTATGAGCACATGGCTAGATCCTGCCATTGAACCAGAACGAGGAGTCCATCACCATTGGGTGTTTCTTCTCCCTTCGACAGGACTCCTTGAGGGAACAAGCTCTCCCCAAGCCCGAGTACGGGTGGCAGAGCCAGGGCCGTAGACGTGTCCAAGCCTGGGACATGTCTCTGGGACGGTGCTGAGCCTGGGTGAG
Organism: Xenus cinereus; assembly: GCA_025774025.1. NCBI lineage: Eukaryota > Metazoa > Chordata > Aves > Charadriiformes > Scolopacidae > Xenus > Xenus cinereus. The sequence goes on from JAOXJK010000003.1 coordinate 15,346,259, forward strand.
GCTGCGGGTTCATCTGACCATGGGATTATTCCACACCGCTGCCAGGTTCACTCTTCTGTACCCGGGGAATTCTTGGCACCATGAATAAGTAACCAAGTGTTGTCCTTTTAATTACGCAGAAAAGAAGCTCTTGCTGTTCAATAAGGCACTTGGTATATAATGGAGCCAGGTAAAGTTAGTGGGGACCCTGCTTTTCTCAGGGGAGTTCTCCACTCCACGAGTAGTTTCATGGATTTCATGGAGTATGATGCATTTTGCATTTTATGAGCATTAGTCCCATTTTTGTTTTCTCAAGAGTTATAGAAAACTGCTACTTTGGAAATACTGAAAGAGACCTGGTAAATGGCTCTGGGCAGACTTGGGGCCAAATCACAGAAGGCATCACCTCGCTTTGTGCTAAAAGCCCACTTTTTTTGACAATCTCAGCAGAATTATTCAGGGATGGACGAACTGTACATCCACGGCTGGACTCATGGGTTGGCAGCCCGTGTGATGGAGGAGTGTGAGGATGGTTTAGCGGCGCTGGGACTTCTTCTGAACCAGCTCTCTGGGTTTTTTTACTGAAGACTGTCTCCTTGTACTGTCTCCTTTCATACGGCATCACACAGACGTATCTGTGACCTTCGTGGATGTCACATCAACAAAGAACAAGGTCCAGTTAAAAAAATGAAGATAGCAGTTTCAGACCTGGGGTAAATCAGTGCAGCTTCTGTGGAGTCAGCAGAGAGACGCTGATTTACAGACACCGGGGAGCTTGTCCTATGATTACAAATAGTTTAAGTGAATTGTTACTACCGGGCCAGTTCAGGGATCTGGTGATTTTACAAGAAAAAGCGTGTGATTCATTGCAATATACGAGCTTTTCCCAGCACAGAGAAGTACAGTGCCTGGAAATGGGCAATAGAACTACAATACATTTTTTATTTTTATAAAAGCAGCACATGATAATGTGCATTTGAGACTACCCGATTAAATGCACTCAAGTATCAGAACAGAAGCAAACTGGTACCTACCTTCTTCCCTGCCCTTTGGAATTTCCTAATGTATAACTATTTACCTTTCTGTACCTTAACTCAGGGTAGCCAGGCTTCCCGCAGGGCTGGGCTGAGATCTGCCATCAGCCCCTGGAAAGGGTTGGGGGGCACCAGGGCTCCCTGTGGGGCTGGGGGCTGCCCAGAGCCTCCCCATGCCCGGGGGGCAGCCCAAGGATGGGGGGCTACCAGGGGTCTGTGCTTGGGGACGTTAAAAAGCAGGGGAAGTCCTTCTCAGCAATTAAACAGGGAAACCCAAAATGGTCAAGAACCTTTCTTTTTTCAGCCTTTCCACTTTCCCCCCAAAAAGAACCTCAGCTGGTGTTTTCCTGACTCCAGATACAAACTGGGATTTATGAGCCAGCCAATCTCAGACACGTGTGACCATTTCGTGTTGTTGCCACCACAACCTGGGCTTTGGCTTCTTTGGGGGACCCAAACTTGGCAGTGGCTGCTCTTCTTCTATTAGCCTGTAAAATGCTTGAAAAATGATCCTTTAATATGTAATTTAAGATTATGGAGTGCCTTTGCATTTCTTATCTCTGAGTTTACTTAGCCCTAAGGCTACCAAAACAAAATCACCCATTATGCCTGAGATTTTGATGAGCTCCTCATGTGAGAGCTGGTGGATTGTTCAGCTGTGGGACCGGCGAGGGCTGAGCCGCGCTGGGCTGAGGCTCAGCACGTTGGCACCGGCAAGAACCCATGGGTGCATCTCCTGAACGCAGCAAACGCTCTTCTCCTTTAGATTTTGGAGTAAAACAGAGGTGATGGCTTGGGAACAACGGGAAACCCTTATGGCCCCGGAGCTGCTTTCCATGGAGCTGTGCAGAGTCTCTTCAGCACCGACACCCGAGATCTTCACTAACCCTTGTCATCGATGTCTGTTTATTTCCATGAGACCAAATGTCTCTGTCCCCCATGAGACCTCACCGCGGCCCCCGGCCCCACAGCCCGGGGGGATGCACCGGGGAGGGAATGGCCGCGTCAAAATGACCCTCCAGGGACCTGTTCCTGAAGGACGTCTGGGCCGTGTCTCCTCCCCTGCACGGTTTCAGTGTTAAGCTGTTAAACCCCCACCAGAAGGGATGTCAGATGTACCAGTGCAATTGCTCCGAAACAGAGCTGGGAAGCTTTATAAAAATATATTTACTGCTGTGATTATGTGTGTTATTCTCGGGGGACAGGGGAATTAAAAGCAGCAGCCGGTAAAATGCACTCACCTGAGCCCACAGCGAGCACAGCCCTTGCTTTGGCTGTCACAGCCCGGCCTCTGCTTCTGGGAACGGGCCACCGAGGCCACCCGTGCCGGACGGAGGGAGTCCTCAGCCGCTCCCCTGGCAGGGGACTTGGCTCCCGTGAGCCACCAGCCCTTGGGGCTTCTTTCTTCTTTTTCTTTTTCTTTTACAACCAACTTGTTTCCTTACCCTGAGCGAGATGTTTAACCCTTACGTGCCCCGACGTACAGCCACTTTAATGGAGATCAGCAGCGCCCTTGGAAACCCTCAGATAAAAGGCGGTCTGTAAATGCAACAAATTACATTTCCGAGAGGAGGAGTTAGGCAACATAAGTTCCAATCCCCATATTTGCATTTTAAGGAAATTTGAGGAATCTGGGGCCCGCGTGTATTCTAGAATATTTTTAGATCTAGGCATTTCGCTTTTATTACTTGGGTCAAAAAAGCGTTCTGTTGTTGCTTTAACCTGGAATAAAACACCTTTCACCTTCAAGGTGTCTCTATTTACGAGCTTTACAAGCTTGTTTAATAAGCTAGGTAATTAGTTGGTTAGTGTGTCGGTACGTACCCACATATATACATGCTTTTACGTCTAGTTTGAGTGTAGAAACAAAGAGAGGGTTCCAAAGCTGTGAACACTTCCGCATGCACTTAAACATACACGATTAATGCCATGGAGATTAGTGAAGGAAAACAAACTGCATTCCTGAGGACGATGGGGACCATTCACTTCCATTACCAAAACAAGATTAAATAGAGATGCTTGTCATTTGAATGATCAGCTGAGAAATTCCCAAGTAAACTCAGAGTAAAAATTGCTGTTTTTTCCGATGTCCATTTTGCTTTCAGTAGAGGGTTGTTTATGGGATTTTTTAGAGTCATTCTGGAATACTCAGAGGCAGGGGATAAATTAAATGGAATGAAATCAAGATAGGTTCCTGCGATTCTTGTGTCAAAACCCTTTTTGGGTGGAACTCTGAACCTGGGGAGTCCTAACAGCCGTACGCACCAAGGTCCTTCGGGCAGCTGCCTCAGCCTTGTGCCGCTTGCTGTCTGCCAAGCAGCACGTCGATATCGCAGTGATTTATCTGCTGGAGAAGTGAGGTTCTCACCGGGTTGCAGAATGCATCTGGACCGGCCTAATGAGCGCATTCTTCACCATCAGAGAGGCTGAGGAGGGCCTGCAAATATTTTAGCCATGATTCACGGAGCCAAAAGGTCTTGTTTACTGATATGCTATTTATACCTAGCTCAATTAAACCTCTTCGGGAAAAAATAAAATCAAGGATGCCAGTGCTGGCAGTGCTGTTGGAAGTGAGCATCTCCTCGTTAAAAGGTTAGAAAAACACCATTAATAATTTTGATAGATTCTTGCGGGCATATTTATACCTTAGTCTTTGTCCAACCGCATTCAGTGTCCTGCACGGTGTGGTCCTGGCAGCAGAGGAGATCAGTCGGAATGTGACCGTGTCCCGGTGGCAGTCAGTCCCCCGTGGGCTACCACAGGGGCTCTGGGGCAACCAGCCCTGAGGGAGGGATGGATCCGGACAATCTCCTGGAACCGAAGCGCTGCAGCTCCCTCCTGGCAGAAACCCTCTCCCGTCAAGTTGTTTCCTCAGCAAAGGGGTTTCTGCTTGGTCCTGCTCCTTATGAGCGCCTGGTGGAGAAAGAATTGCTAATTGTCAGGGCTCAGTAGTTGCCAGGCCCTGGGGATGGAGAGGGAGCGCAGGGCGGTGGCAGAGGATGATGAAGGCAGACAGCAGGACCTGCAGCTGAGGACAGGCCGGTTCCCTCAGAAGAGGTAAACGGGCAGAGGGTCCCATTCCTTGTGTGAGTCACAGCCTTAGAGAGAGAGATGCCTGTTTGACGGACAAAGCTAAAGAACCGTTCACACCATTCGAATCTCACTTTCTTGGAAATCCAGGTCTTTCAAACCTGATGGTCAAAAAAAAAAAATCAAATCTTACACGTAAGGTTCTATGGGCTGCAAAGTGCTGTTTCCTGGAGGCTTCACAGGGGGATGAAATACCTTTCCTGGAAATTCCCATTGATGTCTGTAGACTCCTCCTGGCACAGGAACCAGCCGGGGCTTCTGAAGGTGTCGTGTCCCCCTGAGCAGCGTGGCCATGCCTTATCCCACCCCTTGATGCCCTCAAGAAGCCTCTGAGATACGCGGGAACCTTCCCGCGGCAGTGAGCGCTAGCAGCATTGACATGAGATACTGAGACGTGAATTAGTGGTGGAAAGTAAGCACAACAGCCTTTATATAACACTTTAAAATGATGAACCCATTAAATAATAAAGGTTTTGTTCCCTTAATACACTATTAATAAATTTCAAACCATCATATCTTTAAAAAAATGCACTTCAGTCAAGTGGAAAGCAGAGTGATGTGGATTTAGAAAGAGGTTGGGAGTGCAACAAATTATAAATGCTTTCTACTTTATCAGCATTACAGAGTACTATTAATTTTAAAAATAGCTTTTAAAAACATACATGGCATACCATAATGGAGATGGCTGCGTTTCAATACATCATCCTGATGACTCTTTCCACAGCAATGAGTCCTGCGGCCGGGCCAGGCTCTCTTTTGCAAATACGGTACGTACCGTGCCGCAGCCCGGCGGGGGGAAAAAAAAGCAGTTTTGTCCTTTGCTTGAGGACGGAGCTCTGCCGGGACGCAGGGACGTGCGCGGGGAGCGACGGGACGCTCCCAGGGAAGCACCGTCCCTGCACAGTCCCCGTGGAGCGCTGGAGTCAGCCCGGGGTACACGCTTTGAATGATTAAAAATGAAGATGTTAATGGAACCCGCCAATGTAGCTGAGTAGCCCCTTTAAAATACTTTGTCTATGAAAGTTTTCAGCGCTAATTGGTGTGAGCGCCCTCGGAACGGTGCGCTGCGTCTGTCTGAATGATGGAGGAGGTAGTTGCCATAGCAAGGACTGTTTTTATTGACTGCTTAAAGGAAAGAGACACATAAAACCATAACTGAGGCCAGAAAATGAATTAGAAAAATCCCTGGGTAGCTCTAACTTGTACTCCAGCTTGTTTGCTTGCCTTTTTTTTTTTTTTCCCTTAGACTGCAAGTTCCCTACTCCTCATAAAATAGCAATTACAGCGAGGACGGCAGTGACTCTCCAAGGCTCGGGCAGAGCTCTGCCTTCTCACAGTCTGGGGGGGCCCCGCAGCCCCCAGACCCCGTGTCCCCAGGCTTTGTGCCCAGCCCATTACATGTCCCCCGGGCGAGCGGCAGCCACTTTTCCCTTCAGATGTTCCTAGGGTTTGGTCCAAGAGGATGCCAAATCTGTCTCTGTGCGTGGGGGAGGCCGTGCTGTCTCTGTCTGCCTGTTCCCCATCCCTCCTCCCTGCAGTAATTCCAGTTTTGGCCACTTTGCAGGGAGGCTGCGGGTCCTGACGGGCTCAGGACCCAAGGGGTTGGGAGACGGGGCAGTGCCCGCTCCCATGGACACCCCAGGACCCTCAGAGAAGATCTCCGTTATGAACACGGCTGAGAACAGAGCCCGAGTGTGGCTCATTTTGAGGCACAGGGAACACACACCGGGGTTCTCTCTCGCGTGGCCTCGTTCCTCTGCTCTCAGCCGTGATCCTCAGCTCGAGCGTCCCCCTCAGCTGCACCGTTCCGGACTTTTCTTCCCCAAGATTTATGTGCAGGACTACATTGTCACTCCCTGCAGGTAAGAATATGACTTACGGAGCATGTACGTGCTGCATTAAGGTGTTACCTAGTCCCATTTTATTTTATTTAGTAACACACGAATATCCCTAATTTAATCACCATTTACTGGCTACCTAATTCAACCCAAAAGACCAGAATTCACTGAAAGGCAGAAGATTTGGTCTCTAAAAGCATTAGAGTAATGATCAGACACTAGCTCAAGCTCTAATGTTAGCAAAGTCATTTAATTTATTACTTTATCAATTACAAAAAATAAATATGTCCACCTAGAAATGGCAGACTCCGTTTCCCTGCACCCCGGTCTGTTCGACGTCCTCCCCCCCAGGCTCCTGCCTCCCCCCCAGCCCGTGTCCCAAGCTCCGGGGGCTTGTCGCCCCGCGGGGGCTGCAGCCGTTGACTCCGTGCTCCTTCACGGCGACGTCCGGCGCATGGCTTTGGAGCTGCATTGCCACATTCTCACTCACGTGAATGTCAGATGCAAACCCATCTCTCTTCGTAGTGCCCACGTGGCACTTTGTTTCCTCTGTTGCTGATGTGATTACACAGATAAATAATTCCCCCGGAGCCGTGCTGGATGAAATCTTTATAATGACAGGTACAGGGAAATTCCTCTGCCCAGATTTACTCCCACGTGCTGCTCTGCGACTCGGGGCCATAAATCTGGCTTCGTCTGTAGCCAATAGCCACATTCCACAGCCGTGTTTTGAATGTGCCCGGGTGTCAGGCTGTGATGGATGGGGGCACTCCACGGTCACAATCAGCCATCGCCAGAAATTCACTCTCTTTCTTTCTTTCCCAAATTTTCCCAGTACTTCATATGTGAGTTTAATATTCAACGGCACCTTCTCTGGGTTGTAACTCAGACCGTCGTGTGATGCTTCCACTTGGAGCTCCTGGTCCTTAATGAAAACGCCAAAGAAAGACGGTGCACTCATCGGTTACAAGCTCATTTGGCAGATGGGAATTCGTTGCGGTGGTGGGACCCCGCACCTTGTGCCAGGTGTCCATGTGATGCCAGCTTTATAGGGATTTTTACACTGAAAGGGTTATTAAGCCTTGGAATGGGCTGCCCTGGGAAGTGGTTGAGGCACCATCCCTGGAGGGATTCAAGAGCCGGGTTGACACAGTGCTTAGAGACGTGGGTTAGTGATGGGTTTTATCAGAGTTCGGTTGATGGTTGGACTCGATGATCTTAAAGGTCCCTTCCAACCCAGACAATCCTATGATTCCATGATGAGATGTCTGTCATCTCACACCCAGTAGGAGTGTGAGTCAACACCAGTGCCACCTTGGCACCCTGGCCAGGACAGCAGGGGTTCAGCCGTGCGTTCGTCCTTGCTCCACATCAAATCTGTCCTACGAAAGGACACAGACTTCGGATTACCGCTCGCTGAGCCCCTGCCTGCAGAGCAGATTAACTCTGTTTGTGTAGGATCCTGCTCCGCTGCAAGCTGTAACATCATTCTCTCGTTTTTCCTGTTGTGTTATGATCAACGGCTGCTATTAGAGAGTGTTTCAGCTCCATTCATGATGCACACGCAGAAAAATGTTCCGCACCATCGTTCCGAGAGTGAGCTATCCAGCTTAAATGAAACATGATCGTTTCTGCTTCCAGCAAACGAGAAGAGACTTTCTATTTTGCACATCACTGAGTTCTACGGTTTGGCATTGTTTATTTTACTGAGCCTACATTAGAGAATTAAAATATTAATATTTTGGTGTTATTTAGATGGTAACTTGAGTATGTCTCTCATTTAGATGAATTTCCCAGGAGGGAGATGTTTCAAAGACCCCATCAGAGAACAGAAATAACTTTATCTTTTAAAGTCATGGAACACGCTCTCCCTAATTCCCAGTCACAGGTTTCAGTGTCACGTCCCTCAGAAATCCCCAGCAGTGCCCTCAGCACGTGCCAGTCGTCCCACAGCCCCTGTTCAGCCCCTCTGGCCCTTCGCCCAGCTCCATTTCTGCTTTCCCCGTTCAGAGCTCCCCCCTTTCCACCTTCCTGGGCTGTTTCTCCGTCACCTTCCCCACGTTCTGGGGTGAAGGAGGGAGGGTGCTTGGGCCTTGGGGTGCAGACTTGGTCGAGCAGGTTTGTTAGGAAACGCTCTGCTGGGAGAGCCCCAAAGGTGATGAACTGAGATCTCTAAAGTAATTTACCTTTCCCAGAACACGTGACAGTGTTTGCTGTCTCGGTGAGGGGCATTCCCTGGCTTCCAGCAGCGCTCCTGTGTGGTGACACTGGCCACAGAGAGATGGTCACCCAGGGAACCTCTGAGACAACCAACAGAGAAGTGTGTCAAAGGGAAGTGGTGGTTTCACAGGGTGCCCACACCTTGACTGGGGACTAGAAAACCTCGGGTCTACCTCCCCCCTCCTGCCTCCGGGAGAGCTGGGGAGGGACTCTGTCAGGAACTGTAGCGACAGAGCGAGGGGTAAAGGTTTTAAACTCAAAGAGAGGAGATGGAGCTGAGATGTGGGGAAGCATCTCTTTGGTGTGAGGGTGGTGAGAGCCTGGCCCAGGTTGCCCAGAGAAGCTGTGGCTGCCCCATCCCTGGAGGGGTT
>JAOXJK010000003.1:15369053-15380530 GCA_025774025.1 Xenus cinereus
TGGTGTGAGGGTGGTGAGAGCCTGGCCCAGGTTGCCCAGAGAAGCTGTGGCTGCCCCATCCCTGGAGAGGTTCAAGGGCAGGTTGGAGGGGGCTTGGAGCAACCTGGTCTGGTGGGAGGTGTCCCTGCCCAGGGCAGGGGGTTTGGAACTCAATGATCTTTAAGGTCCTTTACAACTCTAACCATTCTATGATTCTATCAGAGGTGCTGCCAAGTCTGCTTGGGCATCCGGGGAGCCAGCAACAGCAGGAAGGCTGCAGGATGGCCAGCTGGCTCCTGCCAGCCAGGAGTCTTCATCCAGAGCATCAGGATGTGGTAACGGAGCGGGATGTCTCCTGGTTTAAAGTACCTGTCCCAAATCTGGACATTAAGGATGGGAACCTGCAGCCCAGGAGGCTGGTGTGATGCTGTCTCGGTGGCTGTCAGAGGGCTGTGGTTTTACTACACTTTTCCTCCTAAAAACATGGCTCGGGCATAAAGCATTTAGTGTTCTTGCACAACTGGATGGGCCTTTTGATATTTTTTGGAGGGGTTTGTGATACTGGCTGGATCCTGTGGAAGCCTTGGAGCTGATGGAGGGAAGGTGCAGCGCAGGAAGGATGGGGTGAAGGAGAGGATGGGTGGCCCAGGGTGAAATGCCTTTGTGTCCTTGGGCACATCTTCAGCTCCCTTGTGTCTCAGCTGTAACACGTGAAGAATAGAGCTGAGGAGGTGTTTAGAAGAAGTGAATTGTACAGAAATTTGAAGGAAGCAGCAGCTGAAGTGCAAGGTGTCATTGTCCAGAGGGAGCCCCATTGCTGGTGGCAGTTCAGGACCTTCTCCTGGTGGTGGGAAGGATGAAGCTGGCTGAGTGCAGGCAGTTGGGGATTGCAATGAGACACTTACCTGAGCCCTCTGGAACTCAGCACAGCTGCTGTTTAATTAAATTTGGGTGGGTTCTCCCCATTCCGCACACCTACTCACAGCTTGGTTTGCTCTTATAATTAAGACCAAGCCCCTGAAGCATTGCCTTGCCTGTGGAAAAATCTATTCATCTTATTATTTTTTTTTCAAAGTTTGCCCTTCTCTTATCATTATTTCACACATTGTTGGTGGAGAAAGGAATGCTGCCAACTATGTGCTCTTGGAAGAGCGAGGTATTTGCAGAGGCTGTGGCTCTGTTGTGTCTCTCTCATCCTGTAGGTTGAGATCTGGCAGCTCCGTTGAAATACTTCTCTCAGATGTCAATGCTTTTCCCTCATATTTATGGTGCTAAAATAAAAGGCAACAAACTTCTTACTCTGCAAAGTTGAATATCAATAAGTGCTTCCAGTATTCCAGATGATACCTGCTCATTTACTGGTGGCTTCAGTAAATCCTATAGAGAGAATTTAAGATGAAAGAGTCTTTTGTAAGTGATCTTTGTTTTTTTTTCCTCCGAGTGTGTAACTGGGTAACTGTGCTTGCTCATAATCTGGCAGGGAAACAAATTGCTTTCAGGTCACGAGTACAATAGATGTTTTCTGTCTATGAAAATGAGAAGAAAATAAATCAAAACAATCCTTTGCTGTTCTCAGTCAAAATTATAGTAGCAAGCGTGTGTGGTGATTAATGCGCTTCTAAGGGGAGCTCTTTGCCCTTGGACAAACTTATTCCACTTGGAGACACTGTCCAGGAGCCCCTTCTCCAGCCCAGCCCTGGGCTTCCCACTTGGTGTAAGCTCCTGCGCTGTGTGTCTGGGGTGACAGGTGTCTTTTGGGGGTAATTTCCCCCAAAAAGTTTGAGAGGTGGGTTTAATGAGGAGCAGGTGATCCCCTTCCTCAAGGAATTTGAGAGGTTTTCCAAGATGGGAAACCTATCTAGGAAAATGCTGAGACAGATTGCCCATCCAAACCATGCTGAGGCCAAGCTCTTGAAAGGAGGTTTATGCCACCCAGGAGAGGATTGATTTGGGCTCTTCTGCATGGGAAAAGGACCTTAACTCACTCTTTTAGGATTAAAAGTAATTACATTTTAAAGTATCTAAACAAAGCTGTGGCTTTTTTTTCAGACATACTGGGACTTCTTAGGCCAAGCTTTCAATGCCTTTAGTGTTTACCTGAAATTCTGGAGGATCATTTAGGTTGCACCAAAAATGAGGTTTGATTATTTTTTTTTTAATTTGTTGACGTGCACTTCAATTGCCTCGTTGTGAATGCAGATCTGTAGAGCACTGCTGGGCTGGAGTGCTGGCAGTGGTGCATTGATACCACAAGGAGCACTAGCAATAGCCCTTGCTCTCGAATGCATAGACCAGAGCCAGCCAAATGATTAAAATCAAAGGGCTTCCTTCGGGCAGTCACCTGTGTGTTCGGAGTGATGTGAACCTGCCAGCACAGGAGCCAGGGGAGGGAAAAACATCTTGGTCATTTTATCAGATAAAAGAGAATATTATTCTTTTTCTGGTGCATCTGCTATTCAGCTTGAATTAGGGAACTAAAATAGGAATGAGACTATTTGATGTGGATTTCTCGTTAGTTCAGAGTGAATGTTACCCGGGCACTGCCTTTACTACATCGATTTGAAACATTGATGCTATATTAAAGTCTCCCAGTAGTGTACAAACCAGTGTGGGCTCAGAACTGGAGCAGTCCTAGTTACTAGAAGGTTTTGGGGGAGCAGCAGAGGATCTCTTCATTGCCAGCAGCTGAGAAGGCACATTTGGGTGCAGCACAGGGTTGTGTGTAACAAGACAAAGCAAATCTGCCCACAACGGGAAGGAAAATGTGACCAAACGAGGCTTTTTGTCTGTACCAAGCCTGGCTTTATTCCTGCTCTTAACTGAAACACAGCCCCTTGGACATGTTTATGTTGTGCTGTTGGGCTTGGCTGGCCCTTTTCCCGCAGCCCGGGGTAACTGGTGGTAACTGGTGGTAACTGGTGTGCTGTTCCAGAGCGTGCAGCGTTCCCCTCGCTGAGCTACAGAAACTCTTCTGTCGGATGTGAACACTGACACCCTCCAGTTACTGGAAATCCTCTAGGAAGTTTGAGTTGGCTCCCTGTTATTATGCAAGCTTAGCTCCATTAGAGTCAAATAACGACAACGAATTAATTGCTCTCCATCCATGTCCCTGAACTCCTCAATTGTGCTGAGCAAACCGGTCCCACCCATGTGAATATCCTAGGACTTCTCCCTTTTCCTTTGTTGGAGAGGCTTTTCTCAAAGTCAGAGCTGTTAATCTCCAAAACTCGTTGCAGCTGGAGGAACCAACCCCACCCAAAGCGCTCATGTGGTCCCTCCGGAGCTCGGCTGTGATTTATCGGGGTGGGCATGGAACGTGGGGCTGCGCGAGGGTCTTCCAGGGGCCAAAGGGAAGGGTTTGTGCTGGACTTGCCGGGGGGAGCAGTCTGACCACAAGGAGAGGTGAAACGAGGACCTCTGCTCTGAAGGGCTGTTGTGAACTTGGTAGTAACTCCTTTGGAAACCGGCTTTTCCTCTTCCCTTCCTAAAAAGGAGGAGAAAACATACTTGAGGTAGTTACGTGTCTCCATGGCTGGCTTTAGTCTCCAAATAAGGTGTTGTGCAATAAGTGCTTTCAGGATCCAGAAACCCCTGCAGAAGCAGGAGGTCCCTGCTCCACCAGTCCCTTCTGGAGCTGTGGCTGTGGCAACTGGTCCCTAACACCATTCAGAGACTGGAGAGCCACGGGTGACCCATGGAGCAGTGCCCAGGAGGGGTAATGCATTCATGGGGTTCCCCTTCAGCCCCCCTGGGACCTGTGTTCTCCGCTGGCATTGAGCACAGCGAGTTGGGGCAAACGAGCGGAGTCCTCCTTGCATCCCATTGCCATCTGTGAAACCAGCTCTTGCAGGAGGGTGGATGTTCTTGGAAGCTTTATGGGTCTCCAGCATTGGTCCATCTTGCCAAAACTCTGCACCATATCTGAGGCCCCAGTTCCTCTGAGGATGCAGCTCTGGACGAATGGAGCTGTGGGGCCAGGCTCCAGACCCTGCAGGTCCAGGTGTGGTGGCCAGGCTGCTGCTGACCAAAGGCATGTCCTCTTCTGGCTGAAGCTGCCTGGCGTTTTTGTGTGGTACGTGACCTATGTGCTTCTAATGGTTAAACCATCCTGCTAGGAGACACCTTGGCCTTTTGAGATGCTTGTTTCCCATCTGCAGGACTACTACAAACTCCTCTTGTGATTAGACTGAGGTCCCTGTGGATACACAGGAGAAAAGAGAACTGAAGGTCTTCCAAGGGAGTATGGTCTAAGCATCCTTGATCAGATAAGCGTTATCATCCTTTGTTACAGTGACTGGTTTAGCAGCTGGAGCTGGCTCCACTTTCCCATTTCCACCTTGTTTGTCACTTAACCACATCCCTTGTCTGTGCTGTGGTCCCATGACATGTAGCATGCTTCTGCAGGAGGTCAAGACTGATTTACCAAGCCTGTCTTGACCCTGTGTGTAGCTGGAGAGAGGTGGTGGAGGAAGCAGCCTGGTCTGAGCAGCCTCACAGCAAAAGAAAAGGAAGAAGACCAAGGATCACAGAAAAGCAAGTGCCAGGTTCATGAATGCATTGCCCTTATGTGGTGGCAAATTCTTCAGCAAAGGTGAGTGCCTCTGGCCTGGGGGGGCCTGGGGGTGAAACAGCCCCTCAGGCACGTGCTTGGCTGCGTTAGATACTGGTCCGGTTCCCCTCGTGCATCTAACTCATTAAAGCCCTTAAAGGAAAGCAGGATATTGCTGTGGGCACTCATGGTACTTGGTGGGTTAATCTGTCTTACAGATGTTCACTGGGACTTCTCAACTCTGCAGTGACCTGGGATAAACCAACCTCTCTGCAAAAGCATTAAATTTCTTCTCCTCAGTGCTCCGTAAAACAACTGGGTCTCATGGTGTGAGTGTCCCAGGAGCAGTGTGCTGGAGCCACCCCATACTTGGTGGCTGCACAGAGCAGAGGTGTTAAAAGCATCCCAGACATCCCAGGGCTCTGTTTTTCCTTTCTTCACTGTACATCAGCTGGCTCATCACTGTCTGAGGAGCATCTCAGTAGCCATCCCACCACTGATGCCTTTGGCAGTGAGCTGTTTATTGCTACAGCTTTAGACTGGGTGTGTGGAGACCACAAAGCCCTGCCAGCTAGTGGCTCTGTGTCCATATATATCCAATTATACATACCAGGGAGAGCACTTGTGTAGCCACAGCTCTAGAAGGGAGGAGACACTTCTGAGGGGCTGTGCTTGTGATAACTGGTGTGTCTGAGCACTGGCAGCTCTATTTGTGGTCTAGAAGTTTGGCTGGTTTGCCAGTAGTGTTAGTCTGGGCACGGCATGGTTGCTCCTAGAGGAGCATTCACTGGGAAACACCCAAGTTTAGTCTGAAGTCTCCTCTTTGTGGATGTACTAAATCTCTGGCACCTCCTGATGAGGAGAGTGCAAAGAAGCTTCCACTTCTTGGACGGATTTTCAAGTCACGTGGTTGTGAAAACAGTGTTTTCTCCATGTGCTGTTGAGGACATCCCTTCACCACAAGTTCAACTGTCAAACTGGCTTCAGTAGACCCTTTGGCAAAAGGTCATTGGTCAAGATGTGCTGGGCTGGCCAGGGATACACCAGAAAAACCTTCTGAAGTTTGGTGGGGCTGGACTCTGACCTGCTCATAACTTCTAACCGGGGTCCACCTCACCAGACCTGCCTTGGCAGCTCAGTGTTCCTTTCCAAAGGAGTTCTCAAACTCTAAACCAAGGTGGAGCCACGTTTGGGTTTCTCTTTGTCACTTGTCATCATAGGCTTTCTATTTTCCAACCATTGAGTGAACTTACCAGTGTCTAGGATGGCCCTGCCTTTGGCCAGAAAAACAGTGAACCATGGTATTACTGGCATATTCCCGAGATCGTTCAGAGATGTTTTTGTGGGTAGAATGGCCTCGATTTCCTATCATTTCACTACCTAAGAATTTCCTCTGCACTGACTTGCCTTCTCTCTTTTAATAGCAAGAATGCTATAAGACCCAAAAAAAAGCCAAAACAGAAATCTTAAAATGCATTGTATATCTAGTCATAGGGAGCAGAATTTTGCTTTTCTTCCAAGCAGTTTGTTGACACAGGCTTTTTTTTTTTTTTAAAAAAAAAAGCATTACAAATGTCTTCAGACTCTTTTATCTTAAACTTTAGTCTCTCTGTGTTTAACAATGCTGTTCCCAAACGGGCTTGGCCATAGGTGGAGTCTAAGATAGTTGGAGCATTTGTTTTACATTATCTTGCTGGGTTTGGGGTTTGTTTTTTTTGCTGTCTCTTATGTGTCTTTTTTTTTTTTTTTTAAAGAAATCTCCTTTTATGCATATTTGAGGCGCTGGAGCGGAGCTGCGAGGAGAAGCTCCATATCTGGGCAGGAAGTCCTGCTGACCAGGCAGCCCGAAAAACAGGCAGCGGCGCCTGTTATGTTTGGCCCCTGCACAGAGATGGGAATGAGAGAGGCTCGAACCTCCTCGGCTCCAGAGGGAGCGAGGAACGGTGTTGTCCCACAAACAGGGACATGGCTCTGCTTGGAGCTCTCACCAGGAGCTGCTGCCCAGAGGGGTCTGAGCTGGCAGGGGAGGGTGATGCCACGGTTGGTGGGTAAGCGCCCCATCCCCAGCTGGAGGGGCTCAGGTGTGCTCACTGCGGTCTGCCTGTGCCTCGGGGATGTCCCTGAGACTCTAGAGGGCCACCTGAGCCACCCCACAGACAGTGGTGGGGATGGGCTGCCATCCCAGGACCTTCTCCTGCTGCTGGAGACTTACTCTTCCAAGGGCAGAGACACCAGAGCCATCTCGGGAGCCACTTGTTGCCTTGAAGAGCCTCTCAATTTTCACGTTTCCCATTTCACGCCATATGTTTCCGTATGGCCGCTCTGGAGAGCGGGTACGAGGGGGTTCTGGAGAGTACGGATTCAGTAGGTACTTCCATGGGGTTTAGACTGAGCAAAGAGCAGTTAACCTCAATTAAACTTGGACCTGGGACGTGAAGCAGAACTTGTTTGGACAAGTAGAAAAAAAGGCCAGATTGAATAAATTACCAAGAAAGGGTCATGTTAACACTGAACTAATAAAGTGAAATTCTGGGTTTACATATCCATGTGGATGTCCCAGGCTGGTGACTACCCTCAGGCCGTGGGTTCCTGCCCTGACACTTGGACTGGGAAGCACCAGATTGTCTTTCTGGGGGTTCATCTACTGGTTCTGGCTACTGACCACGCTTTTCCCTTTGCTTTCCCTCTCGTATATAATGGAACTCTTCCAAATGAGTTTATTTAATCCAGATGCTTGTATTTTAAATAAACAACCATTTGTAGTCCCTTGCCTATAGTCAGCTTCTGTCTGACTCATTAAGATTAGAGTCAGTGAAAAAACCAAACCCAATGCCATCAGTCAGTAGGTATCTAGCACATGGTTCCAGAACTGGCAAGATGTTAAGTGGTTTGTGCTGGACCACTTAAAATGTGTCTTTATATTTTCTGTAGAGCTGACACATAGCTGAAGAATCAAAAATGTCCTATTTTTCTGGGTGTTAGAAACAGTGTGGAGTGTATATGCACTTTAAGACCATTTCTAAGGTGTATTTTTCTGAATTCCTGGGGTGAGAGGTCTTTTCACTGGCTTCAAAATACCTGGAAAGGCTGCAGGTGAAAAATGAGGTGAAAACTCCAGGTGAGAGCTGAGGCAGAAATGAAATAGCAGTTCTGTGGGTCGAAGTGAGGGGAAATGGGCCATGCTCTACCCTTTGGGATGGGCTTCTCGAGGATGAGCAGCTTCTATGGAGACTTCATAGTTCTGCACAAAAAAAAAGCATGTACTGGCTTGTTGTGTACCTTACCATTGGCCAACCTGCATCTGGCTGTTTCTAGAACCATCTGTTCATAAAGGCTTTGTCCTTATTAGCAGCACTGAGGGTTCAGAGGGAATTCAATGGCTTTCCTGAGTGCCACCAAATAACCTTTTCCTCTTGAAAGCTGCAGAACATGGGTTTGAATGGCAGAGGAGATGTCAGGGTGGCCCAGGTCTGTGCGGGAGCTTTGAGGGGTGCGGGAGTTGGTGGATGGGGGGGTGTGGGAGGAAGGAGCATCATCACCAGCATCACCACCATCACTGCAGAGCCCAGTGCTGCTGGGCAGAGCTTTGGGGGTGGTCGCTGGTGAAGCCCCTGCCCCGTGGTGCCCGGCCACCTGTGCAGGGCCCCTGCAGAGCCTCCTCAAAGGGGAACTTGTTTTAACCACCCACAGCTCTGCACTGTGAGGGAGCTGAGCGTGCTTCCCCCCCAAACGCATGCTTTAAAAGCAACCTCTCTTCTTTTTATTGCCATTGATCCCTCCCTTTGAAAATAGGAGTTGGCCAGGGTGGCATCTGCCCGTCCCTGTGTGATGCTGGGAGCACCGAGCCCTCGTGGAGGGGGGAGAGGAGCTGGGACTGGGCGAGGAAGAGGAGCTGGGGCAGGAGGAGGCTTTACGAGATCATAGGCTATTTAAAATCGATATTGTTATGAAAGCCTACCATGGAAAGCACATGGACTAGGTTAAGATCGCCCAGGCAGGTGCCACCCTTCTCCAGCACCAGAAACCTCTGCAGCCTTCCCTGTTCTTCTGACGGGCTGTACGTGGGTACGCACAAACAGTCAGTCCCTACAACTAGTTTGTATTTTGAGAGGGATTAAAGCTCTTCTACAAAAATGTGATGGAGGGAGCGAGCACCGGAATGGTCACGGTGGCCTGAGAACCCTGTGTGCTAACCTTAGCAGAAAATGCAGGCTGTGAGGGCCAAAGTGGTTGGAAAATTGCAAGAGGCTGACAGCTTACGGTGCTGCTGGAAGGCTGGAAGTGTTGGGGTTTTGTGGCAGTGGGCGACCACCCTGCAGTTCCATCTGCGGGGTGAGATTGGGTGAAGCTCCAGTGATGCTGCCATCGCTTCTGCTGGGTCCTGGGGTGGGACTGTCCTTATTTCCCCTAAGTCCAATTTTACAGGGAACAAGCAGAGTCTGCAAGTTTCTGTACAAACAACCAGGCTGAGGTAAATTCAGCGTCCCGTGGTGTCCCTTCTCCCTGATGCTCCCTGCAGTACTTTGGTTTTGTCCCCAGTCATACCCTCCTGCGTTCTTCACATCCAAAGAGCCAGGTTTGATAAGTCCACGGCGCAGGCACTAAAATAGGTTTATTTTCAGTGTTACTGGCTCCTGTTGTGGCGTTTTGCACCTGCGTCTCTGCCGGTGGGGGGTTGTTGGGACGGTCTCTGTGCAGCAGCGAGCACCCAGGGATAAAACTGACTTTCTCCTGTCCTCGCCCAGCAGCAGAAAGTGCAGCCCTTTCCTCCCGCAGCCCTTCCCCGACGGGTTTCCTGCTCTCTCTGGAAACCACCCGCCAGCGGGGTGGAAACTTGTCGCCTTCCCAAAAATACACTGGAGCCCCTGCGGAAAGACCGGGGAGGTGGGAGCTGCACCGGCTCCTGGCCATGCACCTCCACGTCCCGCTGCACGGAGCCGGCTGCACCGACGCCTGGCAATATAGAACCTGAATCAAAAGAACATTTCAATGAGACCTGAGGCTTCTGTGCCCGAGATGAAGGTGGCCGCCCAGTGTGTGTATCGTGTTCGCTGTGTCTGATGTGCCATCTCCCCTCAATTTAAGGTGAAAACCCTCATCCCGGGCATCCCTGCAGGAGCTCGGGGCTGGTCTGCGTGGGCAGTGGTCAGATGGCCTTTGGGAGGTTTGAGGCCTCACGGGACACAAGGCACGGCTGAAGAAAACGTCTGAAGGATAAAGCACATTGTTAGTGCTCTGCTCGCGGGTAATCTCTGAGGATAAAGCCTTTCCAACTCGGGTGTCCTGTTCTTTTCCAGATGTCGGTGAGCCAGCCACAGTCGGGAAGAGGTGTGCCTTGTTTACGCTGCAGAGGGACGTGCTCGGGCTTCGAGCCACATTCTTGGAGGTATTGTCTTGGCCTCGGTGGGCCCTGCCCCGACACTGCCCCTTTGGTCCTGTCGATATCCGGGCTCCGGTGACTTTGGGTGCGAGGAAGAGCTGCAGAGCTCTGGAGCGGTGCAGAGAGGACGCGCTGTCTGCCTTGCTGAGAAGATGCTTGTGCTCCCTGCTCTCCATCCCTCATCTCTCGCTCCTCCTGCTCTCCTGTTATTGTTTTGAGTTAAAAGTCTCTTCCACAAGTGCTTACACCAAGCCGAGGCTTCAGGCAGTGGGTTTTTTCCTGCCTTTGCTAACACTGCCTGCTCGCTGGGAGCCGAGCCTGTCTCTGCTAGGTTGGGCATGGGTCTTGGCAGGGGGCTGGGACGTGGGAAGAGGAGAAACCTGGGCTGAGAGATGGCCCAGCCTGTGAAAGGGTCTCACCTGCCCTGGGACTGTCCCCAGCACAGCCCGACATGGTGGGGTATTGGGAGGGGGGCACAGTGCCAAAGCTGCTGCACCCCGAGCTTGGTGTGAGCCACCCTCTGCTGGCTCTGTGCTGCCCTCCCAGCCCACCAGATTGTTTGGAAGCTACTTAGTGAGGGCAAAGTGTCCCTGCCTGCCCTGGGGGCAGGAAATGCTGCCCCAGAGGATAATCCAGCCCTGGGGGTCGGGGCTGAGCTGAGCACCGGGCTCTCGCCCTCGAGCACCAGGGTGGCTACTGCTGCTGGTGTCCTGAGCATCCCCATGGCTGAAGTGCTGTGCTTAGTGCCAGAAACGCCTTGTTATTTGATACTTTATTTTCAGTTTTTCCTCTTAAAACCACTAAAACAGCCGCCGGTGTGGGCAGCCGGTGGGAGCCGAGCCGTGTCTGGCTCTGGGCAGGGGCTGCTGCGCTGCCCTCTGCTTCCAAACCCCAACGGGGGAAACAAAGGGGGCTTTGAAATGGAAGGCAGCTCTCCAGATGTCATTAATTAAAAAAGAATTAATGCCCTCCGAGGCTGTCTTGCACAACACTAGCCTCTTTTCTGCGAGACCGCAGGGCTCCTGTTGGATGTGGGTCCCGTCCAGGGGTGCCCAGAGCCCCCAGCCCCGTCTGTGCTGCTGAAACCGTCCACGGTGGTGGCACCCGCTTGTGTCCCGCAGCCTTCAGTTCCCGGTTTCAAAACCTCAGCTGCATGGAATTTCAAACTTTAAAACACTCCTTCGGTTGAAACACTTTTTTTTTTTTTTTTTTTTTTAATTAACTCAATTAGAGGCTGGTTTGAATCATGCCTGTTCCAGGATCCTGCTGAAATACTTGGGGTTGCATCAGAGCTAGTTTGTCCTCTCTGCTATTAGAGTGTGATGGAAAAGCTGCCCAGCAGAGAGCGGCCTTACAGACTTATCTCTATTATTTATGGCTGTTATAATTAAAATCATAGACACTTCAGTATCAGTTCCTCTTACAGCAGTCGCTCTTTCAATGGCCTGTACAGCTCTGTAAGAGGCGAGGCTCGTGCTCGGCTGTTGGAGGCTGGTGGGGGGGCAGATGGGGGAGGGCTGGAGCCCCTCGGCTGGGAGGGGGGGCTGAGAGAGTTGGGGGGGTTCAGCC
>JAOXJK010000003.1:15389218-15422101 GCA_025774025.1 Xenus cinereus
CAGTGGTGGAGTCCCCATCCCTGGAGGGATTTAAAAGCCGGGCAGACGTGGTGCTGAGGGACATGGGTCAGTGGTGGCTTTTGTCAGTGTTGGGTTGATGGTTGGACTTGATGATCTGAAAGGTCCCTTCCCACCCAGGCAATTCTATGATTCTATGAAAATGAACCATATAAAGATTGAGAATGGCTGTAAAGGAACTGAGAAAATGAAGTGCATGAAGCCAATGACACTGGAGGCTTTAATGTTGTCGATGTATTCAGGGTTGAAATGTAGATGAGCACACTCCAGATGTGGAGGTTTAGGTACCTCTGCTTGTGTGACCATCTCCTGTGTGTCTCCTAAAACTAAACACGACGCCTGCTTCCAAGCCTGAGGAAGCTCCCCTGATCCTCCTCCACCGCTGCTCCCAGGGATGCTGCGGGTGATGCCCTCAAGGGCCAACAGCTTGCCCAGGGCCACTGCAGGCCACTCGGCTGCGAGTGTGTTTGTCCCAACCCTCAAAGACTGGCAGGATTGCAGCAGTGAAGAGGGCTCTTTGAGAAGATATGAGTGCCTCTGGTTCAAGGGCATGGGGGGAAAACAGAGTGCTGAACAGCTTGTTTTGGAGATCCTGATTCTCAAGCAGTTTGCGTGGTGTTTTTTCATTGACTCCATTGGAAGTAGGACACAGATTTGAATCTATGGAATATCAAACCTGTCAATCAGCACCAACAGCTTGATTTTACCCTTATTTCAGATCGAGGTGTGAGTCCGAGCTATAGATTTTTGAAGGCTGGATGTAGAGGGGAGGGAAACCTAACAAAACCCCACTACCCTTGCTCTGGAAGAAAATGAACCCAGAAAGCACCAAATCTGCACCAAGACACCAGCTGGAATGATTTCCTGGGGTGTTTGTGTGGTCCCTGCGCTGAGGTGGTTACACCTCCCGTTGCACGCTCAGGCCAGCTGTGTTGAAACTGGTGTGTAACGGAAAACACATGGGGCCAACGTAAATCACGGAGGCGTCAGAGCTCCAAGAGCTTCGAAGCGCCTCTCGGCTCAGAGGGGCCCCATCCCTGTAACGTCCGTCCTGGGTGACTCAATGTTCTCCACCGAGCACAAAAATCACCTTTAACCCCCTCAGAACTGGAAAGTCTTCTGGTGGTACAAGCCACTGGGTTGGAATCCAGTCAAATCCTGAAGCAGTTGGTCGAAACGAGCCATTGCCCCGAAGGTCTCGAGGGGAGCGATGTGGGGAGGGCTCGGGGAGGGCCGTGGAGTCCGGGGAGCTCCGTCCGTGGGAGCTGCCGCTGCACAACAGCAGCCAGCGGAGACAGCAAGTTTGGAAAAGCTTAGGAGAAAGGGACACTTTCTTGGCCAACACCTCTGGTAACTCTGCTAATTAAGTCTTCACTCCTCTCCCTCCACGACAGAGATGTAAAACGAGTCCCAGGCTGTAATCCCCATCTTAAATTTGAAGAGCAGCTTTTTGTTTGCTGTGTAAATGGCAGGAGGATGGAAGTTGTGCTGCTCGGGAAAAGCCCTGTGAATAATTGCCGTAGAGAGAAGCAGCAAAATAAGTGGTGGGGTTTTTTTAACAGTTCTTATTGGCAAGAAACTTGAGCTGGGAGTTGGAAAGCTGCTGGTGTTTGTTCTCGCTGTTAGATCTTGCAAGATAAGCAGGGCTGGGATGGATGGATGGGTCTGGCGGCTCCTCCAGCGGGGAGGCAGCCGCAGGGTCGGGCTCTCCGGTGCCCTGAGTTGCCCCAAGTGCCTTGAGGGGGGGTACCGGGGGCCTGGGGTCCTGTAGGATGGGTGCCAGCCCCTCCACACCCACTGCCGTAGCATCACGTCCTTGTTCTCTTCTTCTCGGAGGCCAGAAACAGCCGAGCTTCTGCACGGCTGGAGCTGATCCCTCCTTGGCTTGGGAGGGCTTAGAAACACGTCCCAAGCCCTTGGCGGTGGAAGGAGCTGTGTGAGCAGCAATATCCCCTTTCAGACCCGCAGGAAAGCCACGCCAGGAGATACTGTGTCTCCTCTCGCGCTGCCTTTGCCAGTCATACTGGGTTTGCTGGTCAAACAGGAGATACCCCTCAGTGTGGTGGGACGGCTCCAAGGGCTGCGGGGCAGATTCTGAAAATCCAGACTGAACAAGGCTGGCAAATACCAAAACGCGTGGTGTGCTAGAGATAATAGTGAGAAGGCAAAGAAAAGCCACTTGGTGGAGGCAGAAAGGCCTGTAGCCTTCTGCTGCGTGAAGGGAGAGACGAGTTTTAAGAAAACTCCCCAGATGCAAAGACTGGTCTCTTTAGCGCTGGTGCTATGAACTGGCAGAAGGGGCTGGATGTGGGGGGGAGCTCGTCTGTAGTGTGGGGCTTGCCGAGCTCCCGGAGGAACCCCACCTCTCTCTGCCTGCCCCCCAGAGAGGCCATTGCTCCTGCTTTACTGGGGTGGTAGCAGGGGGATCACCGTGGGGTCCTGTCCTCCCAGCACAGGGTTCCCCTGGCCATGGTGGCATCAGGGTGGTGTTCCTCAGGACGGGGACCACAGCTGTCCTGCGGGATGTCCCCCTCCTCTGTCTCTGCCCCATCCCTGGTGTCCTCCTGCAGCTCAGGAACTGTTAGTTTTCCTTCTGCTGAGAAATTATACTTTTGTCTCTCTTCTACCCACCTCTTAGAAGCTGCGGAGATTGCAGGGGGGTCTGGAGATTGCGGGGGGGTTCTGGTCTGGGCTCTGCTGGAAGACACCCCAGCTGCCACCTAAGAGAGTTTCTCGTAGGCAGTGACGAAGCACAGACTGGGCCACCATTAGCCTGGCCTGGACCAGCCAGACTTAAATGGGAACGTAAATACCAGCCCATCGGCTTCAGAGAGGGGAGCTGTAGAGCCTGCTCTTCACTAATCCCCGGATCGCTCTGCAGGCACAGAGAGAGAGCAAACCCAGTTGGTCTTGTGTGTAACACGCACAGATGCTAATTAATCCTCAGATTAGCCTCTTTGGACTGTCACAGATTGAAAGCACTCTGCTGGAATCTGCAGAGTGCCATCTGTTTTATGCATAGATGTATATAAGAAAAAAAAAAACAGAAAAGAACAAAGTTCCTAATCTCTGTGCAAAATAACATCTTTGATGCTGTGTTTCTGCACGGTCGGATGTCTGAACTCTTTCTTGGAGAACTTTTGGATTTTAGTGAAGGCTGGTTTTAGCCTGGGAGGGACCCAAAGGCCAGACACGTAGCTGATAGGGGTGGTGCTGTTCTTACCTGCCCGAGGATGTGGCTAGAAGAAAGTCAGCACTATTCCAGGTGAGAGCTGGCACATACATATTTATAGTGGGTTTTAATTATAGTGTGACTTGACACTCTGTCCACACATCGCACTGATTCAAATGTTTGCAGAGGTTCTGGGGTGATAGACTCGGAGCTGTCGGTTCTGTTGGCCACGGGAGCGCTGTGATGCTCTCTGTGTTGTCCGAGTCCTCCTGCACAATCGAGACGTTTTCCCCAGCACTTTTGAGCCACAACCATTGCCTTCTCTTCGGTGTAGCTTTCCTTGCTCTCCCGCCTCGCTGCCCTGTGTCTATGCCCTCACGTCAGGCTGGTGTGTTCGCTGCCCCTTCCGAGCTGATGCCGCTGTGAAATCTGGCTGTGGAGTCCCCACGTTTCCCTCCACAGAACAACAGCTCAAACAAAAAACAGCCAAAGCCACCCAGCTCAGCAGTCCTGGAAGGGAATGTTCTATTTCCACTGCCCTCCTTGGTGTCGAGCAGGAACGGAGTAGGTCCTTCAGGCTCTTTGGAAGCAGGATGCATGGAGGACGTGGCTGGAGATAGTGGTGGTCTCTTCTGCTGAGGGTGCTGCTCGCACCTTGGTCCCTTCCAACCCGAACACTTGTATGGTTCTGTGAGGTGTCTGTGAAAGCTCCATGTAATATCCATCCCACGCACTGACCGCCGCGCTGTGCCCCCTCCCCACGCTCACCCCCTGCCCCTCTCTTCCAGCGCTGCGAGACCTGCAAGCAGGCGGTGCCGGAGGACTGCCCGGTGGTCTACGCCGACAGGGCCGGCTACTCCCGGCAGTGGCACCCGGCCTGCTTCGTCTGCTGCCGCTGCGCCGAGCCCCTCGTCGACCTCATCTACTTCTGGAAGAGCGGGGCGGCCTGGTGCGGCCGCCACTACTGCGAGAGCCTGCGGCCCCGCTGCGCCGGCTGCGACGAGGTGGGGACCCGCCACCGTCCCTCTGCTCCCTGCCGGCCACGGGCTCGTCCAGGGCTTCTCCAGCCGGTGCCTTGTCCTGGGGTGCTCATCCTTCTGGGGCTGGTCGCCGGGGCTGGAGGTGCCTAAAGAAAATGGGGCAAAGCTGGGATGTTAATGGCAGTCCCATCTAGCTCTGCCCGATCTATCTCAGAGCAACAGTCTGGCTCTACTTGAATTTGGGGTCGTTCAGCCTGGAGAAGAGAAGGCTCGGGGGAGACCTTCTAACGGCCTTCCAGTACCAGAAGGGGCTACAGGAGAGATGGGGAGGGGCTCCTGATCAGGGAGTGAGCAATAGGATGAGGGGGGTTGGTTTTACATTGAAAGAAGGGAGATTTAGATTAGATGCTAGAAAGGAATTCTTTGGTGTGAGGGTGGTGAGAGCCTGGCCCAGGTTGCCCAGAGAAGCTGTGGCTGCCCCATCCCTGGAGGGGTTCAAGGCCAGGTTGGAGTGGGCTTGGAGCAACCTGGGCTGGTGGGAGGTGTCCCTGCCCAGCGCAGGGCGGGTTGGAACTCGATGGTCTTCAAGGTCACTTCCAACCCAAGCCATTCCATGATTCTATAATTTAACGTCTGATGGGTTTTTAGTGCTTGATTGCAGCCCCATGACTTTGTCTCACTTGCCCAGGCGCAGTCCCATGACTTTTATTTGCCCGTTCCTACAGCCAGGGCTCACGGGCATGGTGGGAGGTGTGGGGCTGGTTCTCCCTGCTCCTGCCCTGGAAATGAATACTTCTCTGTCTGTCTGTCCCCTAGATCATCTTCTCGGAGGACTACCAGCAGGCGGAAGGGATGGCCTGGCACAAGAAGCACTTTGCCTGCCTGGAGTGCGAGACGCTGCTGACGGGCAAACCCTTCGCCCTGGACGCCGCCGGGCTCCTCTGCACGACCTGCAGCAAAAGCAAACGCCTCTGAGCAGGAGCAGCCCCCCCGGGGCACAGCGGGCTCCCCTTGATGAGTACATCAGAAGGGGAAGGTTAAAAAAAATAATAATAAATTAGCGCCTGACTGTTCAGTTGCAAGCAACTCGGTGCCCCCCTGCATCCCGTACAGCGTGCAGGAGAATGTTCCCTTGGGGAGGAGGCACTCGTACTCCTGCGGGACGAGGAGGGACTGAAAAGGAGGTTCTGTGTTGAGCTGGTTTGTATAGAGTCTCTCCAAGCTTCTTCTGACTAAGATCTTGCAATAGTTTTTTGGAAATAACACATCTCAACAATAACTCTTGGCATACTAAACCCACGGTCACGGTCACAAACGAGGGTAGTTCTTATTTTTTGAAATCCTTACTGGAAGTTTACACTAACAGGCTGCTGACAACTGTACTAAGGCAATGGGTTTGGAGAAGTTGATTAACCCGGGTGACGGCTTTCTGAAAGCAAATGGTATGAAATTGCAGCAACGTGCAGCTGTAGCTTTCTCCTAAGCGTACAATAATGCAAAGATAGTGCCTTGGCACACGGGCTTTAACCCTGGGGCGATGGGAAGGGTGCAGCTCTGCCCCGGGGCTGCTGCCTGCCTCCCCCCGAGAGCTTTAGCCCTGAAACTGGGGTGCAGGTGCGTCCTGGCAGGTCCCCCCCCCCGCTCCCCGGCCACCAACTGCCTCTTCTCCACAGAGCAGCATTGTGTCCCCACCGCGACGCTGGAGGTTGTTAAGCATCTAAAGCATGGGCCTTTATTTCAGCTGGGTTTGACCGAGGAGTTTTATGGAAAAGAGCTTTCAGCCTAAGCTGTCTAGGATGGAGGGGGTGCCTGAAATGGTGCAGCGGCAGTTTTTCCCCGTACTGCAGCTCTGACCCCTCCAAGAGCCGGGGAGCCCTCCCTTCCCCTCGGGGCTGGCAGACCCTCGCTCTGGGCTCTGCCCCGCTCCTCGTCCCGCAGCTCTCCCATCCCTGTCCCCGTCCCCTCTGGGATCTGAGAGGGGTGACACCACCCCAGGATCCGGCACTGAGTCTCTGCGGGTAGTATTTGTTCCCTACATCAAGCGATGCTTCTGGTAGTCACCGAGAATATCGGGTAGTCCAGGCTGGCAGGTGTCTGTGTGCTCGGTCTTTTTTTCTCACATTAAATGTCTATGTTATTTGCCAGAGAACTGGAATACGTGTTTTGCAGAGGTGGGTGTGCAAGGAGCTCCCAATTGCTGGGTTTTCTCTCTGCTGCAGAAGACACTGGTTTCTTTCGGGTGTGCTCCACGGGGTGGGTGTTTGCCTCCTCGTGACTTGCAGATGAGGGTCGGGGGGAGCCGAACCCTTTGGGGGTTAGAGCCTGCCAGCCGTGGGCCGGGCTCTGCCCCACACATGGGGGGCTGCCCCACGCCGGTGCCGGGGAGGAGCAGGTCAGTCCATCACCCTGTGTGAGCTGGTGAGACCCATGTGGGGTACGTGGGGTGCGAGTGCCTCTTGGCCCCCCCCAGCCCTGGGCTCTTGCCCGGTCGATACTCCTGGAAACCCCGGGGTGTTTAAAGAGAGTAAATGAATCGCTGCCGCGGCACAATCCCGAGGTGACGGAGGAGTGTCACAGGGTGTCGTGGCACACGTGCTCCTGGGGTCGTTTGTCCGTCTCGGGTCGGTCGGCGGCTGCGTTGGGTGCCTGGGGGTGTCACTTCTGGGGGTTCGGTCGGATGCTGCAGGTCAGGACGCGCAGAGCTGAGTTGTGCGAGGAGTAACAAAGCTGCCTTGGATACAAGCTCTCTGGTTATCAGTGAAGTGGGAGTGGAAAATAAAGCCCCGTGCTTAGCTTTACTGCCTCTTCTTCGTTCTGTTACAAGGGAAATGTCTTTACATCTTTGTAAACTTATTTTTTTTTTAAGGCACATCATCGTTCTAAACCCTGGGATGTAAAGGCAGCCAAAAGTGCACACGCTGAGTGTAAGCAGTGGTGGGAATCGTGTGAAATGGTATTTTAGCCCAGGCAGCGACATCCCCACAGCTTTCCCTGGTGGAAGGTGGGTGTCCGTGTGCGCTCACAGCCGGTTACCCCCAGGAGGGATCTGCCGGGAGGGAGGTGCACAGCCAGCACGGGTGGCTGCAGGAAAACTAAATGTGAAACATAAATCAACAAAGCATCACCGAAAGCTCAGCGGCGCCCTGCACTCTGCTCCCTGGAGCTTTGGGGCTGTTTTGCCTTGGCTGGCAGCGTAGTCCGCACAGGGTTTGGGATAAACTGAGCCCGAGCCCTGACCGTGGCGGGGTGTTCCTTAAACACCCCTGCAGGAGGGGGATGGTGGCCGGCCCCGCTCCCGAGCCCGACCTGAGACGAGGGGCTGGGGACCTGTCCCCCACAGCCTGGGCTTGCAGGGTGGGGGGCTTGGGGGACCCCATGGGCTGGGTGCTGCGCTCTCAGCACTGACACTGTTGAGCCCCACAAAGTGTGCGGTGACAATTTTCCCTTTTTTGGAGTATTTCACACCAAGGACGCAAGCTTAAGGCCATGCATCAAGTCTGGAGGAGACGTGGGTGGGTGGGTGGTGTGGGCATGTCCCCAGGGTGGGGGATGCCTGACTGGACCTCGACCATCCGTGGCTAAGCCAGTATGGATGGGGACCCCCATCCTGTGCCTCTGGGCAGAGGGGACACGGATGCTCCCAGCTCCCTGTGGCTGGCACGTTTGCTGTGTCTGTGGGGCAGCACCTGCACGTAAGCCCTTTAGAGATGAGATTTCCATTGGACCCCTCTTCTCCCGCATTCCCTGCCCCTGGTGGGGGGGTGGGTACAGGGGATCCCCCTGCACCGCTCCCGGGGTCACAACCCTCAGGGGCAGGCGGTTCAGAAGAGGTGGGTCTTGTTTTCTCCACCGCAGAAGGACGTGGGTGGTGGGAGCTTGGGTAAATGTCAGAGTGGGGGCGCGGGGAGAGGACGAGGTTTCAGGGGGAGCGCTGGCACCCCAGCACGGCGTGGGGGGGGGCATAACGCCGAGACTGGTGCCTGCCCCCGGGTCCAGCGCTGCTTTACTCTCCACTGTGGCGGTGGGTGACCATCCCCTCGTCCCCAGCCGTCACCCTGGGGTTGGGTGGTCCCCAGCACACCCTCCCTGCGGTGGGGGGCTCTCAAGCCACCTCGTGTCCAAGGCTTGTCCCCGGTGACGGTGTCTCTGTCGGGTTTATCGTCCCGCACCCTGCAGTCCACATGGAGCAGCAGCAACTTCTTACAGCGTCCGTCACCGTTAGCACAATCCTCCATCGCTAACGCCTCCCTTTGGCTACCTGGAAAAGAGATACCATGGTCTGGTTTGGGGTTTGGTTTTGTAATCTATGAACTGTAATTTTTCTCCTCTCTAGTCCACGTTTCGGCATCCGCGTGTTTGCTTCGGGCTTCTGGGGCTGCTGGAATCTACTCCAGCCTTCCAGGTATTTCTGCAGCTTGTAAAACACTGACTGCTAAAAAAAAAAACAAAAAAAAATACTGCAATTAAACAGGTTAACAACCTCCTCTGCCTCTAAAGTGTCAGGAGCAAAAGTGTGAAATTAGTGCGTCTAACAGCTCAAAACATATGTGAACCTTTAGTTTTGATATTAAAATTGAAATTCAGAGTAAGCGTGGAGAGGCCCTCGCCCCGGTGGAGACACTGCCCTGTGTTTTGCGGTGGTTCATCCCCTGGAGCGGGGGCGGCTGCTGGGGTGGAGGAGAGCTCGGTTTGCGGGGCTGTGCTGGCCGGTGCCAGAGCCCCCGGCGAGCAGAGCTCTGTCAGAAAATGGCTAAAAAGGGGGCGTTTGCGGGGGTTCCTGTGTCCCACGGGAGCAGGCTGAGGGCAAAGACTCTGCTGGGTCACCCTTTGAAATGCATCTTGTGCCACAGCTGGGTCCAGTCCATCGTTTCAAATAAAAGCCGGGGTACACAGACCGCTCGATGGTGTCCGGCTTGTGCGTGACCCCGAGCTGGTCCGAGCTGCTCTGGGATCCTGGGTAACAGGAACATCCAGGATTTTGGATGCTGGAAGCTGCTCATCCCGGCTGCACCAGGTTTGCTCTCTGCCAGGTGAGACCAGATGGAGCTGGGGGGGAGATTTCGGAGCATCCGTGGATGGGAACAGGTCTCACTGCGCCAAGGACCTCGGCCACCCCCCCGGGGAGGTGACAAGGCTGGGGGTGACCGTGCCACGGGGCTGGTAGTGCTTTCTGTGCTGCCCATACATGAATTTCAGTGCCGCTGCTGTGACAGCTATCCATGGATGCGGACACTGATCGTGTCCCGCACGGACCGTGCGAAACGGCGTCTGCCGGTGGGAGCAGGCAGTGAGGGCTGGGCTCCTCGCCTGCTGGGCTTTGGTATTGATGGAGCTCTTTCATGGGAGCACGGGGATACGGTGCGTTGGGTAAGGGCTGGTTGGGCACCACCTGTTGCAGTAACTGGTGCCCGTGTTTTAGTGCGTGAATCTGCAAAGGCCAAACCTCTGAATTTCCTCCCGTCAATGGCGAGCGCAAGGACTTTGTGTCTCCTAGGTGAACGTTCAGCTCCAGTTTGTGCTGTATAATTTTTCTCCTAAATATGACAGACGATACATGAAAGTGTTCCTAAAACATTAAATAACCTGGTTTTGGGTGTGAAAGTCTCCCAAGTCTTGCTCTGGTTCCCTTCCCGAGGGAAGGGGGCTGCGGTGGGGCGAGGGCTCCGCGAGGAGGAGGGAAGGAGGAAGGTCGGAGATGCTGCCGCTGCCCCAGCACGCTGCCTCCCCTGCCTCGGGACGCTGCTGGCCTTGGTGAAATGCAATCACCCCCGGTATTTCCTCGGGACGGTCTAGGAGAGCTTTGAAAATAAACCCTTTAACAGATGAGAAGGGATTTCATACTGGAGCGCAGCGGCTCTGGCAGGGAGGGGTGGCCGTGCCCGAGCCCTGGCCCTGGGCTGGAGCCCGTGGCCCATCACACGCCAGCGATGCGGGGAGAGCCTCGGGCCCCAGCCTGGCACGGGGGGACCTTCCCCTGCCCCCCCGACTGCAGAGCCAGCCGGGAGCACGGCGGGGGCGTTGGGAACGGGGGGGCAGAGAGAAAATAACCATTGACGGAGGAGAAACCGCAGTTCAGCTGAAGTTTTGCAAGCTGAAGTGTTTCAAAGCTCAACTGATCTGAATCTACAAATATTTGCAGTGCTGTCTTATTTGTGGTCCCTGTTTTTATAGAATTTTTTTTTTTTAAGAAATATTTGAGGAAGGAGAAGGGACCTTCTGTTTGTGATTTGGGAGGATTTCGCCAGTGGAGAGGCAGAGGCTGTTTAAGGACAGCGGCTCAGTTGGGGTCACCTTCCTCCTCCCAGGTTTCCCACGGCATGTCCCTTCACCACTGGGGTCATCCCCACCCCGGGGCCATGTGTCCCCTGGGGAGGAGTTGGCCCCGGCTGTGGGGAGGGGGTCCTGGGCACTGCCCTGCACACGAGGTCGGGGAAAATAACCCAGTTAACTAAGGTGGGGAGAAGAACAGTTCAGAAATGAAGGGTGGCTGGAGTTTTTACACACCTCAGCAAGGGAGGTGTGCTTGGAAGAAAGCAGCCCTTTGCTTAAGTAAAAGCAGATTCTTTCTATAAATTTGCAATATCTAGTCTAAGGCAAACAAGAGGACTCGAGATAAAATTTCTCAGCTGGGATGGGTAGGAGAAAATTATCTATCGCTGTGACAGGAGGACAGTATCTCCCTGTTAATGGGCTACACCTTCAAGGGTAGGTGTCACCCAAGCCATGGTGCCGAGGGACCGGGGAGCTGGCTGGAGGCTCACAGCAGGGCTTGCTCCCCCCACTGCTTTGCACAGGTTTCTCCAGGCAGAGCCAGGGGGAGGCAGATCTGGAGACATTTAACAGGTTTCCCTCAGAGGTCTATGGAAAACACCTGGGCACTGTGATTTATTTATGGGCCCTGACCCTGTGAAGAGGGAGCTCTGTCCTCGGGAGCGACTGAGTGGTGACGGGGTGAGAGCTGGTTGCTGCGGGGCACGGACGGTGTGTGGGCCTGGGGCCAGCTCTGCACCCCCCACGCTGCAGAAAAGGTAAGAAATTCTTTAAATGAGGTAAGAAATACGCTGTTCTGACCTTCTCCTGTGGTGCCCGGCTTTTGAGCACTGGAGCGGTTCTGCTCCGCAGGATCCTTCCTCCCAGCCTGGAAGAGGCTGTTTTGCTGTGGCCCAAGAGGTGGAGGTTTGGCTCGATGGTGGTCAAGCTGTGTTTCACTTTGTTCTCTGCAAGAAGAGCAGAGCATTCAACTTTACAATATATTTCAAGAAAAGAAAAAAAAACCCAACTGTTTGCTTGGATATTTCTCCAATGAATTGTCTCGGTCCCAACTTGTAGGAATCGATGGGGCTCTTGTTCTTTGCCTCGGTGGTGACAAACAGCACAGAGAAGTTGTTCATCCCCAGCGTAGCTCAAGGAGAAGGGGACACCTGGGCAGAAGGAGATTGCCTCAAACAAAAACTTTTCAGGATTTTTATTAGTGCTGTCAGTTCTTAAAAGAATGTGATTTCAGATACCTCTAACTAATAAAACTCCAAATTCAGTGGCTTCAGGTGAAAAAAGCATGAACCAAAGGCAGACTGAGGTAGCTATATAAACACTACAATAAAACTCACTTAAAGGCCCCAGAGAGAAAAATTTAGAGGTGCAAAAACAAGTATTCATGAAGTGCTGGTGTGTTCAGTGCCGTAGGACTGAGCTAAATAAAGTTCATGTGGGTATGTGTTATTCTATAAAAAGTTAGGTTAATTATGCCTATATAAGTCTAATTTGAGCTTTTATTTACTTTTTAACTCAACTTCTTCGGCCAAATCACCCCGAAAGTGAGGTTTTTATGCATTGTTGCCCCGTTTCAAGAGGTGATGTGCTCCAGTATCCCCAGCATCCCCCGGCACCGTGCTCAGCCCCCGGGGCTCCTTCCAGAGGAATATCCGATTCGCGCTCCCCATGCCCGCACGGTGCAGAAGACTGAAGGGAGGTGGATTTTGTCTCCCTGGAAAGCAAAGTGCCTTCTGAGCAAAAAACCAGTGTTCCACTAACCCCTTCTGCTTCAAGCAGCTTCCAGGTGTCATCTCAAACCATCTTGCCGACGGGAACCCCCCAGGAAATGCACCCCCAGCCCGGGTTGCTGCCGTGAGGGTGAGCCGGGGCCATGCCCCGTCGCCCGGCTGGCTGCAGGACCAGCGCCGCAGCAGCTCAATGCGCTTTTTTGAACCAGATTGTCTTATTTTAATTTTTTTTTTTTTTTAATTGTGCAAAGTGCTGATGTGTTTCACTGCTCCACTCGCTTGGACAGGGTAACTCTCCCACGGCTTTTCCGCAGCCTTTCCTGGAAACGTGTCCCCCCGAACGGCCTGGGCACCCCGTATCCCGCTCGCTGAGAGCTGTGGGGAGGGGGCTGCGAGGTGGAAGGGGCAAACCCTCCGCGGTGAGAGCCCGGCCCTGCACGTCCCAGAGGCTCCGTCCTCTGGAGCTCCCACCGTCCGGCTCCGGCTCCGGCCACCGCCCGCAGCGGGAAAGGGCTTTCCCCGCAGCGCCGAGGGCTGCAGGACCCCTCTGTCCCGGGGCGGGGGGAGGCTCCATGCAGCTGTGTTAGTGTTGAGCCAGATGTTTCATTCGGGGCTTAACAAATTCCTCAGGAGCCCCGCAAGGGCGCTGGAGCATGGAGACTGTCAAAGCCAGACGTTTTCTCTGCACATGAACTCAAAAAGCCGAACGAGACACAGGCCAACTTAAAGACCAGTGAATAAAGGCCTCTTTTATAAAAGAAACCCATTAATACTTTGCCAAGGCCTTCCCGTGAGACTGCCTAAATAAATTTCCTCAGATTGACAAGGCTTGAAAAGCAACCCTTTTAGTGGAACGGGGCTCGAAAGCCGTTCAGCTGGGAGGCACCAGCCTTCTGGTTTTGCAGCTCTGAATTTACTCGGAAAAGAAAGGCCATTTTTCAAATCCAAGGAAAACTTGTTGCAGCAATTTTTCTTTTCTGGTGATTTTAGGGGGACTAAACAGTCCCATACTCCGGGAACCTCCACATTAATAACAACAAGTTGCTGTTAATTAACTACTCGATAAATTGACCGTGCCTGGTGTTGGGGGGTTTTCATGAATTCCCTGGGGTTTGGGGATGGACCTTCCCGTGGTTGGAAGAGAGTGGAGACGTGACAAGCCTCTCCGGGGAGAGGAGGGCTGCTGGCTCAGCCGGGGGGAAGCAGTGCTTCGAGGGGACCCCTCTGCCAACCCCACGGGCCGGTTTGTAAACAGCGTTAAGGGCGGTGCTGTCCCCGCGCCCCGCCAGAGCCCCGCTCCAACCGAGTGTCCCCATGTCCCCGAGCCCCTCCACGGCGGGCGCCTGGAGATTCCCCGGTTGCAGCGGACCCGTTCCCCGTTACGGAACGGCCGAGTCCCTGGAGCTGGTCCCTGTCCAGGGGCGGCACCGCGGCTCCGGTGCTGACGTTTGGAACCACGCGGTGAGAAGCTGAAGGGAAGACAAGAAGCGACAGGTCAGGATGGAAAAATCAGACGTGCCGTAATTAGCGTCGCGTTCCCGTCCATCAGCCCTGCAGACCCAGCGATGACAGAGGGATGCGCTCACTTGTACCTGCCCCAGGCTGTCCTGAGCCCCGCTCTCATCCCAGGGGATGTCTCCCTGCACCCCATGGGCATGGAGCCTTCGGTCCCCTGTACAGGGGCTGACTGGAAGGGGCTCCAAGGTCTCCCCTTCTCTTCTCCAGGCTGAACCCCTCCAACCCTCTCAGCCCCCCCTCCCAGCAGAGGGGCTCCAGCCCTCCCAGCATCTCTGGGGCCTCCTCTGGCCCCGCTCCCACAGCTCCATGTCCTTCCAGTGATAAGTAATTCCAGAAGAATCTTAGACAAGTCTGTCCATCCCCAAGCCCTGGTCCGTGCTTCCCCTGCCCCGGGGGGGCTCTCAGGGGGAGAAAATCCTCCTCTTCCCCCCCAGACTCGGGCCCCTCTGTCCTCCCTTTGGGCAGACGAGGGAGGGCTGGTTTCCCACAGCCGTTACCAGCACTAACACACCACGGCCACCACCTCTGCTTTTTCCCCAGGGTGCTACCGCGGGAAATGAAGGGCTACATGGCAGGGGTCGGCAGCCGGGGCCTTCCTCATCCTTGGTGCAGACCAGCACTGCCTGAGGACCAGCAAAGCCCCACGGATATTCAGAGCACAGCTCCCAGCAATCTCAGGCTCCTTCTTTATATTTGAGAGAGAGAAGAAAAAAAAAAAAAGGTATTTGCAGAGTTGCTTTCCTAATATTCTGGCTGATCGGCTTAATTGTTTTTCTCCACAGCGCTTAATCGTGTCCGTTCCTGCAGCTATCACCCAGGCGTTGGTTCCCCAGCTGTTAACGTGTGCTTTGTTTAAAGCCGGAGTGCCGATGCCGTGCCCGAAGCCCTGCGTGGCCCCGGGGGTGGGACGGGATCCAGGCGGTGTCTCCTGGCAGGTTGGCGAGGGCTGGGGCGCAGCCAGGGCACTAATCTGAAGGAAGAAACCCTGGTTATATTTTAACACTGTCCAAACATTGGCGCTGCCCAAAGGATGTGGAGGTGTTACCTTGACACAGCGGCACCCGGAACCCTGTCTTCGTGGCCAGATGTTACATCTCCAACACACCTCTTTAAATGCAGGGTTTGGATAAACAGTCTGAAAGGGAAGACTGGGAGCAAGCGGGAAGAAAAGCCCTCGTGAAATGGGCTCCTTTATGAGACCGTATCTCTTTCTGAGGGCTTCCACTGGGGCTCATCTAAAGCCCCTGCCCCTCTGGTGTCCTCGGGCTCGGGGGGTGGATGGGCTCGTCCCCAGGGCTGTGCCGACTCGCAGGGCTCAGGATCTGCCCCCATCACCCTCCCACCGCAGTTCTCCTTCGGGCCCACGCTAACACTACTTCCTGCGGTTGCTGGTTTGCTCCAGGTGACATTTTTTGTAGCAGGGCACCTCACTGTTTGCCCTGCCCTGTGAGTTTGTGGCACTTGGAGACATTTACCCGCTTTGCAGGGACTTTTCAAGGGAGACCGAATGCTCAGCGGGGCTTATTGTTCTGCCGGCCCCTGGTTGCTGGGAGCCTGGTGCCTTGGGGAGAGCACGAGCCGAGGCTGTGGCCACTGACCGGGCTCTGGCGTGTGCCCCAGCTCCCAGCTTGCTCACAGCAGCCAGCCCGGGGGGCAAAGCCCTAGCTGCCCTTGCTTATCCTGGGCCTGGATCTGATTTTTGGATGCGCTGCCATCCCCCACCTTCTTCACCCCCATCCCCCAGGTTTCCAGCCACGGCTGCTCCTGAACCCTCCCAAGCCCCACAGCTCCTCTGCTGCCTTCCCCACAAGCCGGGGGCTTCCTCCAGCCGCATCCCTGTGGCCCCCTACAGCAATTCCCCTGCCCGCAGACCTGCTTTTCTCTGCTGGCAACCGGCTTTGCTTCTCGCTTGTCAGTGGGTAGCCCAAGCGCCCTTCCACTGGCCAGCCTGGCATCCCAGTTGGATGCTCTGGGGCTGGATCCTGGGAGCAGTTCCCGGCTGGGGGCTGCCCAACACGGCTGCAGCCCACCGCCTTGGTTTCAGTGGGTCCCGTCGGGTTGAAGGGAAGGGACACCACGACCTGTCCCTGTCCCTCACTCTTTGCCACCCTGCGGTTGCCAAATGGAAATGCCAAAACTCCTGGTAAAACTTGACAACCCCTCCCCCAGGCACCACTAAATACAAATAACGAGGGAATAATCCGACCTCCTGGAAATCAGTCCCGGAGGAGAGAGCACTGGCAGACCCCAAGGACTTCCCAGTGATTTTGGAAGCTGCTGGGTCCAGCCGGGGTGACCCCACTGCCCGGCGCCCACGTCTGCCCTCCTCGGCATGCCAGGGATGCGCTCACCAGCCAAAACAAGAGCCTTTTGAATTTTTCAGTACAAACAAAATGAACAAGTTACAAATATCTTACTCTTTAAGAATTTATTTTTTTCCCCCAAAAGGACAAAAGTTTAGACAAATCAAATCCCAGTGTTTACAGCTGAAAGCAACCAGCAAAGAAACGGCACTTTTTGCCTTGTTTAGAATATGCAAGAATTTACTTGACTTTTTGGGCACGGCATTTAAACTATAAAAGTTCAACAAATGGTACATGCTTTTCCACTAACTATGGCAAATGCCACATGCCCCTACGTGCCAGCCCATGGCGTGCAAACCTCACCAGCTCTCTCCTGGTCTCCACCGTGCCGGGTCTGGCTGGGACGGAGCCGGGGTTGTTGCCTGCAGCCCCCGGTGCTGACCCCGCCGGGTGGGGGGGGTGTGCCCAGCCCCTGATATTGTGGCACAGGCGTTTGTTTAGGGTCGGGAAAAAAAGCTGCTTTTACAGAGGAACCTCTGTCTCAGTGCCACAGGCAACGTGTTTGCCCATTGGAAGGAGCAGGGTGCTGCTGACGGCGTCAGATGCCCAATTTTGTTTTGTTTTATTTTTTCCAGAAATCCCGTCCTTTTCTCTTTCATACCCTATGGGCAGGCTGAATGCAACTGATCTAGCTCAGGCTGCAGCCTACTCTTAAATCTTCAAGAGGAAACCTTTCTTTCCTTTTATATTGGTTTTTTTTTCCCTCAGTCTGGCTTTAAACCATTCAGCAAGGCACGGCATCCAGACTTTTGCATCAGATTTCTGGTTGTCGTCAATAGTCCCCGTGTGACTTACGTCTGCGCTTTGAAGGCGCATGAAAGCGCCCTTTGATTAAACTCACCGGGTCGCATTCCCCTCTGGAAACTTGCTGCAGCCGGCGGAGCAGGAGCAGGGAGAACCTGGCCCACGCTGCCCGGAGCCAGGAATTTTGGCATCGGGGTTTGGAGGCTGGAGAACAGCCTGGAGAAGGAGTCGGGGCTGTGACGAGCCCTGGAGACTGCAGTCAACACTCCTCATGGCAGAGCACAGGGTGTCTATTTACAGCACCAGAAAATTTGCCCCAGGATCATTCACCAAGACAAATCCAGAGTTAGTCAAGGGTTTTCCTACAAATGCTGTTGCCTGGGGAGAAAAAAATTTTCTTCTTCTTTTTTTTTTAATAATTTTAAATCAATTTTTGAAATATCGACAGCTACTGCAAAACTCTAAAGTTAAGTTTTGACCAATTTTGATGAAAATGTTGTATCAGGATGAATGTGTCTTCCCCGAAGTAGCTGTTCTACATGGTTTCCCAGCCACCAAAAATGTGACATAGAAATGTTGCCGTGAATCTCTTTTTCTTCTTCCAGGAAGGAGTAAGCTC
Source organism: Xenus cinereus (assembly GCA_025774025.1). Taxonomy (NCBI): domain Eukaryota; kingdom Metazoa; phylum Chordata; class Aves; order Charadriiformes; family Scolopacidae; genus Xenus; species Xenus cinereus. The sequence goes on from JAOXJK010000003.1 coordinate 15,406,633, forward strand.
TCCATCAGAATTACGTTCTCAGATCACCTCTGTTTCTTGGTTTCACCTAGTTTGAGAAAAAACCTCCAGGCAGAGGTAAGTCAAGGTCTGGAAAACTAAACAGTTTCTAGCACAGAAATGGATGGCTTTATGGATTTCAGACCAGGGGTGGGACCTGCTGGGGTGACCCTGCCCCTGGTCCCCAGGTCCACGGTGCGGCCACCCCCCTGGGGACAGGGGGCTCAGGTGGCGGAGGGACAGACCTCTCCAAACCCATCTGGCCAGCAGGCTGATGTTAAATACTTTGGACCGGTTTTGAACACAAACTAATATTTAGCCCGTACCATCTGTTTCCAGCGCAGAAACAATGGGCTGGCAAAGCACCAGCCCCTCGTGGCGGGGATCAAGGGATCAACCCCAAAACCCAAACCAGATGCCTTGGGTTGTAACAGGAAGCCGCTGATGAAATGTCTTTCCAAAGGGCTGACGATGGCCCCGGGCAAGGAGCCTCTCGGTACCCAGTGCTGGTGGCACTAGCCCACAGCTCAGTCCCGCAGCCCGTGCCCGGCGGCAGAGAGCCCCCAGTGCAGCATCTCTGCAGGACCACCAGCCCCTCGCTCCAGCGTGGGGTTTTTAGTCTTCTGGTTGGTTTGGCTGCTTTCAGCAAAAATTCACGGGAGGCAGCTGGAAAGAGCTTTTCCTGCAGCTTCTGCCCAAATCCCCAAGAGGCTCAAGCTCTGCTGGCTCCTTCGGTGTCTGTGTCTGCTCCAAGGGCCACCAGGAGCTCTGCAGGTGGGTTTCTACCCATGGTGGTCCCAGGTCTCCTGTGGGTCCCCATGGGAAGCCCCCAGGGACTTGTCTGCCTTTCGCCCTGATCTCCACGTTCCAGAGGTGACGCTGGAAGACCTCCCCGGTGTCCTCTCCCCTCCTCCTGCCCCTCACCGGAGGGGCAGGGTTGTGTTTGGTGTTTGCTCACGACTCCTTGTCCCCCAACGCAGCACAGCAACACTTCTGCTCCCCTTTGCAGGGCTGAAACACGGCTTCATTTAAGCCCTTCCCGTGTCCCATAGCTCCCATCCCTATTTACAGGCAAAGCTTTGGATCCCCCTCGCCCTCCGCGCCCGGCTGGAGCACCACGGGGCGCAATTGCTGCTCTTACGCTTCTCAGAAGAAACAGCCCTGGGACCCGGAGCCATTCCCAGCAGTGCCGGGGCCTCAGGTAACTTCCAGCTTTCTCATTTTTAACTGCGGTTTTTAATGTCTGCTGAGCAAATGTCAGTAATAGCGATGAAAGGATCTTTTTTTTTTTTAATGATTTACTGCATAAAACAGAATTTTCAACCTGCCAAGGCCTGCTCCAGGGGCAGGTTCCTGGTTTTGCACTGACTTTATAGGAATGCTGTTATACCCCGTGCCTCTGAGGATGAATAGGATGCCGTTGCTTGCTTTGTTGTGTTTGTTTTAGTGCAGAAAGGAGTTCTTTTCCTTCAAGTGGCTTAGAATAAAATAGAAAATTTTATTGTTATTTCATACAGCTCATAAATCTTTCCCCGGTAACGTCAGCAAGTGCACAAGCCGCATCTGAACGCGGTGGGGGAAGGTCACTGGAATGATACTGGGCTCTGGTGGGAGCTGCTGGGGGCAGAGGAGCGATGGAGGGACCCGGGGCAGGGGCTGCCACCGCCACGGCCCGTGTCCGACGGTTTGCAGCCCCGCGGGGTTCGGATCCATCCTCCCCGCACCGCACGAGGCTACAGAAACCCTCCCGGCCCCCGCTGGGTGCTGCTGGAACATCTGTGAACTACCATTTTCCCGTGAATTCAAACTAAATGGAAGTGAAGACACGGGAGCTGGGATCGCTGGACGACAGGCACAGAGGTCCCAGCAGTTCAAAGGCCTGGGGGTGCCCCCGCACCCCCTGCAGCATCCTCCATCCCCCCGAGCCGGGTCGGTCGCTGAAAGGGGTCTGCACCCCTCTGCCAGGGCTGGGAAAAAAGCAGCGGAGAATTGGGGGGAGAGAATGAGCAGAAAAAAAAGCCCATAAAAATAATACGGCGAGAGCAATCTGCGTATCCTGGCAGTGCCTTTGGCTGCAGCTGAATGCGAAACCCCGGTCAGTTTTGGAGTATCAAATACAAAGTGACGCGTGTCAGCCCAACTCACAGCTCTCTGCGAGAGATCCCGATTCTGGGAAAACAAATTTCAAATGGTTAAGAAAAAAAAAAAAAAAGTGGTCGAAACACTTCAATTGACTGCAGCTCTCATGTTTTCTCAAATTTGTCTTGGAGCCTCCCTAGATTTTCCTCTTTAATCCCAAAATGAAATTCAATTTATTTCATATGTTCTTAGTGCCTGAACCAATTAATGTACTTTCTCATCCTTAAAAACTTACCCCTTTATGATAGCAAGCCCTGTAACTAGTTCATAGCAATTTTGAGCCCAAGAACTACAAGAAATAAAGTTAGAAGCATTTGGTTGTCTGGGAAAGTAAGGAGCGCCACAGACAATCACACAACCTCTTTTGAGCTGCTGCCCAATTACTAATTACTCTTCTATTGCAAGGGCGGCCCTGAAGGAGCAAAAATAGCAGAGAGCAAAAGATAACATCACTTCTCTGCGAGGCTGTGCTTTGACAGTGATAAGATTGTACAAGCTCCCAGCCACAGCTCAGGCAAATAAACATGTCATCTGTCTGGGGGACGGAGTAACGTGGGCAGGAGTGGGGGGAAAAAGAAAAAGGAAAAAGGAAGCCTGATAACGCTCCATTTCAGTGGGTTACAGAATGCGTCTAATTAGTGTTTTCCTTGCACAATGTTAAAGATTTGGTGTTTCTGTTGCTGTCCTCTGGCTCGGCAGGCCTGGCGGAGAAAGCCCCGTGGTCTCGGTGGCTCCGAGAGGATGCCCCTGCCCCCCCAGCCAGTCTCGGGCCACCCGTGCCCCCCAGGCCCGCAGGTATTCTGGTGGAAGGGCACGTCTCCTGCCCTGACCCTTGTCGACACTTGTGAGGGCTTTTTTCCTTCCCACGTGTGCGTGGGAGAGGTATTTCGGTGTTGGTGGCGCAGCGGGGCTGGCTGACGGCTTCACCGCCTGAGCCCTCCCCTGGCAAAGGTAGAGGCGAGGAGTCGAGGGGACTCCAAGAGCCACGGGTGTTACAGCAATTCTTGCTGCTGCTTCCTGAATATTGCCTCAAAGATGGATTTTTTTTTTTTTAATGCATTTCCACTAGGTTCTCCTTACAAACAGCCAGAGCAGCTTAAACTGGACAGTGTGCTTTATCTTCTTTGTTGCCCCCCTCCCCCGGCAGGGTCCCGTTTGTGTCCCGGGGACAGGGACGGCGAGGGGTGCCTGGAGGAGCACCCTCCCCCCCGCACCTCTCCCGCACCCCCAGCCACACGCTGCCCCCAGGGTTGTCCTCTTTCCCTCGGGATGGCTCCCTGAGCCCTTTCGTCACCCACAAGTGATGAAAAACAGGGGTTCCTGAGGCGGGCGGGAGGAGCATCCATGAGGGGTGGGCGCTGTGTGACCGTGGCCCTGACCGTTCCCAAACTAAAAAGTCCTCAGGCACTTTATTGCTGGCAATACCAGCAGCACGAGCTGGCAAAACCACTTCTTGTAATAAAATGACTCAGATTAATTCTTAAATGTAGCAAAATAAATTGGTTTGTCTCTTAGGAGTCATTTATATGCGAGTTTTGTTTTGTTTGGGTTTATGCAACTGGGAAATAGCCCTAACCCAGAAATTCATCTGATTTTTCAAAATTAATCTTTTTATTTCTAATTAATTAGCTCTTGGCACAGGATGTTATTACTTTTTTATATAGTGGGGCTTCAGTCAGAAGGAGATTTATAGAGTTGGGCTGTGAATTCTGACGTGACAAGAAGAAAGTTCCAGAGTAGGGCTATAAAGCTGGTTGTTCCAGAGTAGATATAAAGCTGTTCCAGAGTAGATATAGAGCTGGTTGTTCCGTGCCATCCCAGGGAAATAAAGCCAGTTGTCCCGAGCACCCCCAGCCATGCCGTCCCCGGCTGCCGAGTGAGCGGGACAAAGAAAAACCAGTTGGTGATATTCTGGTGGGGCTGGAATCGCTCTGACATCCTCCATGTGGATTATTCAGTGAATATTGGAGTCTGGGTGAGCGGGGTTTAGAACAGAAACCTTCGTGTGAGCTGTGAAACTGGTTTATTGTTATTCCCAGCACAGAAGAGGTCTGGCTCCTACCAGAGGAAATAGCACCTCTCATTTACCGTAGAGCTGCCACCAATTTACTTGATCTCGTCACCAGTAAATATCACTGCCAGATCAGCAGAGCCGCAGGGTGGGCAGGGAGAGGAAAACTACCGAGGTGGAAAAAAAGACAATCCCATGTGGCTGCAGCCCACGGGGCCGGGGGGACCCTCCACGGGCGGGGGATGCTGGGGAGCACCGAGCTGCCGCCAGAAGTGGGACCCACGAGGTGCCCCCGGCTCCATGCGTGCTCTGGGGCACACCGTGTCTGACGGCAGTGTGTGTAAGAGGGGGCTCCGAAAGTGGCTTGGGGGGGTCGATTTTCATTTAAACACCCCCAGGTGCCCGGGTGGGATTTGGGTCCCTCGCCACGTGCCGGCAGCAGAGCCCCAGTGCATCCCAGTCCCCGCGTGCTGAAGGAAGGTTTAAAGTTCCCTTCAAACCCAGACCCCACAGCTACTCGGGATGGGGCTCACAGCTGACCCCGGGACCCTGCCGGGAGGGGACATCGGTCCCACGCCCCCCCACGTCCCCCCGGCACCACGGCTCCTTGTCCTGCTGCGCAGGGACTCACTGGGGTGATAGCTGTTTGAATCCACTGCTTGGAGAGTGATGTCACCGGAATCGCAGGGAGGAAAAAGCCAAATAAGGCAGCATTTTAGTGAAAATATGTCCTAAAATGGGAGTTTGACTGATGATTAACAAGCACAAAACACAGATATGATATTACCATGTTGAGAGAGCAGAGCCCGGCGCAGCCTCAGACGCTGGAAAAAACCCTCTGAGACCCAGAAAGACGAGAGAAAAAGCATCCTGGTTCCGAGCAGTTCTCTCCGCAAAAGCAGGCGGTGTCAGGAGGTCAGTGTGTGAAGAATCTCGGTGCTGAGGCAGATGGACAGATCAATGCAGGGAGGATATTTTTTTCCCTGGGAGAATATTGTTTTCTGAAGAGTCTCTTCAGTATGCTGTTGGCTTTTCAACGTAAAGCAATGAACCTGCTCTGGCAGAGAGAAAAACTGTTATTTTAAAGGTGCTAGAAGAAAAAACACACAGGGGAAGCTAAACTGAGCTGAAGGGGAGGACACAGCTCCTTCCCACCCTCCTGTCTGCTGCTCCTGGGGCTGGAGCAGGCACTGGTGGCCTGGGGGGACCTGGGCAGGACAGGGGAGCTGGTGGGAAGCTGGTAGGCTTCATGCAAGGCTTCATCCCTCCTGGCATGGAGGAGGTGTTCGGGTTATCCCGGTGTGCTCAGGGCCATCCAGGAGGATGGAGAAGCGGAGAGGGGCCGGAGGGAGGGACGTCCTGGGGGGAACCCAGTCAAACCCAGCAGGAATCCATCTACCTCTCATCCTCTGCGATGCTGGAGTCCCCTGCCACCAACAACCACAGAGGATGAGCTGAAAGCACAGCTGCTGCCACCGATTTATCATATTTATTGGTTGACACTGCATTTAAGGGCTGTTGCGTCCAGAGATCAAACTTGTTTTATAAACCCTCAAAGACTCAGGGGTCTGGGAGGGCGGTGGGAAACTTTGGACTCACCTGGCAGAGCTTGCTCCCTTCAGCGCAGGTGGGACCCCACCAGGAGGTTACGCAGACCCGTGCTGCAGCCACTGAAATAACCCTCAGTTTGAGCAAATTCAGTTGTGCTGGAGCTGCAGTCTGCGTCCGTGGCAGCCGTGACCCCGGGGGGGGCTGCACAGGGATGAATTCCTGGGCAGCAAGTCCGTAAAGACAAATTCAGGGACTAGCCAAGACCCCCGAACATCCCTTCTGGTGCTGGGGAAGATGAGGGGAAGGGATGGCAGAAAACAGCCACGCTCAGGTGCTGTCCCCAAACAGCATCCCTGCGGTCCAGCCAGGGCTGCCTCTGCTCGCACCCAGCAGGGCCTTAAAAAGCTTCATTTTCTGTAAAACACAGCATAAGTGTGCCAGCATCATCAAGTTTCTTTCCTGGTTCCCATGCAGCATGAATAATAAAGGCAGTAGTGCAGTTATTAATAACAGCAGCGACCAGTCCCCTCTGTGGGGGGGTGGAGCGCAGGCTGGCAGCGGGAGCGCGGGGCTCTGCTCCCCGGCGCCCCGGCAGGGGCAGCCCATCACCCGGGAATTTTACAGTTTCCTGTGGAAGAGGTCCTGCTCATTCATCAGGCATTGAGGAGTCTGCCCGAGCCAAGAGTGTATTTATTTTTGATCTAAATATAGTTGACGTTCCATTAAAAAAACGCCAGGAATGGCAGGACTCCCACCCCGGGGCCGTCACGGGGGGAGGCGGCAGCCGGCCTCGGGTGTCAGCCCCTCGTTCCCACGTGTGCCTTCATCCAGGGATGCTCGTCCCACTCGGCTGGGTAAGGCTTTGGCACAGGGACAGCTGCCCAACACGTGGGTGCGGGATGGGCTGACGGCCCCACGGCCCCTGGCTGCTCCCACCGTGTCCCCGTGCCCAGGTGAGATGCCGGTGGCCACGGCGTTTCCCCGGGCACGGGGACACAGGCAAGTTCGAGCACCAATCGGAAAGCAGCGAGCTAAAGGCCCCAAGGTCCCTCCTGCACCTCCCGAGGGGACGGGGACAATGCAGGGCAGGGGGTTGCAGATGGAGGATGTCCCCCCCGTCCTCTGCCACGGCGGGATCGGGGTGCTCCGTGCCAGGAGCCCCCACCCAGTCCTCCCCGCACAGCAGCCGCAGCAGAGGATGGAGTTTATCTTGTGCTTCAAGAAGGACTCGGTGAGAGCGAAGTGGGGGCTGTATTTGTTTCTGAACAACCTCTGGCAACTGCTCCGTTCAGGAGGAATCTGGCCCGATGATTATTTAGGCTATTTGGATTGCTTCTAAAGCTTGGCCAAACCGTCTGCTCCCGCTCCGTTGGTGGCTCAGAAGGAAAAACACCCTCCTTTCTTTCCTCTCTGCCCTGCTGGTGCTGTGTGGTCCTCTCAAAGGGCAAGGTGCCCTCCATCAGCCTCAGGTCCAGCCCCGGCAGAGGACAGGACCCTGCCTGGGGATGGCTACCAGTTGCACTTCGCTGCTGGCCCAGTCTCGGCAGGATAGGACGGTTCCCTGGGGACTCAGCCCAGCTGCTGCCCGCTCTCCTGGTCCCAACCCCGCAGCATCCCAGGGGCTGAGCATCCCTGCCCCTCCCTCGTCTCCCTTCTCCCCTGCCAGCCCCCGGGAGCCGTTTCCAGCTCTTTTTTCTCAACAATTCACCTTCTGTGTATGCACCAACATTTCCACGCTGACGGGCAGCAGTTTAGGTCTCCCCAGGGGTTTTGTTGCCCAGGCTGCACGGGCTCCGGGGCTGCAGGAGCCGTGATGGGCAGAGGGGGCTGCAGCTCAGCTCTGGCCCAGGCTGAACCCTTCAGACAGACAGACTCAAGCCCCGGCTCTGGCTGCAGGGACTGCGCTGACTCTCCCGCACCACCACAGCCCATGGGTCCTGCAGCTCTTTCCAGGGGATCCCAACACCGGCACCCTCTGCCCTGCGCTGCACGGGCCACCCGGCAGAATGAGGTGCAGGATCAGCTCCTCGGGTCATTTTCAGCCTTGAGCGGGTCAGGGACTTGTTTAACCGGGGCAAGGCCAGGCTAAAACCGCATTAAATGCATCTGCTGAAAACAATCTGTCACCGCCAGGCAGGCAGGCTGCTTGATTTATGTGCCCCGCTGGCCTGCTCCAAGCACCTGGCTATAGAAAATGCATATATATATATATTTGTAAGTACAAACACACGCTGTGATATGTATATGCATATATACATATATATATATATAGGAAGGAACAACTTTGCATGTGCATCCTGCAGTGCTGTCTAAGGAAACCTTTTCTTACCTCCTTTGTGCCCTGGAGCCTCGAAGCTCTGAAGTGAAGAGTTTGCCAAAAAAAATATCCATCCTTGTGGATTTTTAAAGATCGAAGAATCCTCCTTTTTAAAGACTGAAAATCCTCCCTCAGCTCCCCTGGGCATCGCTGTGCCGGGGCGGGTGGGGGCTGCCGGTACCACCCATGCAAACCCCCCCGTTAGGCCCAAACAGCACAAGAACTATGTAAAAAATCACGAGGGAGGAGAGGAGGGTTGTTTGGTTTGATTTTAGATACGAGTGTTGGTGTCTTTCTGTTTGCTTGCACATTTCTGAAACGTTCAGGGCCCATTCGCTTCATCTCCTTAAGCACTAAGCTGCAAACACAAGTGTTTGCACTTAAATTCAATCAGCCTTAAACCCAGCCTTCTCCTGCCAGCTCTTCTGAGATAAATGTTGCAAGATTGGTGATAAAAAAGAAAAAGAGGAGTTTGTTCTCCCTTGCCTGGGTGAGGCCTGGGAACCAGGGGTGTCCCCAGGGCAGAGCTCATCCCCCCCACGGGCACGGGGTGACCCCACATCCATCCCCCCAACCTCCCGCTCCCCCCTCCCGCAGCCGCCGAGGGCAGCACCTACAGCAAGAGCCTTTAATCTCAGGTAATAACTTCTGTGTTGGTACAACCACCCCTCAGATGGTGTTACTGGGTACTTTAAAATGAAATCCTTTAAAGTTAGATTTGCTAATTGGATAGATTTTGAAATATATCATTATAGATTATGTAGTAACTTGGGAAAACTGACAAATAAAATGGGGAAAGAAGGGCACTAGTCACAAACTGCAGAGCTGGACTGGAAACGCCTCTGTCGATACGCATCACTTTAATGACACAGCTTTGCAACGAGAAAGTAAAACATCCACAGAGGAAATTCTTCCCCCCCGGGCCTGATCCTGCACCCTCGGAATCATTGCCAACCCCTCCCAGACCAACGGGACCAGGACCTTCCACCCCGGCTCTGACAGGGGTGGTTTGGAGGGAGGGGTTTCTGGAGGGTCATGGTTTTCTCCCCTTCCCCATTTTGATGCAGGTCCCCGGGACAGACACGAGCACAGGGTGCGGTGTGACGGTCCCAGAGCATCCCTGGATCCCCGCAGGCACGGGCAGGGGGGGCACTGGGCGATGGATGCTCTGATCGTGTTTTTCTGCGGCGCTCAGAGGAGGGTGCAGCCCCAGCAGCCCCACTCGGGGTAATCCAGCACGTACACCTTGTTCTCCAGCCCGTAGACGTAGTAGAGATAAGGCTTCCCCAGATACTGGGAGTGAACTTCTGTGATGGGGATTAGCTCAACTGTTTGACGCTGGGAAAGGAAGGGAAAAGCTCAAATTAAGGGAGCGTTTTGGAGCAGGGGCTGTATCTTGCTTTAGACCGACACGAGCAGAGAGGAAAGAAGCCCCAGCTTTTAGCCAGAAACCTCGCAGGTCTGAGAGGGCTGCTGCTTTGTGAAGGGGGAAAGAAAACCTGATGGAGCCCCACAGCCCTGCCCCACAGCCATCAGCAGTTCCCCTGCCTGCATCCAGCAGGTCCCGGCCCCTGCAGACCACTTTTACTGCACTTGTAGCTATTTAAGCTAATTCCTTAAAGCCTTGTGTCCAGTCCTGGGTGTGTTAGCACATCCCCTGTCTGAGGTCTGAGTGTGAGCACAGAACCCTGTCCCTGCCCTGGGAACGTGGGAAAGACGTGGGAAAGTCTGGACGTGCACCAGCAATCCCTGGCGTTGGTGGTGAGCTGTGGACACAGGTCACCTCTGTCCCTCGGAAGCAGGAGGAGATGTCGGAGATGGGCCACACTGTGCTCTGTTACTGCAGAAGTTGCTGCAGATTTAACCCCTGCCGCTCTGCTGCCTTCCCTGCCTGAGGGGGAAGGAACCTGCCTGCATGGAACCACAGAATCACAGGACAGTTTGGGCTGAAGGGACCTTAAAGATCACCTAGTCCAGCCCCCCGGCCCTCACCTCCTGCTGCACCTACACGTGCAAAGGCTCCGCTTTAAGTAAAGCTCACCGAGCCCAGCAAAGGCTGTGGGGCTCCGGCCCCTCTAACCCCAGAGGGTACCCCTGGGCCTGGAATTTACCTCCAACACCCGGCCAACGCGAGAAGCCAGAAGAGCACCAGCCAAGGAAAGAAGAGCAGATTCCCCCCCAGCTGCCTCCAAAAGGTGCTGAGTATTAAAGGGAAGAGCTTCAGCCAACGACAAGCGGAGGGGACGAAGAACTGAAGAGTGGGGAACACGCCGGCAGAAGGTGGCCCGGGTGGGCACAAACCCAGCCTGGTGCCAGGGTCTGGTAGGGTGGGAGGTTCCCAGCACCTCCTTCCCCAACAGCCAGAGGAGGCCTTGGCTGGTGCCCAGCGATCCGGCGAAAAAACTGCCTTTGATGCTGAGAAGGGGAAATTATAGGTTGGAATCGAGTTGGAAGACGGGAATTTGCCAAAGAGCTGGTTTTGACAGACCACATGGAAAATCAAACCATCTCCCCCTTTAAGTTTATTTTGGTCTTTCAGTTTACTTGCATTTTTAATGTGAAACCTCCTCTTTCCTGTGGGTGAAAAGACAGTATGTTCTAGCTAAACTTTTGCATTTGCAATCACATTTATAACAGCAGCAACAGAGATTGCAACACTCTAGCCAGAATCTGATGGAGTGGAATCCTAATGTTTGTTCAAAATTAGCTTCTAAGATAAAAATAGTGGTAATAAATAAAGTTTGCCGGGGCTTTGTAAAGGTAAAAGGAACAGTAATAACCACAGTCACCCGCATTTCTCAATACATGTCTGAGAAATTATTTCCCTGGTATTTCACTTGGTAATTAAGATTTCTTTGATAATTAGAATTTCTTTTTCATTTGCTAAAGATCACTTCTAAATAAAAAATTAAACCAGCTACCATCTCAACATCTTATTGTGATTGTGCCTAAACAAGCTCACTAATTAATTGTCTTTAGCTGACCCCCCCTTACCTGCCGGAGGATGCGGGAGGTCGTGGCAAGCGCCGCGCTGTGCTCTGCGATGGCTCGCTGCGAGGCCAGGGAGATCTGGGGGTCGGGGAAGTCCACGATGGGGTACACCTGCAAGAAATCAACCCAACCGCACCGGAGACACCCTGTTTGTCTGGCACATACCCATTCCACCCGCTACCGGCACACGCAAGGGAAGGCCTGGGCATATAATGGGAATATACTGAATAAATGCTAAGCTCGGAGTCCCGAGGGCATGTCCATCCACCCCAGCAGAAGGCAGAAGTGTCCAAACCAGGGATCGTGCCTCTCTAGAGAGAGGTCGGTGCTGCTCGTGTGTTAACCAAACCAAGCTGTTTGGTTAAAACCAGCGCTGGGTGACTCTGTGCCCCAAGAGGACCCACTGTCACCGCCTTCCAGCAGCGCTGTTAAATCTGAAAGGTTTTTTCAAAGCTTCTGTTTCCCCCCAGCACGCGGATGGTTGGCAGGAGAACCACTGGCCTTGTGGGCAGAGCAGAGCCAGTGATGGACACAGCGACTCCCCGCATAGCCAGGAGTGACAGCAGCTTATACGAGAGACCCCACTGGTTTTAGTGCTCGTAGAACTTCGGATCTAAAGCATTTGTTGGAGAGTGACTCAGATGCCAGAGCGTCATTCAGCTCCCAAAGGGATTCTGCAGTGTCCTCACTGCAGATGCGTGACACCGAGTAATAGCTCTCGGGGGGAGAGCTGGTCTGTGCCATCCCCCAGCCTGGTACGTGACTGAAGTTTCTACAGGTGACCGCAAAACAACTAATAAATAATAAAAAGGCACAGTTAAATCCTCTCCTATTTGTACTGACATAAAAAAAAAACCCAAGCTGGGGCCTGAGCAGCACAGAAATGGCTTTGGCTGTAGGAGAGCACTGTGCTTCAGCCATTTTCACACTGTTTTGCCCCGGATTTTCGCAGGTATATGGAGCCAGATTCCCTCTGGGAGGGAGCTGGAGGAGAAGAGATGTCCAGCATTGATGAACACCTCGTTTAATGGCCCTGCACATGCCCAGGGCAGCCCAGCCAGCAGCCCTGGCCAGCAGCAGCATCTCTGGGCTGGATCCCAGCTCCAGAGCTCCTGGACCAGCTCCTGTGGGCAGGATGAGCTCCCGGCTCCTCTGCTGGCAGCAGGGTTTGCCCCAGGGACAAACGTGCTGCTGGATGTCCCCTGCTGTTGCTGCAGAGCTGTGGAGAACGACTCTGGGGTGGGACTTCTGCTGGTCTGGCACTGGCCACCGACTGTGGCAGGGCTTGGTGGCGTTTTGTCAGACAGAAAACCCAACAACCCTCAGTTCCTCAGGGGGAGCCGAGGATGCTCTGCCCTCCCGAGGGGCGATGGCTGGCAGCCGATGGCTCCCTGGTGCCGCGCCGTCAGAGCGCAGAGGTCACCTGTGGGTACCTGCTCCTGCCAGGGCACTTCTCTTCCAGCCCAGGAGCTCCCTGGCCCCAACGGCCCCGCAGGGAGGAGAGAAGTCATGATCTCCCAGTGGCTGCTGATGGAAAAAGACCCGCTTTTGCTGGATTTCATAATCCCTATATTTCTTCTGACTGTAGAAATTGGAAAAGCTCTGTTCCATCAACAGGAACCTTGCAGTTCTGCTGCAGGAGAGGGTTATCACTGTGTCCAGAGCAGCTGGAGGCATTTCACGTCCCCCTCGTCCACAGCCACACGGGGAGGGATCCCCCCCACACCCCCCCAGAGTCACACTCACCACCACATTCTCATCTTTGAATACATTCTCTCCACTGACTTTGCGGAGCAGCTTTTCTGGGAAGTTGAGATGATGCTCAGAAACAAATTCAAAGACGTTGTTCTTCCTGCAAGAGAGAGGGGAAGCAGCCGCACGACCCGGAGCTGGCTGTGAGCTGTCTCCAGACCCTTCCTAAAGTCCCGGCAACGCTCGGATGCTCCCTGTTTTCCCAGGACAGTACTCACACCTGCCTAACCTTTGTGCACTCCTGCGTCAGTTTCTTAATAACCTTGTGTAGGCAACAACCATTGATGACTCTGGCACAAACACTCCTGAAATCAGACCTTCCCAGTGGGTACCTTGCCTTGCAGCTTCCCGAGCCTCCCACGGGAATTAACTCCTGGCTGCAGAGAGGGCTTATATTGCCTTTCCGAAGCCACGGCTCCCATTAGAGTGACCCATTTTGCTCCATTACTTGTGGGACACGGGCACGGTTAGTGGCTGACGGTGGCCTCCAAAGGAGCTGACGGTCTCGTCTGGCAGAGCCGTGATTGTCTGGGGCAGCGCAGCCCCCGCGCCCCCCAGGAGTCCCACCAGCGTGATGGGCACGGCTGGGGAAATTCCACTCTCTCAGGACGGACTGAGATGGTGTTTTGAAAAATGAAGTTCTTCACAGAGGGTAATTGAAGGTATTTTGTACAAAAGTGGGGAAGTGCTCAGGAAGCACCCAGCAGGGCAGGTAATGGCTTTTAGCTGAAGCTCCCCAGCTCAGATCTTTTGCAGCCCCATCTGTTATCGCTGGCACCGGAGCTCCCCGAGGGGACAAGCCAGAGCATCCCGTGGCCAGCAGCCCTGGCCATCACTGGCCTCAGCAAAGGCAGCTGGGCCACTGCCTGGGTTTCCTTGGCTGCCAGGGCTCGGGGCTGGGGCTGGTCCCAGGCAGAGGATCAGCCGCTGTGTCTCCACTGCTGGCCTTCTGTGTGACCTTGGACCATCCTTTGCCCCTGAGAACCCACTGCAGCTCCCACCACGCCCCACAGACAAGACCATCGTTAAGGACTAAAGCTGCTCCTCTAAGCCCTTCTTTCTCCCTGACCAAAGGCAATAAATCCTCTCTCAGGCCCCCGTTAGGGACCTCAGCAGAGCTCCCAAGCCTTGCAGTAACATAAGGAGTCCAACCAGCGGCTCCTCCCGCACCACTCACCGGGTTATCACCAGCTGCTTGAAGTGTTGGAGCTTCTTCTCGCCCTGGCAGGTCGCGCAGGTCCTGCTGCCCCGGCCAGAACAGGTGTTGCACCTTCGGATGACACGGGAAAGATTTTAAAGAGGACATTAATCGCTGCCCGCTGCCAGAGGCCTGGGGGGCAGAGGGTGATCCATCAGACCGCTGGCGTGGGTCAGCAGGACGGCAGGCAAGGACAGCACGTGCTCCCCCCGACCATGGCTCAAGGGCCAGAGCCTATTTGCCAGGAAAAACAAATGACTGGTGCCAACCTCAAATCTATTTGTAAATGCGGAGTTAGTCAAAGAATGTATTTGTACATCTAATTAAGGATCATCACAATTTCCCCACACACGGGTGGGAAGCAGAGAGGCGCTTTGAAGCCGCTGCCGCCGTCTCACAGATGCAGGAGGTGTCTGCAGGGGGCAGGCGCTGCAGCACCGCACCCCCAAGGGCAGCCCTGAACAGCCCATTCGTGACGGCTCTTCAAGCCATCATTAGCCCCAGTGGAGTCACGCTTTAAAATGACTGCCACGATCATGCACGATACCATCTCTGTTATTTTAAACTTAATGGAGCCACATAAACAAAACAGTTTTAGAACAGAGTGCCTTCTTTTCTTTTTTTTTTTTTTTTGTCACTTAAAGATCATTTTTAAGCCTGTTAAGTTTCATGTTTGGAAAATCCAGAGGGTGGTAATAATTCTCCAGGCTGCGCTGGCTGTGGAACCTGCCAAGCCCTGACCGTGCGCTGCAGGAACCAGCCCTCGGAGCGGCTCTGGAGCTCCTTTGCTCCTTCCAGCCCCGTCCCACCACCCCCCGCCGGGCTCTGAGCCGAGCGGAGCCCACCGAGACCCGGGACGGGAGGTGGAACATGGACCCGCAGAGACTCAAAGCCTCTCTCTTGCCCCAGCTCCTGAAGATCTGAGAAAGTCTGCTCTCCTTGGAAAACCCAAAGCGTTCTCCGGTTTCCCAGAGATGCTGGGAAACACAGCAGTCTTGCAACAGAAAGGTAAAAAATATGGAAGGCAAGAGCGCCAAAAGATTATTATTTTCCAAAAGCTTAAGAGCTGCTCTCATGAGTTGGGCTATCAGCCTGGTTTCTGAATGCTGAGGGTGGGCCACACAGAATGAAGAATAGATGTTAAAATGAAAGTTCACTTAAGAACCAGAGGAGGAAAAGGCTTCTGACCGGCTGTTCCTGGAGGCTGAAACGAGTGCTGTAGTGCTCTGTCTGCTGGGGATCTGCAGGGCAGAAAACAGAGAGCAGCCCGGAGGCACACAGAGCACGGCCCCGCTCTGCACTCAGACCCCGGCCAGCAGCCAGCAACGGGAGTCATTTTAGCTCAAAAAAAAAAAAAATGGATTAAGGGCTTTTTTTTGCCCCGTCAACTTTCCAGCATTTTCCTCCTATGTGCAGATCCTCAGCTGGCAGCCTCCGCTGGGCCGGCGGGACTGGGGTGACCGGTTCCCAGTGAGGTCCCCGGTGGGTGGGCGGAGGAAAGGGGCAGGGTGGG
>JAOXJK010000003.1:15431242-15458290 GCA_025774025.1 Xenus cinereus
GTGGGGAGTCTCCGTCTCTGGAGACATTCAAATCCCGCCTGGACACGTTCCTGTGGGACCTGCTCTGGCAGGGGGTTGGAGGAGATGAGCTCCAGAGGTCCCTTCCAACCCCTGCCAGTCTGTGATGCTGTGAGTTAACCAGGGGAGCTGGGTTAACCAGGGGAGGTAACCACCCACCTCAGTCCTCCAAAGGGCAGCTGGGCTGGGACACGGGCTTCAAGCCCCCGGAGTCGAAGCCTTTCGTAGTGACAGCCAGGTGAGACTTGGTATTTTATTCGCTGTGGCACGATGCAAGCTTGGACAGAGGAGACTGGCAGCTTCAACTGGGGATGTAATTAATGTAGCCCAGACTATCCACACTGCAAACACAAGCTGGTTTTAATTACGCTCAGACAGTCTACGCAACGGCAGCCTCCAGCACAGCTATGTTTAGCAGCGTGAATGCCACCAGAGATGGGAAATCTATCATTCAGCCTAACAGGGCTCCGGGAAGGTGAGTCAAGGTGTGGGTGAGACGTTCCCCAGGCCGGGGCTTGTCCCACCACCCATCGGCCCAGCTTCTCCACACGGCTCTCACGGGGCCACAGGATGAACACCGGGACAGATGGAAAACCAAATTCCCTTCAGCAAGGAAACATGCAGAGCTAACGCTGGTACAGACATTGCTGTTGTCTCCCCTGAGCATCACTGAGCTCCACGTCCTTCCAAGCGCTCAGCATCCCAGCATGATTTGCCACCACACAGCACACACCGCGGTGTATCGGCTGTCTCCCGGCTGTGTACATCCACAGGGCTGTCCCAACCCACTCAACAAGAGGAAACGGCCTCAAGTTGCGCCAGGGGAGGTTCAGAATTGACATTAGAAATAATTTTTACACTGAAAGGGTTATTAATCATTGGAATGGGCTGCCCAGGGCAGTGGTTGAGGCACCATCCCTGAAGGTATTTAAAAGCCGGGTTGACACAGTGCTTAGAGACATGGTTTAGTGATGGGTTTTATCAGAGTTAGGTTGATGGTTGGACTCGATGATCTTAAAGGTCCCTCCCAACCCAGACAATTCTATGATTCTAAACACCAAGAGAACACCCGACAAGCAGCTTTACAACGGCTGCACTGTCCATGAAGCTATAAAGCATTATTTAGGGATGTGCCAGGTGCTCATTGCTGGCATTTGTGCTTTGCTGGGGACACACTTTTGGAAAAAGCTTCTTTTCTAGTTTTGCACATTGTATCAGAGACTCTGGAATGTGTTAACAGTTAAAAACTACACAGAATAATTCTAAGAAGCTCAAAAACATAACTGCTTTGGAGCGCTCACACCCTTAAATGTATGTGAATAGTATCATACAAAGGAAAACAAAGCTGTACCAAAGGACCTGCTGGATCATGATAACATTGTTCCTGAATTGTCTCCTTTCACTGGGAAAAAAAAAAAAAACAAGCTAAAAATACCCCAAAAACATCACAACAGCAAAAGAAACTCTTGATTCTGTAGAATAGGAGGAGAGGAGAGCTGTGTGCTCAGGTGATAACTCTAAAGGGGGGAAAAAAACCCTACTTCTTCCCTACTGAATGTCTCTGAAGAGGAAAGAACAGATTTACAGATTTCTTTTGATTGGGAAATCGGGCATTACAATGGCATAATTCATTAATAACAATCTGCAGAGGGTGGGCGTAAGGCCAGCTCTCACGAAGGACCCCGTGTGTTACCGTGTCCTGGGGCTCTCCCACAGCTGTAAACCCCGTTGCAAGCTCAGCACACGCAGTTATTTTCTGTTAGAAGCAAGCCTTTTGATCCCATCCCATGTCCTTCCTTGCGCTGGGTTTGCAGACAGCATCTATTTATTCACCTCCGCTCTCAGAGAAAAGATGAGATCCTGGTAACCAAGCTGCCACCTGGACTGGTATTTGAGTTTTTCTCACCTCACCCATCCTGAACATTTACAATGTGGGCAATCACTATAAATGTCGCTATCGTTAGTTTATCTACTGGTTCCTGCACAGAAAATACAGCTACTCGATACGCAGAAAGAAAACATAGAATACAAAATATTAACAAGGGAAAAAAAGAATAATTCTCTCATTTACAATTGCTGAGGTGGATCTTCTGCGTACCCCCTGTGTGGGGACCCCCCGAGAGCGGCGTGTGCCGGCGTGGTCCCGAGCAGGGGCAGAGCTCAGCAGGGGCTGCCGTTTGTCCCCGCGCAGGGACCGTACGCGCATCTGCCCCAGGACTTACACTTCGGGGGTGAGGAGCCTCCCCCACCAGCCCCCTGCCCCTGCAGGAACTTCACGCCTCAGTTTCACCCTCACAAGAAGTCTCCTGTGCCCAGCCGGGCGGTTAATTGCTGAGAGCGGGGAGCTGCGGGCAGCCCCGCTCCAAAGGCCATAGACCTCGCTCTGCGGGATGTTCATGAAGCCCAGGGAGCTCAGGAGGAGGAGGAGGAAGAGGCCATTTCTAACCCTCTGCAGCCAACGTCCCTGGGGGGGGGCTCCCTGCCATCCCCTATTCTCTCGTGCCACAGCCCCTGGCGCCGCCTGGGCCATCCCTGCCCGTTCCCAGGCGCTGGGCTCCAGCAGGGACTCCGTGCAGGGCAAGAAAGGGCTCTGCAGGGCTCCTGGGACCTGCCGAGCACCCGCCAGCCCTCCTCACTGGTTTCTGCTCCATGATCTGACCTAGAGAATCGGATCTCCCCCACCCGCTGCCCCAGGGCTGTATCTGGGTGAGCTCAGACAGGTCTCCAGGAGGAAGACGTCCAAGCCCACGCCGTCACAGGGGTGACCGATCGCCCACGGCAGAGCCTGTTTGGGCATCACTTCATTTAAAACCAACCGGCCCGATCAGCATTTGAGCATTACTGATCCCATGGGTTGGTTATCCAGGCAGCTCTCCCAGGGAGAAACGAGGTCCTGTGGCCATCTCCCAGCCCAGAGACGAGCCATCCCTTACCACCAGTCACCTCCTCGCTCGCACTGACACTTACCCCTGAAGCTGAAAAACAGCTTCTCACCTAGACCCAGCACTGAAAAAAACCCTGAGATGACCTTTCTGGATGCTTATTTGTGCTAAAAAATCTAAACCCTGAGATGGCTACAGATGGACAGTTAAGTAAAATAATATTTACAGATATAAGAGAAGCACTTTTAGGAGGGAAATGGTAAATGGTTCATATTAGTCCTTATCAACACCTCAGCATCACGCTCACCTGATGGACCTTCAGGCACGTCCTGACACTCTCTACCTCAGCACTAAACCCTCGCTATTGACGTTGTTGCTTTATCTTTCCATCCCGGTGAAGCCCATACACAGGGACACCAGCACAACAACCTGTCCAAAACCCCTGAGAGAACCTAACTGCATTTCTAACTTCATTGAGGTGCCTTTATTTGCTGTTTCCTCACGCTCGTTGTTTCCTTGAGCAGCCCCATGGGATGGCTTTACTACACGGCCAGGTTTTCAATTTAGGGTGTTAGTAGTTTTGACCCAATTCAGTATAAATTGGGTGGTTTTTTTTTTCCCAAAGAAGGTGGGGCCTGATTTCATTCCAGCTGGCAAAATTTTTCTGGGATTTAGAGGTTTTAAATCAGTCCCCAAACCTTCAGTTCTTAAACTGCTGTACAATGATTTATGTCTCTTCCCCCAAACTTTCCTCTTTGTTTTGGGAACCCTGTCAGAGATATACAGTAGCTTTCTCCTCTCAGAGAGCAGGGGAAACTGGTTTCATCGTCCCATATTAAACTCCCCGTTTTGTACATCCCTCTGCCTGGGAGAATGATCGCGAAGGCGATGTCCAGGAGCCCTGGAGGAGAGACCCTGCCTTCTTGTCTTCACACCGCGAAGTCCCGTGCTCCCCCGGCAGCTCAAAACAAAGAAAGGGGAGGACAAGGAAGGTCAGCTCCTGCCGTGCACTTGTTCAAATTATTTTTAGAAGACACATGTTTTGTCCTCTCTCACAGTGGAGACAATATCCTCAGCAATCCCACGTGGACCCCACACACCCCACGCTTGCTGACCTCCAGCACAGGAGCTGGAAGAGTCTCTTCTCCGCTGGTGTCCGCCAGGATACCTGCCCAGGGATGCTCTGGCCCGTGGCAAACTGAAGGGGAAGAGGAGGAGGTGGCCAGGCATCCTCCCCAGCCTAGCTGTGCGCACCCGAACCCCAGTCGGGAGAGGGTTTTTACCTGATTTTGTTTGTTTTATCCCAGGAGTAAAAATAGTTGGGTTTTGTTCTTTTGGGTGGGTACAACTAATTTTTAATGGCAACTTGCCCTTTCAAAAGGCGCACTCCAGGCTATTTCAAGAAGTAAAAACAGTTCTTTGCCAAAATCAAGGGCTAATCCTTTATCTGAAGTTATTAAAATACTATCATTAGTTCACACAGAAAAACAATGCTTCCTGCCAGAACCAGAGTTATCTTCTCTTATCATGAAGTCAAGAAGCAATAAATATAACAGCACACCAAAAAATGGTTGTTCTAATGAGTAAAAATAACTCTGTCAGAATAGGTACATGTAGCAGATACTTATCCAAAAATACAGAGCTGAGTATAACAGTCCAGTGGTTTCTAAACGAATGTGTGCTCTGGCATTTGCAGCTGGAATTCCAGGATGGAATACCAGGGTGCTGCCGGACTCTGGTCCCGCGGGGGGGCCATGGGCTGCAGGGTCAGGCCACAGGGCCTTGAGGTGGGGTGGGCACCAGCCCAAGCCCCCGGTACCACCCCCTCGCAGGGCAGTTTTCCAGGTGGATCGGGGATGCCACACCAATGTCATCACCCGCCACAGCCCCGCGGTCACCCTGTGCCGTGATGGACACCACGGAGGAGCAGCCACCGGGACCTCACCTGGACCTGCAGGTGGTGAGGCACTGGCAGATGCATTCTACAGTCACCAAACAAAACTGGGGGGTCCACAGCCACGTCCCAGGGAGCACCACTGTTGCTGGAGAGTCCACAAACCTGCCTGGAGTGGGGGAACAAGGCAAGAAGAGGTAGCGGTAGGGACACGGGAACCTGCCAGGATGCCTTTCAGCAGCCAACGGCAATGGGGACAGTCAATGCCACCCCCATCACCTGCAAAAGGAGAGCCCAAACCTCACCAGCCGCCCGGTGCCCCCCTTGCCTGTGTTTTGGCTGCAGCTCCTTCCCAAGAAGCTGAGCCCAGCCCACCAGGTACCACCAGCTGCAGAGAAGGCCATCAGCAGACGCAGCAGAGCCAGCAGGAGGAAGCCCCATCACCCCTCGCAGCCCCGGGGCAGGGGAGCCTCTGCTGCCTCGCACAACACCTTTGACTTTTTCTTTGGAGAAAGCCTTGCAGGGCAGCCCAAAGCAGGGAGAGGGACAGTTTTGCCCCTTCCTACATGGTAATGTGCAGGTGGTTTTTTTTGTTGGTTTTTTTTGTTTGTTTTTTACACTCAATAAGTGTTCAGCATGGTCAGGCTGTTCTGCCGGGGCAGTCCTATAGCAGCATTTGGTGGCTGCAAACCATACGAAGGCATCTTTGGCTTTGTCCTCAAAGATGTATAAGATGCTGGGGAAAAAAGAATAAAAACAGGTAGTTTGAAAATGCATAGTTGATGTAATCTCCTGAAAGTTTTTTAATCACAAGGGAAAAAAAAATATTAAAAGACCGGTCAAGATTCATTAGCAATTTCCATGCTTCATTTAAGGATGTCCACATGGAAATATATTTTTTATAGACTAAATCATTGTGATTTTCTCTAAAAGCAGAGCCCCCCAGTCTCCACAAAGAGCTGGTTTAAAGGTCTGTCACTAAGCAACCAAAATTCAGTGCACTTGAGCGCACATTTGCTTGTCGTCACCCGTTACAGCCCCCTGCATAAGCAGGGCCAGCCTCCCCTTGGGTTCTAACCAGCAGATAAGCCATGTCAGAGGAAGCCCCTCAGCTCCTCCTGCACGGGGACACCACCGTGGTGCCAGCACCGGGACCACCATGGCCCCGGGACCACCATGGGTTTGCTTTTTTTTATAAGAGGCAGAAAATAAACTGCCATATATTTGAATATATTTCAAGAGCAGATGAAAAGGCCAGTTTACCACTCTTCTACTGAAACGCTGCGGGTTTTGGAGGGGACAGAGAGGGAAAGTCAACACTGGGATGGGGACAGGGTGTGAGAGAGGGGCTCAACAGGAGTGACATCTAGAAACACCCCCAGAGCACAGCTACACACCAGCTCCGCTCCCCAGCAGCACCGCGAGCAGCACGGGCACTGTCTGACATGGAGTTCAAGGGTCCAGTGATGGGATCTTCTCCGGTGCTTCTGCAGCGACGGGAGAGCTGCCCGAGGAGCTGTGTCACCCAGCACCAACCGTACAAGGCAGGACCCCTCGTGCCCACCCTCTCAGCCCCGCTCAGGGTGGGCACCAGTACTCACACGCGGGGGGGCTGGGGAACCACCCAGTCACCCCAAATCACTAGTCCATCCCTACATTCATCCAGAACCAGCCTCTGGTTTCAGCCGCCCTCAGCGGCGTTGAAATCTGGGGGCATGAGGCCAGCGGGAGGGAGGACAGAGTCGGAGCAGTGACCGCGGGGGGACACGGAGCTGGGGAAGCAGCCGCACCAAAACCCTGGACTTTGGGGTCACAGAGCTCAGCGACACAACACAAAAATGCAGTGAACCCTTCCCTCCTGGGCCACAGAACCCTGTCCAGGCTGTCCTCAGCCGCTCTGGCCCTGGCAGCAGCCTCGGCAGCACGGTCAGAGCCCCCGGGGGCTGCGGCGTCCCGGGCCGGGCAGGGTCAGAGCAGGGGAAGGCAGGGGGCTGGAAAGCAGCAGAGAACAGAGGCAGGTCCCAGGCTGCCCACCCACCCGGCTTTTTCATCTCATCTGCTGCTTTGAGATACGGAATAGACAAGAAATGGATCTGAAAATGATCTTCCAGAGGAATTTGTTCAGGCAGATTTGCTCAGCGCCGTGCTCTTTTATCAAAACCAGCTGCCAAACTGAGCTATTTTGGTGACGAGCAACGTCCTCACTGAACTCAGGCTCACTCAGGAAACAGTCTGCTGTGAGCCAGCCCCCTCCCTCTCATCACCTGGAATAAAGTCACCGCTCTATCCCATGTCCTGCTCTCCCTCCGGGCTCACTCTGCCCCACAGCATCATCCTTTTCCGCTGCAGCACCCTCTGCTCCCTCCTGCCCGGACACCAGCCCAGCCCTTGGCCTCCCCGAGCTGTGCCAAGGCCAGTAGCATTGCCAGCCCCGTGCCGGGGCACAGCTGCTGCCAGGGCCAGGGGGGCACAGCCTGGGCACGGTCCCCCCCCTTCCTGGCCAGCCCTGACACCAGCCCTGGGGTGGCCCAACCGTGGAAGAGAGGATGCTCTGACATTTGCTCCTGCCGCAAACCCAGGATTTCACAATTCCACCTTCCAGTACATCACACAGGCAGCAGCACTGGCCAGCTGGCAACCTATAGCCCCTTCCTGACCAGCTGGCAACCTATAGCCCGTCCATAGCCTGACGGGCACAGCAGGGCTGACCGGGGCGGCCGCTCCAGAGAGCGGAGCTTCAGCATCAGCTCCATCACCTGGGGAGCTGCCGGTGCTGCCCATACCTGGCTCCTCACGGGGAGGAGGAGGAGGAGGAGAGGGGTCTGGGCTCCCACAGCTCACCAGATCCTCTTTCCTGCTCAGAAAAATGCCTACATAAAGCATCCCAGATCAAACCCCTTCTGGAGGCAGGCAGGCTGGGCAGGGAAGCTTTAGATCGGTCT
This sequence comes from Xenus cinereus, assembly GCA_025774025.1. Classification (NCBI taxonomy): domain Eukaryota; kingdom Metazoa; phylum Chordata; class Aves; order Charadriiformes; family Scolopacidae; genus Xenus; species Xenus cinereus. The sequence goes on from JAOXJK010000003.1 coordinate 15,438,979, forward strand.
ATTCTCTCCCTCAGAGCGGCAGCACCAGCGAGGGGGATAATGAATCTCCGAGAAGGAAATTGGGAGAAAGTCTGTGACTGAGGGGAAACAAAGGAGAGCAAATACATCTCTGTGAGCAGTGGAACTAATGGTTCCCTTCAGTTTTGTCTCTTGGTGATGAAGCCTTGCAAAATCATTCTTAAATTTTCTGCTCTCTCCCCAGGGGCGTTATCCATCTCTTTTTCCCCGCTTACAAACTCTTACCACACAGCATTTTGAGGCACCCAATGTGCCAGCTGCCACCTTGAACTGCAGAAAGGTTCAGCCGTTATTGGCAGCAAACTCACGAATGCCCAGCTCTGTCCCCAGCTGCCCCATCCTTCTAATTTGGGAAAATGGGCAGAGGAGGAGGCTCTCAGGGCCCCGGGGCACAGGAGGAGGATGAAGCCGGGGCCCCGGGGCACAGGAGGAGGATGAAGCCGGGGCACAGGAGGAGGATGCTGCCGGGGATGAAGCCGGGGCACAGGAGGAGGATGAAGCCGGGGCACAGGAGGAGGATGCTGCCGGGGCAGAGGATGCTCCCGGGCGGTACCGCACTAGATGGTGCTGTCGGTCCGGGAAGAGCCGGCGCCCGCACTCGCTGCTGGAAGACAGGAGCACCCTCATCTTCCTTCGCCGAGGTGTTTGCTAAGGATAAGCTAAATATATCTATTTTGCTTTTTGCTGGTAGCTCTCCGGAGCTATTTGTTTCTCTACAGCGCAATCTCCATGCCATGAAATTTTCACGAAAAAAGTAACTAAGAGCATAAATTTGCCCTCTGCTTCAGAGAATGATATTGAAACCCTCCTTGTTTTAAAAGTTTTGCAGTTCTCACCCATAAATGCACCCGGGCTGTCTCCCCTGGAGCCACCCTCCGCAGAGGTTGCAGTAACCCTTGCGGTGTCGCCCAGGGACGCAGGGACAGAGAAGTGACAGCCTGAGGATGAGAAGCCCTCCTGACCTCTGGGGACCTTGAGTCCTCATGTCTATTTCGAAAAACTCCATGAAAGATTTGAAAGCGTGGCTTCTTTCTGAACCAAAACAAGCCCTCTAGATTCCAGAAAATCCTGTCAGTCAAATAGTCAGGCTCTTCACTTTGTGTTGTTATGTAAAGTACAAAATACTGTACTTTGAAGGTGAAAATTATTTCCAAATCAGAGCTTGAAATATTTTGATAGCATCAAAATCCCCCATGCCCAGCTCCTACAGTCTCCCATACTGTATTGATCCAAAACAAAATTCTAGTTAAATAATTCCAGCTTGATAAAATATTTAAAGCTGGTATATCTATTACCAACATCTATTTTTTAATTCAAAGCTCCCAGGAGCACATCCATTCTCCAGTCACTTTTATGAAATATTCCTTTCACCTATTTTGATGAGTCGATACAAAACCTTTTAAAAAATAAAGACTATTTCATAAAAGTTGTACACGGAAGAAAGTTTAAACTCAGTCCTTACTCTGCACACACCCGAAGAGATTTTCTAGAGCTCCTGCACCAACCACCATTGCGTTTAAACCATCCAAAACAAAGCCAGGAGTGCTGACATCTGGTTATTTCCCCCCACCTCCCTATTTTCTACAGCAAGCAGAAAACACCCAATCATTAGTTTTAGGAGAGATATAACACTGTGGTGGGCATCAGTTTGTAACGTGTCATGGTTCATTAATGACAGTTTAAAGAAAGAAGAGATGAAGCCCCGTCCATGCAATGGTCACAGGGAAGGTGAAACACGCTCCCAACCCTGGGGACCAACGGCCCTGAGGAAGCCCGAGAACTTCCCTGGAAGGGACAGTGATGCAGCCCAGCTCTGAAAGGTGAAAGCCATCTCCACTTCTGTCACCCCTGGTCCAGATTTGGTAGCTCAGCGGCTCTGGAAGCCATGCCAACAATGTAGATTGACCAAAAAAAGCAGCATTTGGCCCCAAGTCCCTCCAATATTTGTTTTTACTATAAAAGGCGAGTTGGACTGTAGATGACACATGGGTTAGCTGATCCAGTTACACAAGTAACTGGGAAAGCAGAGTGTTATGTTTGCAAATGCTCTTTTCTGCTTTTGACAGTTCAAATTCTTTTTAAACTTCACCTCAGGCTACGCGAGCGGTGCTGTCTCCAGACCTGCAGCTGCGCTATTTTAAGCGCTAATAAGCGCGGTCTCCCTACCAGGCACTGCTCATCCCAGAGCATCTCCATCCAACGGCCGCCTTGAAGAGCTCGCCAGTAAACCCAGCTCTGGATCTTCTGCACAGTCAAAAATATTATCCTTCCCAAAGGAAAGAAGCCACATTTGTGGCTTCCAGGTTTGGAAAGGAAACCTGGTGGGGTCTGAGTGAGGATCTCGTGCTGTGCACACCACTGACCTCGGCAGCCCAGGAGGGCCACTTTCTCCTCCTCCTCTCCTGGATTTCCCGGGATAAACACTTTGCCATCATAAGCTTCTGCTCCCCAATGACAACGGGGCTGCCGGCAGCGCTGGAGAGCAAAGCGGGACCCGGGGCAGAGGTCCCAGCTCCGCTCCCAGCAGGTGCAAGGCTCGGAGCCCCGGAGGGTGACTCTTACTATTTTCATTTTACAGCCATTTTACAAAGATCACCAAGTGTTAAAAAAAAAATACAGCCTCAAAAAGCAATAACAGTAAAAGAAGGATGGCTGAGAGTTTAATCCAAAGCAGCACAGGGCAACCTGGGAGCTTTGCCTCAGCTCCAGCTACTTTATGAACTGGAGACTGGAGCCAAACCACAAAGTGTGTTAACATGGGTTCCCAGACCAGAAACCTGGAGCTGCCCAGAGCTGCCTGGGTTGTCTTGAGACCATCTCTAACAGCAGGGAGAGTAACAAATATCCCGGTTGTAATACAAGAAATGGGAGGATGGGGTGGAAGCCCATGGAGCAGAGGAGATTCACGGTCAGGAGACACGCAGCCCTGGCCCAGAGCTCTCCTCAGCCTCTCCACAAGCTCCAGCAGTCCTTGGAGATGTGACCTCTCCATCGCACACCTGAGCAGCCCCTCTAAAACCCTCACCAGTTCCTGAAGGGACACCGTCACCTCCTGCTCCTCCTCTGCTTGCCAGTATATCTACCACAAAAAAAAAGAAGGATTTTCTGCCCATGTGAGCCCCACCTGAGATTTAACATTTGTTGTTAGCCTTTGCACTGCAGGTGGATGAGGCTCAGCAGCCACCCTCATCCTTCGCAGGTGGAGCAGACCTCGGTCCCTTGTCCAAAGCAGGAGTTGTATCTGTTGTCAAAGAAAAAATAACTTCAGTCTGTGGTGGGAAAGCCTCAGAAGCACAATTTCACACGGGGTTTCATACCCCGCTTCACTTTGTACCATTTCACCTCACTCAGCATCACGAGGGGGCTCCGAGGCAGCCATAGGAGGGTCGTCCAGCCCCACCAGCCAAACCCCTCACGGGGAGGGCTGTCACCTCCCCCATCCTCTCTGCTGGACACGTTCCTCCCAACACCCAGCTCCTCTGGAGCACGCTGTGTTCTGCCTCGCTCATAACAGATGTGCAAACAGACAAAGTGATCCCTCTCTCTGTGCATCAGGCCTCAAAGTGTTCCCACAACATCTTTGGGAAAAAAAATTTTGCTGAAAACGTGAAAATGAGATTTTTTGATTGCTCTGCTTAGGTGGAAAAAGGGCATTTGCAACTAAGACCATGGCAAAACAGACATGAGCACACAAAATATTCACATGTGCATTTATATTTGTCTGGGGGAAAAAAAAAACTGTTGGAAAATGTTGCCCTTCTGCTTATAACCACTGTGTCCCGAGAATGAATAATTCTGGATTTTTCCAAGAAAGGGCTCCAAATCAACAATAATAGCAGGGCTTCAGGCTACTTCTTATCACCAAGGGACAGGGTTGGTTGATCTTGCCACTTACTCCCCCTGTCACTCCATGGGGAAGGGCAGATCAGCCGTGGGTGTCACCCCGCACATCCCAGGGCTTCTCGGCTCTCCACCTCCACTGCCCAGAGGAATCGTCTCATCCCAGCTCACCGAGGTGGCCTTCCCCAGAGCAGGGTCTCCACAGGGAGATGTAGCATCCCCCCGGGTGAACCTGGCTCAGGGTTGGAGCTGCCTTTGCAGGGTCTCCACCACAGTCCTTTGGAGGCTCCGGGATGCTTTGCTGGTTTTCTCCAGGGCTGTGCAACTTCCCCCTCCAAATCTAAGTAGTAGGGCTTCAGCGATGGGAGATGTCAGTCTTTAAAGTGATAAAGCTTTCTCACCAAATTCTTTTCCTTATTATCAAAACAAGGGAAAGAATAACATTTATTCAATCACATGGCTGTTAAAGTATCTATTTTTCTGGCCTCTGGCACAGCTTCCCTAAAGACAGCATTTTCTTCATGAAATACCAGCGAGTCTTGGGCATGACTTTAGAGAGCACAGAAATAGTGTGTGGAAGGAGAAAAGCAGTATTGCTTTCTTCCACATATGGATACCAGTTCCAATGAGGGATTTGCACACACAAATACAACCCCTTTTGATTCTGACACAGCTGGGATCTCTTTAGCCCCTCTTCCATCTTTCTTCCATCTATCATACCACTGTCGATTCATTTCCTTGTACTCTCTATTTCTGGCCATCTTTTGCCTCCTCTTCAGCGGGGCTTAATCAGTTTCTCTCCTTCAAGCCCCACAAGCACCCCGAGATGTGCAGCCCAAGAACAAGGTGGACACCTCTCCACCTCCCACCTGGCCACATCCAGGTGTCGCAGCTCCTCTTGGACATCCCCACCATGAAAGCAATGGCAAACCTCCCATTTGTCCCAGAAGGGCCAAGCTCTTTGCAGAAAGTTTAAATTAGTGCCCAAAGACTGTCCAGCTACAGCTCAGCAACTGCCATGCCGTGGTTTGGACAAGGGCACACTGTCACAACTCCTCATGATTTATATTGTGTAGTCAGGGGAAGTCTATGAATATTAATTCATTTAGTTCTGCTCTCATAAATAGCCCTGGACAGCCAACACCCATAAAAATACAAATAGCCCAGTGTTAACTCCTGGAAAACTCCAGCACCAAGCTGGAGCAGGCTCACAGGTCTCCAGCCACCCCGGCTGGGGCTTCTGCCTGCAAACAGCTCTGACCACAGCAGATGGACCCACACCTCACAGATGTGGCTCTTGCATACTTATGGGCAAAGAAAAACCTATTAGTTTTTCCAGCCTTCCCCATTTTGTCTTGCAGCTAAAATGTTGCTTTTAGCAGGGCACATCCTGCTGTGTAGAGCTGCTGCCCATGCTGGAGAGCCAGGAAAGCAAGGGTAGGACTCTATGCTCTGAAAGGTCCCTTCCAACCTGGACAAATCTATTAGAAAAAAGCCTCCCAGACATCCACCTATGGATGTGGACAGTCTGAGCTGAAATCCCAGAGAGCTGTCTGTAAGACAAAGGCAATGGAACAAAATAGTGTTTCTTCTATTTCTCCCTTTTATCCTGAGCACAGCAATCAGTAATTTCATGCACTGAAGAACTGTTTATCTCAAATGGAATTTCCCTTCTCCATTTAAACACCTCTGATATATACCTTCCCTGTTTCAGCTCCTCTTAGACACTGATGGATCACCTGGTTCCTACAGCACGTTACAAATGGCGGTGGGTGCCCTGCTTACAATAAAACACCACGGAGTAGGTATAAGGTACTGGCCACGCTCCAGTGGACGTGAGAGCATCCGCATTCCTACAGAGTTACAATGCTTCCTCCAAAAATCAGATTTATATCCACATCCAAGCTAAATAAATCACGTACCATGGTCCCTAGAACAACTCAGTTATCAGACTTGGTGTGAATAACGAAACGTCATAATATTTGTCCAAGACACGTGGTTTATTTTGCTTTCAATAACTAAGGTCTAGCAGAAAAAAAATGAAATAAAATATGGAGGTGATGTTTCCTCTCAGTGTTATTCGATGTCTGCTGGTGGAAATGGAGCTTGCACGGCCAGGGGCTGGGGGGCAGAAGGTACCTGCCCCTGCCCTGCCAGCCCCACCGACCGGCCTCGGCGCCAGCAGGATTCGGGCAAAATCCCCCATCATTGTTTCAACTGCAAGACCCTGGGCAGGCTGCTAGGACATGCCCCACACTTAGACTGATGGATGAAATGGCAAACTCAGAAAAAAATACCTGTAATTCTGTCATTTATCAAGGGCAAAAAAATTAGAACAAAGCTGTCATGAAGTTCCAGCAATAACCACCAAGTTTTCATTTCCGCTCTGAAGCCCGTCTTCCCAGGCTGTAAATCAGACTCAAAATCATGAACTACATATTGAAGCCCTGAAAACCCCGTCTCTCAGCGGGATAAGGTCTGTGCCTGCGTCTCTTCCCGCTGATTCCTCGCCTTCGCAGCACGGCAAGAGATGCTCAGGTTTAAGATGCGAGTGGCAACAGCAACGTAAACCCCATGGGAACGACTCTGCGAGACCTGCACCCGCAGCGGCCAGTAACGGGCAAGGAGTCGCCAGAACGGTCTCCTGCTCCTCGTGGCAATATGTGTCCCTGCGGCAGAGCCGGTGGCAGGGCCCCTGGGGAGCAGGGCACGGGCTGGAGGCGCGTGTTGGGATCCGGACCGATGAAAACCCGACAGAGGCATCGCCCTGCTAAAGCCCGGGGGGAACAGCAAAGCGGCTGGGACCTGAGCACAATCAAACAGCAATCTGGTCCTCACAGCCTGATCTCTCACGGAATATAAAGTCTTTTTCATGTTTAACAATGACTTTAAGGATTGAGAGATCACTCTGGCTTTGCAGAACTGGGCTACGGATTTTATACACGCTTTATCTGATGGTATTTTTCCAATTGCGCATTGCCACGTGCGGTGCTGCAGATGAAACACCCAGAGGAGAGGGAGATGGGAAACTCTCTTTTCACATTACTATATTTGCCAGTCTCTTCATCCCTGCTTTTTCGCAGCTGTCAGCACACGGAGCTGGGGTACTGGGTGCTCACAGCCTTGTCATCCTCTCTGCTGGCTTGAAGTCCCCTCACTGCCCCCTCAGGGCTTACGCTACCTGCAGGGTCCCCCGAGCCCTGCCAGCCAGCCCACCAGTGCCACAGGAACACCTCCTGGCCATCCACCTTAGCTTTAAAATTACTATTTTGGGTGGGAAATGGTCAGCAGTTACACTGGAGCCTGCGTCCGCCCCAGTATTTAGCTTTCAGACAGCCAGTGCCAGACAGAGGAGAACCACAATAGGTCAGAACAAGAACAGGACAGGGAATGGCAGCTGAAACCTTTCACGTGCAAAGCTCCCAGGGCTAGAAATAGGCATCTATATTCTGCACTGGGTTATTAAGAGACTAACCCCCCCTTCCAGGGCTTGAAAGCGGCATTAGGAGCCTCCTGGACGTGCCACAGCCCAGCAATATCGATCAACACTGCAAAAATCCCTCTGCACATCTTTGCCATGACATCATCCAACGAGCAGCATCTCTTCTAATTTATGAGTGGTAACAGGCATTGCTTTCTGCACTTCAGCTCCGGCTGCCTCGCACAAACACTTCATGGAGTGTTTTATTCAGACAAAGCCCAACTTGGCCTCGTTCCTTCCAGAGAAGGGCTGGGTTTCCGAGCCCCACTCTTTAAACCGTGTCCCCTCTCTGCTGCGCTGGAGTGTACAACAAGAGAGCACTCTAAAGAATCCCGGGTGGGAAAGGGGAAAAAACATCAGCCGTTCCTTGTGAGGGAGCAAAGGGTTTTCCAGCTGCTGGAGCAGCCCCCTCATGACCAGGTCAGACCTCCAGCAATCCCAATTCACATGCCACGTGAATTTTCCCCTGATCTCCCTTGGACCTCAAAGAAGGCAAAAACACCCACCCTCCTTCCTCACAAAACTGTTCTGTGATGTCAAAAAATGCCACCTGGAGGAAGAGAGTGGAGTCCTAAAGCCATCAGTAAGACCTTCCTCCTAACAGCAGCAGTTTGCTGCCCCCAGGAGATGTGCCAGACGTTCTCCCAGCCTCCTCCATCCAGCCCAGGACAGTCAGCATGGTCCTTCTGCTGCAGCGTGGCACATCCTCATGAAGGAGAAGAACCAAACATGTCATTAGGGTCTGTCCTTAAACCACAACTGGGGCTCCTCCACACCATGGCAGCACGAGAAAGGACCCCGGGGCCACCCAGGACAGGAGCCAGCCACCACAGCCAGCCTCCCCTGTCCCACCAGGGCTGAGAAGCCAAGCGGTATCAACCTCAGCTCTCCTATGGACACGTCTGATCTCTCCTCCCACTTCAACAGACGGAGCTGGAAACCTGAATTTGACTTGGCCCTGCTGTCCCCGAGCCAGCCAGCCCCGGCCGCCCCGGAGGGAGTTGGCGGTTTTCACCCCTGCAGCTCTGGTTGAGGGCTGCGTCATTTTGGCAGTGGGTGCTGTGCAGCAGAGCTAAACATCGCAGGGAAGAAAAATTAGCCATTTCTAAAAATATAGCGATAAAGTAGTAGGGCATGGCACACCTTCGTCTGCTCCCAGCCCTCGCCTCTGCCAGGGCAGCCCCTCGGGAGCAGCAGCGGCCGCATCCCACCACCCGGCTCCCAGTGGGACCACCGGGCAGCAGGGAGAGATGCCCAACGGGGAGGGTGCTGGCCCCTACCCACCCCGGACAGACTGAGGCCAGGAGAGCAGAACTTCTTACTTTCTTCTTGCTTAAACCCCTATTTGGGGTCATTTTCTTGCCAGGAAGAGAGTTTTAACCGCCTGGTTTCCCATGGCTGCATGCGAAACTCCCCGGGTGCCTGGCCGTGATCCGCCGTACGCCGGCACTGCCACCCCCTTCCCCCCATCCCACAGTCCTCTCTCTTTGCTGACAGGGAAAACATTATGCTCCTGTTGCATGGTTTTGATTACAGGGAAAAAAACCAAAACTAATAACACCAGGATAAATAATAGCCAAAGGCAAAATTCGACCCTAGTTCTATTCAGCAGCTCACCAACTAGTTAAAATCTGATTATCAGACTACCCAATTGGTTATGTCACAAGCGATAAATCAAGAAAAGACTCTCGCTTGATAAGGAAAAGCCAAGCGAGACTATTTTAAAATGAAAATCCAAAGGAATTTAGAGTGCTGGTGTGAGAGAAAAGAGACAAGATTAAGAGGAGATATAAACACAAGCTGAAAGGGGCCACTCCAAAACCGTCCTCCTGTGCCTTCAGCGGAGGAGGGATGACATTCCATCAGTTACTTGACATGGCTTTTTCTCAGAGCAGGCTGGCACCATCCACTGGCTCGGTGGGGGCTGGCGAGACCCCTCTGCTGGAGACCCCCAGCCCTGGGTGACACCACCGGGCCACCAGCCGTGTCCCCGAGATTGGCAGGGTGCAGCCAGGCAGCACTTGGGCTTTGGGCATCCCCTCAGCAGCACTTTGGGCATCCCACACAGCATCCCCTGGCCCGGGGCTGTTGGTGGCCCACAACAAGTTCAAAGTCCCTGCAGGAGCGTGGCTGCTCCCCTGGGACATCCCAGCTACTCCAGCACCTGATTTTTCCCCCCCAGTCTGATAGAGAACCCAGTCATTTGTTCAACATCTTAGGCGAGCATTGCCCACAGCCATGGGCACGTGATTGAGAGGGGATCAAGAAATAGCTTGCAGTTACTTACAGGCTCAATTAGCGCCCGACGAGCTGCGTAACAAGCAATGCAGCTGCAGATGTTCTGTGTGATACCCAGTGCACTGGTATCATTAAGCACAACGTGAAAAGCAGAAATTCTTCAGTACCTGGGGTGTCTTAATGTGACAGCTCCCCTCAGGTCTCCCCCCAGCACCCATCTCTGGGACTCCCAGGTGCCGGGGCAGCCCCGTCTCCCTCAGCCATCGGGGATGGCCACATCCCACCCGCACCAGCCCAGACCCAACGGCTCTGACCACGGCTGGTGTACCCTCAGCATCTGGGCATCCCAGAGATTACCATAAAATCATAGAATTGTCTGGGTTGGAAGGGACCTTTAAGATCATTGAGTCCAACCATCAACCGAACCCTGATAAAAGCCATCACTAACCCATGTCCCTCAGCACTATGGCAACCCAGCTTTTAAATACCTCCAGGGGTGGTGCCTCAGCCACTGCCCTGGGCAGCCCATTCCAAGGCTTAATTATGAGCAAAAATAACCCAGGTACGAGCACAAAGCAGCTCCTAACTCAAATTAAAGACAAAAGGAAGAGTTGTTGATTGTAGGCCAGAGGATGAGATGCAGCTTTACATATTTGTGTCACAGCAGAGGTCTCTCCCCCTACTCTGCCTTGAGGGGCTCCACTGCAAATAGAGGATTTCCACCAGGACAGAGCAGCTTCTGCTCCGTGTGACCCTGAACTCACCCTCTCCCACCCGCAGCAGCATCCCCTGCCTGCCCCGAGCGCCCGCTCTCCGGCCCGGCCGAGCATCCCCAGCCCAGGGCATCCTGCCGGGAGGGAGGTCTCGGGCTCCTATCCCAGACCAGAATGCAAAAAGATTAGGTGGTTGTGTGTCCACAGGGGCATGAATTTGATATTCATAGACTTTCTCTCTCTTTTAAAGGGCAAAACACTTTGAATTGAAACAAACTAAGACCACGACTTGAATGATAAATGGATGTTTTTCTGTACTTCCTCAGTGAAATCTAATTGTAATTGATATTAAACATGACAGAGCTTCTACTAAAACTTTTATTTGCCAGCCACCTATTTCAGCTGCCTCTGAAATGGTAATGCCATTACATCCCTACCCTCTGCATCCTCTGTACTCGTTAGCACTTGAGGACTGAAGAGCAAGGACCAGCTTCAACACAAGAGGCCCCGTGCCACTCGCAGGCAGGCACTGGTCTCCTGGGCCTTTTCATCCAAGGGCTCTGACACTAATAGCTCCAGCAAGATTGGATTCCTCTTTCGCACTAACAGGAGGAGATCCAGGCAGGAAAAGGGCAAGGAGAGCTCTGGCCTGAGGAACCGGTGAGAGAGGGAAGAAGCCAGGAGCAGAGAGGGGGAATTCGAGGCAGATGGAGAAGACCCATCCCATTCCCTTGGAAGTACTCATTATCCCCTCAAATGTTCTCAAACTGACCAGCAAAAGTGTGCATTAAACGCTGTTCTTACCTGGGGCTTTTCCTCCTCCTGCGCGTTTTGATCCAGCTTGTTTATGTTAATAATAAATGATTTCTGTACATGAAGCTCAAGGTGCTGCACAGCGCAAACCTCACATGGCACAAAGTCCCTGCCCACATTCATCTTGATGCTCTTTCAAGTCAGCAAAGGAAGATGAGGAGACGGTCAGGTGTTTGCAGACCCATTGGCCAGGCTTGCAGACTTGTACCCAACACAAGAGAAACAGCCCCAGCGCTCCCGAGCCTGCACACACAGAGACCCGACCTCAGCTCCTGACCTGCAGCATCCCAGGGGGAACGGGCACGAGGATCCAAAGCCAGGGTCACACAGCACCCCCACTCGCAGGCTCCCGTTCCCAGGGAGAAGTAACACTGGGGAACGGATCCTTAAAACCCAGCTTTAACCTGCAACCGTCAGTGGAGCTGAGAAGATGCTCGTGGGAAGGAGACATGAAAGGTAGTTTTGTTTTGCTTTTATAAACAAGGATGAAAGGCGAGCTCTGCTCCAAGCACTGACGGCAGAGCCGATCCCTCACTCCCATCTGGCAGCACCTTCCACTCGCTTGAAACACTCAGTCATTCGCTTTCCTTGTTGCACACACTAAACTGAGCTGAAGGATTAAAATCCCCTGAGGTCAGGACTTATGTACTGAGTCACTCCTCCTGCTTTAACCTAAGACTCAATTTACCAGCATCGCTTTGTACCCAGCTCTCCTCCCTCCCACAGCACACCGCACGCTCTCAGAGGACTCCATACCAAAAGCTCCCAATTTCTTCTCTTTCTTTACTGTTCCTTCACTGCAATTCTGGTCTATTTATTTTCATAGGAGCTTTGATTTCTGAGTGCTTTATTTCTGCTTTATTCTTCTCTGCTCAAAAAAAATATATTTTACTTGCTGGGACCAAGCAGCAGGATATTCATCTGACCTCTAGAAGTCTTCTCAATTCATAGCACCAGTCCTGCCAGCCCACAGCCAGCCCGCGTTCTTAAATAATCTGTTTATAGAAAAAATATACTCTCCTCAAGACTCTGCGTAGGGCTGGTCAGGGGGGAAAATGGTAATGTTGGGTTCTGCAGAATGTTGTCATAAGGTTTCCTGACAGATGTTCTCAAAATGAAAGATTTTAATTTCAGTGCAGCTGGGATTCAACTCCCATAGGGACCCCCGGGCACCCGGCTCTGACACCCAGGACAGGCAGAGGAGGAGCGAAGGGAGCAGCCCCCCAGCTCGGGGGCAAAGCAAGCACACCATGGGTTTGGAGAAGGTCTGTCCAGCAGAAAAGTGACCTGAGCAGCACTGAGCAGGCTGCCGAGCCGGTCCTGCTCCTGCCTCATCCCTCTGCTCTGTCTGTAACTCTTCCCATTTCCCTGGGAGAAAAAGAACCTTCAGAGACCTGACACATGGGGAGGGTGGAAAGAGAACCCCAAGCTGAACAGCAGCGGTGGAGTCTCCTCCATGTCCTGAGCGATGCCTGACAGCTTGGGAAGGTTTGGGGATGAGGAGGACCAAGCCCTGCTTCTCTGGTAAGCTCCAGACCGAAATGCAGAGCCAGCACCCTCCTCCTCTGTCAGTGCTGCGGCACGAAGCTTCGAGAGGAGCTGCTTGGTGAGTAGGAAAAAAAGCCTGGCAGCAGCAAAAAGCTGGACAAAAGAGGCTTCTCCATGCAGTGGCCACCAGCAATATCACATTTACAGGGCAGGAGCCATCCTCTAGTCAAAGGCACAGCCCAGATTCCTGCACCGGGGTGGGGAGCTGGGTGCAGCCTGTGAGCGTGCTGCGTGTGTGCTGCGTGTGTGCAGGAACACTCCATCTGCACAGCCTTTTCCAGGAGCCCAAACCCCCTTCCTGCACACTCAGAGCTGGACAGACGGACGGGCCGGGGGGGCTGCGCTCGGGGACCAGCTGAAGCTCAGGACTTGCCCACAGCCTGGTACCAGAAAACCCCCACAAGGAGAAGCCCCCAATTTGGAAGGGGGAATGCACTTGCTATACGAAAGATGGACTTTTTATTGAAAGGCACAATGACTTTATTGCTGTGCAGCTGGAGCGTGACTTGGTACCAGTCACTGCCAAGAAGTTAAAGGCTGACTCTCTCCACAGCCAGGCTGGGAGAGCGTCTCCACAAGACAAGCCATGGCCAGCAAATCCTTTCAGTGCATCTCTCATCATTGGGTAATTAAGCCCTGGAATGGGCTGCCCAGGGAAGGGGTTGAGGCACCATCCCTGGAGGGATTCAAGAGCTGGGTTGACACAGTGCTTAGAGACATGGGTTAGTGATGGGTTTTATCAGAGTTAGGTTGATGGTTGGACTCAATCTTAAAGGTCCCTTCCAACCCAGGCAATTCTATTATTCTGTCTGTATCTATCCCCAGGGGAGAATTAGTATTTGCTAAAACGCTATTGTTTCATCATCTATACTTAGCAATTAAACTCCTGGTTGCCGTTAGTTACTAACAAACTAATATTACTGTTAGTTCCTGTAGCCTCTGCACGCCAGAGCTTTCACATGGCGTCCCATTCACAGTGTTAAAGTACTCACAAATGGATTTATTTATAGCATCTACGGTGCAACAGAATATTCCTCCTCTCTCTCATGGCTACTTGAGACACGTACGGACTGCACATCAGCCGCTCGGCGGGTTCACATTTTCCTACTCCCACGCCTTGGACACCGAAGCCACATGCCCGGGGGGTGCAGGAGCAGGGACCAGCCCAGCCCAAAGACAGCAAGTGACTCACGCCGTCAGAAATCCCGGAGGAGAGGTGGGGAGGGCTCAGCAAAGCAGCAGCTGCACCCCACGGCCGCCCCGCCGTACCCCAACACGGCCCCAGGGCTCAGGGCAGCCGGCTGAGCCCCCCGGACTGCAGGGATGGCACATCTCCAAAGCCCCCCCTCCCCATGGAAAGCCTTCCGTGCGGGACAGAGGGACGAAGAGGCAGCAACCCCCCCGTGGGCACTCCTCCGTCGGGCAGGGGCCAGCGCTGCCGGCAGCAGCTGCGGCTCCTAAATTGGGCACTGGTCCCCGGCCAAGCGAGCGCTGCTGGTGTGTCTGACAGCGGGGGCTCACGCACACCGCCCCCGCTCACACCAGCTACCTGCTCCTTCAGCTCAGAGCGAGGGGGAAAACAGCTTATTTTGCAAAATAAAAAATCCAAAGAAAAAAGAAAAACTCTCAACATTCTATCCCAAAGCGCTCAGCCATCGCAGCAGCGATGCTACACCACTTTGTCAGCGAGGAACCCAGCCGTGACAGAGCTGCTCTGGCCTTAAAGCTGCTGCCCAAGCCTTTGGAGTTTTTACTCACCACACCAGCCCCTGCCAAAGAGCAGGAGCCAGTGCTGGCACCGTGGCAGGGGGTCGGTCACTGACCAGGCGTGGTCTGAAAGCCCCTCCAAAGGGCAGCTCGTCCTGAGCCAGGCTCTGGGCATCAGCTCCTGCTGGGTTTCAGTGCCGCAGCTTGTGGTGCTGGGCCAGTCCTGTGGGAGGGCAAGGGACCGTGGCCAGACCGAGCCACCCCTCTGGCGAGAGACCCAGGGACATGGAACTGGTGCTGCTGAAGGGTTTCCCCGTGTCCTTTCACTGGGAAGAGCACAGCCAGGAGAGAGTCTCCTGGAGCACACCACAGCCTACCCAGGCTTAAACCCACAACCCCACACTCAAAAACCTTGTCCCTTCACCATAGGTGCCCCCTTTACTTTTAGAAAGCCCCGTGGGTTTTACACGGTTACTTCCCAGCCCCAATTCTGCCCTTCCTCTCCCCACAGGGGGGGTCCAGGAGGTCCCCGACAAGCTGCAGGCATCACGGTTTTAGCCATGGATGTGTCACACCTCAGGGCATCACCACATCTGCTTTCACTAGAGCAGAAATCCCAAGGAAAAAAAAACAGTTCCCAGACTGGTTTTTTCTGGACTCAGACCTGAGTCCAGAAACAAAAACGCTC
This sequence comes from Xenus cinereus, assembly GCA_025774025.1. Classification (NCBI taxonomy): domain Eukaryota; kingdom Metazoa; phylum Chordata; class Aves; order Charadriiformes; family Scolopacidae; genus Xenus; species Xenus cinereus. The sequence continues at coordinate 15,454,025 of JAOXJK010000003.1, forward strand.
AGGAGCAGGAGGGAGGGGGGTCTGGCTCCCCAGAGCCCTCACCACCCCTAGTTCTGGGGAAAGACGAATACGGCGGAGAGACCCGCGGTGCCTCGGCCAGATGGAGCCACACGAGCCCGTTTTGCGCCGTGTGGTATCGGCTCAAAGGGCTGGAACAAACCCCTCGCGGCGCTGAAAGCTGCAGGCACCCGCCACGGGGGCTCGGTACAGACGGCAGGGATGCTGTGGGAAGGCAGCAGCCTTTTGCAGCTCACGTACCTCCCCCCACGCCAGCCCAGCCCCTCAGCTCTGTCGTGGCCATTTCCATGCCCAGCAGCTGTGCAGACACCCCCCGGGACACCGACCCCCCTCCTGAACTGGCCGCGCATCCCCCCCTGCCCCTGCTCAGGCCGCACGGAGGGGGTGCCTGTGGGAAGGAGGGGAAAAGCAGTCACACACCAGGGTGGGGGCTCATTTGGGTGCTCCCCCCTGCTCCTCTCCTCCAAAGGGACCCCCAGCCTCAGCTGGGAGCAGTGTTTCACCTCAACAGCAAACCCCCAAGCGGTTTCCAGCCAGAGGTACCATCTGAAACAGCGGGTGAAGGAACGGGGCTCAAGCTCAGAGACCTGCATCTCACCAACACTTACACTAACGGGGGTTAACATGCAGTCACACACACCCCCCCGAGAGGTTTTGCCTCCAAAGGCACCCACACACAGGGCTCACCAGGGGTAAGTCACAGCCACCTCCCGTGTCACCCGCACAGCACAGCCCGTTGTCACCAAGCAGCGCACAGAGACTGCCCCAGCCACGGGGGACACCCAGTGGGAGATCAGAGGTCGGTTTTCCCAATAAAACTTCAAATGAAAGCATTTATAAAGTGGTTGAACAGAAGCTTTGGGTGGCTGGCTGAAGGGGGTTGGTGGGGGTTTGGTTTTCGGGTTGGTTTTTTGTTCTTACAAAACCATTCATTTTGAACAAATCCTCAGTTCACGAAAACCAAGAGAGCAGTGAAGAGATTAATGAGGATTATCAAAATACAGCACAAGTTAAATAAATCTTCATTAACCTGCTAAATGTCACTGTGCCCAGCGTTCCTGGAGGAGACACACCAGCCGTTATCGATCTGGGGGTCGCTCTGTTGGATTCCCCCAAGTTTCCCTGCACGAAAGAGCTGGAACAGAGGGAATCCGCCCCGACACCCCCAGCCGCCTCCTGGGCTCCCGCAGGGACCCCGGGCCCCGCCGGCCATCCCAGGACAACGCGGCTTATCTGGGTGATATTTATAGATGCGATTCCTGTCCCCCTGAGCCGCTGCATGGACAGATTCGTAAACAACCGTTTCCCTCGTAAACAGCTATTTCTCTCAGGCTTTTGAGGACTTTTGCCCCAATTTGGGCATGGTTCCTCCCGCTCTGCCCCCCCCACGGGCGGAGAAAATCCCCCCACAGGGCTGGGGGGCTGCACGCCCACCCCCTGTGCCACCCTCCCCCCAGCTCGAGGGCCACCAGCCCCCCCACACACGAGCCCCCCAACCCCGGAGGTGACACCAGGGGGTCTGTCCCCAGCAAAGCCCCTTTAAGGGCTGTGGGGCAGCGGCAGGAGGCGCGACATTAATTTTAGCCTGGAGCGGTGCCAGGGGCGCAGGGCAGCTGCTGCGGGCGGCGGGGGGGGGGCCAGCACCTCCATAGCCTGCCCTCCCCCGGGTCCTCCCCGGCGCAGCCCCTCTCCCCTCTCCCCAGCCCCTCTCCCCAGCCAAGCTGCCATGGCGGAGGAGCAGACCCCGCTGGAGGAGAGGATCATCATCAAGGACCTGCACACCAAGGAGATCGACCTGGTGAACAGAGACCCCAAGCACATCAACGAGGACGTGGTGAAGGTAGGGTTTTCTCCGCGTGTTGGAAACATCCCTGCCTCCCTAGTGCAACCGGTACATTGTCACCGTCCTTCCGGACTCGGCGTGACCTCAGCCCCTGGTCTATGTGCCTCCAGAGGTGGTGGCACCTCGGGCTGCAGGGACGTAACCTGCCACAAGCCCCAGCCCGGCTGCCAGGGTGCCCGGGTGGCTGTGCATCGTGCACAGCTCCAATTAACACCATGTTGCCCATTCCTTGAGTGCGCGCCCCGACTCCACAGGCTCTTACCTTGAAAACCTGTGGAGACGCCCCGCTTTGTGCCAGTAAGTGGGGAGCCAAAAATAAAACCGGGTCAGCCCAAGTCACTGATTGAAAGGGAACTTTGGAAAAGACTCCTGGTCTTTTCAATCAGGGTATTTGGATTCGTGCTGTCCTGTTTGGAAGAAGACTGCTTCTCCCACACGGCAGCAGGAGCCACCTCCGTCTATTTTTGACCCAAAGGGTCTCTCCATCTCATGGAGCAGGGAAGCCTTCCCCAAACGCTGCCCACTGGAGCCCGGCTGCTCCCACCTTTGTCAGCGTTACAGCAAAGATCATTCTGGCCCAAAGGAGAACGGGAGGAGATGGAAGGGTTTTGTGCAAACCGTACTGAGAGACCAAAGAGGATGTCAGGCCAGAAGGGCCCCCCCCGCCATCAGCCACGCTGCCGAGGACCCGGATGGCCTTCAGTGCCCACTCCGGGGGACACCCGCCTGCTCCCCACCTTGGGGACATCACCAGGGCCCTCCAGGGCACCCCAAACCCTTTGTGCCAGCCCCACTTCCCCAGCCCTGCCTTTTCCCACTTGGGGATCCCCAAAATCCTGCCACACTGCTGCTTCATCAGCCTGGGAAGTGCTGAGAGCATTTGCTCAGGCCACCTCGGTCCCTTCTGCCTTAAAAATAGCCCAGCTGATAAGGCTGGGGAGAGAGCAGGGCAGAGCCCCGGGATGGGGGGCACAAGGCACCCCCCGCCTCTCACCGGGCTCCTGCACCAGCATCCCGAAGGGAAAACCAAAGCCTCCCCCTCTCCAGCGGGCAGCAACACACTCAAAACCACCCCGGGCACTAAGGCACCAAAAGCTCCTAAAGCAGAGCAGGGAGAGAGGGGTCCGTCGGAGGGAGGCAGGGAAACGGGGGGGGCAGGCTGTGGGGTTCACACGGCCAGAGATAAACCCATCCTGAGCCTTACGGGGCAACAGCTGGAACCAGAGCCCACGTTACAGCAGCAGCACCAGCCACGGGGGCTTTTTGCAGAGATTTAACAGCCTCCTCCCAGGCACCACCACAGACCCCCCAGCCCTACCTGCGTCCTCCAGGAGCTCGGGCTCAGCTGAGGGGTCAGCTCTGCCTCCACCGCTCCTCCAGACCCACCCTCTGCCAAAGGAGCAGCGAGGCAGAGACCCTCCTCTTATACCCTGCCCCTCCCTTCACTAATTGATCCCCTGATTAGCTCATTAGGCAGCTGGGCTTCCCCAGCAGCTCCAGCTCACCTGGCTGCGGATCCCTAATCCACGTCAGTGTTTCTCCCGGTACCTCCTGCCCGCTCCAGGAAATTAAAGAGGATGCAGAATGATTTCAGGATTAAAGTGCTTCCAAAGCCAGAATGGGTATTGCAAATTAACATCAATGTACAAACAGACACACCAGCTTCCCCAGGAAAGGCCGTGCTGTTTTTCAAGACAAACAGCTTGGCACGTGCATTCCCTAAAAACGAGCTACGCCGCAGTGACATCTCCGTGCGTGGTCCAGAGGCTTTGAAGAGTGTTTTTGTCCCTCAGAGGCACTCCCAGAGCCCGCACGTAACAGCCCTGTCCCCATAAGGGCACGGCCGAGCCCGTCTCTCTCTCTTCAGACAGGAGGCAGACAGACAGACAGACAGACAGAACTGAGCACCTCGCCTCCGCAGGTAGAAATAAATAGATTGTAAATCAAGAGGGGCTGCTGGATTTTTATTAGCACAAACCACCTTCTGGCCGAGCAGGCAGCCCGTGTCCCGAATGCTAAAAAAGGGTAGGAACAGGCTCCGGAATGAACGCTCCCCGGCACAGCGCCGCTTCCCAGGGCTCCTGCCCGGCGCTGGCCCCTGGACGCACGCATGGGGCTGGGGGCTCAGGGACGGGGAATGTGGCCTGGGGTGGCCGAGCCCGGGGGCTAGAGCCATGGGTCAGGGGGTGCCGGGAGCCCCACAGCACCTCCCGCTCGGCCCCCGCACGGAGCTGGGGCTCTGCTGCTGCAGCAGGGCTTGTCCTCGCTCCGGGGGGTGCCGGGGGTCTGTCCCACCCCCCGGCATGGCCCTTGCTCTCCCCAGCCCCCTGACACTGCAGTGGATCTTCATCCTTGCCCTGGAGCCCTTGCTACCCTCCACTCCCCCCCCACCCCCGACACGCGTG
>JAOXJK010000003.1:15458735-15468862 GCA_025774025.1 Xenus cinereus
CCCCCCCTTACACCCTTCTTCTCCCCTCCCAGGTGGATTTTGAGGATGTGATAGCTGAGCCCGTGGGAACGTACAGCTTTGACGGCGTCTGGAAAACCAGCTACACCACCTTCACCGTCAGCAAGTACTGGTGCTACCGGCTGCTCTCTGCCATCCTGGGCATCCCCCTGGCAGTCATCTGGGGGTTCCTCTTCGCCCTCATCTCCTTCTGCCACATCTGGGCGGTGGTGCCCTGCATCAAGAGCTACCTGATAGAGATCCAGTGCGTCAGCCGCATCTACTCCCTCTGCATCCACACCTTCTGCGACCCCTTCTTTGAGGCTCTCTCCAAGATCTGCAGCAACGTCCGAGTTGCTCTCCGGAAGGAGTTCTAGGTCCCTACAGCCGCCCCGACCAGCCCCGGGGCACAGGGACACCCCTGCCCGGGGACCTGCAGCACGGTGGGACCCCATGGCGGAGCCGGGTGCCAGGGATGCTCCCTGCAGATGGAGGCACGCTGGGCTGCTCCTTTCTCCATCCCAACGCCAGCAGCTTTAGGAGAAGAGGAGCCCATCGAGGCTCAGAGAGCAGCCCAGGGAGAGCCCTCCGCCCCCCCGCTCCTGCGGGAGGGACCGCAGCATCTCCTGGACCACAGCCCTGGGCCACCACCTGCAGCAGCAGAGCGAGAAGGGGGGTGCAGAGATGCTGCTGGACACCAGACCAAACCCCGCCTGCTTCTCCAGCCCTTCGGTCTAGCACCACCAAAGCATACGAGTTATTATTACTTGCTGCAAATAATTGTTGTTGTGGAAGCTTCTGCATCAAATCACGCTGCACAAAAGTTTTATGGATAGAATAGTGAAAGGAAACTTTTCTTTTTTCCTGTGTGTTTGCATTTCAGCCAAGCTTTGAAACCCAGATCGATCAGTGCATGAAGTGTTGTGTCTCCCTCCTGGGAGCCTGTGCTGGGCCAGTGGCCACCGGCCACCGGCGATTGCAAAACCACTTGTGGCAGGGTGACACTCGCTAATTAATCGTGGGGCATCGTCACTCTTTGTGGCCAGGACTCCGGGGGCAGCACTGGAGGGGCGGGTGGCCGCCCTGCGCATCGCCTGGGGCTGCAGAGGGGCAGCCGGGCAGGACCACGGGGAACTGCGAGAACTAACGGCTTTTGGTAACTTCACCTGAGAAATGAGAAGCTTTGGCTTCTTGCTCAGGGAGAATATTTACTACGGAATCACAGAACGGTAGGGGCTGGAGGGACCTTCGGAGAGGGTCCGTGCTGGCTCGTGTGATGCTGGGCGAGCCCCTGCCTACAGCAGTATGTTCTTCTTCCCCAGCTGTCCCTCTGCTCCCTGCCCTGCCTGGCACAGGGGCAGGACCACGCTGACCCCCGGGCTCTGCCCCGCAGGAGAGCACCCTCATCCAAGGGGCTGCCTCGTGCCCTTCCCTCCCACCGGTCCCCCAGCACCCCAGAGCGGGGGTCCCCCAGACGGGCCGGGGGAGCCGAGGAGGGAGCCCCCTCCAGGACACTGCCCGCTCCCGGCCGCTCCACTGAAAACACGGGGACGAGGGGAAAAAAATCCAGTTTGGAGCTATTTCCTCCCCTGTATTGTCAATTAATTTGTTTAGTCCATCTTTCATGAAGCCATACTTTAACTTTGAGGCACTTTAACGCTTTTCTGGCTCTGGCCTTAAGTGCTTTGCTGAATCAGGGCCCAGGAGGTCTCGTTCAGAGGTTATTCTCAATTGCATTCATGTGCTTTCTTCCCTTGGCTTCCAACAAAGACTTGGAGCCAAAGTTTCTTGTAGTGCCATGCCAAGGGCAGGAAAGAGTCAGATTTTCTATTGGTGCTCTTCCAATGGCTTGTGGTCTCTCATTATTCCATAGCAATATAGCACCCATGCTCTAGCAACACGGGGCCTCGAGATGGATGGAGTGATAAAAAAAAAAAAAAAGCTATGTAGATAATGTTTAGATATTTGTAGGGGGAAAAGTCTCAAAAAACATTTTATCATGAGCATTTTTTAAAGCTTTTTGTGGGAATAAAAGTAATTAAAAACAATACTGGGATTATATTCTTTTTAATGGCTTTTTGTTCTAGTAGTTCACAGCCTGAACCCAAAAAACCCTCCAAAATCCTGCTCTCCCCAGGCAGTGGTCTGTGGGTTCCCCGCACACAGAGCACGCACTGCCCAGTCGTCAGCACGTTGCTTTTGAGCCTTTGGCAGTGCCTTCAGCATCCTTTTCAACATCCTTCCACCGCAACAAACCTGGAGCTCCTCTCCCCGTCCCTGCTTTGCCACGGCCCAGGGACGGCGCAGGAGCTCGGCCGGGGGGGCATGGCCCTGCCTGCCCGACCCCATAACTGCAGCCAGAAATTGCACCTGGGGCTCGCAAGGCAATGCTCTGCCTCTCCCAAAGCTCCCTCCTCGCTCCGTGCATCAGTCCCGGTAAAATCCATCACCGCCTCGGGTCTCCCTCCCGGCAGATGGAGGATGTGCCAGGCCTCCGGGTTCCCCACAAAATTCAATTTTCTACCCTCCCCCCCCTCCTTGTTCAGTGCAGGAGCTAATTACTCTCAAGGAGAAGGATGATGAACATGGGAGGAAAACGCTCTGTGCTTCCCTCTGGATTTAAAGCAGTCCAGGAAAATATGCTGACACAGAACGTGCCGGGTCGTACTTAGCAAATGTGCCGAGAGCTCACTCGAAGCTACTAGAAAAAAAAAAATCAAAGGAATGCCAGGACATGAAAGGTGAAAATGTACCTGTTGATGACAGTGAAAAAATAAAGTACACTTTAAAATGCATTTTTCATATTCATTCCCAACACGTAAGGCCAAATTGTGTTACCCTTTGGTGCATGCAGGCCTCGCCTCTGCGCATCCCCCCGACGGCAGTGGGTGAAGGCGGGAGCATCCTCTGCGGCCCCCGGCTCCCGCTGCCCCCCATGCAGGGAAAGCCCCCCTCCAGCCCTCCCGTGCCCCCGCCAAGGGCTGTGTCACAGCGAGCTCAGGCCACGGGACAAAGCCGTGTGCGGGTCTTAAGTGCTTGGTGCTCTATAAACAAAAGCATCGTTACACTGGGTATAGTTTGTGTTTAAAGCCTTGTTTCCCATCAGTTTCCTTCTTTTCCTTAGCCCAGTGCCGCTGCTGCACCGCCCCTCCCACCGTACCCCAGCACAGCCTGAAAACTTTATTTACAGGTATTTCTTACCAATAAAAATCCCATGCCATAAGCATGACCTTGTGCGTTACAGAGCAAGAAAATTGCATTGGTGTAAAAGACTAAATGCGATCTGCGGGTAAACCCAGAGCAAAGGCTTGGCCTTGGGGGGGCTCAGCAGGGGGTTTTCCACTGAACCCCACGGAGCCCAGCCGGCACCCCAAACACCCGCCTCCCGGGAAGCTTTGGAGCACACTCAGTGAAGGTGTCATTGCACAGATGCCCTGACCCTGCGGGGGTGCCCGCTCCCCCGGCCCCCGCCGACCCCTCCGCACATTTGGGGAGGGGTACGGACACCCAGGTGCCACTGTTGTCCCCCAGAAGGTCCGTCCCCAGCTCTGTCCCTTCTGCCCCCCCGGCCCCCTGCTCTGTGGGGGCAGTGCCACCGGGCTGGGGGGCAGCAGGGCCGGCACGGAGCGGGGATGCAGGGATGGGGCTGCCTCTGCCCCACAGCGCTTCAAACCGGCACCCCTCACCCCGTGAGCAGCCCCTTGCGTCCGGCGGGGATGCAATACACCCGCCCCAGCAGCACAGGATCGCTGGGGGCAAGACCCCTCCCTCCTGGTGGTACCTAAAAGCCGCCGATGGCAGCGGTTTGGGGGCTCAGAAGCAGGTTCCTGGCACCCCGTCCCAGGCAGCACTGAAACTTGGACCACAGAAGTCCTCCCCCTCAGTTAAATAATGACTGCTGTACATGCTCGCAGGCACACGGAGTATATACACCTATTTATAGAGACCCCCCTTCGCTTGTCTGAACCCCAGCTTCTCACTGGGAGGCGCGGGGGGCAGCAGGGCGGCAGAGTGAGGTCCCGGCCGGCGATGCCCTCACGTCATGGAGGGGTGCGTGAAGCTCCTCTGGCTCGTGCTCTTGCAGCTGAGGACGAAGGAGGAGGAGTTGCTCTTCTTGCTGACGCTCAGGTCGCACGCCGGCCGCGACTTCAGGTACCGCGTGGAGCAGCAGAGGAAGCGCCGCATCAGGTCGTGGAAGAGGTGCCCGGTGTAGAGCATGTAGATCCAGGGGTTGCAGCAGCTGTTGAGGCTGGCCAGGAGCATGGCGATGATGAAGGGGGAGGCTGCAAGGCAGAGAGCGGGGCAGCGTCAGGACACGGCGAGAAACACGGCCCCGGGGGGGCCGGGCACGCGCCGCGGTGGGCTCTGCCGAGAGCCCCAAGCTCTGCATTGCAATGCCTGCAGGAGCCTCCCGGCCGGGACATCGGAAAGGAGAGCTGGCAAATAAAGAGGGGGGAAGCAAGTCTGGGTTTAAGCAACTTAGTTTTAGGGTTTAGGGTTTTTTCCCCCCAGAAGAGCTGCATTTCCCCCGCTCAGCTGCTCGGTGTTACCCTAGAAATGCCCCGCCGAGAGGCAGAGCTGCCCCCGGCATCATCCCAGCGATTTGGTGCCCAAAGCAGGGAGGAGGGAGCGTGGCCTGGGGAGCTGCCGTGGCAAAGAGCAGGACCAGGAACACAAAGAGCCGGGTGGTTCATTTTTCCCCACCTGTGGCCAACCTGGGGCTGGCTAGCAGCTCTCATCGGCTCAGGCCGGGGGGATGCCACGCTCCTCCGGGGGGTCCCCCGCTCCTGGGCTGTCCCTGCCACCAACACGCGTCCAACAGGACGGTGCCCACCAGCCTGTCCCCATCCCTGCCTCTTTGCCCGGCGCTCTCCCAGCCTCAGGAGCGGTGGCATTTTCCCCCTCTGGATTAACTCTCACGCAGGAGGCTCTGCCAGGGGAAAGGCCGGCCATTCCCATCTCGGTAACGAACCCGGAGCCCGGCAGTGGCTGCTGGCTGCACGCGGGACGATGGGGACGGGAGGCGAGGGTGGCAGGAGGTGCCAGGACGCCGAGTCCCCGAGCACAAAGTACCCGACTGTCGGGCGAGGGGGGGACTCTCCCCCGCCACGGCAGCCCCAGGGCCGGGGGGCACCTCCAGAAGTGGCTGCGGGCAGGGACAGAGCCTCCGTCCTCTCCCCGCGGTGTCAGCCCAGCCTCTCCTCTCCTCGGCCCCGAGGGGACGTGCCGGCAGCAAGGATGCGTGCTTGGGTTGGGCTGTTTCTGGTCCCTTTCCATCTCTGCAAAAAAATCCACTCACAGTTTTTGAACTAGAAAAAGTGTGAATATTGAATACCGGTTTCCAAATTCACCTTTAACCAACTCATGCATAATTCCTGCTCTAGTGATGTCTGGTCCAACCGCTTTTAATTTCAAGCATATGCTAAAAGGAATCCACGGGGAATGGCTTACGAATCCTGGGCACAAGACCTGAAATTCATCATAGCGTTTCTATCCACTTAAAAAAATCCAGGCACGGCTGACTCAGCTCTTCTCCCTCTGAGGGAGATAAATTGAATTTCATGGAGCTTACTGCAGGGCAGGTTTTAAGCACAGATCTCTCCCCTCCTCAGCAGGGATGATGGAGATCCCCAAGAGGTGCTGCACAGGGAAAAGCTCTGCTCCCCACGGACCTTCCCTCTCCCCGGGCTCTGGACACCCCGGCACGGGACGGGACGGGACGGTGTGCCCTCCGGAGGGACGGGCAGAGGCAGGAGGAGGCTGTGCCCGGGGAAGGGCTGCCGGACCCGCCGCCAGCGCTGCGGGAGGGAAACGAAAGGAGGACTGTTCCCTAATTCCCACAGACAGGCAGATGCCATCGCTCACAGCCCACGGCTCAGGGCATCTGCTCCCAAGATTAAGGGAGCAATATAACAGAGTTGCGCTGCTTCACGGCCTCACTATTATCTTCACAGATGCTTTAAGCCAACTTTAACTCAAAGCTCAAAATGCCACATGTAGCGTAAATTATCCATAAGGTGCGTGGAGCAGAAACCTCATTTAAACTAATGTTCTGTGAAGGATGCCCAGAGCTGCAGCGACACCTGAATCATAACCTGTAGCTCCATCCCGCACTTCCCAGGGGTTTTAGCTTTGCGTGGCCAGCCAAGGGGGGATCACCGCTGCCTGGCCGGGGACCCCCCCACTGCCGAGGGGGGGACATCTGATATCCTGACACCGCACTGACACCCCCAGCCCCTCCCCGGGCTCCGCAGTGTTCAGCACACACCTTTGGGCACTGCCATCTGCCCCAGGGCACCCGGGGAAGGGACACGGAAGGGGCTGCCTGGCCCCAATGTCCCGTGGAGCCGGGATGCGGGGCAGGGCGATAGCGTGCCCGGGGGGCAGGGGGAGCGGGCGCAGCAGTGTGGGACCCCAGCCCCATCCCGTCGCTGCCTGACACTGCTCAGGGCGGGGGTCCGGCTTCTGCCCTTCACTTGCCTTATTTTATTTAAGTTGTTTTTTGAAGTGAGGAAGACCGGTGTAGAAAGGTACTGAGGTGGATCAGTAACAGGAAGGTGCAACCCCTCTGCTTATCGCTGTGCTGACTGGGAAAGGAGGGATTCTTCAGGTTGTTTCCGTTCCGGCCTGATCTTTTGCCCCCGACACACGCCAAACCGCAGCAGCCTGTGCCCCCTGGGAAGGTGCAAGCACAGCCCGTGGCACGCCGGGCCGGGCCGCAGCAGTACGGGGGCTGTACCCACGGCAGACAAAGCACCCCACATCCCTCTGCGACCGCCCCGGATCCACGGGGTGCGGATCCGGGCAGGGATCTGCAGGACGCCTGCTCAGGATTCATCGGGATTCGGGCAGGTACAGGCAGCCTTTCCTTGCCAAGGATGCTCCTGATGTCATCCTACACGGAGAGAACTAAATATTTTCTTAAGTAAGCGACCCCCCCGTCACGCAGCCTTTGTGATCTGCTGGTCACCTCCCGGGGTGCAGCCTCTCGGTGCTGCGGCCCCGACGGGTGCCCGGGCTGCAGGGCGAGCACCCTGCCCGCCTGCCTCCCCTCCTCCTCCCACGCTACGCCCGTGCAGGCTGCAAAGCCCGCAAAGCGAGAAACAGCCAAATTCACTTGCCGCCCGGCCAAGGCAGCCCGAGCCCCAGAGCAGAGATCCAGGATGCCGGGCATCACCGTCGGGAACGCAGCAGGCAAAGCCCGTTTCTTCTGCAGGGAGCTCGGACCCCGCCACCCCTCTCTGGGCAGGCGGTGAGGAGGAGGGTGGGCCTGGGAGGAAGGGCTGGGGTCTCCCGGCATTCACTATTCACAACAACCCTCCTGAGGCTTTTCCTCCCGGTGCCTCCAGCAAAACGCCCCGGCCAAACTCCCACCCTTTGCCGCAGGCAGGGCCCCCGAGCTACAGACCGGTGAAGGGAAAGGGGAGCTCCTTCCAGCCCGGCTCGGCTGGAGCTCCCCGTGCTACCCCAAAGCAACGCCAGAAAGGCACGGCACTGCGGGGCCGGGGTGCGGAAGGGAGAGCTTCCCGGGGCAGCGGGCACGGGTCTGCCAACGCCCGGCCGTGCCCCCGCACCGCGGGAGCCGCGGGGCTCCCTTTGCCGAGGCGTCGGGAGGGACCCCTCGATCGAGACTGAAGGCCAGAAACACGGCTCGAGGGAGGGACACGGCTCCGTCCCGGGGCACATCTAAATGCTGGACGTTTCAACCAGCCCGAGTCAGGGGCAAAGCCGAGAGACGGCTGCCTGCAGCACCTCGGGAGGCTTAGAAAGCTGGGCTGCACTTCTCCACCCGAAATGAAAGGAGCAGAGAGAGGCAATACAGGCAGAGTAAGGAGAGCTGGAGCCAGGCAGGCTACCAGCATCGGTTCCTGGGAGAACAGAGGTGCAGGGGCTGCGGGAGGCAGCGGGCTTTCCACGGAGCGAGGAATAGCTGGGACGGGGGTGCAGAAGGGAAGGAGCGTGGGTGTGAGCGAGCCGACCCCTCCGCCGCACAGCCCTTGGGGCTGCAGGGGTGCCAGGGGGAGGGCACAGCTCCTCGTCGGTCTCTGACACCCCCAGACTCAGCATTTGGGCTGAGTTGGCTCAGTCTGTCCAAGGAGGACCGGTCCCTGGACGCACCCTGGTACCCTTTCTCCCACCTCCCAAACCCGTGCAGGGCTTCTCCCTAAAGCTTTCCCGGGGGGTTCTCCCTGTGGGTGCGGAGGGACCATCGGCCACCTCCACCCGGGGACGGCACCGACACGCACAGCGCGCGAGACCCAGGAGGGTAATCCATTTGCCTCTGTCTGCAGCCTCGGTGATGACAGGAGCAGCCAGCGCCAAGTATAAAAAATGGCAAATCAGTGACACCACGTCCTTTAGGAAAAGCCTTTGCTCATAAATCAGTGCCTTTCTGCGGGAACGGCGCTCCAGAGATAAAACAGCAGCGCAGTCCCGGGGTGGATGGAAAGGGGAGAAGAGGAGAGGGAAAAGAGGGCAGAAGAACAAAAAGCAAAGAAGCCGGTGAGGTCGAAACGACACGGGACAAGAGAAGGAGTCGGGCACTAACGCTGTGCAGTTTGCCTCCTGCGGCGGCCGCGGGGCTGAGCCCCCACACAGCTCCCAGCGTGTCCCAGCACCGGGGGGGGGGCAATGGAACCAACGGGGACCCCGGGGCAGCCCCGGGAGGGCTGAGCTCCTGCACCTGGGGGCAACGAAACCCTCCCGAGCCACCATCCGCAACAGCCCGACCCCCGAGCTGCCGCAGCCCTGAAGTCGCCGGGGGCCGAGCCAGCCCTCGCCCGCACCAGGGAAGCTCGGCCACGGCCGCTGCTGCCCGTGGGGCGGCTTTTCCACGTTCAGGACTTCTCCCTGGCTCCCTCCCAGCCCCCCGAGACCCGGCTCGGAGCAGTTTCTGGCTGTCACTCGCAGCCCCCGGGCCCGCTGTCGGTGTCCCTGTGGCCACCGAGCCAAGCAGTCCGTGCAAACGTGGGGCTACGGGGGGGGGAGGACATACCTTCCTGCGGAGCATTCGTGTCCCACACAGACCACATCTGCACAAAGAAAAAGGGGGTCCAGCACACTATGAAAGCTAACACTATGATGAAGGTCATTTTGACTGTCCGGATCTTGGCTTTGGAGATGAGCCTGGTGCTGCTGACCCTGGCAAACGCCGTCCCGCTGCTGGAGCCGGAGCTCAGGCCCCCGTTGGGCCCGTGAGCTGTCTTGAGCTTCACATTCTGCCAGATTTTGAAGCTGATTAAGCCATAGCAGATGCTCAGCATCAACACGGGGATGATGTAGACCATAAGGGTTATCCAGGTGACATAGGCTTTAGGTCCCCAGGGCTGGATGAAATCTGCCCAACAGTCGTAAACTCCGTTCCCCACATCCCGCAGAGAAAATATGTGGATCTGGGGGATGCTGACCAGCAGGCAGAGCAGCCAGGTGAGGAGGACAGAGACCCGGTCCGCTCTCCTGTGCAGAGACCTCAGTGGCTGACAGATGGCCAAGCACCGGTCCAGGGACATCAGCAAGAGCATGTAGGTGGAAGCAAACATCCCCACGACCTGCAGGTACTTGATCAACCGGCAAAGGAAATCTGGCCCGTAAAACCTGAAGGTGATGTCCCAGATGAGCTGGGGCAGCACCTGGAAGACGGCCACGACCAGGTCAGCGATGCTCAAGTGCTTCATGAAGAAGTACATGCGGGAGTGCTTCTGCCGGGTGGTGTGGATGGCCAGCAGCACGCACAGGTTGCCGGTCAGGGCCAGGAACAGGATGAGGCAGAGGACCGTCACCTCCACCTTGGCCATGTCCTCGTTCCTCTTCAGGGGGTCGGCGGTGCCGTTCCTCCCGGCGCTCTGGTTCTCCAGGCGGAGGCTGCCGTTCCCCAGAGAGCCGTTGAGGGTCCACACGCCGCTCCCCGCGAAGTACAACTTCTCCATGGCCGGCTCCGTCCCACACGGAGCCTGCGGGAGCGGGGGCGGGCGGCAGATCCTCCGGGAACGCGGCCCCGCTGCGGCCCCCGCCTCCCCGGGCTGCGCCGCTCCGTCTCCGCCTTCCCCCGCGACCGGCCCGGCCCCGGCCCCCCCGGCCCTCCCCCCGGCCCTCCCCGGGCACCCGCCGTCTCCGCAGGCTCCCGCCCCCCG